>CAMTDV010000020.1:24835879-25565879 GCA_947069175.1 Scalesia atractyloides
GTCAGCCATGACGCTGCAGATCTAAGTGAAACGAAACGAAAGGTGAGAGAATCGAAATCGGTGGGCGCCAATGAAGAAACCCTAGATCAACTAAACCGGAATCAAAGTAGATCTATGGAATGGGCTCTGCATAAAAGGGTTAACCCTCCGTTTGGTTTCACGATGGATGATGAATAGAACAATATTCCGGCTGATCCTGCAAAACAGAACACCGTTAGCTCGCCACGGGGAGAAGAGGGTTCTCTCCGTGACCACCCTCCGGCGTGAGAATAAGTACAGGTAGTCGGAAGTAAGTATTATAAGTGAGAGAGTAGTTGATAAAAATATCCACTGTAATCTTACAAAATACTTCATTTTATAAGTTATTAAAGAAAAACAAAATATACTTAAAATTAATTCAATGAAAACTTTTGAAGTTAAAAAATAATAATATACTTTACTTCTTTCATCACAAAACTCATGCCACACCTTTGTAATGCCACACGGAGTCGAGCACGAGAAGAGGCGGGAAGGTGCAGCCTCGGCCGGGAACACCGCCTTCGATCCCTGGGTTTTTTTTTCCAATCAAAGCTCGGTGAATGCTCACCAATAGCCGGTGAGTCAAATAAACGCACACATATACCTACTTATTTGTACACACACCACACACATATACTTACTTATCTATATATATATACACACACAATAGTTACACACGCACATTTTATGTTATTTATTTTTAACTAATACTAAATGTGAAATATTAAAACGAAAAGATTAGAACAGTTTCTTGCAATATGAGGAAAATGGGGAGAAACTTGATATGACATCCTCTGTGGAATCTCGGAGGAATCCCTCTTCTGTAATTAGAACTTTAGTAACAAGTTTTACTAATCATTACCTGTCATTTATCGTATTTCTACATCTATACTACACAATGGTTTTATCTATCAACATTTATAAAAAAAAAAACTTGTATGTTATCTATTTAGCAAAAAATGAATAGTATTCCCAGATCTTACAAGTTTTTTTTTCCGTGATTTACTTATCTGGGATATAAAGGATTAAAAGTCCACTTTGCAAAGATAGCTAGAAAGCCGATTAGGGAAAAAAGAAACCCCAATACCTCAATTTTGCTCATCAATCTTGTTTTGTTCTTGAGAGAGAAATCTAACATCCTATTTTGTGAATCAATAAAATTATATTTAAATTTATATTTCATATATTGTAAGTAACGAGGTAGATGGTTAATTGGAGTGTGAGATATCCAGACGAACAATTAGTAGGATTCGATATTGTTTAATTATAAAAATAAAATATATTATAATTGACCATGCTCCGTTCTTAATGAAACTTAGGTTAAAACGTAGATAAAAAAATTCTCGTTTTAATAACATATTTGTCGTTTTACAAAACGCCTTATTTTAAAAGTTATACAAGAAAAAAGAATAAAACAACTGAATTAATTATAATAATATAATATATTATATACTAAAAATATAACATTCAAAACAAAGTTACCGTACGCCGTCACATATCGAAAGTATAGGAACTTGATCAAGCAGTAATGCACACACCACACTTTCACCCCACATCGCCTTTGTAAGAATACCAACCAGCTTACCCTTTTCTATAAATACAAGCATAGGGTTTTCAATTAGGAATATAAGTTTTTGGAAAGCTCTAATTTAGAGAATTTTGAGCATATGATACCTTGTTTGGTATTGTTAGTAGTCGTTTTTGAAGCACGAGTAGGAGCTCGAGTAAGAAGACTCTACATCAAAATGTTGTAGATAGTTTTAAGGGATGTTTCTGTTTAAGTTTATGTTAGTATTAGTATTATTATTTTTAGGTATTAGGGTTAATATTAGGGGTGGGTATTGGGTAGCCTAGCTTTAGTTAGGCATTGAATGATCACCCATGCTTAAACAAGGTAGTGTTAACTAATATCAAACAATGATAATAACTTGTCAGTGGTACTGCTACCTAACAAAGGATTATGTAATTTGTGTCAGGACCTTGCGATAATACCTGAACCTACTAGCAACTAGTATCAACTGTTACGCAACTAGCAAGAGGTGAGTTTTATGAATGCTTTCCAAATGTGAACATGCTTGTCCTAAAATTGTAATAATATGGCATAACTAACTAGTATGAACTGTTACACAACTAGCAAGAGGTGAGTTTTATGAATGCGTTCCAAATGTGAACATACTTGTCTTAAATTGTAATAATATGGCATAACTGTTGTACACATGTACATAACCTGTGTACTCATACACATATTTATGGTCCCTTATACGTGCCACTGGGCGGGATTTGTCTGGTACTACACCGGTCAGTGTAGAGACATTAACTATGATGATGTGTCACGTATTGACATTGGGTTATGATGATATGGGCGGGTACAAAGTCATGATGAAATGATGTGATTTATAACTCGTGTATGTTCATGAACTCACCAGTTATAAGTTATATCTGACTCATTTAAGCATGTGTTACAGGTAATGAGGCATGAACGTGAGCTATAGTCTAGGCTAATAATAGTGCGATGGAATAGTTTATCTCAGACTCTTTATAGTTGGTAGAATTGTTGGAAGAATTAAGAAATCAACTAAAGGAATTACTGAATAAAGGATTTATATCTCCCAGTACCTCACCCTTGGGAGCACCGATTGTTTTTGTCAAAAAGAAAGATGGCTCAATGAGAATGTGTATTGATTGTAGAGACCTGAATAAAGTAAAGAATTGATACCCACTATCAAGGATTGATGATCTTTTTGACCAACTACAAGGTGCAAGTTACTTCTCAAAGATAAAATTAAGATCTGGATATCCTCAACTGAAGGTAAGAGAAGATGACATACCCAAGACTGCTTTTATAACAAGATATGGGCTCTACGAGTTACTAGTGATGCCTTTTGGTCTCACAAATGCACCTGCTGCTTTCATGGATCTCATGAACCAAGTATGCAAACCCTTTCTGGATCAATTCGTGATTGTTTTTTAGACGATATCTTCATTTATTCAAAGAGTAAAGAAGCACATGAATAACATCTCCGTGCCATCCTCAAGTTGCTAAAGGAAGAAAAACTTTATGCTAAGAATAATAATTGTGAATTCTGGACTAGGGAAGTCCAATTTTTAGGACACATCCTGAATGAGAAAGGTATACAAATAGATCCTGTCAAAGTTGAAGTAATTAAGAACTGGGGAACACCTAGAAATCCCACTGAGATTAGACGATTCTTGGGATTAGCAGGATACTACAGAAGGTTTATCCAAAACTTTTCTAAGATAGTTTTGCCTTTAACAACTTAAACTCTGAAAAGTGTTCCATTTCTTTGGAGTGATAAACAAGAAAAATTATTTAACCTTCTGAAGGAGAAGTTATCTAGTGCTCCTATCCTTGCTTCAATAGAAGGCACAGAAGACTTTGTGGTATATTGTGATGCCTCCCACTATGGATTAGGGTGTGTGTTAATGCAATGAGGCAAGGTCATAGCCCATGCATCCAGACAGTTAAAAACTCATGAAAAGAATCACACCACTCACGATTTAGAATTGGGAGCAATAGTGTTTGCCATTAAAATTTGGAGACACCATTTATATGACACCAAGTGTGTAATCTATACGGATCATGAGTGAGAGAGCGTATATATGATTTTAGATATATTTTAGGTACTTTTCACTCGTTTATTCAAACTTTAAATTTATAAAAACACAATATCCAACTATCACTCTCTACAACATGATAGGACAAGTGCACCCATCATTGGCGTATTATAGTGATGGTAAGATATTGAGGTCGTCCAACGACACAAGAGCTTTTAATACCGGAATATTGTGGACGTCTAATCTAACTAAATTATAGGAAAGGTTTCTGATACGTAAACTAAAATAAGCAAAAGAAAATACAAGAGACAAAAAACAAGATAAAATCACTTGGTTCCGACTCATCCTTTATGTATCCTTTGATGATTTTCACGCTTTGGGTTTTTTTAAGAGATTACTTAGTTAAAATGGATGTCCCTCTTTTGGAGGCAACCTACGATCAGTCATATTGGTCTGAGTTAGTAAGGATACTGTCCCGCAAGGCCGGAATATTGAAAAATAATTAAGTAAGTTATTAATGCAAAATGTGGTATGTCCCTCTTTTGGAGGCAACGCTACCCTGGACCATATTGGTCTGAGTCACCAGGGATACAGTCCCACAAGATCGGTTTAAAGTTCTAATAGTAATTTGTTTATAACGGATTCAAGCTGTTCTTACTTCTCCCGATTTGATACTATCTGCCTCAAAGGAAGTCCTAATAACCTTGAATCAAGTCCTTGCAGGATCTAAACACTGAACGGGGTAAGAACTTTACCCATACCACCCTTCTAACCCCCTTCAGCTAGCGCTTTATATAGACCTTAAAGACACGAATGAGTGAATTAATGAAGCATGAAGGATGGTAGCAGAAAGTTCACTTTCAATATAAAAAAACTAGTTATTGACACTATCAATACATACCCAATTTAAAAGTTAACCAAAGCTACAAAATCAAAAGTAATACATAAATAACTTTTCTTCACCAAGTGATGTAAGAGATTAGCCAAGCATAGCCTTTGTTTGACAAAAATTCTTACTATCAATCTTGGATCCCGAAACTACTATACACACACTCTAAGATGGATGAAAGATGAATGTGGTGGATGATGGTAGTATTGTGGTGGTGGAGTGGTGGTAGGTGTGAGAAAAGTGGTTTGCCAAAGGATGAGTTGGAATGAAACTAAGCATCCCTATTTATAGCTGGAAACGTTGGCCTCACATGGCCCCGTACCCTGCATGCATGATCTCGTATCTTTCTTCTTCTCTGTCTTCATTTAATACGCATGTCAGACCAGTCTGCTACACGGCCCCATGTGTCAACATCACGGCCCCGAGGCCCTTGTACTTGCTATACTATCCCAGATATACAAATCTGAGAGTTGACCATGACCCGTGCCCAAGGGGACACGACCCCATGTCTCTGGTCTACTTATGTTTGTCTTCTTCTGATCTACAATCTTGAAGGGGCACGACCCCATACCGACTAGGCATGGCCCCGTGACAGACTTCTGATTCGTTGTTTTTAGTCTTTGAGTGAAGCTTGGAGGGCTGGTATGTGTTGTCTTCCCTATGCTGGATTTTGTCGTTAATTTGTTCCTTTTGTACATTTAAGCTATTTTTGACCTGGAAATCAAAAAGTATACAAAGAAACGCACTTTTTCCAACATTAGTGCTAATAGGGTTGATTTTATACTGTATCTGATATAATTTATATGTTGCATTTGTCGCATATCAGATCACCATAGTCTCAACTACATCTTTGAGCAAAAAATGTTAAATATGAGACAGAGAAGATGGATAGAATTGTTAAATGATTACGATTGTGAAATTTGCTACCATCCGGGAAAAACGAACGTGGTTGCGGATGCTTTTAGTCGCAAGGAACCCATCAAACCTTTAAGAATATGTGCATCAAGGATAGAAGTAAGAGTGAACCTGTTGGAACAGATTAAAGATGCGTAAACGCAAAGATCGTCCAAAGACCAGATTAAAGAAGAAGAGATGGTAAGGAAGCAGAAGTTTCTCACCAAGGAAGAAGATGAAATACTAAGATACAACAATAGAATTTGGGTAACTATTATTGGTGGACTAAGATATAGAATTATGGACGAAGCGCGCAAATCCAGATATACCATACATCCTGGCAGCACAAAAATGTATAGGAATATTCGAAGTGAGTATTGGTGGCCGGGAATGAAAGAGTCCCTTAAATAATTATGTTGATAAGTGTCTAACATTCTTAAAAGTTAAGACTCGACATGAGAAACCGTCAGGATGTTTACAGCAACCTGAAATCCCATAATGAAAATGGGAGATAATAATTATGGATTTTATAACCAAACTCACACGAACCAAGAACGGGCATTATACCATTTGGGTGAGAGTAGATCGATTAACTAAGTCTGCCCATTTCTTGCTAATTTGAGAAGATTATAAGATGGACAATTTGGCAAGAATCTATGTTAAAGTAATCGTTACCCGTCATGAGGTACCTATCTCCATTATCTCTAAAAAAGATAGCTATTTCACCTCACGATTTTGGCAGAGTTTCCAACAAGAACTAGGAACCTAAGTAAACCTAAGCATGGCATACCATCCGTAAACAGGCGGACAAAGTGAAAGAACCATATAAACACTGAAAGATATGTTCGGAGCATGGGTAATTTATTTCAGGGGCAATTAGGATGATCACTTACCTCTAATAGAGTTTGCCTATAATACCAACTATCACTCAAGTATTAAAGCTACTCCTTTTGAAGCCATGTATGGAAGGAAATGTCGTTCACCTGTTTGTTGGACTGAAGTTGGTAGAAACTCATTAGCTGGACCCGAGATTATTGAAGAAACAATAAATAAGATCATACAAATCCGAGCTCGAATGAAGCTGCTAGAGACAGATAGAAAAGTTACGAATGAAACCCGACGGAGACCCTTGGAGTTTCAAGTTGGTGATAAAGTATTACTAAAGGTCTCACCCTAGAAAGGCATTATTCGTTTAGGTAAAAAAGGGAACTAAGTCCACACTATATTGGGCCGTTTGAAATAATTGGGAGAGTCAGTCCCATAGCGTATAAGTTAAAACTGTAGGAAGAATTACAAGGAATTCATGGCACGTCTCATGTGTCTAACCTAAGAAAATGCTTGGCAGATGAGTCCCTCAAGATACCTTGGCAGGAAGTCCATATCAACGACAAACTAAAGTTCTTAGAATGCCCAATTCAGATCGTAGACCGACGAGTAAAGAAATTGAGAAACAGAGAGTTCCCTCTAGTTCGAGTTAAGAGGGACGCAAGGAGAGGAACTGAAGAGACATGGGAAAAAGAAGATGAGATCAGACAGAAATACCCGCACCTCTTTTCCTAAATTTCGTGGACGAAATTTCTACAAGGTGGAGAGATTTGTAACATCCTGTTTGTGAACCAATAAGATTATATTTAAAGTTTTAATTTTATATATTGTTGAGCAAGTAAGTATTGAGCAAGTAAGTAACGAGTCAGATGGTTAATTGGAGTGTGAGATATCTAGACGAACAATCAGTATTATACGATGTTGAATTATAAAAGTAAAATATATTATAATTGACCGTTTTCCGTTTTTAAAAACTTAGGTTAAAACGTAAACTCTCGTTCTAATAACATATTCGTTGTTTTATAAAACTTCATATTTTAAAAGTTATATGAGAAAAACAAATGAAACAGCTGATTTAATTATACTAGTATAATATATTATATATTAAAAACATAACACTCAAAACAAACTTACGTATGCCGTCCCACATCAAAAGTATAGGAACTTTATCAAGCAGCCATGCACACACCACATTTTCATCCCACATCGCATTTGTAAGAATACCAACCAGTTTACCCTTTTCAATAAATACAAGCATATGGTTTTCAATTAGAAATATAATTTTGGGAACGCTCTAGTTTAGAGAATTTCGAGCATATGATACCTCGTTGGATGTTGTTAGTAGTCGTTTTTTAAGCACGAGTAGGAACTTGAGTAGGAAGATTCTACATCAAATTGTCATACATAGTTTTAAGATATGTTCTCGTTTAAGTTTATGTTTGGTATTTATGATTTATTTATTTTTAGCAGTTAGTATTAGTATTATTATTTTTAGGTATTAGGGTTATTATTAGGGGTGGGTATTGGATAGTCTAGCCTTAGTCATACATGGACTAATTCATCATGCTTAAATAAGGCAGCGTTAACCAATATTAAAACATGATAATAACTAGTCAGCAGTACCGCTACCTAACGAAGGATTATGTAATTTGTGTCAGAACCTTGAGATAATACCTAAACCTACTAGCAACTAGTATCAACTAGTACGCAACTAGCAAGATGTGAGTTTTATAAATGTTTTCCTAATGTAAACATGCTTATCCTATTGTAATAATATGGCATAACTGTTGTACGCATGTACATAACTTGTGCACTCATACACATGATATTTATGGTCCCTTATATGTGCCGTTGGGCGGGATTTGTCTGGTACTACACCGGTTGGTGTAGAGATATTAACTGTATGATGATGTGTCAGGTGTTGACCTTGGGTTATGATGATATCGGTTGGTACAAAATCATGGTGAAATAATGTGATTTATAACTCGTGTATATTCATGAACTCATCAGTTATATATGACGTCTTTTAAGCATGTGTCACAGGTAATAAGACATGAACGTGAGCTATAGTCTCGGCTGATAATAGTGCGATGGAATAGTTTACCTCAAACTCTTTATAGTTGGTAGAACTGTATATCCTAGATTGTATAATTTGGTGGATATTTTGTAATGTCAGACTAGGCTTCGTTTGATCAGATGTTGTATTTCAGTTTTTAGACCTTGTAAAGTAAGTTGTTATTAATAAAATAAGCACTCTTTGTATCAATTGTGCTATAAGGCATCCTTATCAGGGGAGGTGTTAAAAGAAACGAGACATTGTTTTAGAGAAAGCTTGTTTCGAGCCATTTTTTGCAAAGGATCAAAGGGCAGTAACAAAGATAATTCACGGATCCAATCTTGAGTGAAACAAGTGCATTTTCACTTATTTAAATCATATTTTATGAGGCTAAAGCTTGAAGTCAATTTTGAGGTTAACTTCTTATAATCTCGGTTTTACAGTGAATGATTTGCATGGCATTACCTTAGGATTGAGTCTCGGCTATTGGTAGAGCTCAAAGTTGCATATACGACGTACACATAATACGATACAATAATTGCTCTCTACGAGAGTAATCATATTTGACTATGTGAAATCAAAGGATAACATTGTAGATCTGCTTACTAGAGGCTTAAGTAGATAGGAAGTACACAAGTCGTCAAGAGGAATGGGGATAAACCCCTTTGAGTAAGTTTGAACAAGGGAAACCTATCTTAGAAGATTGGAGATCCCACAATCTAGGCTCAATAGAACAACCAAATTGCATAAACTAAGGTCACTAGGGGGGAGAACCCTTACAAACAAGGGGAATTGGATACTTCCTAGTTCATTTCTATAAAATTTAGAGACATCAGAGGAGGTAAGCATGTTGCTTTTAATGATTTATGTAAATCACCTATCTGAGAGAGAAGTGGGGTCATTTCAAATAGAACTATGGAGTGTGCAATTCCTAAAGCTCTCGTAAAACCAGGCTAGTGCTCCATGATCATAACGGACACAACAACGAGGGATAACTAGACTAGGAAGAGTAATATGTGAAATGTAATAACATCTACATAAAAAAAGGATTTGTTCAAGGACATCGTGTCTTCTAACCGCTAGAAGACCAAGTATAGGTCACAAAGAAAGGTGCAAAGGGAACACCTACTTCTCCTGCAATACTTGACCACTGGAATTGTATCTTGATATTAGAGTGTATGGAACAATCTCTATTCATGTGGGGGTTATTGGAAGTTGTGAAAAATATGTTTTCCACTTCATTTTGGACACAAATAATTATTTATATGTGAGAGGATCACAACGAACCAAATCGTATCCAAAATGGTGCTAAGATTTTGAAGCTCTAAGTCGTGTGGTCGAAACAGTTTAACTGTGGAAATTGAGTTTTCCCTAGATAAGTTGAACGATAAACTTTAAGTTGGTTTATAAGTAAGAATTTGATTAGGAAAACATTCCTATATAACAAGGCACACTAAATAGCAGTCAGGAGGGTGTGAAACACTTGACAAGCTCACACCCAGGTTCGGAAGGAGGGCGTAATGCAACATTTTGATGGCGCACTTCATGCGCTCGTATTGCCGCAAGCCGCTTGAGAGCTGCCTTTACTATTTTGAGCTATTGTAAACTTGGTGTGGTTTGATTCTGTGGTGTGGTCACCAGAAGACTTCTCAAATCCGAGCAATAATTGTGAATTCATTTTTATTGAATTCCGAATTCATTGAATTTAGACTCTTTAACTAATCATTTTCTCGTCAACAAAAACAAGGCATGTATGCTTTTTTAGACACATAAAACCTACATGTTCGAAAAACCACACACAACGTTTGATGATTTTCCCAACTTCTCAGCCATACGCACTCTCATTTCAGGTAGTTTTAGGTGTTAGGTTAATCTTAATAGTACAATCTGCTCAGGCTATTGTACCCTGAAAGACGACCGAGTTCACCTAGGTGGTTTGAATTTGTTTTAAGTGAGCCCTGTTGAACAGAAAGCCTCAGCCAACACTCTCTTTTACTTTTTTTTTTTGTTTATTTTCATTTGTATTTTGTTTGCAACTAGGTTTTAGCCATGTGCGCGTTGTGTTGCGCTAAATCAAATTGTTCTTGTTTGGTAACGTATACCTTTATGTTTCGATTACTTGTATATTAATACACATAAAAGATCTTTTATAAAAAAATTATACTGGGGCCTATAAACCAATTTTATTGATGTTTAATGACTATAGATTAACTTAATTAAGATTCAGGTCAACATCATAAATTGGGAAAAAAAAAAAGGAAAAAGGTAAGTGAAACATTATACATAAATAAATGTCTAGCTACGTTTAGCTTTTTTTTCTAAATATGAAAGACCTTTTATCAAATTTGTTTTTTTTCTAGATTTTCAAATTAAAACCACCATAAGTGTGTAGTTGTTGAAAGTGAATATGTGGACAACCTACTTTTCGTTTATCCTTTATTGGCTGTTCGAAAATAATAACTCTGGAAAATATTAGGACATAATAATATCTATACAAGATAAGGTGTCTTATTATATGGTATTTGATAAGCATGTTTTTACAACTAAGGCATAGCTAACGACCATAAATTTGTCGCAACGTTTAAATATCCTGACCACATGAAAGCCAAATAGTTACTATTTTTTATTTTTAATTTAGCAAACTGTTAAAATGGGCCCCGATTTTAGATTATAATTTACATTTCAATCCAAAAATATTTCTTTTATTTAGGTCTGTTAACTTTAATTTTTGTTGTTATTTTCATTTAAATGCCAAGCTCAATTAAAATATATCGTTTACTCTCATAAACAATTTTGGTACTTTTCCATTTAATCTTTTGCTTTATAATTTTATAAATTTTATTTTTATTTTTAACTAAAAAAAGTAAAAATAATTACAAATAAAATATATATACATACACACACATTTATACACAAAAATATGTATATATTTACACACTTATTTTTTTTTAATTTTCTTTTTTACCTTTAAATAAAAAATAATAATAATTAATGATGTTTGGTACGACGTGTCGACGAGGGAAGATGATATTCGAGTGCCGAGAGAGAGGGGGTGGTTTTGCTGGCGGAATTGGTGGTGGTGGTGATGGAGGTGGACGTGGAGAAGAGAGAAGGATAAAAAAAGAAAGAGTGTGTATGGTGTGTGTCTACTGTACTCTCAAAATCCAAATTCGGGGACGAATCAGAAAATTTAGGTAAAACCATCACTACGAGCGAAAAACGGTGAAGGCCTGGCTATCCCCTGGCCCTAATAAAGCTGCGTTCAATGTGTGTGTATATATAATGAATGTGTGTATATATGTATATATATTATGGTTAATCAATTATTTTTATTTTAATGGTAAAAAGAAAATTAAATAAAAGTGATTTTATATAAATGTGTGTGTATATATATATTGTATTTATAATAAGTTTTTTGTTTTTAATTTAAAGATAAAAAACCAATAAAAGAACAAATAGGTAAATTGTCAAAATCGTCCTTGAGGTTTGGGAATTTCTAAAATCGTCCAGGACCTAACAAAATATTTCGACTGATTTAGTGATTTGGATGAAAACGGTAATAAAATGAAACCTCAGGGACCAAAATACAAAAAGTTTCAGTTTTTGATAAAAGTGGTAAAAGTGACATACACTTATGGACCATTTTGGACTTTTACTTTTCAATACTGCATATTAGATTCAACATATGGATGGTCGATTTATCTGGCCTATTTTAACTTTGCCGCCTAACTAGATTTTGTCTCGTGCGCGTTGTGGGACACTATGCTTAATATTTCTCTCTCGTAACATGTACGTGTGTGTTTCAGTTACTTGTACATATTACTCATAATATGATCTCAAAATATTTACACTGAGTCAACCAATTAAAATAAAACATTATCATACCCTTGCTTAAAAAAGGCAAAAACGATGGGAAAACTAGAATTTTAAATTGAGGACAAAATTTTAATTTATCAAGACAAAGATCGTGTGCCAGGCAGCCACCTGGCACGAATAAAAATTACAGCGAGTCAACCAATTAAAACAAAACACTACCACGGTTTTGTAAAAAAAAATTGATAGCATAAGTTTAATTTTACACTGTAGGCAAAATCGTAATTTCACTGGGAAAACAAAAAAAAAACGATGGAAAAATGTAAATTTAAATTGAAGGCAAAATCATAATTTGTTGGGAGAAAAAAAAAACTAATGGGAAAACTGTGAATTTAAACGGGGCAAAACCGTAATTTTGAACCGATGACAAAAGTGTAATTTTTAGCTGGGGGCAAAAGCATAATTTTATTTTTAACCGATGACAAAAACGTAATTTTGAACTGATGGTGAAATCGTAATTTTAAAGCAGGGATAGAATAGTAAATTGGTTGGACCAATCGGGGAGTGTTAGTCAGCTGCCTGACACAATTCCCCCATTGCATCGCCCGCGTTGCGGCGACACTAAGCCGAATATTTATCTCTTATAAATGTACGTCTGTGTTTCGGTTACTTGTACATACTACTCATAACACAATCTTAAAAAAAATACATCGAGTCAACCAATTAAAACAAAACTCTATCATACTTTTGCTAAAAAAAATAAAACAATGGCAAAACTATATTTTTAGCTGATGGAAAAAATCATAATTTGGCTGGGATGGGAGAAAACAAAACCAATGGAAAGCTAAAACTTTATACGGGGTAAAATCGTAATTTGGCTAAATCAATGGTAAAATGCCAGAAAGTATATAAATATAAATTACTTTAGTGGTGCCATGTGACACCCAGCAATTGGGCACTGTCCTTCTATACCAATTACCAAGAAGTACTATTACCTGCCATCTTTTTTGTCTATGTAGTATATCAAGTGTTATGCTTCGTTCACGTTGCGGGATGCTAAGCCGAATATTTTTTTAGTTTCATAACATGTACACATGTATTTGAATTGCTTTTATATACTACTTATAACACGATCTCAATAAAAAAATAAATCGAGTCAACCAATTAAACCAAAACACTACATAGTTTTGTATAAAAAAAAAACTAAAACGATAGCAAGCTAGTAATTTCGAGCTGGGGGGTAGTAATTTGTTAGGAACAATGTGCGAGTTCTATACAGCTGCTTGACACAAAAAGTTACATTGAGTCAACCAAGTAAAATAAAACACTACTATAGTTTTGAAAAAAAAAACCTAAAACAATGGCAAGACTACAATTTTTAATTGGGGTCAAATCGTAATTTTTGAAATATGGGAAAAATCATAATTTTAAACTGAGGGAAAATTCGCAATTTTCAGCGAAGGGCAAAACCATAATTTTGTTTAAAACTGTGAGCAAACACGTAATTTTAAGCTAAGGGCAAAAAGCTTAAATTTATATTGAACTGTGGGCAAAAACATTATTTTGAGCGAATGACAAAACCGTAATTTTAAACTAAGGATAAACTCGTAAATTGGTTGGATCAATGGGAAAGTGTCAGGCAGCTGCCTCGCACTATTCCCCCTCATATATTTTGTAGATAGTTTATGCCCTGACCGCGTTGCGGAGCGTTAGATCAAACTTCTCTACCAATTAAAACAAAACGATATCATAGTTTTGCTAGAAAAAAAAAAACGAAAACGATGAGAACATTGTAATTTTAACTACGTATAAAACTGTAATTTGTCATGACCAATGAGTGAGCGCTAGCGAATAAAAATTAAACCGAGTCAACCAATTAAAACAAAACTCTATTATAGGTTTGCAAAAAAAAAAAACAAAAACAAAAGCAATGGCAAGACTGTAATTTTGAACGTGGGGGAAATCGTAAGTTTGACCGGGGGTAAATCGTAACTTATCAAAAGTTAAAACGAAGTCAAGATTGTAATTTTGAACTGGGAGCAAAATCGTATTTTTGACTGAGTGTAAATTGTAATTTGTCAAAATCTACAACAATGGCAAAACTATAAATTTGAACTGGTAGCAAAAGCATAAATTTAAACCGGAGGCAAGATTGTAATTCTAAACTAAGGTAAAATCGTAATTTATGGGGGCCAATGGAGAAGTGTCAGACACTGACACTATTCCCCTCTACTGCTATTGTGTCTATATATAAACACTGAAACTATTCCATATAAACACTTAAAGTATTCCCCTCTATTGCTATTGTATCAATATATAATATAGTATAATATAATATAATATAATTTTCAATTTGCATTTATACTTGTCAATGTTGGCAAGTGTCCTTGCCAAATAGTTTGGAATTCTTTCATCAGTTTGACCTCTGATCTCTATCAATTGGGTCAGTGTATGCTCAAGTTCCACCACACAACGTGGGATTATAAAGAATTAGCGATTTAAAAAAAAGCAACGAGCTAAAGATGAAAGTAGTATCATCATCTACTGCGTAGTAATAGAGAGATTGATTAAAGATGGAAACAAATTTATGTTAAAGTCTCCATGTCATGTATGTGTGACGTACCACAATGGCTTAGAGTTTCAGAAAAAAATTAATGAGCACAGTGGCCGATAGTTTTTGTGTATGCCGACATAATTAGGAATTCACGGAAAAGGGTATGAGTGACACTGGGACAACAGATTGGTACATTCACAGATTCACTTGTCAAAGCATAACCGTGTATGCCTTTGAAGTTAAAAACATAAATGTTCATGCTTTTTAGTAATTTGAGACTTTAACCGCGAGTTTACCTTGTGACATCTGATGGAAACATAACTGATTTAAGCTTTGTTAGAAGCCATATCTAGGACTTATCACTCCTTGAGTCCTTGTCTTCACCACTCCATATACAAATGGAGAAGAAAAAACACATTGTTATTGTGCATGCGTAGAGCTAACGGCATTGTTTTGAAGGCCTGTTTTAGATATATGTCATCTAGATAAAACATTTACTGGTTATAACTGCTTCTTTAAACCATTCAAATTAAATCAACAACTAGTGGGTAATCTCCCGCTTCGCAGCGTGTTTAAGACGTAGATATAGGTGGGTTGGTTTTGACGACTTTTACATAAGTCTTAACCTCGCTAAAAAAGTTCATGCCGAAACGTTAGTTGAAATAAGCACAAAGGTTCGATTATGAACAAAGTTTATATATAAACATGGATTAAAAAAGAACAAAAATTAATTACAAAAGTTAAACCAATTTAAAAACTGTTTATTTATTAAAAATATAAAATTGTATAAAAGCTATCTATTTATTAAATTAAAAAACACCAAAACAGTAAAATAAAAAAACCAAAAAGAAAAAAAAATATTAAAAATATCTTTGATGCCTTAGAGCATTCATGGCTTACCCATCAACTTCTAAGAGAGTTATTTTTATATTATAAAAGTTGGGTGTAAGTAGTTGTAAGTGGAGGAAAGATAAAATGTTATTATTCATTTGTATATTTAAAGGGACACTATTCACCCTCTGTAATTTTTAATATATTTTGAAAACGGTTGTGAGCGGAGATGAGAGAAAAAATAATGATAAATGTATAAAAAAATATTATTTAATTAGAAGAATAGAGAAAATATGGTTTTTAGTGTTATTATATGATAGAAAATGATGAATAGGATGTGAATGCTCTTATTGATCTACACTTTGATGACTTGTACATCATTATGAACTACTTCATTTAAATGAAACTTGCATTGAAATTTAAACAAAAATAAACCCGTCGCAATGACGTGTTTGAAGTTCTATATATCATATTTTAAAAATTATGAGTGAGACACTTGTCACAACGTGGTTGGGTCAAAAAAAATAAAAAGAACAAATGAAAAATATGGAATCTAAATGGTAAGTCTAATTAAATATGAGCGAGCCATATTATAAATTCATTAAGAGTTCTATTATATCAGTAAGGTTCTGGTACAAATGGTTTTATCATAAAAAGTAAAGATTTTTTTGAAAAAAAATTCTCAATCTTTTTAAGCACGTATTTTTGCCACATAATCTAAAAATGTCATGTATTTGCACTAGTAGAGTAAAGTGTGTGTGTGTTTACCTTTTGCAATTAAACATCATGTTTAAGTAGATAGAAAAAAAAGTTTAAAAAATCTCTCTTCAGTTCCATGTTAAAGACTAATTTGTATTTGATCTTTACGCGCTATATTATGTACCTTGAAAAAACTCATGATTAAATGACTTGGTATATATCAAGCTTAATCCCCCCCATTTCTACTCATTGTACATAACACTCATTTATTCCCACTTCTTAATACCTGATTATAGGTCATAACTAGCTCATATGTTATCTCCATGGCTAGCTTGTAATTTCAAAATTTCAGCAAGGTTTTAGGAGGTACATATGTCGTGTTACTTTATTTCTTATTAATGAACACTACCCAGATTTCCCGTGCTATCACGACGGCTTTTTGCTCGGTAACAGTTCAGATTATTATAGTACCGGTACGATAAACGTATGCGGCATAACAATCAACACGGGTTTTACGTGGATCGAAAACCATAAACAAATCGGTACCGACATCGATGTTACTCGGATGATACTTGTCCGATTTATCACGCTATCGAGATCGGCATTGGTTTTATCGTTGCAAGCGGAGTTGTATAAATGAAACCGGAAACAACAAAACGAATACGAGTAACGGTACTATTGTTGTTCGGCTCGATACAGTACACTATCGATATGGTGCCATTTTAACAAAAGCAAAAACCATGAAATGAATACAAGTATCGATACTGATGTTGTTCGATCGATTGTCTATCAGGTATGATAGTTGCATAGTATCTGTCTTTTATAAGATTTATATTGGAATGTTGGAAGAAAAAAATTAAACATAATAGCGTATTTTGATTAAAAAATTAAATGAAACATAAAATATTGCTAGAAAAAATAAAATGATACTTCAAAAATGATCCACTATTCATGGGCCTTCCATTTTAATATAAGATTAGTTTTTGTCACACCCCGTATTTTTAATCCAAAACACTGGTGGGTTCGGGTGAGAATACCGTGACGTAAGTTGATATTATCATAGTCAAATAACACAGCACAGCGAAAGTCTTGGATTTAAATTACTATTACAAACCAAATGTTCAAAATACGAAAATCATATACAGGCGGCTTGTAACGAAAGATCCACAGACGGATCGTAAAATATACAAAAAATTGTAACAGACTTTGGGCAGATCTAAGGATTTGCAAGATCCTCTTATATCACTGCCAAGCAGCTTCCAGCCTATTTCGTATTGTACCTGCATCTTTTGAAAATACGTCAACTTTTGATGGTAAATACACTCAACTGACTCGTTTTGAAAACATTTCAAAAATGGATTTAAGTGCACAGGGCACGAAAAATCTTTTATAACTTGGAAAAGTCAGTCTTGTAACCTTGTTAACAGTTTTACATGTTTGTCCATGCATATGGGGCTCAGTACAGAGACCGATACATGATTAACGTACATACCACTTATGAACCCATAAAGGAGTTATCCCCAACTAGTGGGTAAAAATAATTTAGCATTAGCATCTGTCAGGTGTATGCCTACACCCCCTGCTTTGGTCGTGGCAATTAACTAATATAATGAGCCGAGGATATCCAGGACACTGTCGTTAACCCCCAATGTTTAAGTTATAAAAAAAAACTGATCAAAACGGAATATGCGGATTTACTAGCCACAATCCGACATTCGATTGATCTCATTTCCGACCAAGCGGTAATAATTTATCGTAACCCAAGCCCGTCTAGGGGAAATAAATCAAGAGTATTTACGTGAGCTAGTCTTGATTAAAAATGCAAGATTTAATATCTCAGCCGTATTCAAAATGAAATAAGTGCAGATAGCATTTACTGGAAGACTCTAGTCTGGATTATGGCATAAGCTAACCAATTAAAATGCTAACGGTCTTAATATAAGTCATAGACTTAGATCGACTAGCTTAAAGGATCAAAACATTATAATATGCTAGATTAAGCGATGACCGGATAGAATGTAGTTTAAACCGAACAAGTACTATGACTTGTATAATATGGGTAAACCATAAGCATTCTGGATTTTGAGATTTAAAATGATAAGGTTAAACCCGTTTCGGTTAAGTTCCGTAAACTAGTTACATATACTTAACGGTGCGCATATAAGCGATATCAGATAACCGGATACGTCATGAATAAGTTCTATATGCCATTATATTTTAAGTAAGTTGTAATATTAGTAGGATATCAACTTCCATGCCCGTTAAGGTTTTAAAATGAGATTATGCCTCATAAGGGCGTTTTGGTAATTATATACCGTATAAAAAGAACTTGAATATATCTTGATGTTATGATCATAAGTATCTTGGAAAAATATATAATCTATGGTATAATATCAGTAAGATATTAATCATATGTGTAATTTATCCTTTATGACAAAACTATGCACCGTATGGCCATTTTGGTCATTTTACCCATAGTTTCGTAATTTATTTGGGATTCTGATTTTATATTATGTAACTAATATAAAAATATTTTAAATAAGTTTAAAATCAGTAGGTAACAAGTCTTGGTTGATAAATATGGTTCTAAACTATATTATGCGCCGAAACGGCGTTTATATCAAAAAATGAAGATTTGTGCGAAGTTTAATGAAAACTGATGCTAAGACCAGTTTTATATGTTTTAAATATGTTATTTAATATAACACATCAGTAGATAAAAAAGTTTGGCATAAAAAGTATGATTAAAATCGTTTTTGCGACATGAGGGCTTTATCGTCATTTGTCGACATAATGCAAGGACTTGTATGTAAACTCAGTATATAAACTAACTTGACATCCCAAATAATCTTACTTATGATATCGCATCAGTGGGAAATTCATTTTCAAGTTCGTAATCGATTAAAACCTTATTTTATGTAAAACAGGCATTTTAGTCAAAATAGGCATAATAACAGAACTTGTGCATAAACTCAAATTATGATTATGATCATGTAATACAACCTCAGGGTTATGTTACATTATATTATGATAACCTTAGATCAGTAGCTAACTAATCCATATCGGGTCAGAATTGAAAGCTAAAGCAGAAGTCAAAACTTTGCGACTTTCGGTTGCGTCCTGACCCTAGAACTGAAATTGATGAGTCGAACATGTTCTCACATGTTCTAATAATTATTATCAACTTGTTGAAGTATCAAAACATGTTTCATAACATATATAAGCTCAGATTATAATATTTTCGAAAACTGGCATGTTTGACTTTTTAATAATAAAACTTTGACCCGTCAATTGGTCTAGCAAACGTGATCTTTAGGAGGTGCCCTTAATAGGGATTAACACCTATCTTACTACGATCACTTAGCCATGTTCGTTACGAACTATGGCTGGTCCATAATGGTCTTAACCGAAAGTCAAAGCGTTTTCCATAAATGCTTGACTTTTGGCTATAAAAAGCCTATAAAGGAAAATGCAAGAGAAAGGAACACTTACAAGTGATCCTAGGATGAAATAGAACAAAGTTGTATGCTCCTTTCAGTTAGGAACCTCCAGAGGAGGGAGATAGAACGATTTATGAGAAAGGTGCAAGTGCAAATGGTGAACCAATGCACCTATTTATAGTTGGGGAGCTTGAAGGAGGTGAAGTCAGGTGTTAGCAAGTGTTAGAGGGAGCTTACAAGTGTCCTAAAACGTGGCATAGAAGTTTGGAAGTCCATGGTTTCGAATCAAATGGTTTTTGGCAACATGTGTGGAGGCCAAGCAAAAATTCTGCTGATACAGGCCTCTGGCGCCCCACGAGAGACAAGGTCCATGTCTCTCGCGGCTCGCGAGCGCCCCATGGAAACTTTCAAACTTTGACATATTTAGCCCCTCAACTTATTAAACCTCTAAAACACCTATGTAGGCATATTTAGCCCTCCGTAGTCAACATTTGGCGTACCCGAGAGTATGCCCAGATATTGTCAAGCTCTCGGTTCGTTAAAAGGTCTCTCAGAGGTATAAATTAACATGTTGACACTTTTAACCGCTCCATATCCAACTTTTACATATTTATATAATTAATCCCTCTCGTCCAACAAGTGGCTCATATGAGAGTTAGGACTTTGTAAAGGGTCACTTAGAGGCTCAGTGTAAGCATGTTGACACTAATGGTCACTCAGAGGCTAAATTTAAGCATGTTGACACTAATGGTCACTCAGAGGCTAAGTTTAAGCATGTTGACTCTAATGGTCACATGGTCACTCAGTGGCTCAGTTTATGTATGTTGACACCAGAGGGTCACTCAGAGGCTTAGTTTGAGCATGTTGACACCTTTATTCCTTATTAGTCTTTAATAGACTTATTAAAATAATGACACGTGCCACTATATTATTGGACACGATTTTACGAGGTGGTACAGTTTTCGCCTCGCCCGTGTTGCGGGGCATTAAGTTGAATATACCTCTCTCATATACATCTGTTTCAGTTAGTTACTTATACATAATACTCATAACACCATCTAAAAATAATTATATCGAGTCAACCAGTTAAAACAAAACACTACCATACTTTTGCAAAAAAAACCTAAGATGATAGAAAGACTATAATTTTAAACTAGGGGCAAAATTGTAATTTTTCAGTACAAATGAGCGTCTGCTAGGCAGTCGCCTGACAAGGATAAAAATTACATTGAGTTAACATTTAAAACAAAACACTACCATAGTTTTGTCAAAAAAAAATCTACAAGAACACATGACTGAATACATTATGGGCAAAATCATAATTTGACAGAATTAAACAAAAACAATGGCAAACTGTAAATTTAACTAAGAGAAAATCGTAATTTGACTGATAGGAAAAAACAAAACCAATGGTAAAACTCTAAATTTAAATGGGGTAAAATCGTAATTTGGCTGGACAAACGAGAAAGTGTCTGCCTGGCACTATATCCCTCCATGCCAATTCGACAGAAAAACAAAAACAATGGCAAAACTATCAATTTGAACTGAGGGAGAAATCGCAATTTGACTGAAAAAAAAAACAAAACCAATAGTAAAACTGTGAATTTAAACCGGGCAAAAGTGTAATTTAGCTCGGCCAATCGAGAAGTGCTAGGTAGCCGCTTGACACTATCTCCCTCCATTCCTTTTGTATTTATATAAAATATGTATACGGTGGAGATCATTTATGAACCACCATTTATGACGAAAAACACAAGAACTAGTGTGAACATAATAAAAATTAATTAAAAAAACTTAAAAACACACACAAGTGTTTTTTTCCATTAAAATAGTAACTTTTTATTTTAAAAAAAAATGATTTTTTATTAATTAACTGTCGCGAAATAAATATAAGAGTTAAAAAATAATAGTTTTTTTAGTATTTAGTTTTTAGGTTTAGCTTAGGGTTTAGTTTTTAGCATTTAATTTGGGTGGTAGAAGTTTGGTTTTTGTGATGTTTTTGGGAGGAGGGTTCATTGTTTGTTTTGGATCTATTTTGGTTGTGTTTACAAGTGGTTATCATGATTCTCACAATAAATGGTGGTTCCTACATGAACCATACCCCATTGATAGTGAACTATGTGAACTAATCCTAACTCTTGATTATCAATACACAAGTATAAATCAGTTGTCAAGATTTGATGATGAAAATGCACTAGTGTTTCATGAAAATACACTAGTGTATTTTACAATTTGATGATATAAATCAATGGCTAGGATTTGTTCACTCAGTTCACAAATACACTAGTGTTCACTCTAGAACCTCATCCTATATATATATATATTATGTTCAAAAGTGAACAACTTCTTGAGAGTGAAATAATATTGGTCGTTGATCATTTTTTAGATTAAAAAGGTAAGATTCACATTAGCCAAGTATTTTTAATTAAAATCTCTTAATTTTCTCATCTCTTAACTCTCTCTCTCTCATTTTTAATTATTTCTCCATTATTTTAATTTAAGAGATTGTAGGCTTTAAAATTTTGGTAGACCATCATGGATTACGACATTATCATTCTATATTTTCCGCTCATATGTTGAAGTTGATTAATAAATATTACAGGTATTCTTATCACTCAAGAAGATGATAAAGACAAAACTATTATTTTTTTTCAATGTTATTTCTTGAAAATATTATGTTTACAAATTATTTAATTTCCAAATATTCGTAGCACTCATTTCTTTATCCATAGATTTTGTTTTAATTTTAACTTGAATATTATTTTTCTTTTATTATCCGTGTATACAGATATCTAATATATTATCTTTGTAATTTTCAATTAGTATTGAAAAATTTCTCTGAGATTGAAATTGTAAATTATTTTTGGATATTAACTTTTTAATATGTGATGAAGTTATTTATTTTTGCTATTACCAACATAATCAAACACGTATGCATATTACGAATTTACATACATGTGACTTGTTTTGTTTTCATTAATTTCATAGTTTTTGTATAGTCTCGCTAGTATCACTTTATACAAGATACACAGATATTAGTTTATACACATTTGTATAGTTTCGCTAACTAGCATTTATACAAGATACACAATTGTTACATGTGTACAGTCTCGATAACTATCAGTTTATACAATATACACAGCTATTAGTTTATACACATGTGTACATATTTTTAATACACATCTATATAATACACGGATATATAAAAATCTGTACACATGTGTATAAACTAACAATTGTGTATATTGTATAAAATGATAGTTAGCGAGACTGTACACATGTGTATAAACTAACAATTGTGTATCTTGTATAAAATGCCAGTTAGCGAAACTATACAAATGTGTATAAACTAATATCGGTGTATCTTGTATAAACTTATACCAGCGAGATTGTACACATGTGTATACACTAACAATTGTGTATCTTGTATATATGGAAATTAGCGATATTTTAGGGATTTTGATTATATTGTTTAATAAATGCAATTTACAAAAGATGTCTATCAATTATTTTAAAGGGAAGTTATAGCATTATAATTACAATCTTGCCATTATTTAGCAAGACTATACAAATGTGTCTAAACTAACATTTGTGTATATTGTATAAACTTGTATTAGCGAGACTGTACACATGTGTGTACACTAACAGTTGTGTATCTTGTATATACGAAAACTAGCGAGATTTTATTGATTTTGAATATATTGTTTAATAAATGCAATTTACAAAAGACGAAAATAACCTTCTGTCAATTATTTTAAATGGAAGTTATAACATTATAATTACAATCTTGACATTTTTTAAAAATCTCTAGATGATGTAATCTAATGGCCTAGATTAGTTCACACAATTCACCCTCAACCTAGTGTTCACTCTAGAACCCTACTATATATATATAGACGCACACATATATATATACATATATAAATATATATATATATATATACATATATACATAATATATATATATATATATATAATATATATATGGATACATATATATATATATATATTATAATATATATAATATATATATGGCGAAGATCGTTTAGAAACCACCATTTATTCCGAGAATCATAAGAACTAGTGTGAACACAACCAAAGCTACTTAAAAAGATTAAAAACACACATTTTTTTATAACTTTGCATTAAAAATTGTAACATGTTGATTTATTAAAAATGAATTATTTAAATCGGAATAACAATTACTGACACACATGTACATATATCATATTTCTTGACAACACCTATACAATTTCCCTTCCATCTACACTACCATCTGTTAGGACATATTGAGACCGTTGATACTTGAGTTTCATAGTTTGTATCTTGATTGTGATAGTTAGTAAAGCTAGAAGGTCTAAAAGTGTAATTTTTGGTTCTTGTACCTGTAGCGGCGTATTTAAAGTCCCAGCGTATTCAATAAATACGCTGGGTAGTCACTGTGTATAAATATGTGATCAATGAAAACTCTAGTCCAAGGTTCTTAGACAAGTTTTGGTGATTTCTCTTGTGTTGTGATTAGTGTTCTTGTGCTAAATCCGAACATCCAGGTGCTTTTAGTGATTATATCTTTTGGGATTCCATATACAACACTTGTTGTTTGATCCATACAAGAATCTTCATCTTCATCTTTTGGTATTTCTTAACTTTTACACATTCAAGCAACTATAGGTGTTTGGGTGACAATAATCAAACCACTATGATCCAAATCTATTTTGGGACTCATAATTTGGTATCAGAGCTTTTGTGCTTTTCATTATTTGAGTTTTTGTTAAGATTCTTTAAGTTTTGAAGGTTTTTTTTTATCAAAAGTTTTCAAAGTTTCAAGGTTTTTCAAATTTTTGAACAAATGGCTTGATCTAGTGTGATAAATCGTTAGGTTGTTGTTAATCATTGTTTTGGTGAACATTTGGGTCATTTTGGTACAAAGAAACTGAATTTTTGGGTCGTTTTTAGCAATTAGAGGGTTTTTGTTCGTGTTTAAACCCTATTTGGCGTATTTTATTTGAAGGCAGAGGAATTAACTTGAAGGCAGTGTAGATAAACTTGAAGGCATAATAATTAATCTTGAAGGCAGTGTAGATAATCTTGAACGCAACTTAATTAATCTTGAAGGCAGTGTACATAATCTTGAAGGCAGTGTAATTATATTTACACCAACTTTAAAGCCAGCGTAATTATGAGAGTCAACGTACTTATCCGAAGGCGACTTCGGGTCAGTGGTATAAATCTTTTGCGACTTTATCATGGTGTTCGGTGGTTTTAGCCAAGTATTTGTGTGTCTGATCTCTCAGCGTAATTGTTTTTGTCACCGGTCCAAGAGACTTGTCACTTAAACCAGTGAAAATGAATTCTTGAGCGCATTTGAGTGATCAGACTTAGAATTGATTGACCAGCGTAATTAACAACGTAATTAAGCCTGTAACACATATCAGCGTAATTAGCAGCGTATTTGTGCCCCGTTCCAGTTAACCTGCGTAATTATCTTGTTGTTAATAAATTGAAGTTAAAACCGAATCAAAATGTCGCCTAATCAACTGAACCCAATTGCAAAAGTTGAACTTGAGACCGGAACCGCAAATCGACCTCTAAAGTTGAAAGGATCTGAAGATTTCAGTAGCTGGAAGGACAGAATCAAGTCATTCTTTGAGTATACAGACTATACTCAATGGATGTCCATCACTGTAGCACCCCACGTTCCTATGGTAATTCGTGATGATGTTCGTACAATCAATGATAATCCCTTGATCTACACTGACGATGACAGGACTTTCATCTAATGTGATTGCCGGGCTCACGCTGCTCTAACAATGGCTCTATCAAAGGATGAGAACAACTTGTTTGAAAAGTACACCTCAGCTCACGAATTATGGTTGGCACTTATCGATCACTATGAATGCAACCAAGAACTGATGGAAAACAAGAGAGATATGGTTCAAAAGAAATATGATATGTTTGGAAGTGTTCGTGGTGAAAGTATGTCAGATCATATCAGCCGCTTTCTGAGCATTCTAACAATGATGAAGAAACTTGGTAATCCTGTAACCAACTATACTTCAATCAAGAAACTTTTGGACTCTCTTCCAAATGAATGGAGCTTACAATGCATGATGTTCAAAAAACCTTCCTAACCAGTACAACTCCTGTCACTCTTTCTGATCTAACCAATACTCTAAAGGCCTTTGAAATGGACGTGCTCAAGAGAGAGATAAATCAAACATGATACTCACAAAAATCTGCTCAATCCGCTGTCATTATTATGCCCACAACATGGCATTCCTTGTCCCCATAACCTTCGGTGGTTCATGTTCTCACAGTGCTAATGCATCTTACTCTAATGCTTCCGCAAACTCTGCAAAGGCTCCACAATCTAACGAGAAGACTACTGTGGTCGGTGATGCTCAAACACTCAAGATATCTACTGAACACGTTGCACTGTTTAACACCTTCCTGAGCAGTTATGAAGCTCTTATGTCGAGTGAGCTAAAACAGGATTTTCTACTGCCGAAGACATGTATCAAGTTGATCCAGATGGTATGGAGGAAATGGATTTAAAATGGCAAATGGCAATGATAACCTTGAAGGAAAGAGACAACCTTTAAGACAAAACGGGAAAGATATTGGCACTAGGAAAAGCTGTTTTGAC
Source organism: Scalesia atractyloides (assembly GCA_947069175.1). Lineage (NCBI taxonomy): Eukaryota > Viridiplantae > Streptophyta > Magnoliopsida > Asterales > Asteraceae > Scalesia > Scalesia atractyloides. Next base: position 24,862,121 of record CAMTDV010000020.1, read on the forward strand.
AAGTCCAGGCTGAGATGCTTCAACTGCAAGAATTTAGGGCACTTCAAAAGAGATTGTCCACTGCTAAAGAATGAAAACACTGATACGACTTCCAGCTAGAAGGGCAATCGCTATCGAAGGAAATGAGAATGCTGCTGATAACACTCTAAAGGCGTTGGTGTAGATGATTATGATTAGGCGGAGGAAATTGTTGAGACAAAGGAAGAAATTAACAAAGATCTAATGACAAAGATATCCTCTGAATCGGTTCCACATCCTTCAAACTTTCTTAGTAACAAAAATGGAGGTATTCCCATGGGAGATATGTCTGCTGAAGGACTAAAGAGCATAGCCAACCCGACCAATTCTGCAGATGACCAAGGAAAGAAAGAAGCTGAAACCTCTGAGTTAAAGGAGAAAGTTCAAGAAGCAAGTCGCAGTGCCAAGAAGGAGAAAGATCAAGTTCCTGCAGCAGCAATGAAAGCCGAGTCTGCCAAAGAGAAAGAGGAGAAAGAATTGGTAAACAATATTCCCTACGAATTTAAAGTCAAATTGTGCTCACAACCGCGTGTCAACGTCGTGGCTCTTTATAAATCCCTCAACCGTGACCTTTAGAGAAAAATAAAGATTTTTGCAATTTAACAAAAAACTTAAACAGAATGAAGCTGCATATTAGAGAAAGTTGAACTCAACTTTAGCTGAAATGCAAACTTTAAAAGAATTTGTTTTAAGAAAAGATTTCATTATAAATGATTTAACTGAAAAACTTGATAAATTTGAAGTTGAAAACACAAAATTGCAAATCACCATCGACAAATGGAATGTAAGCCAAAAGGCACTGGTTGATATTAAAAACTGCCAACGACTGACATACGTGAAAGATGGCATTGGGTACAAAGATAGCTCGGAAATGAAAGAAAAATATTTCCCCCTCCTCACAACAAAAACTATGTACCCATGCCAACTCCTTATCCAGACAACGATTTAATTGATAAAAATGACTTAATTGCTCAAAGTGTCGATTGTGAAAATGACAAAACTACTAACGTTTCTGAAAGCAATGCAGATGCAATTGAGCATGAGGAGGGTATGTGAGATGAGGAATGTGGGGGCACAAAAGTAGGGATAGGGTATTCAGGCAACAGTTACACTACTGTTAACTGGTTCGCCTTGAACTATGATAAAAAAACAAGACTTCTATTCGGGATGAATGTAATGATTCTCTACCTATTCAGGATGACGTTATGAGGCCTAAGCCTAAATCTTTCACCTGTGACCATGAAAATGTAGTGGTTGAATGCTTTGATTTACAATCAACTTTTTATGATAAAAATGATGTGCATAAACCTCATGTATTTGTTACAAAGTTGAAAAAAACAGATTCGGAAAGTTCCTCACTGAAGTATTCTAGAATTTGTTCCATCTCATACGGGTATGTCAGAGTCTAGCAAGGAATCAAACGAAGAAAGTAGCATCGAAGACTCAAGCACAACAACTTCGAAAAGTGGCAAAGGAAGCTCAAGTGTGGATCAAGGATCAGATGCTTCAAGTGAAGATCAAGGATCAGATGCTTCAACAGAAATGAGGACGATGAAAATTGAATAGAAGATGAGAGTCGTCTTGACAAGAAAATGAAGAAAATCAAGAGTTCAAGCTCCACTACTGTAACATTTGTAAAAATCGGGTCTCCAAAACCCGCTCCGTTTTGTAATCAAGTACCAAGTTATAAAAGTTGCATTAATTATTTATGATTATTTTGAGTTAAAACGATACATAATTAATAAATAAACTAAACTATAAAAATTATATTTGATAAAAAGTTAAAATAAAATAAATAAAAAATATATGAAGCTGCCGGGACTCGAACCCGGGTCAGCCAAGACTCTTAAACAACTTAACATTCATTCCCTAAACCACTCCGCCACAATGTGTTTTCTGTTAACTCTAGGAAAACAAATGAAACTTATACACAAACTCAGTGCCATCTGAAAACCGGTAATCGGCAAACCAATCGTCAAATCGATTGTTTACCTCACACATTCAGTTATAACCGATGCACGACGGTTTCTAATCAAGTTAGAATTGATTGAACTTAAAGTTTCATCATTTTCGGTATTTGAAACCGAAAGTTCATCAAATTCCTGAATAACTCAAGCTTCAGTCCATTCTCGCGATTCAGAGCTATCATATCAATACTCAATTTCAATTTCGTCGCATTTTTGAACCATAAGATCATCTGAATCAGTTCGCCGGAAAATTTCTGCAAGTCACCGGAAAACCGGGACTCACATTCTCACGGTAATTCCTCCGACTCTTTCTGTTTAAAACATGTGATTAATCAGTCTCTAACACAACTCCATCATCAGAATCGATGCTAGTCAACGTTTATCGAAAATCTTATCTTCGCCGGAAAATTTCTGAGACTGCCGGAATCACACTGTGAACTGGTATGATATCCTAAACTTCTTTAAACCTTGTTTAAGTGACCCAACTTCATGAATAATCGATCAACGCTGTTAATTGGTTTCAACAGCCGGAGTTCACTTCCAGTACCGACGAACCTCCGCCGGATTTTGTGAACAACATCAATCGGTATGTTCTTTTCCTTAAACTTTCTCCATTCTCTACTTTTGAATTACTGTTAATGTCTGAAAATTGTATAAGTCATAAATCAATCATAACAAGTCGGATTATGCTGTCTGTGTAAATCGGCGAAGAAGATGAAGTCATAACACAACATAAGATTAATTAAAAACGGTATTTTAAACGGGTTAGACACACAGTCCAGCGGTGGACTGTGTGCAAATTTCACACACACGTCCCGAGTTCGATCCTTGCTACACGCACGCCTTGTGTAATAACATGCCTTTTTGATCAAGAACTAAACCGGGTTAAAACAGATAGTTGTTAAGTATAATAAAAACCAAGATAATAACCGGGTTAGACACACAGTCCAGCGGTGGACTGTGTGCAACATGAACTACACGTCGCGCGTTCGAAACTTGTCACGAGCACCGGTCCAATTGAATTAAAACGTTTTTGCAAATAAAGGAATTTTCGGTTAATTCAAATAAGTGTATAAATATAATTAAAAACGAGTTTATTTCGGGTTAGACACGTAGCTCAGTTGGTAGAGCTGCGTGCACGCGAACGGAAGGTCGCCGGTTCGAATCCCACCCGGCGCAGGTATATTCGCTGACCGAACCGGTCAACGGTCAACGGTCAACGCTTAAAAAATAATATTTTTATTTATTTATTTATTTATTTAATTTAATTTAAAAATCAATTAAAAATACTTAAAATAACATTTTTAAAGATAGAAAATAGCCATAAACTCACAAAAATATATCTAAAAATTTCATTAAAATCCTTAATAACATCCATCCATTTAATATATTTTTCCATTATTATTTAGGTTAGTATTCCTCGTCGACTCGCTCATCTAAATCGTGCGCATCTCACCATCTCCAATTCAACGCACCCAATGTGAGTGAATCTTTCAAATTCCTCGTTTTAATCACGTTTTTGGGGTGTATCATGTGTCTTTGTTTATATACATATTATAACTAAACTATTGTGCATACATCATATCATGAACATGTGTATTTAGTTTGTTGCTGTTAAGTAGTTATTATTGGATGCAAATTATTATTTCAGTACATGCAATTGCTGAGGCCGCCGCTCCCCATTTATGAGGTCTGAGCTTGTTCCCCATTTTATTATGCGGTTGAACCTGGCGTGCCCGCATACGATCGGCTCCGTTTGATTGAGCCTTGATCGCACAGTTCATTTTACATTTTCAGTACATGCAATACGATTGATTAAGCCTTGATCGCACAGTTCATTTTACATTTTCAGTATATGCAATACGATCGGCTCTGTTTGATTGAGCCTTGATCGCACAGTTCATTTATGTTAGTTATCGTATGATATTGGTATATTCATGTATGCTAGCAAGTGTTATTGTATGTTATAATTGTAACTGCTATTTTTCAATGCTTGATTATTTACATTTGTTCATTTATGATTATGCACCATGTTTCATTGATAAACTAACCATAAAATCATTATCAAATGTTTATCTAATAAGGTTCACTCGCCAACTTATGTTGACCCAAAAACTCCCCTTTTACACATGATACAGGTGAACCAGCAGCAGCTAGGAACACATAGGACCTGGATTAGAAGAATAAAACGATTTAGTATTGGGATTGTTATGTTTGGTTATTTCCTTTGTATTGAATGAACATGTTTGGATGTTTGAAAATGTAACTTTGACTTTATTAATTATGAAACATAATAGTAAATGTCATGCGCTTTGGTGATAACCCAATTATGCCCCGACTCTTATTTCCGCTGCGGGTCGGGGTGTGACAACTACATCATCGAACAACATATCATGCAGTTCAAGACTCTCATCACATACATCATCTTCAAACGCATAAACCTCTAAAAGGAAAAAGGCACGTTGCATTAAATGTTTTCATTGTGGTCATTTTGGACACACAACGAAACATTGCAAAAACAAGAAATGTTCTAAACCAGATCAATAATTTGCTAGAAACATCACAGAACAATTCGATAGTTTTAAGAAATCAGTCAAGAACTTCGTTAAAACTAATTGTTTTTGGAGAAGGAAAGATGAAATTATCAAAGAAGATCGTGATAAATTGAAAATTAAGCAAGTTTGGGTTCCAAGAACTAACTGACTTGAAATACATTTCTTGTTTGTTGTTGTATAATAGAATAAACTGCAAAAATGGCTTCGAATGCTTATGGAATACATCTGGCATGTGGACAGTGGATGCTCAAGGCACATGACAGGTTTGAAGGATCTTCTAAAGAACTTTAGATTCATCTATGGTGAATTAGTATTGTTTTGCTAGAGATGCAAAGGAGGAAAGATAGTTGGATTTGGAGACGTAGTTTAAGATGCAATTACTCTAGAAGACATTAACTATGTTCTAGAATTGTGCTACAATCTTATGAGCGTAAGACAAGTCCGTGACAAAGGAATATAAGTTCTACTCAACGATGCAGAATGTGTCTTTCTCAAGCCCGAATACTCCGTTCCTACCGAAATGATTATGCTCACAGCTCCTCATCAAAACAACACTACGTTCTCAATATGAAAAACGCAAAATCCAATGAGCATATGATGTGTCTGATCTTCACAAAAGCCTTTGACAAGACTCGTTTCAACCAGTTGATAACCTGGTTGGAAATGATTAATTTCCTTGAGTGGAAATGAACTTTGTGGTTATAACTAGTTGCACATTCTCTATCTTATATATATATATATATAGATATAATATCGCCTTCCTAAATAAATGAGTATCTTAAAACTGTGCCCATCAAAAAGATTTTTTTGTTTAATTTTAAATTTCATTTTTAGCAATGGACATTCGAAAATAAAATTCTAGGGGGGAAGATTTCCAGAAAATGAGCATTCTTAAAGTTTTGATCTTCCGGTTGACACCTGTTTAACAAATGATAGAAAACTGCTGACACTTTGATTGTTCTTACAACAGAAAAAGAATGGAAAATCAAGATGTTAAGTTAGGAAAATCGAGGTGCCAAGCAACGACGTGTCAGTAGATTCAGCAATACCATCGAGTAAACTGCGATTAGGCGACAGAATTTAATGCTTACACAAGAAGTCTGGATACCCACAATGTTGTGCAACTTGCGGGTAACACGTTGCGGCATATGGCTTAATGGTCTTAAATCTTGCGTTGATAGATTGCCAAAGTATGAGATTTCGAGTCTTTATATTGACTAATCATTCGGGGATATCATAATTGCTCTTCTGCTGCATCCAAATATATGCTGACCTAGACACGATTATGATATCTTTCCAAAAGAGCCAATGTGGCCAAAACCTTAAACAGAAGAAGCTCTCATAAAGAGTCATTCAAATGCATAAAACGTATCGTCCATAGTATTTGTCTTAGCCCTCTTAGACATTGGTCTCTCTGCTGTACGAAAGTACTGAGCTGATGATCAATTGTCTATGTTGAAAAACAAAACAAATGAAGTTGATATACTCACCTGCTATGAGGAATCTTTGTGCATACCTTGATCGCGGGGGTATTAACTAACGTGGGACTCATGGGCACAACATTCTAACAGTCTAGCTTGAGTAGGGGCCATTACAATTTTTTGTCAATATTACCACCAACATGATAAAAAGCTCACCGAAAGCATGTTGAAAGAAGGATGCATGGATTTAAGAGGACAAACATACTGACAGTTTTTCTTGTGCTTGGTTATTCAAATTTTTTTTGATATAATAAACTAACAAGTGGTGCCAGTATGATCTTTGCAGGAATGTCATGGGGTTTCAAACACAAGAATGTTGTGAAAAAGGAGGTCCCTCAGTTCGAAAAATGAATTTCGGCGTCCAAATTGCAAAATTCTGATTTTCTTAAACATATTTAAATTTTTTGTACTAATTTTAGTTAAAAAAAGGGCACGTTTTTCGAGAAAGTTTAAGATTTTCGAGCGTATTTGGTTTGAATTTCTTAACTTTGAAGAATCCTTCGAATTATACAGGGGCGGCGTATTTATCTAGCCATCGTATTTGATAAATACGCTGGCAAATATTTTTTTCTGTAAATATATATTCAAATTTTTCATCTGAACGGTTTCATTCTTCTCTTCAAATCCTCACCTTCAAACAATCAACAAAAACAACCTCAAAATCTCAAAAGCCGATTAACTTAGCGTCTGATATTTGTATGTTTATCATGTTTACAAATCGATTGTTGAATGCCCATAGCATAGAAAACATGTACAGAGCATAGACAGTCAATGGCATTGTTTGAATCGGGTTTCAAGGGTTTTGAAAGGGTTTATGAAGAAACTTTTGAATCCAGAGGATTTAATTTGAATGTGGAATATTTACGTTGAAGGCAACGTATTAATCACAGATCAACGGGTAGCGGATTTAAGTCTTGAATGCGAGTTCGAGCAACCGGCGTAGTTGACTAATACACCGATCATTCAGCGAAAATGAGCATCTACGCTGACTGTTGTCTCGAAACAAAACTTAAATACACGACCTGATACTAGCGTAATTGTCTAAAAAGAATCAAAATCACAAGCATAAATGTTCACGTTTTAATCTGTTAGTCGACTTATATATCCGTGCCACCTGCGTATTTACCCTGATCAACGCTATTCCATTCAGCATTTTTAACTCATTTTGTCAACGTAAATAGTTTTAACTCGAGCGTAATTAACAACTATACAACGTTTTTATCTAGCGAACTTATGATTTATTTAAAATTATGTAAATAGTTTGTAAATATCTATATATATTTTAACCAACTAACCAGTATATTTCGAAACCCAGATCTCACTTGGCTTGTTTCCAGGTTTTTAGAAATGGTGAAAGAGATAATTAGGGATAAAACATGGAAGCATAATCAACCATGCAAAATACAGCCGCCACCAAAAGACTTTGAAGACGTGGTAGACTGGATAAACTCAAGTAAGATCAGTTACGCTGTCCAAGAAGATCCAACTATATATAGCATTCATATCGAAGAATTCTATAAAACAGCAAAAGTCATGACTGTCAATGAAGTCAAGAGAATCACGGCAACCGTTCAAAACAAGAAGTACAGAGACGGTGTGCGAAAAGCTAGAGAGAGGCATGAAAAACAAGTTAATGAAGAAAAGGAAGTGAACAATAAAAATGTGCTACGTGAGAAGCTGAGATAGCAGTGAAAGAAAAACAAGGAGCTTCATGCTTTTGTGACTGAACAAACAAGATTTGTAAGATTTCAACAAGACGACATCTTCGACTATAAGAAGTTTAAGGTAGAGGAAGATAAACGAAAAGCCAAAGAAGCTGGGAAAAAGAAAAAGACGATTAGAATCGGTGGTAAACGTCAACGAAGATGATGAAAGTGAGGAAAAGGAAGTGGATCGGGATGAAATGTCGACATGGTTTGTTGAATGGGGATTAGAGGAAGCGCATCTGTAAGAAACGGAAAACAGTGATGAAGTGACTCCGCAACATCCTGAATGGTTTAAAAAGGAAAGTGAAAAGCTTCTAGATTTTTATCTAGTAGTCACTGTTGAAAAGATAGAAGCCACCGACAAGATAATCAGCTGGGCACTAAAATTTAAAAGGGATGTTCATCGTGAAGAGACGTGGTGAGGTCATCCAATACTTCAAGAATCGATTAGACATGAAAAGCCTTCCTCGGTGGGATATTCGTGAGCTCCGAAAATTAGATATGATCATTCTGGACAACAGTAGCATTGGCGATGATTTTGAAAGACTAATCTTAAGAAAATGCAATCACGGGTTATTGTCTTCAAGCCCCAATGCCCTAGCAGAAGGGTTTCAAAGACAACAAAGGATCCTATCACAAGTAAAGGCAAAGTCACATGGGTTGTTGACCCTGCTAAAGTTGTGATGAGAATTAAGATCCCTACAGAGATTCTAGTGATGCTCACAAATTTCAAAAAGTGGTTCTATAATGGAAAAACAGGTGAAGCGGTCATCAGATCCAACTCAAATGAAGATAGACGCATTTTGGATCCAATGGATGTCTTCATGTTCTGCTTGTCCAATTTGAATTTTCCTTACGGTAATAAAATTTATGTCGGTGCTGGAAACGAGTACAAGGAAGAAGGCATGTTATTTCAAAGGGCAGTAGAAAGAATGAGGGAAAGGAAGATAGAAATGATGGATATTCTAAACAGAATTGAAAAACAAGAGGAGACAGAGGAAGCGAAGAAAAAAAAAAGTAAAGAGAACAAAAAGCAAAAGTCTCCAGAAAAACAAAAAGATCCATCACCCAATTCAGTTGCATCAGAATCTCTACCTCCAACTTCTTCCACATATGAATCACCATGGAGGTCCAACCAACAACTAGTGAAGCTGTTTTTAACCAAACTGCACCACCAAGAAATGATCAAGATGCCGCAGCAAGCCCTGAAGCTCAGAATGAAGAATGAAGACTCTCAAGTATGCAACGGTCTAGCGGGTTGTTAGGACATTTTGAGACTGTTGATACTTGAGTTTCATAGTTTGTAGCTTGATTGTAATAGTTAGTAAAGCTAGAAGGGCTAGAAGTGTAATTCTTTGTTCTTGTACCTTTAGCGGCGTATTTAAAGTCCCAGCGTATTTAATAAATACGCTTGGTAGTCAGTGTGTATAAATATGTGATCAATGAAAACCCTAGTCCATGGTTCTTGGACAAGTTTTGGTGATTTCTCTTGTGTTGTGATAAGTGTTCTTGTGTTAAATCCGAACATCCAGGTGCTTTTAGTGATTATATCTTTTGGGATTCCATATACAACACTTGTTGTTTGAGCCATACAAGAATCTTCATCTTCATCTTTTGGTTTTTCTTAACTTTTACACATTCAAGCAACTACTCTATAGGTGTTTGGGTGACAACAATAAAACCACTGTGATCCGAATCTGTTTTGGGACTCACACCATCCGTAATACACCACTTTTTATTATTATTTTTTTAATCCAAATAACAATTACTGATGCATATCTCATATTTCTTGATAACACCTATACAATTTCTCTTCCATCTACACTACCATCCGTAATATATTACCAATACATATAATATTTCAAACTATGCACATGTGCATCACCAAGCTTCATACCATAGTAACCAACATATTACATCACAAACTGAATGTAACCAAACCATCAACAACCAGATAATATAACCATAACATGCATATGTTCATACTTCATCATTCCAATCACAAACTTCTTGTACTAAACACGTTATATCATGTTCATACATAATGTTACACATGTACAGTTTCCACTTTTGACTAACACTACTTTGTAACACAAATCATCAATGTTATTGTCCACCATTTCGTCATTATTCTCATCCTTCACCTTTAATGTTGATTTTGCAACCTTCCTATTGTTGTACACACACTAGGGATGAGCACGTACCCGTTCGGTACTGTAAATACCGGTACCGAAAAGGAGGAAAGTGGGTACCGGTACAAGTACCAACTATACCCGGTATGGTTCGGTACCGGTTCAGTACCTGTACCCGGTACCAAATGCCCATTCTTACCATACACATTTCCTTAGCATCCTTGTCCAATGTTTCATTATGCTTGGCTTACTTGTCCTCCTTTTTTTATGTTTTTTATTTCTACATCTACATCTGCATATGGTATGGTGTATATGTTCAAACAAATGACAATATCCGTTAACATGCAAAAGAAAAGGTAATGCACATGTGCAACTCAACCAACTGCATCATTAAATAGTAAAAAACCATTTTAAACTCATTTAACTATTACATCTCGTCCTCCATAGCATCTCGCATTCTTTTTATCATTTCTCCCTTAATTTCAGAACAAATAGTACCTTCTTCCCTTTTTTTCCATCAATGATCTACAATAATAAACAAACCATAAGATTACCAAACATACCAACTTAATGCATATGTGCATTGACATCAATTTTCTCATTACCGTATAAACTATGCACATGTGCATCCATATGAATGACTGTATAAACTATGCACATGTGCATTAATATGATGGCCGTATAAACCTAATGCAATATGAATTAACTAGCAATGGAATAATGTTTTCACAATCATCAAACGGTATAGAATCTTCACACTACCATAAATTACAATTGCAACTATGCACATCACCAAAAAGTATAATTCAATAAAATGCCTATAAGCTTGACATCGACTTGGAACTAGTCCCTAACCACATCAATCGGCTGGAAGTTGCTGAACTAATCACTACAAGTTAAAGGAACCCATAAAACGGATCGTATAGGTCAATACCGGGTCGTATAGCAGGCTTATACGGATCGTATAGACCTATACGATCCGCTTTAGCCTGCTATACAACCCGATATTGACCTATACGATCCGTATTATTCAATTTTGTGATAGTCCAAATTGCAACTTTCATGATTATCAACCCAAGTAACATTAAAGGCATGATGGATACACTCCAGCATCATGGAAATGGTGGCTAGGAAACGGTGGCTATGGAAATGGTGGCTATGAAATGGTGATAGTCCGTATAGGTCAACAGAAACCACATCTTCAAATTATGACTAGTAAACTACTGTGGTACCGCCTGTGTGTAAAGGTAATGTTATCCATTTTAACCAACTTTTTTTTATTATTTTGCAGACGATTTAGAGAAACCTCCAACCAGTTTCTGAAGTAGTTTGTAATAAAACTTCAAGCATGTATGGAGAGAAGATAAAGCAGTTGGTATGTGTTCCGAGCGAATATGCGATACATGCGAATATGGTAACAACTACTAAGGCGGTAGGGGACCTGCTAACTACCACCCAATGTTAGACCAGAGTTGTTTATCACCCTGTGTGAGCATTGGAAGTATGACAAACAGTCTTACATGAACTAGTTTGTAATAAAACTTTAACATTCTGAACCCTAGCTGCAAACAACTCAACATGTGTATACGGCCGATAAACCAGTTCGTTTATTTCATGTTTCGATAATTTGTAATGATGTATTGATATGATTAAACTAAATGCATGTATGGACAGAAGATAAAGCAGTTGGTATGTGTTCCGAGCGAATATGTCCATACATGCGAATATGGTAACAACTACCAAGGCGGAAAGGGACCTGCTAGCTACCACCCAATTCCAGACCAGCTTTATTTATCACCCTATGTGAGCTTTAGAAGCCCGACAAATAGTCTTACGATTAGTCAACAGTCATTACTTCTTAATGAACTCGAATTCAAGAAATTGTTCTTAATGAACTCAATGCCATCTTCAACAGAAACTACATCTATAACTTATGACCATGTTAAAAACCCGGTTAAACAAAATGCAAGAAAATGCCCGCTTTCATCGGATGAATCGGAGACTATAGTTCTAGATGATGACTCGTCTTCAACTTCAATCATTATTCTAACTAAACCCTTGAATCCCAATGCTTCTCCAAATTCTTAACAGACCCATAACTACTTCTGAAGCAGCTTGGAGGTTTCATGTGTCTGCAAAAGGAAAAATGAGATTTCTTTCAAAGTAAAAGACCGCTGACGTTAGTTATGCAAGAATTCAGGTGCTTGTGATAATTAATATATGAAACTCCGGATACTATATTGCACAGGATATTCTTAATAAAAATTAAGGAAATTTTTATTAAACAAATAAATGTTTTTTAGAGAACTTTGTTAAACCATAAACAAATGTATAAAAAATAAAAAATAAAAACTCAACTAATACGACTCGTATAGACCTATACGACCCATATAGATCCAGTAAAAAAAACAAAATCTGACACATCAGTCTTTATTGGAAATTGAAAAAGCAATACGACCCTTATAGACCTATAACGACCCATATTGAATGTGTCGATTTAAGAATTCAAGGTGTGCCAATAATACGACCTTCTGTAAATATATATATTGATTTTTGGTATAAAAAACCTAATGAGTATGTCTAGAGATAATTGATGGCTTCTTATCAAGAATTAAACCGGGACAACTAACTGGATATCAAACTTGAAAAAACCGTATTTTATCACCAATGGATTACTGATGGGCCATCAAATCATTGTAGATTTTCAATTGGATCATTGATAGCTCTTAAAAATTTAAAGGAAAAAGAACTTTATAATGGATTTTGACGGTATTCATTCGTAAATTTCCGACTCGATATACGAGAATATGCAACAAAAATTCATTTTTCTAGTAGTTAACATATGGTTGCAGTTGTAAAGCATATGCTCAAAAGCATCCCTAATTCACTCGTCCACCACAAAGAATTATCCTGACATTCTTGGTTTCAGATTTCATTTTTATATGACGATATATGTAACGTAACAAAATTTAAAAAGTCAAAAAAGTTGAAAGAGTAAGATGTATGCAGTTGAAAGATGTAAGATAAATCATAAATACAATGGAAAGACGAAGTTAGGAAATATGTAGCTCCAAATTTTCATTGAATTTCAAAACTAACTTGGAAATTTACTATGTGAAAGACCATTCGAAAGTCATTTGGTGACATTGAGAATCTCGACCAAAAAATAATGGAATAAAAAAAAAAGAAAAAACAAGAACACTAGTTGAGATCACGTAAAGCAATCTGGGATTGCTATATAATATCATTTGAAGATTTTTCATGACATACATATTATTTTACCTTTCAAGACACGTGTAAAGTTCCAATAAGCAGATTTATTTTATGTTCTGCATTAACACAACTTTCCATGCAATATTGAGTTAACGTTTTCTATATTCCATTAAAGTATTTTTCTCATTATTTTTCTACCCGTATCAGTATGAATGATATAATATCGCAGAATCTGACCCCCAAACCAACGAATGCTTGTTTTTAGTTCAGAAAGTGCTTTCCTTTTTTTAATTTAATCATCCAAAATTATTGTCGGAGTGCTGAGAAACTACCAGGATTTTGTTTCTTTAAAACCACCAATATTTTGTTTCTTAGTCGACATGTGTTGTAGAAATGATATATTACAATTTTTACAGTGTATTTAAATTTACCATCTTAATTCTATAAATCAGAATGCATAGATTCTGGTGTAACTAGAGCGGATTTAGAGTTTCAAGGCCTGGTAACATGTTTTATATACCATATGTTTTGAATATATGATAAGAGTGATAGACACACATCTAGTTATTTTCATTAGTAAAAAAAGAACAAACACATGCCAACTAAAATGGTACATTGTTATTCAAACATTGATGGCGGAATTAAAAAAGAATACATCTTTTGTGTCCATTGGTGTATCCGCCAATATTATTGTAGTTAGCAATTTAACTGTAGCAAGCAACGTCAACCTCAGACATATTTTATATTCAATAAAGTTATTTTCTTATTTGTTTTCCACAGAACAAGAATAACTTAACAATGATTTGAACGAAAATGTAATAAATCATTATAGACTTGAATATTTTCCGTTAATTGTATTTACTTAATTAGATATTTTTAACTTAATTTTAGTGACACAACTTCCTACAAATCCGAAAGATGTGATTATAGATACTTAAAAACCAAACGTTGATGAAACTAAGTAGGAAATCATAGCTTTAGTTAGTTGTACACTAATGACTTACGGAACTAAATAGAAATTTTGATGTAAATCATAGCTTATTATCACTAGGAAATAGCGAAACTTAAACTTATAAGTTTTAAACTCGCATGTAAATGTATGATTGTATCAATGTTTTAAATCGTCTGTAAGTTTATGGTTGTACACTTGTATCAATGTTTTAAATTGCATGTAACTTCATGTTACTAGTTATTCAGACGTGAATTAAAATATTGACACGAATCAAAACACACGATTTCCGGATAAAGGTTCTTTTAAACGGGCTTTGATTAGTTGTATGCAAACACGTTTAACTAGAAGTGTGTTGAGTTCTAGTTGACCAGTTTACACATGTAATTTTTTAGTTTTACTTTAAAATGTGTTTTCATGCTATACGTACTGGTAGAGAAATTTTTTGCGAGGGACAATATATGAATCGGTGAGAGTGAGTTCGGTAAATAATGTGTGAGGACGAAATAGTAAATAATAATAATAAAAGTAACAATGAAACAAAATACGGGTAGATATATAGTTGCTTGTGAAATCGAAAAGAAAAATATAGATAAGTATTCAAAACTTCAGTTTTTGAAGTGATATAAAACTCTGGATAAGTATTCAAAGCAAATATTACCTTTTTTTCTAAAGAATAAAAAAGAATCCAGAAAAGTTTCAAATTTCTATTACTTTTTGCCTGATTTATTACCCGTAGCCCCATTGAATGTACTGCATCACTACACAAATTCACTCCCTAAAATTACAATCAGTATTATGTATGATTGGATCAAATTACAATCGGTATCTTTTAACTAAAGAAACTACAAATTCTGTCTTTTATGTTACTGATTTCTAACACGTTATGTCCTTTAGACCTAACATATTTAAGTTCTTTTAGTTATGTCTTACTATGTATCTCTCACATGAAGATAACATGGTATTTTCATTTCAATTTTATTTTTATATTAAAAAACAAAACAAATAAATCTCTTTTATCCCCTTAATATTTCTAGTCCGTCACTATGTTTCCTCAGTTAATCCGAACATAAATATAATGCATGGTTTGGAATTGGAATTATAAAATCGAAGTAAGATATAAAATATAAAATTGAGATGAAATTACCATGTTGCCCTCATGTGAGAAGCAAATTATAAGACTTAACCAAAAAACTTAATTAGGTTAGAGCTAAAGGACATAACATGCTAAAAACTGGTAACATAAATGATAGAGTCTGTAATTAGTTAAAAGACACCGCTTGTAATTTGATACAAACGTAAATGACACCCGTTGTAATTTACTCTTTAAACATTTTAGCCCTTATTTAACTTTTCCTCCGGTTCCTAAGGGGGGTCTTTGCCCCTCTGATGAGATAGATCCGCCACCGGTGATATGCATCTAATGATTGGGTATAGGCTTGTAAACGAATAGAATAGATACAAACATAAGCATAAGCATGTTCGTGTTCATGTTTTTAAAATTAACCGAACACAAACATAAACATATAATTTGTTCATGTTTGTAATTAAGAAAATGAACATGTCAATGATTGTTCATTTAAAACCTAAATGAAAAGTTTATGAACGGAAACGCACACAAAAAAGCAAACTTAACGAACATAATTGAACAAATATAAACGAACACAAATGAACATAAATAATCAAACATAAACGGACATAAATTATCTTTTTTATATAAATTATTAATTACTTATGACAAGTTCTATTGGAAAGCTCATTTTTTTTACAAAAAAGCCTAATTATTAATCATTGATATTCATATAAGTAGTTAGGAAGCTCATATTATGTTTATAAGCTTAACTCCTAATGTATTTATTAAAATTTAAATAAACTTAAACAAACATAAATGGACATGAATGAACGAACATAAATGTATGTTCACAAACATATATAAATGAACGAAAACACGTGTATTCATGTTCATTCCTTTGATTCAATGAACAAATCTTTTTGTTCATTATCGTTCGTTTGTTGAATAAATGAACATGAATGAACTTCTCACCGAATACGTTCATAAATGTTTGACTTATTTACAGGCCTGGTTGGGTATATCATGGCAAAATTTAAACATAAAAAGAGAAGTGAATCGGTAAGTCATACGGAACTCATTATATAGGATTGTATTTTGGTTGTAAATGTAAATTTGAAATTTCAAAGTATTAGTATAAATATATTATTCTGGTTAAATCGGTGACACAATTTTTATAATAGGGTCGTATTTAGGTTTGTGTAAAATGCAATATATAAAATCTATAAATTAACTTTTATAAATATTATTTAGTACCATGCTTAAAAGAGTGCAATGTATGGATTATTTTTCTAGTTTTATCAAAATACTTTTTAGGGTCGTAAGAGTATTACGATGACTTCTGTATAGAAGACTAAACGTATACGTTCAAATATATATAAGAACTATTTAAGGTATTATAATATAATTCTCTTTAGTTATATTCAAAATAGTCATTCTTCGTAGTAACGTCCAATTCATTACTTAGGCGATCGCAAGTTGTATAGTTATCCAATATCTAATTAAACTTTATGTAGTTTATTTTATAAGTAAAAAAATTAAAATAAAAAGTCCTATTTAAGTGGTATTATTCGTGAAAATATGATACTTTTTTTTTACAATTTGTCATAATTTATCTTGATTATTGATCATTTTCCAAAGAAGAATAGTTTATATTATCAACTTAATTTAACTGATCAAGCACACGATAACAGAAATTTATTTGGTGTATCCTAAACACTGATTATTTATTCACAACAAAACGTGGTAGTTGGCGATTAAAATAGTCAACAATTGAATCAAACTTTTTGGCAACCCTTGGTTATAAAAGTGAAGCATGAAGAACACAAAGAGACTCACCAGCAGAAGAGAACCCAAACATCATATCTCATCTCTGAGGTCTCACTTTATTTCTTGAGCTTAAAGTTCCAGTAATTTCAGTTTCTTTAATTTGATACATATACATATATCTTATCTTGCTTTTGTTATATGTGTATGCAGGTTATCAAATATCTAACAACATGGGTGCAGGTGGGCGGATGTCAGACCCATCTGAGGGCAAAAACATCCTCGAACGTGTCCCCATTGATCCACCATTCACTCTAAGTGATCTAAAGAAAGCAATCCCTGCTCACTGCTTCGAACGATCTGTCATCCGTTCATCGTACTATGTTGTTCACGACCTCATTGTGGCCTATGTCTTCTACTTCCTTGCCAACACATACATCCCTCTTCTCCCTACCCCGTGGG
This sequence comes from Scalesia atractyloides, assembly GCA_947069175.1. Taxonomy (NCBI): domain Eukaryota; kingdom Viridiplantae; phylum Streptophyta; class Magnoliopsida; order Asterales; family Asteraceae; genus Scalesia; species Scalesia atractyloides. Next base: position 24,879,440 of record CAMTDV010000020.1, read on the forward strand.
CTTACTTAGCATGGCCGGTTTACTGGTTTTGTCAAGCTAGCATCCTCACTGGGCTATGGGTTATCGGTCACGAATGCGGTCACCATGCCTTTAGTGATTACCAGTTGATCGATGACGCTGTTGGGTTCGTCCTCCATTCTGCTCTCTTTACCCCTTATTTCTCTTGGAAATACAGCCATAGGAACCACCATGCTAACACGAATTCGCTTGATAACGATGAAGTTTACATTCCTAAACGCAAGTCCAAAGTTGCCATTTACTCAAAGATTCTTAACAATCCTCCAGGTCGAGTGTTCACTTTGGTTTTCCGGTTAACTCTAGGGTTTCCTTTGTACCTCTTGACTAACATTTCTGGCAAGAAATACGGGAGGTTTGCCAACCACTTTGATCCACTAAGTCCAATTTTCACCGAGCGTGAAAGGATTCAGGTTGTCATATCTGATATTGGTATTCTCGCGGTTTTGTATGCAACTAAGCTACTTGTAGAAGCCAAGGGGGTAGCTTGGGTGACAAACATGTATTTACTTCCAGTGCTAGGTGTACACATGTTTTTCGTGTTGATCACGTATTTGCATCACACCCATCTCTCGTTACCTCATTATGATTCAACTGAATGGAACTGGATTAGAGGGGCATTATCGACCATTGATAGGGATTTCGGATTCCTGAACAGGGTTTTCCATGATGTCACCCACACTCACGTCTTGCATCATTTGATCTCCTACATTCCACATTATCATGCAAAGGAGGCAAGGGACGCAATCAAGCCGGTCTTGGGTGAGTTTTATAAGATCGACAGGACCCCGATTTTCAAGGCGATGTGGAGAGAAGCCAAGGAATGCATCTACATCGAACCGGATGAAGATAGCGAACACAAAGGCACATATTGGTACAATAAAATGTAAACCGTGTACACGAACAATGCAAGTGTACACTGAAGTCTCCAACTTTGTATTCCCTATATAATAAGGGTTGTGCATGGCTCAACCGTGCATGTTGATTATGTAGTGTCATATATGTGAACTTTCTTACTTGTGATCTTCTGAGTGTACCTATTGTTTCTAATTTTATGTATTGCATAAATATACAAGTGGCACATATTAGTGATCTCTATTATATATTAAAGGCTAAATCTATCCGGACATCCCTGCTGTCTATTTGGACACTCTTGAGCCCTAGACGGGTCGTCTAGGCCCTAGATCCTGATTTTTAGGGGTCAACAGGTGCATGGTAGGGCGTAGAAATTTATGTGTGTAGACGGTCCGTCTATACCTAGACGACCCGTCTAGGACCATGGTTTTTTTAGTTGGAAAATGGGTGTTTTGGTGGGGTAGATTGGTTGTTGTTGGAGGTTGAAAAAGGGGTGTTTTGGGGGGTAAATTGAATGTTGTTGGAGGTTGATGTTTTTTGGTGGTGTAATTTGACATTATTAAAAAGTTTTGTTTATTCTATAAAAATAAGTTAGCGTTTTCGATCGTTTAAATATTTAATTGTTTTTACATTGTATTTAAAAAAATATTTAATTTTAATATTGTTTTTCATATTTTAAGAAGAATGCAAGAAGTATATGTGTGTTTCCGTATTACATTTTAACGTCAATTTAACACAAACAATCATTAAGTAATCGAATAACTGAAAACAAAGTTAAATATAACAGATATAACATATATAACATACTTTGTACATCCATAACAATATCTATCTGTATAGCTGAATACTAAATACAAAACGTCTATGCATACGAGTCGGAGTCGGGATCTGGCTGCTGCGGCTGCTGCTGCTGATGTGGTGCTCGAGGTGGTGGGAGCGGTATTGGAGGTAAGCCATCTCTCTCACGTCTATCATGTAACTCCCGAACCACCTAGCCCATGAGATCCATAAGCCTGTCGACGTCGGCTCGTAAGCGCGGGTATGCTGCACCTCCCGGGGCATGATCTGGAATGACGTGTTGCGGAAACTGGGGCGCCCCGTGAGGTGGTGGTGGCGGTAGCGGTGCCGGTCCGTCTAAATCAACCGGAGGGTCTTGGACTACCGCTGCCTTATCTGCCGGCGGATAGACCGGATAGAATTATCTGGCAGCGGCTCCGGAATCCATGGCTCACCTTCGCGGGTTTTAAACCGCGCGCCTAGCATGCCGAACCTCTTCACCAGCTTCATCCCCCGCAAGGTCTGAAAATTCATCCGCGTGGACGGTATGGCCGGCTGCAAGTGTGAGTCCGTCTCCGGCAGAAGACCCAATGACCGGGAAATCACGGTGACGTGCGCCCCGCTGTACAAAAAGTCGCGCTCCTGCCGGTGATGGGCGGAGGCGAAGTACTGGGTGAGACCGTGCGCAAGTGCGCATGGCCTCCTGTACAATAGGCAATAGTAGAAAAATAAATCGGTGATCGTACACCACTCACGGTTGTGTCCGCGAGCGGTAATAGACGTAGCGAGCATCCGATGTAGATACTTGCACATAATATTAGCAAAATACGGAAATTAATTCATAGCAATAATAATCAAATAATTACCATAATAAACGTACGTACCTGTAAACGGGGCGGCAACGTGTGAAATCCTCCCCTTTGCCCTGACATGCTCCCATGTGTCATGGCCTGCGACCACCTCCCAAAATCCCAAAAGAGTGGGTCTATCCTCCACCATTAGCCCCTCCGTATAAACATCCGTAGCAATCTCCTCCTGCAGGTATATGCTGCTATGAACGGAAACTCAGCAAGCGTCATCGAACGCCACACACCGGCAACCTAAATGAAACCTCAGGCAGAGGGGGAGGACCCTGTGGCTGGGGAGGTGGCTGGTCGACAGGAACTCGATAAGCAGCTCCCTATAACTCGGCGTGCCAGCCAAGTCAAACAGACGGTGCCACGGGGAATCAACGGGAACAAAAAACGCAATCTCGGCGTCTCACCAATCGCCTTGATCGCATCCCAGTCGACCGCCGCGTGCGATCCGACGTGCATTCGGCATAGCTTCCCGCAAAAACGGGCGGCCTCGGTGTCGGGCGGGAACACAAGATAGGGGTGGCCGTGTAGCGGATCCGCCGGTGCTGGCGGCTACCGTCGCGGACCATGCGGATGTGGGTCCCCGTGTATCGGATCTCCAATCTCCTCCATAACTAATATGCGATTATATTAACAATGTAACAAAAATAATAACAATAAACTGAATCTTAACACATAATATTTAAACATTAAATTATATAAGTTATATAAAAGTAAAAAAATAAAGTGGTCGTCTACAAGGGGTCGTCTAGGGGTAGACGCCCCGTCTTGTTCAACAAAAAAACCCACATCTTTGAATATCACAGCCCAAAAAACCCCAAAATTCATCAAATTCAAACACAACCTACGGTCTAAATGCATAATACATTAAAGATTAATGAAGTTTTGGTGAAAATACGTACCGGAGATGCTTGAATTCCTCAAAAATACGGTCTGAATACAGTTGAAATGGTAGAATACGTATGTGTGTGTGTTTGAGTGTGTGTGTGTTTGGTGTCATATGTGGCTGGTCGTCTAGGCTGGCCAGTCATATACGACCAATAGACAGGTCGTCTAGGCCTACACGACACGTATGGAATAAATGGTAAATTACCATTTTACCCCTGAATGGCCATCCGTCTAGGCCTAATTCAGGGGTAAAATCGTAATTAACTAATCTGAGCTGTAAAAGACTCAGGTGGTTAATTACCATTTACCCCTGTATGCACAAGATGTACAGGTGAAACAATGTGGGAAGGAAAGGCTTTAATCGTTTGATTGTTGACACATACTCGTCGCCCACTATTAACTGAAAACCGTTATCGTCTCGAACCTATCTTTGTTTAGAACTCGTTAAACGACTTTGCCCCGCTTTGGGTTTTTGCGACTTAATGATCGACTGTTGAGTGGCCTGCGACGGAACGTACGAGCTATGGCGGGGGGCATCGTATGTACTTTGTTGGGAACCCTGAGACGGAACGTACGAGCTATGGCGGGGGGCGTCGTCAAACCGAAGTTGTGCTTGCTTTGTTGTTGGTCGTCCACGAGTCGAATGTTGGACAACCGGTGGTTTCTCGATGGATTTGGTTGGGGTCAACACCGCTTTAATCTTTCCCGACAAGCTTTTTTTCTAAGCAGGGGGTGTGACTCTAACTGTTGCTGAACAATGTTCAGCTCTTCTACCACGTCAACGTCATCCGATGTCAATTTACATGGCTAAAAGTTAAGCTTCTTCCAGAAGATGTCTACGTCTTCGAGTTGAATCGGGCGCTCTACACGTACGTACTTTCCAGCATGCAAGCACACGGCAACCCACAACTGTACCACATCTGACATCCACAAGATGAATGCAAGTGCTGCAACACGTCTAGTTTCCTAAGGAGCTCTCCACTCAACAAGTCAAGCGCTGTATGGGAAACTTTTCCACATAGGTGGTCAAATAACGGGTTTTTGTGCTGGTTCATTATTTTTTCGATGCTATCTCGAAAACTCCTCCTTATTTTCCCCTATTGTGTTTCAACTATATCCTTGACACAACCTACTATACGGTCCAGCGAGCTCCTATCTTGGACGTATCTCTTTAAATTCGCGTGTTGACTCTCAACTCTGTTTGTGGTACGCTGCCCGAAGTTGCGACTCTGATTAGTCCACTCAAAGACAAACATTTGCTTGTAGTCTTTCAGCCAGTTATCATACACGTATGTAAACACCCCTAAAAGGTATCAATAATTAGTTAAATGTACATACGTAGGTCACATTTTATTACAAAAACTTACTTGAACGTTTGCAATCCACAAGTCGCTTTTGTAGGTGGCGCAAGTTGTACTCGTATATGGGTATTGATGGAGACTCACACAATCTCCCATAGGATGACAAAATTTTTGTTGTTCTTCTTCTGTGAATGCGTTCTTGCAGTGCTTACAAATATTCTGTTGAATGTGAAACCTGTAGAGATGTCGAGAGGCGTTTAGAAAAACTTTAACACACTCATTAATTAGGGCTAGGTCTCTATCTGTTACAATAACACCTGGCTCCATACATTCGTCCAACATTGACCTGATCCTCTCAAGCACCCATACAAAGTTATCACTACGTTCTTTGCAGATAACGGCATGCGCGATACAAAACGAATAGTTGGTGGGCGTCATATCAACTATCTGGACAAATGGCATGTTGTATACGTTCGTCTTGTACATGGAATCGACCAGCAAAACATGCGGGAACGCACGCCACATTTCACTCGAGTAGGGATGAAGAAAGAAGATCCCTGTAACGACCTCTGTTTCGGGTTCCTCCTGGGTCTCGTAAATAAATTCGTTTGTAATAAGGATGTTTTCTAGCAACTGCATAGGAGTCAGTCCGTATCTTTGTTCCCCCTTAATCTTCTGAACTGCGTTTTGAACGTCTTTCTGAACATGGAAACTGTCGGGGAACTGCTTCCTTATCGTTTGAAAAATTCTACGCATTCCACGTTTTGTGCTGTCAACTGCACGTTCAATCTATATTCGTTAGGAGTAAACCTCCGCACAAGCGTGTGGCCCGACAGATCCTGACAGACTTCGTAGTTATGTTCAGTCTTTCCCCCTTTTATCCCCATGTTTCATACGGATGCTCTCGCACAGCCACCAGGTAAAACGGGCAACCGATTTTCTTGCTTCCAGCTTCTGACCGTTGCTGTAGTATGGTGCTCACCACCACGATCACATTCAAGCCATACCCTCCCGGTCCTTCCACTAAATTTTCTTTGATCATCGGGTCACAATAACGAAACCATCCGCCTTTGTCGTTTCCTGTGCCCAGTATTTTAGCTCATCTAGAGAGTTGAAAACCTGTAAAATCGATAGTGTTATGTTAGATTTTATGTTTACTCAACTGCAAAACATAAATAATTAAGTTTTGATACCGTCTTTGTGAGGTACGGGTTGCCTCCGCATGGGGGTGCCTCACCACCATATCCTCCACTATCAGGATAGACTTATTGACCGTACAAAAAATGTGTTGCATTGTAACTTTCGTAACAGTCTCCTCCTTATCCATCCGGACCGTGTTGTTGCACGTACGAGTATTCATACCCGTATCCGTAATCCGGAAACCCATGTTGCGCAGGATAACATGGTGCATCAACATGGTACGAGTCGTCCACATGGGATGTTTCATCAACGGGAGGAAGCTCGTTCAAATCTATAAACGGTCCGTTTTGATTTCCTTGTACACTTGACACAACCTCCTCTTACTCGTTAGAATTGGGAACAACGGTCCCCCCTAACAACGTATCATCATTAGTAAATAATTAAAACAACTAGTTTTACCTAATAACTGTTACCGGATTGGCTTCGGGCAGCCATGACTTGCTAGAATACGACCCAAAGAATAGTTGTCGTCCCAGTATGATGACATTTCACCACCTTTGGATGATATCAGATGAAATAATATAAGCCAAAGAAGAAGACACAGAGAATTCCGACAACGAAGTGAAAAATTTATATGGCATCAAATGCTCTGCATGGCTCTATTAACAAAGAAATATACGCCCCGTCTAGGCCTAGACGGGGCGTATCACTTTACTGCTTTACTCACATGCATGCAAACCACCAAAGTCAAAATCAACCTTCAAGACGGGTCGTCTAAGCCTAGACGACCCGTCTTGAGCAGGTCGTCTTCGGGGTCCGTCTAGGGCTAGACGCCCCGTCTGATGTGACTGATTTGACATTGTACGAGGGCAAGAATTTGGTCGGAGAAATGGAACCCTAGACGCCCCGTCTAGGTCTAGACGACCCGTCTAGAAGGTGTCTAAATAGACAGATGGGTGTGTAAATATGAACACCCTATATTAAATCCTTTTTTAATACAAAAAGAAAGATAACCTTATGTAAACTATAAACTTTACTTCTATTTTTTTTTCTCTATGATACTAAATTATTAAGGTTACAAAAATAACAAACTTAAATCGTTTAGATGGTTTTGTATTCTTTTTAACGCAGAAAGAAAGATAACCTTATCTAAATCTTAAAAGAAAAATTTGTAAGTTGACTCTGACATTATATTATTACAGCTACAAAAAGAAAAAAACTCAAATTATTTAGTTTGTTTTATCTATAATTCATACTTTTTAAAAAAATTACATCGATATCATACATTCAAATTTGCATGTTATGCACATAAAAACTATCACACTACTTTAATTTTTTTCTAATTTTTAGAAATTTATTTATAAATGTGTGGATACCATAACTTTCAAATGACCTGCAAATAAATATATAATATATATATAATATATATATATATATATATATATTAATTAAACAAAGGAAATAGTACGTGTTAGCTATATACTAATTAAACAAACCAATAAATATTACTTGATTTATTCATTGGCTGTCACGTATCTATATATTAATAAAGTAAATTATTATTATTTATTATTAAATATTATTAAAGTAAACCAAGGAAATAGTACATGTTATTTATATATTATTTATTCTATTAATTAAACAAATCAATAAATAGTACTTGATTTATTCATTGGCTGTCACGTATCTATATGTTAATAAAACAAACCAATGAATAGTACTTGTTATCTACATATTAATAAAGCAAGCTAATAAATTGTACTTGGTTTATTTATTGGTTGACACGTAGCAAATTTTGTTTTTCTTTTTTCTTTTCTGGTGCGGTCCTATTCAATATCGGTACATGAAGGTAAAAACCGGCACCAGCCTGGTATAAAAAACGCCAAAAGTAGTTACTGAAAAGATATTGAAATTCTATTATGTCCGGAAATTCGGTATCGCTAGCCAATACCATTTGTTCATCCCTGATCACGGGTACCGTCCGAACAACAAATATCGTACAACTTTTCTGTTGATTTTCTTGAAGTTTTCATGTTTTTTAGTTTTAGAAGTAGTGATGAGCTCGGTGTCAACCGAATCGGTACTGGTACCAAAAATATCAGTTACATACCGATATATGAAGGTAAAAACCCGTAGCAAACCAGTACCAGAAACGCCAAAAGTCGGTACTTAATTTATACTTAAGATCTTTCGGTTCAGGAAGTTCGGTACTAGTATCCAGTACCATTTGCTCATCACTGACCACGTGTTTCATACGAACAACATCATTACCATACATTTTTTGGTTGATTTTCCTTCGGTTATCTTTTAGTGTTTCTTTTAATTTTCTTTTTATTTTTGTCAGCGGTTCCGTGCGCAACGCGCTCGTAGTGATTTCAAAACACATGTAAACACAGACTAAATAACAAAAGAAGTTTATCGCAACGCGTCACAGTGATAAACCTGGTTTTATAAATAAGCAAATTTATTCAATTTTTTTTAACTTAAGTAGAGTAAAAACCAATATTGTATATAAACTACCTTTTTATATTTTGAAATCAAGAAGTATAAATAACTAAGATGAAGGGGTTATCAATTGGACTTAATTAGACAACTTTCGGGGTTGTGAGAGATAAAAAGAGGAAATATTTTTTTCTATCGCTACTTTTGTTGATACTCAATGAGCAAAAGTTTGGATACTGGCATCAAATTTTGTTGATTGATTTAATGGCGGTGTCCTAGTAGTGTGGGTGAAATTTTCGACAATATGTATATATTTTTTTTAACGGCAATATATTGTCACCAACTTTATAAATTATAATACATATTGAATTATTAAAACTAAAGCTTTTTACTTATTATTTAATTAACTTATTAAAATTAAAACAAACTTTTAATTCTAGATATATTTATTTAATCGTGTTGCTTTCTTATTTTTATCGTCATATATTAACCATTCAATATGCCAGGTAACATATTTAATTATTTTTTTATTTACCTTATTATAGATGAAGATAACTTTTAATTTTAGACATTTAACCGTGTTGATTGCTTATTTTTACCGTTGTTAAATTAAAGTTTTCATGGTATATAATAATCCATCAATATATCATGTAATAAATACATCATCGTCAATACCTTCCTACGACCCCGCCGTGAAGCACGGGCCACATTACTAGTTTTATACATAAGAGTAAACAGAAATATTCAACAAAGTGAACATATTATAGTTATTACTTTAACTTATAATGAGAATTTTACAAAGTAGAAAGAAAAACATGAACCAAAATCAGCATTCAGGAACCGCTTTACATAAGTCATGGTCGCCTGGATTTGCATATCATGAAGAAAATTATTAGCTTTCATGGATACTTAAGGTAGAGAATACAATGAGCATTCTACCACATATTATACAATCTGCAATATTGACATTATATCCTAATATGTAGAGAAAAGATTTCGTATGGCCATTAAAGTCGTCTTACAGAGTCACATCTAAACCTGAAAATAAAACATTTTACTTATAAAAAATAAAAGCTTGACAACTAGAAATAGGCTAGACACAAAAGATTGATTCAATGAATTCTCTGCCACGTTGCAAGCAGTAATCTTAAGATCAGAATCAAATCACTTAAAGCAATGGAAAATGATAACGCGAACAAATAAAAACGTCAAAATCGCCAACAGAACTGGTGGACTTGTACAATGAGAGAGGAGACGAGTGAGTGTATGAGGGAGGGAGAACGAATATTAATCGGGAACTAAGACAAAGCCATAAGAGAATTGAGAAGAAGCGAGTAAACGAAATGGAAAAATGTTTTAAAGAAAAAAGTGGGGCGTCGAATTTATAAGATGGGGGAATAACTGGTTACGAATCAAATTTAGGAAAAAAAATCAAACTTAGTGAAAAAGATTTTTTTATAACAACACTAAAATTACAAATAAATAAAAGAATCATAAATTATAGCATGAAATTTATAATTTAAAATTTTAATTATAAAAAAAGCTATGAGATAAAATGTACACCACAGTCAAAAGAAGTATGACTTTTGAAATATAACTTCGGGTTTTTTGATTATATGGAATAAAAGATGATATATTCAAAATATATAAGTATCCTAAACAATATATTTTAAAAAGTGTATCGCACTAAAAAGCGAGCCTTGGAATAAAGCTAAGGTTGTTGCTATATGGCCGAAGGCCACATGTTTGGGTTGTGAATATTGCCGGTTACATAATGCAGTGTAAAGATATGTAAATTATATCCACCACCCTTCAGACTTCATAGATGTGGAAGCTTGGTGCATCGAGTTTTCCCGTTTTAAAGTGTACGTTATAATCGTAATATAAACAAGTTTTTAGTGGTCATATTAGTTTATTGCGGGTCATATTAGGTATGCAACGACACATGCTATGTAACATGCCATATGGCTTGTAACGGGTCAACAAGGTCTTAGTGTGTTATAACGCGTTTTTAGAGTTTATATAGGCATGCGACGACACATGTGTTGTAATCATTCATCCTAAGCTCTCGTAACTTGTAACCAATTATTTGAAATCAAACTAGTCATCGAACCAACTACTCTACCACTTCACTGGTTCATTAGTCATGTACGGTTCTTAAACCTTGTGACGTAACATATACTATTGAGTTGTAACTATCACATTATTTGTAATGGGTAATAATAATACATGTCTTAAGAGGTTAAATTGGGTTTCAAGAGTAATGGTAACTTAAAGTTAAGTGTGAGCACAAGGATTATAGTGCTTAAATCCTGTAGAAGGATCTTATAGTTATATACGTGTATGTAGTTGATTCCACAAGAATGCTGAAACGATAATGGGTGATGATAACTTATACAAATAAATTCAAAAGATGCTAGCGTTATGCTAAGTAAAACTTAAGAATGTTGAATGGGTAACAAACTAATGTTTTATCACCTTAAGAATGATCAGTATCAACATAAGTGTGATGTTGACATGATGAATGATTGGTTGACTTCTAAATGGAGGCTTAGTACTAGTGGTAGTTATATCAATGAAAAAGGGTAGATAATACGTTGTTAATATTTAGTGGGCTTCCTTTTTTTTCTTTTATGTGATAAAAGGTTACTCAATTGTATACGTTAAATTATACCTATTTTAGTTCTCCAATTTTATTCCCGTTTTACGTGTTTTTGATTAAAACTTCATTGTTTAGGTACTTAATCGGGCACTTTTGTATTTTCAGGTCTTAAACGGCGTGCCACAGACAAAGTTGGAGAAAAGTAGGATTTACGAGCATTTCAGATGAATTCTGCAAAATCTGTTGCTGTTACAGCTCATGCACGGCCGTGCAAACCATCGGCACGACCGTGCGCGATTCACGACCCCGGGAGCACTGGCAATGCACAAGGCAGTGTAGCTGATTTTTCGGCACGCACGGCTGTGCGGCCATGTGCACCCTCGTGCACTACCTGAACATTGAACAACATACTACTTTGAAGACCATGCACGACCGTGCGGCCCAAATGCACAACCTTGAACATTTGAAAGTTTTGCCGCCTAATCGTCCACTTGCCTGGCCCATACCATGCAGCTGACGTCACGATGACACTTGTTTGTGCACGGGTGTCACGACCCGGCTTTCCACAACCAATCCAAACACCGGTGGGCCCGGGTGGGGAGTATTGTGACGTAAGTTGATATCATCATAGTCAATTAAACAAGGCACGATGGAAGTCTTGAATTTAAATTACTATTACAAACCAAATGTTCAAAGTACAAAAATAATATACAGACGGCTCGTAATAGAAGATCCACATGCGGATCGCAAATTGTACAAAATGAATGTAAAACAAACTTTGGGCAGATCTAGGTTTTGTAAGATCCTCTTATCACTACCGAGCACCTCCAGCCTATTCGTATTATACCTGCAAGCTTAGTCTTTTGAAAATACGTCAGCTTTCGCTAGTAAATACACTCAACTGACTCATTTTGAAAACATTTTAAATATGTTTTAAGTGCACGTTGGCACAAAATCTTTTATAACTTGGGAAAGTTACTTTGTAACCTTGTTAACAGATTCATTTGTTTGTCCAAACATACAAGGCCCAGTACGGAGACCGAGACATGATTAACGTACTCACCACTTTGACTCACGAAGGAGTAATTCCCGCAACTTTGTGGGAAATGCATTTTGAGCGTCTATCGGGTGTATGCCTACACCCGCACTAATGTCGTGGCCATTATCTAATGTAATAAGCCGAGGATATCCAGGACACTGTAGTTAACCCGATATTTAAGTTATCAAGCAAAACTGATCAAACGGAATATACGGATTTACTAGCCACAATCCGGTATTCGATTGATCCCATTTCCGACCAAGCGGTAATAGTTTACCGTAACCTAAGCCCGTATATGGGAAATAAGTCGAGAATATTTACCTGAGCTAGTCTTCGTTTAAACGCAAGATTCAATAACTCAGCCATATACAAAAGTACTAAGTGCAGATAGCATTTACCGGCAAGTCTCTAGTCTGAATTATAGCATAAGCTAACCAGTTAAATACTAACGGTCTTTTTTAAGTCACAGACTTAGACCGAGTAGCGTACAAGATCAATACGTATAACGCTAGATTAAACAATGATCGGATCGAATGTATTTTAATCCCAACAAGTACTTTGACTTGTTTAATATGGATAAACTATAAACATTCTGGATGTTGAGACTTAAATGACAAGGTTAGACCCGTTTCGGTTAATTTTCGTAAACTAGTTACATATACGTAACCGAACGTATATCAGTGATATCGGTAACCGGAAAAGTCATGGACAAGTTCTATATGCCATTATTCTTTAAATAAGTTGTAATATCAGTAAGATATCAACTTATATGCCCGTTAAGGTTTTAAAATGAAACTATGCCTCATAAGGGCATTTCGGTAATTATATACCGTATAAAAAGGAACTTCAATATATTTTAATGTTACGATTCTACGTATTCTGGAAAAGTAATTAATTTATGATATAATATCGGTAGGAACATGATAACATGTGTAACTTATCATTTATGACCAAACTATGCACCGAAAGCGCATTTTGGTCATTTTACACATAGTTTTATAAATTATTTGGGATTCTAAGTTCATATCATATACCTACTACAAATATTTAAATTAAGTTTTAAAATCAGTTGGTAACAAGTCTTGGTTGATAATTATGGTTTAAGACCATACTATGCGCCGAAACGACGCTTATGTCGTAAAATGACGATTCATGTGACGTTTAATGAAAACTGATGTTAAGTTCAGGTTAATATGTCTTGGATATGTTATTTAATATAACATATCAGTAGATAAAAGATTTTACTTTGAAAATGATTAAAACTATTTTAAGAGCCACAAGGGCTTTATCGTTATTTATCGACATAATACAAGGACTTGTTCTTAAACTCAGTTTATAACCTGATGTTTCATCCCAAATAATCCTACTTATAATATTACATTAGTAGGAAACTTATTTTCAAGTTCTTTATCATTTAAACCTCTTTTTATGCAAAAAGGACATTTTAGTCAAAATGGCATAATTACGAAACTTTACATAAACTCGGATTCTGATTATGATCATGTATTATAACCTCAGAGGGTTATGCTACACTATATTGCGATCATAATGTAACCTTAGATCAGTAGCTAACTAATCAAAATCGGGTCAGAATCGAAAGTCAAAGCCGAAGTCAAACTTCGCGACTTTCGGTTGCGAACCGACCCTATAACTGAAATTGACGAGCCGAACAATGTCTAAATATTATTACCAACTTGTTTAAGTGTCAAAACATGTTTCATAACATTTATAAGCTCAAATTATAATATTTCCGAAAAATGGCCTATTTGACTTTTTAATATAATAACTTTGACCCGCCAATTGGTCTAGCAAACGTGATCTTCAAGAGGTGCCCTTTATAGGGAGTAACACCTACCTTATTACGATCACTTAGCCATGTTCATTATGAACAATGGCTGGAGCATAATGTTCTTAACCGAAAGTCAAGGCGTTTTCGTAAAATGCTTGAGTTTTGGCTATAAAAGCCTATAACGAAAATGCAAGAGGAAGGAACACTTACAAGTGATTCATAGGATGTAATAGAACTAAGTTGGTTGCTCTTGTCAGTTAGGAACTTCCTGAGGAGAGAGATAGAATGATAAATAAGAATGGTGCGAGTTCAAATGGTGAAGCATTGCACGTATTTATAGTTGGAGAGCTTGAAGGAGGTCATGCCAGGTGTTAAGGTGTGTTAGAGGGAGCTTACAAGTGTCCTAAAATGTGGCATAGCTGTTTGAAAGTCCATGGTTTCGAAACAATGGTTTTTGGCAACATGTATGGAGGCCAAACAAAAATTCTACAGACACAGGCCTCTCGTGCCCCGCGAGAGGCCAGGCCCTTGCCTCTCGCGCTCTGCGAGCGCCCCATGGCCAGATTCAAAGTTTGTCACATTTAGCCCCTCAACTTATTAACCCTCCTAAAACACCTTTATAGCCTATTTAGCCCTCCGTAACCAATATTTGACGTACCCGGAGTATGCCCAGACATTGTTGAGCTCTCAATTCATTAAAAGGTCACTCAGAGGTATAAATTAACATGTTAACACTTTTAACCCCTTCATTATCCAACTTTTACATATTAACAGTCACTCAGAGGCTGGGCATGTTGACATATCAGTCACTCAAAGGTCAAGTTTAAGCATGTTGACATATCAGCCACTCAGAGGCTAAGTTTAAGCATGTTGACATATCAGTCACTCAGAGCCTAAGTTTAAGCATGTTGACATATCAATCACTCAGAGGCTAATGTTTATGCATGTTGACATCAGGAAGTCCTTCAGAGGCTCAGTCTGAGCATGTTGACACCTTTAGTCCTTATTAGTCTTTTATAGACTAAAATAAAAATACAACACGTGTCACTATACTATTGGACACGATTTTACGAGGTGTTACATCCTCACCCCCTTAAAAGAAATCTCGTCCTAGAGATTTTATTAAAAAATGAGGGTACTTTTGTCGTATATTGGACTCAACCTCCCATGTATATTTGGGATCTCTAAGGGCATTCCACTTAACCTTAACTATATGTATCAATTTTCTTTGGAGTTTCTTAACATGCCGATCCTCGATCGAAATTGGTTTCTCAACGAACCTCAGGTTTTCATCAATTGGCACATCATGATGTGACATTGCTAGGGACTCATCGACTAGACATTTCTTAAGGTTAGATATGTGGAATACATCATGAATTCCACTAAGCTCCTCTGGCAGTCTAAGCTTATAGGCTACAGTGCCGACACATTCGATTATCTCGAATGGTCCTATATATCTTGGGCTCAACTTGCCCTTCTTTCCAAATCTCATTATACCTTTCCAAGGTGATACCTACTTGGAACTTGAGAGGTTTACGCCTCTTGTCAGCATAGCTCTTCTGCCTATCACGGGCCGCTTTGAGATGATCACGGATTTGCACAATTTTATCCGTGGTCTCCAGGACAATCTCAGGTCCTGATAGTTGGGCTTCCCTAACTTCTGCCCAACACACGGGCATTCGACACTTTCTCCCATACAAGGCCTCATAAGGAGCAGCCTTGATGCTTGTATGATAACTATTATTATAGGACAATTCTATTAGGGGTAAGTGGTCATCCCAACTTCCACCTAAATCAATCACGCATGCTCTAAGCATGTCTTCCAAAGTCTGAATAGTACGCTCACTCTGACCATCCGTCTGCGGTGGTAAGCCGTACTAAAATTTAATCTTGTGCCTAAAGATTGTTGGAAACTTTTTCAAAAATGAGAGGTATATCTAGTATCTCTATCAGATACAATAGATACTGGCACACCGTGTAAGGACACAATCTTGTCCACATACAACTTAGCCAACTTATCAGAATTATAAGTTTCTTTAATTGGTAGGAAATGTGCTGACTGGTCAGTCTATCCACAATGACCCAAATCATGTCATACCACGTTTGGTCTTAGGTAATTTGGTAATCAAATCCATAGTTACTATTTCCCATTTCCAAATGGGAATTTCAAGTTGTTGTAGAAGTTCTGACGGTTTCTGATGTTCTGCTTTAACTTGCGAACACGCCAGACACTTAGCTACATAAGTGGCTATGGATTTCTTCAAACCCATCCACCAATAATTCTTTTTCGAATCCTGATACATCTTGTCACCACTCGGGTGAAAGGAGTATCTTGAATTATGCGCTTCTTGGAGGATTAGATCTCTAAGTCCTCCAAAGATTGGAACCCAATTCTTTCATTAAATCTAAGGATTCCATCCTTTCCAGGCGTTAATTGATCAACAGTTCCGCCTAATCCTTCATTAAGCACATAAGCCTCTACCAAGTCTTGCTCTGTGCATCTAATAGCCTCTCATTTAAGCTATTTCTGAGCTCTATGCTCTTGGCATTAATATTAATGGGCTTAACCCTTTCCTTGCGACTTAAGGCGTCAGCAATGACATTTTCCTTGCCGGGATGGTAGCGAATTTCGCAATCATAATCATTAAGTGTTTCCATCCAGCGGCGTTGTCACATGTTCAAATCCTTTTGATTGAACAAATGTTGGAGACTCTTATGGCCAGTGTTATAATATACTTTGTGCCATATAAGTAATGTTTTCACAACTTAAGTGCAAATACAACGACACCCAATTCCAAATCATGGGTGGTGTAATTCCTTTCTTGCACCTTTAATTGTCGTGATGCATAAGCAATCACTTTGCCTTTTTTGCATTAGCACACAGCTCATGCCAGTGTGCGAGGCATCACAGTAAACTATGAAATCCTCAATACCCTCAGTAGAGATAACACAGAGCATTGCTTAACTTGTGTTTTAGAATCTCAAAAGATTCTTGTTGTTTTGGACCCCAGTTAAACTTAACATTCTTACGGGTAAGGGTAGTTAAAGGAGTGGCTATTCTTGAAAAGTTCTCAATGAACCTCCTATAATAACCAACCAATCCTAACAAGCTACGAATCTCTGATGGAGTTTTGGGTATTTCCCAATTCATTATGGCTTCTATTTTAGTGGGATCTACTTGGATACCACGCTCACTTACAAAATGTCCAAGAAATTGGACTTCTCTAAGCCAAAATTCACCCTTAGAAAATTTAGCATAAACTTTCTCTTGTCTTAGAAGTTCTAAGATGCACCGAAGATGTTTCTTGTGACCATTCTGATTATGAGAATAGATAAGTATGTCGTCTATGAAGACAACGACAAACTTATCTAGGTATGGTTTGCAGGACTCTATTCATGAGATCCATGAATGCTGCTGGTACATTTGTGAGCCCCAATGTCCACCCTGACCCGCAGTGGATATGGTAGTCGGGGCATGATTGGGGTTTCATCAAAGCTCCTGACATTTACTATTATAAAGTTTCATATTTATTATTTCAAATTAAAATGAAATATTCCAATCAACACATAATCCATACAAACACAAAATGTTCTAAACAAAGCTTTCAAGTAACGTTCTATTTTCTTCTAAGGCCCATGTCCTATGTGTTCCTTGCTTCAACTGTTCACCTGTATCATGTGTAAAAAAATAGAGATTTGGGTCAACATAAGTTGGCGAGTGAATCCCATTTAATCATAAAGAAAAATGATATGTTTATTATTTTTAATAAAAGGTGCATTAACCAAATATGAGAAACGTATATGTAATCTAAATCACAAACCACACACTCAACTAGCAATGTACATGTGAGCACAATAAGTGATGTGCTATGAGATCAAGGCTCAATCTAACGAAGCCGATCTAATATATTAGGCAACGCGACGCTCCACCCGTAAGTAACGGGGAACAAATGGGCCTAATGTGAGAGCTTGACAGTAATGAGAAATATAAACACAAATAACAATGAACAACAATGTCACATAGCATGTTAGATCACATAATGGTAATAGTAGGAGACTTGAATAGTGAGATAAACAAAAGCGACACATGATACAACCCAAAAACGTGAATAAAAAGGGGAGTTGTAAGATTCACTCACAGTGGGTACGATTACGATTTGATGAAGATTGCGCACGATTTAGCGTTTGAGATACCAACGACGAGAAAGGCTAACCTAAATATTCACGTAATATTATAGATAAGTATATTCTTTTGGTTAAAATTAGTATTTTTACTTAATCAATTTTATTAGACATTTAAGGTAATTTTATTGTATTTATTACTATTTTTATGTGCTTAAAAAGAGATTATTTGATTATTTATTTTTATAGTTTTAAGGAAAAATAATCAAAATTTTAATAAAAAAATATGTTTTTTTTCGGATCAAACCGGCGGATTCTACGTGCGTGTGGGGATCGAACTCATGACCTCTCGTTTACGTGCACGCAACACTACCAACTGAGCTACGTGTCTAACCTGGAATATATCAAGATTTAATTACATTTATATACTTACTACAACCTAAAATATTTTTATTTAATTAGAAAGGTTTGGATAATTTCAGGGACAGTGTAAAGAACCGGATTCAAACTCGTGACATCGGCTTCGTGTTGCACACAGCCCGACCAATTGGGATGTGTGTCTAACCCGGAGGATATAAGATTTTTATTAATCTTATATACATACTAGGAGGTTTCATAACTGAGTTTTAAAAAATGTGTATAATTTGGCAAACCGGAAAGCGTGTATAGACTCGATTCCATGACCTTGATCTTGAATGCACACAGTCCAACCACTGGACTGTGTGTCTAACCCAATATAGATACAAATTTTAATTTGATTTATATAATACTTCCAGTTCATTTTTTTATTTCAAAACACAGAAATGGTGAAACCGATTTGATTGTTATGTTTAACAATTAAACCTTTATACTTCAACTAATGAGATTAAAATGAAACAATGAAAAGGATTGAGTGTATGAAACAAAGATGTTTTCTGATCTCCGGTGAGGATTCTCGGCGGCTGGATATAAATTCCGGCAAAGATTCCTTGATGAACAGAAGATTTCAGAAAGTTTGAATGAGTGTTGCGTGTTCTAATTGAGTTATGAAATCCCTATTTATAGAGGAAAGCAGTAGCTTGGTTTAAACTTTCGGTTTTGAGAGTTTCAGTCAAGATTTTTAATGCCGTAATGATGGTATAACCAATTTTGATGAATTGATTCGATAATTGAGTTCAATCGCATGACTATAAACGGTTACATCCGTTAATTTGTAAAGGAAAACGGATTTTTGATGATTTGCTTGATTCAAGCTAGCTGTTACAGAGCGGGTGTTTTGAATTTGATTTCAAGAGCTATTTTGATATAAATGGTGTTTGGTTTGGAGATACATCAAACGTTGATGAGTGGTGTAGTGGTGTGTTGGGTGTTTGGTTTGGGTGGAGACCCGGGTTCGATCCCGCGGTCGACCCTTTGTTTTTAATTTACTAAGTATTATATATATATATATTATTTATTATTATTATTATTTTTATTATTATTTATATTAATTATATTATGAAAAACTATTAGTGACTAACATCAAATTTGAAACAGATGATTATAATATATACTTGAATTACAAAACGGAGCGGGTTTTAGAACCCGTTTTTTGTCAGATGTTATAGTATCCCCTACTTTTAGAAATTTCGTCCCGAAATTTAAGTGGGTTTGTCTTGAAAAAGATGAGGGTATTTTTCGAGCATCGAGTCTTCACGTTCCCAAGTGAATTCAGGTCCTCGTTTTGACTCCCGACTCACCCTTACTATATGAATTCGACTTCGTCTTAGGCGTTTTTCACCAAAGTCCATGATTTCTACAGGTCGTTCTACAAAATGCATTGACTCATCTATCTGAATGTCTTCTAAAGGTATATGGAGATTTTCATCGGCAAGGCACTTTTTCAAGTTAGAGACATGGAACGTCAGATGAATCTTGCTGAGTTCTTCAGGTAAGTCAAGCTTGTAGGCTACAGGACCAACTCTCTCGAGTATTTTAAATGGTCCAACATAGCGAGGTGCTAGCTTGCCTTTTTGTCCAAATCGAACAACTCCCTTCCATGGTGATACTTTCAAAAGTACTTGATCGCCAACACAAAACTCGAGCAGCTTTCGTCGTTTGTCAGCGTAACTCTTTTGACGACTCTGAGCTGCTAGAAGATTATTGCGGATTTGAAGAATCTTATTGGTTGTTTATTGGATTAATTCGGGTCCAGTGATTTGTGCTTCACTGATTTCATGCCAACATATAGGTGATCAGCACTTACAACCGTATAGAGCTTCAAAAGGAGCCATACCAATGCTCGAGTGATAACTATTATTGTAAAGAATTCGACCAATGGTAGATGAGTATCCCAATTGCCCTTAAAGTCGATAACACATGATCGTAGCATGTCTTCAAGGGTCTGTATGGTGCGCTCAGATTGCCATCGGTTTTAGGATGAAAGGCGGTGCTGAGATCTAAGCGAGTACCTAACGTTGATTGTACAGCTTGCCATGTTCGTGAAGTAAAACGCCCATCTCGATCCGAGATGATGCTTAAAGGCACACCGTGTCGACTTACAATTTCATCGATGTAAATACAAGCTAACTTTTCGTTTTTGTAATCTTCGCGTATCAGAATGAAATGAGCTGATTTAGTGAGGCGATTGACAATAACCCAAATCATGTCATGCCCACTGGAGGTGCGAGGTAACCCGGTAATAAAATCCATGGTTATATTTTCCCATTTCCAAACAGGTATTTCGGGTTGAACAAGTAAGCCTGAGGGTCTTTGATGTTCAGCTTTAACTTTCGAACATGTGAGGCACTTGGAGACAAAAATGGCGATATCCTTCTTCATTCCAGGCCACCAGTAAGAGTATCATAGATCTTGATACATCTTATCAGCACCCGGATGTATGGAGTATCGTGTTTTGTGGGCCTCATTCTGAGAAATGTACCAATATTTTCACGATCAGTTACCCAAATACGATTCAGATAATAAAGAATACCATCGGACTTTGATTCTAACTTGGTTTCAGCTCCACAAGATAATTCATCTCGCACATCATTTTCCGTGACCGAGGTATGTTGAGCTTCGCGAATGCGTCTTTAAAGGTTAGTTACGATTTGAGAACACAAAAGGTGAATGGAGTTAGCATATTCTCTTTGACTAAGAGCATCTGCTACGACATTGGCTTTACCAGGATGATAACGAATTTTGCAATCAAATCATTCAAGAGTTGACCATCGTCGTTGTCTCATTTTTAACTCTTTTTGGTTGAAGATATGTTGAAGGCTCTTTGGTCAGTGTAAATCTCACACTTTATACCATAGAGATAATGTCTCCATATCTTTAGGGTGAACACGACTGCTCCGAGTTCAAGGTCATGAGTGGTATAGTTCTTCTCGTGGACTTTGAGTTGCCTTGAGGCGTGGGCTATCACCTTTCCTCTTTGCATTAAGACACACCCTAGTCCCTGTCCCGATGCATCACAATAGTCCACAAAGTTTTCACAACCATCAAGGAGAGTGAGAATAGGTGCATCACAAAGTCTCTGTTTCAAGGTTTGGAAAGCCTCTTCCTGTTTGGCCCCAATCGAAGGGCTTACCCTTATGAGTCAAGGATGTGAGTGGTAAGACAATACGGGAGAAATTGGTAATAAAACGTCGATAATAACCCGCTAAGCGAGGAATGATCTAACTTCGGTAGGAGTGCGTGGTGCCTGCCATTCTTGCACTGCTTTGATCTTTGCAGGGTCGACATGAATTCTTTTGTCGTTGATGACATGACCAAAGAATTGAACTTCTTTTAACCAGAATTCACATTTTGAAAACTTAGCTTAAAGCTTTTCCGTTTTCAAAAGTGTTAGAATAAGACGAAGATGTCGTTCATGATTTGACCCGGAATAAATAAGAATATCATCGATAAAAACAATAACGAAATGACGAGGTAGGGTTTGCACACCCTATTCATTAAATCCATGAAAACGCAGGGAGCATTGGTCAACCCAAAAGAATGACCATGAATTCGTAGTGACCAAGCGAGCTCGAAAGGCAGTCTTTAGAATGTCTTCTTCACGTACTCTAAGCTGATGATAGCCAGATCGAAGATCGATTTTTGAGAAACAGGTGGCACCTTGAAGTTGACTAGAAGGTCATCAATGCGAGGTAGAGGATAACGGTTCTTGATGATCAGCTTGTTGAGCTCTCGATAGTCGATACATATTCGGAAAGTTCCATCTTTTTCTTGACGAAAAGAACCGGCCACCCGAAGGTGATGAGCTAGGGCGTATGAACCCTTTGTCGATCACCTCTAGCAGCTGACTAGCTAGCTCTTGCATTTCAGATGAGGCTAACCAATATGGAGATTTTGCAACTGGAGTGGCACCAGGTACAAGATCGATTCGAAATTCGACTTCTCGCATAGGAGGAAGTCCTAAGACGTCGTCTGGAAAGACTTGAGGAACATCTTAACAATCGGAATATTTTCGGGTTTCTTCTCCTTGCCTCCTTTCTTGACGATGTGGGCTAAGAATGCTACGTAATCCTTGCGAAGATACTCTCGGGCTTGAAGACACGACATCAACTTGAGTCCCTTGGTTGAGGTTTCACCAAAAATACGAAGGGTGGTTTGGCCATCAGCGAGTGGAATTTGAATGAATTTTTCATAACATGCGACTTCGACATGATGCTGACTGAGCCAAGTCCATACCAATGATGACGTCGAATCTTCCCAATTCATGGGAATGAGATCGATTGGAAAATCATGATCATTAAGAGTAAGAGTACAGTCCGAATGATAGAGTCCAACGTAATAAGTTCACCGTCTGCTACTTCCACTGTAAATGATTCGGCCAAACTAACGCGAGGTAAAACAAGAATAGATTCAAACTTTAGGGACACAAAACTCTTATCCGCGCCCGTGTCAAAATGAATAGATGCATAACTATCATTAATGAGAAACGTACCATTGACCACGTTGTTATCCGCTCTAGCCTGATTGGCGTTGATGTTAAAAGCTCTACCTCTTGTTGGCGGATTGGCTTGACTGGCTTGGTTCACGGGATTCGCTTGTGCTTGAGCATTAATGATGTTCACTAAACCCAGGCAGGTGTTGCGGAAATGAGTTGGATCACCGCAATTGAAACAAGCTTTGACGGGTGGCATCATGGGGTAATTAGGTTGATAGAAGGGTTGGGCTATGGGTTGAGCAGGTGGTAACATCAGCAGATGTTGGTAAGGAACTTGGCCCACCACTTTGGTTGTTGGGTTAGGCTTGTGGTTGGTTGAGGGCTTGTCTTTGAAGTGAGCGGCATGTTTGGATTGTATGACCTACTCGGCCACACCTTATACAATGGAGACATGGGTTCTCAAGAGGGTGATGGTATTGGCATCGATTGCACTTCGGGTGAGGTCCTGTGTATCGCTTCTTGTATGGGGTGATAGGGGGAGCAACTTGAGTGATTGGAGCAGCTGCAATGGGTTGGTTAGTATAGTTGGCTGATTAGTTTGAGTGACAGCAAAGTTCTTCCCATTTCGCTTCCTCTTGCCAGCGAATCAAGAAGAGGATCCAATTGAGTTGGGTTAGGGTTTGGTCAGTGTTTTATATTTCTTCTTCTCATTTTGAAATCCCCATTCCTGATGTGGTTTTCAATGAGCTCAGTAGCTAGCTCCATTGCTGCTTCCAGAGTTGAGGCGTAGTACTCATCACAGAATCCTGAATCTTCAAAGGAAGACCCTCGAATGTAGTGCTCGATCAGACGGTAGAGGGGAGTGAACAAATTTGGAACCATTTGATTCAACTCGAGAAACCTCTTGTTGTAGGTTATATGATCCCCCTCTTTTTGTTTCAGAAAATAGAACTCATCCTCAAGCTTCTTAATTTCGCTTCTTGGGCAGAAACGTCGTGTCATGAGTTCTCTCAATTCTTCCAAGTTAGAGCTACTGCGTCTTCGGCACCTCTTCTGCCTTTTCAGCATTCCACCAAGTTAGTGCTACCGTAAATAGTCGACCAGTAGCATAACGAACCTTACGGTCGTTGGGACAGTCACAATTGAGAAAGGTACTCTCCATTTCTTCAAACCATCGAAGGAGAATAGTGACCCCTTCAGTTCCCTCGTACTTTGGAGGGTCACATGAGTTGAAGTGCTTGTAAGTGCACTTGGTGGTGTTTGTGGGAGGGTTGGCAACATTTTGTCCCTCTTGGTTGATTGGGTTGACAGGATTAGCAGCAAGAGCTTATTGAACTTGAATTACGATATCGGGAATCATGACAGCCATTTGTTGGGCTATTTGAGCAGCCATGCGCTCGCCGGATCTTCCTGATCTCCTACCTCCACGAGAGCGCCTAGAAGACATCTACAGGAAATACATAACGAGATTATGAGTTTGGCGTATAGGTGTCATTTGTGTCGCATCTAGAAATAAACATCCACAAAACAAATGAGAAAAATAAATCCATTACATCCATAGGATGTCTTGGGCTTTGCTCATGTTTGGGCCTACATATGTCCTCCATACTTGAGCTAGGTAGTCATGTGGGCCCCCATGACTACTGGGCTTTGTAGGTTCACATTGGTTTTGGCCTGTTAACACTTGTACCACCCGAATGAAAATCGTAAAACATGATTGCGAGGTGTAAGGTTGGAAGGTGTCCTGGTGTAGACACAGTGACAACTCAAAGTGGGGTTACTTCACACAACGTTTGGTGTGGGATGCTTTGGCCTAATAGGTCCTTCGTACTCTCATTGTTAGTCCCCAGGTAGGCAAACTGGTCCATTATTTTGTGTTGGTGCATATTTGTGACAACATCTTAGATTTGGTCTTTGGATATCTTGTAATTAGTAAAATGATAAACGGTTAGCGGGTTTAGTTTTGTAATAGTGAATTAGAAGTAATTGGGCTGAACTAGACACTAAATAGCTCATGGAAGGCGAATTGGGCTTTAGACCCAATAGCAGTCCATGTAGGGAAACCCTAGCCTAGTTGCATAACCTATCTCTATATAAAGGGAGGTTTGCATTAGGGTTTAGGTTGTTGGTTCTGCTGCTAGTGTTGCTGGTTTAGTTGTTCAGAGAGAGTCGGGAGAGAGTCTTGAATTAATTGTAAACCTTTGTGTTAGATAATCAATAGAAGGCTGTTTGAAGGAAATTGTTCGTGTTCGTGTTCTTGTTTCTGTGAAATCTGATCTAGGGGATTCCGCACTCTAGATTAGATAAACGATTATGTGAAGATCCATACGGATTAGGGGACCTACAATTGGTATCAGAGCATTCGGCTCTTGATTTTGCTCGGTTCAGAATCGTAACAGCAGAAAAGTTGGGTTTTGGACGTTTTGGAGGCTGTTTTGAAGTTTGTGACGGCTGTTCTAGGGTTTCGACGGTGTTTTAGGGTTTCTGCAGTGATTTTGGATTAAAGCAGGCATTTCGGATTGAAGAAAGGCATCTCGGATCAAAAGTGAAGAATTTCGGATTGCAGACTTGAATTTCGGATCAGAAATCTGCATTTCGGATCCTCAGACTTGCAATTCGGATCAAGAAAGCTTGCATTTCGGATATGAAAAGTGCAATTCGGAGCATCAGAATTGCATTTCGGATCAACAGTGTATTCCGGATTCCATCTCGGATCAGAATACTCTATCCCGGATTCCACTTCGGATCAGAAAAGTACACTCCGGATTCCATCTCGGATCACTATTCCAAATCACCATCTCGGATTAGCAATTTGGATTATTGTTCCGGGTTTCCATCTCGGATTGACTATCCAAGTTACTGTTCCGGATTTGGCACTCTTCTGGGTTCTATACAAAAAGGTGGAAAGTTAACCAGCTGACGTAACCGGAGTTAAACGTTTTCGGACATAGAATTTGATCCACAAACAATCTTGACAAACCGGTTGCACGGTTAGGCTCGTGTGATTTTTAGGACAAAAAAAGAAGAAAAAAGGCACGAAAATTCCAAAAATCATAATCGGAAATATACATCATTAGAATCGTATCGTCGAGACGAGTCTAACAGTATAATTTGGTAACCACTCATATCGGACAAGATTTAACGTTTTTAACGAGCCGGTTCGGTAAAAATGTCGAATATGTCTAACCTAAATCAACTGTTAAGAATGGAGCACGAGGCTGGCACGACTAATAAACCTCCAAAAATGTTGAAAGTTGAAAATTATCTTACTTAGAAGGACAGGTTTCAGTCGTTCATTGAATACCAGGACACACGGATGTGATCTATATTCAAGATGGGTATGCTAACCCCACTCATGACTTTGAGGGTAGACAACGGGTTACTGCTTTTGTGAACATGTCAGAAGCTGAAAAAAGGATTTATGAGTCTGAGAAGAAAGCCTTAGCTGCTATAAAGATGTAATTACCTAATGGCATCAAACATACATTCAAGCGTTATACAACGTCAAAGGAGATGTGGGATACCCTAGAGAAAAGGTATGAGGGCAATACCGATGTGAAGAAGAACAAGGTTGATCTGCTGAGGAAACAATTTGCTGTGTTTAAGGGCATGAGGAATGAGTCCCTTGAAGATATTATCACGCGATACTATCATCTAATGTCAGAGATGGATAATTATGACATAGAGGGATACACGGATGTGGAGATAAACGACAAGTTGCTGGATGCTTTACCTGCAAAATGGGATATTTATACTTTGATGATAAAGGGTGAAGCTGACTACAAAACTAAAGACTTAGAAGAGGTTGTTGGGAAATTGAGAGCTTATGAGCTCAATATGAAGAAGAAGGAAACGGGTTATGATCAGGTTCAAGATCTAGGGATTTATAAAGGACTTACACCTTCATCTACCAACAATGCTTCAAGTGATAGTGCAACTCGTTTCTCTCATGTGAAAATGAAGCAGATCGTGACAAATTCTGATGTGACGTATGTTTTGTTGCTGCTTCAGGAGGCTCGTCAGGGGCAAAGAGACAGCAATCAAGTAATAGTAACAGTAGTACTAAGTCTATGCCTCTGAGTGTCAAAAGTGCTGAAAGATTATCTGGCATTGCTTGCTTCTTTCGTTGCTTCCTACGAGAACTACATCAGGGAAGAATATCTATCCTGCTACGTTTGATGAAGATTATAATCAGATCGACCCTGATGACCTAGAGGAGATGGATTTGCAATGGCAGATGGCCATGATCTCTAGAAGAGTAAAGAGGTTCATGAACAGAACAGGCAGGAAGTTCGTTGGAAAGAGGAAAGTCAAGGAAGTGTTACAATTGTCATAACTATGGACATTTTGCTAGAGAATGTCAACAACCAAAAACTGAATCTCGTTCTAATTCATCCTTTCAAGATTCTCCTAGTCATGGTTCAAGCAACAGGAATGCGTCAAACAACACTGGATCAAAGGCCCTGATCTCTACTGACTAGAGAGGGTTCTTATGATTGGAGTGTTCATCTGGAGAGTGATAACAATGCCTCACAGGCGTTTATGGCTGAGATAGCTCCAGTTGCTGATGAAGAAGTGAAAGCTGATGCTGAGGCAGAGCGAGAGAAGGTAGCTGAAAAAGCTGATGGTGAACAGAATGCTGCTAGAGAAGAAGATGGTGCTGATTTTGCTGCTTTCATGGCCGATCTGAACAATCAACAGGAGAGGTACATTCTAACTCTGTTAGTTCTGTTTGTTTACAATGTTGTGAACTGCAAAGTGAGGTTGACATGTTAACCAATCAAAACCAAAGTCTGGTAAATGAGCTCTCGAACCTAAAAGAATCAAATTCTTCGTAAAACGAAATGAGTCAATATACTTGAAGAAAATTAAAGGTTATGAAGAAGAAATCAATATTCTAACCTGTAAGCTTAACGAAAAACTTCAAGTTATTGATCTCATGATACGACGAGTGAGAAAACAAAAGAGGTTTCTAAAAAATGCAAAGAGTTGTCTGAAGCACAACTTAAAATTTGTGAACTTGAAAAGAAATTAAATCAATTCAGAGATTCATCTTTTGTTATGAAACACATGATGAATGGCCTAAAGAAGAGTAATGACAAGACATGTGTGGGCTTCAATGGTTTAAATAAGTTCCACCACCTCTTGGTCATGACTATTCTTACTTACCAGATGAAGAAGAGCTTACAGACTTTGTGTCAACTAGACCTGGTAGTTCCACATCAGAGGATGTTGATGTCACTAAGAATGCCAAGAAGGATAATGACAGGGAACCAGTTCTGAAAACAAAGAATACACACCCTAAAAATCAAAAGCAAGTTTTTATTAAAAAGGTTGGTTTTGTTAAAGGGAGTGATATGAAAGAAGAGGTCACTGTTATTACAAAAGAAACAAATCTGCCGTTTGCTAAAAATAAAAACAAAGAAAAATCAGAAATTAAGCAAACTAAACAAGATCCTTTTAAGACATCATCTTCATCATTACCGTCACCTGATGTATCTAAGCAAGAGGCTTCAATTAAGAAGTCTTCGGCTAGAAAATGTGCTTCAAATGTCATGAAAAGGGACATGTAGCTAGCTGATGTCCTAACAAAAAGAGTGAAGCACAGGTAAGTGAGAGGCAGAGAGAAAAATCACAAGAGAAAATTGGTGATGGTGAGAAGAGAGGTTAACTCACCAAGGATATCTGCTACCAAGCAACAACGTGTTGCTGTGGTGTAGATAAGGCTGAAAAAGGAACTCACCAAGTTCCTCGTTTTCAAAGAAATCAACAAAATTTCAGCCTGCATCTACATCAGGCAGATATGAAAGACCTAGAAGTAGTTCACCAAGAATAATAACGTTAATGGTCAAACAAATAATTTCAGAAGTCAAGGTCAATATCAAACTCGATACCAGAATGTTGGTAGTCGAAATTTTTATAACGATGGCTTTAGAAATTATCATCATCAGAATTCATGGAACCAAAATCATAATTTTCAAAGGTCGCAATGTCCAAACGTGTTTAGGAGACCTCAGGACCAGAGACCTAGTGGAAATAAAAACCTTTTCCATCAACAGGTCTAAGATCCAAGACTTCTGTTAGGAGTGATGGATATTAGATGGATGTTCCTGTGGTTGATGAATCTGGAAGACCCAAGACCATTAAGGCTTGGGTCCCCCAATCTAACTAATTTTGTTGGATGGTGCAGGAGCTGCTAAGGAGGATTATCAACTTGTGGTATGTTGATAGTGGCTGCTCCAGGCACATGACTGGGGGATGCAAGGTTCCTGACTGAGTTTGAGAATATAGATGGTGGTTATGTGAATATTGCAGGTGCTAAAGGAGGGCACATTACCAGTCGAGGAAAAGTGACTAACGGGAAGATCACACTGGATAAAGTGAACTATGTTGAGCAACTAAAGCACAATCTAATAAGCGTGTCTTAAGTCTGCGACAAGGGTCACTCGGTCCATTTTACAAAGTGTGAAGCTTTGGTGTTGAAACCTGGTTTGGTGATACCGGATGATTGGATAGTGATGAGAGCGCCAAGGAGAAATGACACTTATGTCATGGACATGGGTGCTAAGGATTCTTCCACTGTGGTGGCGTGTTTACTATAAAATCATCTGAGGCTGAGTCATTGCTGTGGCAAAGACGCATGGCCCACATCCACTATCGAAAAATGAACTATATTATTAAAAACTGTTTAGTGGAAGGGGTGCCAGTGCAAAGGTTTCACGTGGAAGATAAATTTCTTCCATGTCAAAAGGTAAAACAATATAAGAAACCTCACAAGTCTAAAACAGTAAATTCCATAGATGCCCCTTATGAATTACTTCATGTGGATCTATTCGGTCCGGTGAACTTAAGGAGCATAGGTGGAAAGTGCTATTGTTTAGTTGTCACAGATGATTACTCATGGTACCATGGGTTTTCTTTTTAGTACAAAAGATGAGACAGCGGAGATGCTGATAGATCTTTTTACAAAATTGGAAAATGTCCATGATGCACGGATCAAGAGGATAAGGAGTGATAATGGCACAAAGTTCAAGAATCAGATTCTGGATCTCTATTGTCTTCGCAAAGGAATTGAACATCAATTTTCTGCTCCTTATACACCTCAACAGAATGGAGTTGCTGAGAGGAAAAACGTGACGTTGATTAAAGCCGTAAGGACTATGCTATCTGATTCAAAGCTTCCAGTTCTTTTCTGGGGAGAAGTTGTGAACACAGCTTGTTATGTCCTAAACAAAGTTTTGACGGTTAAACGGTTTAACAAAACATGTCACGAACTATTGTTTAACCGAAAACCAAACTTAAAAGGCTTTGAACCATTTGGATTACCATGCACCATTGTGCGAAACAGAGATAAGCAAAAATTCGGTGAGGTAGCTGAGGGGGTTACTTTCTAGGCTATATGTCTGGATTACCGAATAAAAGGGTTTTTAATCTAAAAATTGGTAAAATTGAGGTTGTGTTTAACATGGAATCACTAGTTATTCACCTCAACAATCAACGAGTGGTCCTCCTATATTATATGATTATGACATGTTTTTAAATCATTTAATATTCCTGATTTTTCCAATGCAGATGAGTCTCAAGTGATCCATACTGTGATCAGTGAAGATGGAGAGTGTGACTTCATGCCTAGATCGAGTATATCGATGACAGATGTTCCAGAAACTTCTTCTAGTGCAGCTCCAGAGGAATCCAGTGATAGTGAGTTTGAACCTATTCATGGGGAGGATTTCACTAATCCGTTTGCTAATAGTAACATTCAGGGGAGATTGGATCTAATCTGGGAGATAATCTGGTTGTTGACACCATTGCTACCACACGTGTAAACAGAGATCATCCAGTTGAAAACATCATTGGTGATGCTGCTGCAGGTGTTCAGACAAGAAGAGGTGTGCTTGAAGGTTTCTGTTTGTTTACTTCGATTTAGAAGACTAGGTTGCTTCATGAATGTTTGTATAGCTACTTTATTGCACAAGAGGAGCCGAAGAATGTTCATATGGCTCTAAAAGATAATTGTTGGATTGAAGCTATGCAAGAGGAACTAGCTCCATTCAAGAAGTTGAAAGTTTGGGAGCTAGTTGACTTGCTGTAGGAGAGAAGGAAATAGGCACTAAGTGGGTGTTTAAGTGCAAGAAAGACGACCGAGTGATCGTAATAAGGAATAAGGCTTGGTTTGTGGTGAAAGGGTTCAATCAGCAAGAAGGGATTGATTACAATGAGGTGTTTGCACCAGTAGCAAGGTTGGAAGCAATTCGTTTGTTCCTAGATTTTGCTTCATTCAAGGGCTTCAGAGTTTACCAACTTGATGTGAAGAGTGCGTTTCATTACGAGAAAGTCCACGAAGTGGTGTATGTCTCACAACCAGATGGGTTTACTGATCCAAACTATCCAGATCGAGTCTATCGACTTGATAAGGCATTGTATGGATTGCATCAGGCACCTAGGGCGTGGTATGAGACACTGTCATCACATTTGTTAAAACATGGTTTTGAAATAGGTCAGATTGACAATATACTTTTCAATAAAAGGAAAAGGAAGACTTTCTGCTGGTAAGGTATATGTAGATGACATCATTTTTGGGTCATCTGATGAGAACATGTGTCATGATTTCGAAGAGGTAATGAAGAGCAAGTTTGAGATGAGTGCGATGGGTGAATTATCCTACTTTTTGGGTTTACAAGTTGAATAGAAGAAGGATGGGATGTTTATACATCATACGAAGTATGTGTATGACATTTTGTCTCGTTTCAAAATGGAATATTGCTACTTTCCATACACCTATCTGTGAGAATCATAATCTTGGTCCAGATCATGAGAGTGTGGAGGATGTTGATCCAACTCAATACAAGGCAATGATTAGTTCTCTAATGTACATGACTGCTTCAAGACCCCACATCATGTTCGCAGTATGTCTTTGTGCCAGGTATCAAGCGAATCCAAAAGAGTCACACATGAAAGCGGTGAAGCGGATTCTTCGTTACTTGAAGGGGAAGCCTAAACTTCGGTTATGGTATCCAGCTACTAGTGATTTGAAGTTTGTTGCTTTCACTGATTCGGACTTTGGAGGATGCAAATCTACAAGGAAGTCTACCACAGGTGGTTGTCAGTTCTTAGGAGGGAGGCTCGTGTCATGGCAATGCAAGAAGCAGTCTTGCGTGTCTACCTCGACGTGTGAAGCTGAATATATTGCTACAGGTAACTGTTGCTCACAGGTTCCCTGGATCCAACAGCAGATGCGCGATTACGGTTTGAATTTTACTGGTACTCCTATCATGATAGAAAATAATGCCACTATTTCAATCACCAACAATCCCGTAAAACACAGTTGCACAAAACATATTGACATTCATCATCATTTTATACGGGAGTGTGCTGAAAAGAAATTAATTGAATTGCATCGAGTCGACACAGTAGATAACCTGGCAGATCTTTACACAAAAGCGTTTGACAAGGCTCGTTTTGAACATTTAGTCGAACTCAACGGGATGAGGAATCCTGAATAACCATTTTTCCATAAAAATATTTTGTAAATAATTTACTGCTTTTCAAAAATAAAAACTTTAAAAATTAGAAAATCAAAAATGAGTTTTCACTGTGTGAAAAAGAAGAAATGATAGTATATCACAAGTTAGACCGTCACACTGAAATTAAACCTAAAATTGCGTAAGTGTGATAGCAGCTTCATCATATGATGTACTAGTAGGCAAAAGCAAGAAATAATCAACTTACCTTGGTGATATAAAAATAAAAAACTGTGTATGAGTGGGTAACATATCAGTGGCGTATGGTTTTATAACCTTAAATCTTGCGTTGATAGATTGCCAAAATCTGGGTTTTAGGTCTTTATGATCGTTATTTCATCCGGGGTATCAAGGTTGTCCTTCTCTGCATCCATATATATGCTGACCTAGGCAAACCAGGATATCTTAAAAGAGCTAAAATGCCAAATCCCAAAATTGAAGATGCTCTCCCAGAGAGTCATTCATAAGTGCAAATTGCATTATTCTACCAAAATTTGGTATTTGTCCTAACCCTCGTTGGATACTGGTCTCTCTGCTGTACGGAAGTACTGACCTGATCACCAATTATCTAACGTTGTAATTCAAAAGGATGAATTTCGGTATACTCACCTACTACGAGGAATTTTTGTGCATACCTTGATCGTGGGGTATGTCTTGAAGTGGGACACACTAGTATATCAGTATAAATTATCTACACATATCACTAGGTAATGGTACTTGAAATGTTCATGTATTTTGTTTCAAGTGGATAAATAATGCTGGTAATCGTCTTGAACTTTTGTTCATGATGTTGCATATAGAATTATAAAATAGTGTGAAAAACAGTTTGCTTTTGCTGATATGATCTTCTTAACAGTGATTCTCACAAAACAGAGTGTTTATTATTTTCGTACTTTATTTGCTTTCAAAAATATAAAAATCCAAAAATATTTCATTTTCCTGTAAATTCTTAATGTACGGAATATGGTTGTTTATGGAGAGTTCTTACTGATAGGGGAGACGATGTTAGAAGATGAGTTTAAATTTTTTTAAATCTTGTAGGTTCAGTGTGTTTAAAAATTTCTAAGTATGTGGTTTGTGTTGAGAAGTGCTTAATCTGTGATACAGTTTTACTATCTCTTGAATAATAATAATTTGTTTAAGTTGTGTTGAAAATTTCTTATGGTTTCTCGAGATGTTTGTTTTATAGTATACAGATGGTAGTTGTGTGTTGCTAAGAAGTTTGGTGAAGAGGAGTTTGATTAGATGGATGGTAGAACCTCCTTTCTACATTGTAGACAAAGTTGAAGAGTTTTGAAGATTGCTATGCAAGGACTAAACTAGAGTTTACTCAAATGCTAACGATTTAGAAGATTTGGCGATTGGATACATCAGCTTAGGGGGAGTCTGTTGCTGACAGAAGCTATTAAAGCTGAAGCTATCCAAAGACCAGCGTTTTTCAAAGAAGTTAAAGATAGCAAGAAGACTGAAGACTAAGTTATTTTATGAAGCTATTCTTAAGGGGGAGTTTGTTGGTGCATATTTGTGACAACAACTTAGATTTGGTCTTTGGATATCTTGTAATTAGTAAAATGATAAACGTTAGCGGGTTTAGTTTTGTAATAGTGAATTAGAAGTATTTAGGCTGAACTAGACACTAAATAGCTCATGGTAGGCGAATGGGCTTTAGACCCAATAGCAGTCCATGTAGGGAAACCCTAGCCTAGTTGCATAACCTATCTCTATATAAAGGGAGGTTTGCATTAGGGTTTAGGTTGCTGGTTCTGCAGATAGTGTTGCTGGTTTAGTTGTTCAGAGAGAGTTGGAAGAGAGTCTTGAATTGATTGTAAACCTTTGTGTTAGATAATCAATAGAAGACTGTTTGAAAGAAATTATTCGTGTTCGTGTTCTTGTTTCTGTGAAATCTGATCTAGGGGATTCCGCACTCTAGATTAGATAGACGATTCTGTGAAGATCCATACGGATTAGGGGATCTACATTTTGGATTTATACGAATGCCAATCCTAGACAGATGTTTCGACTACTGGTACTTGTACCTTCCAGTTACTACATGCCCGTCGTGCAACTCACTTTGATGAGATTGAAAAATGAAAGCATCACAAATGAAAGAGAAGTAAGAAAAATGTTTAAACATGTGAGAATCAAGACGTGCGTTATGACGATAATGTATGCGTATATATATGAATGTTATATTGACAATATTTATAACACATCAAATGTCACACAAAGTCATATAGCAATTAAAGTATTTGCATGTAATTGTATGTGAGAGAAAACAAATAAATGTCATAAATTTGCATGTAACCAACTTAACACGTAAGCAATTAAATTCTAATTGACTATAGTATAGGCTCTAAGGGTCTAATAACCTATCCTATATCCCTATAGTCACTAGCTCTGATACTAATCTGTCACACCCTGACCCGCATGGATATGTAGTCGGGGCATGATTGGGTTTTCATCAAAGCTCCTGACATTTACTATTATAAAGTTTCATATTTATTGTTTCAAATTAAAATGAAATATTCCAATCAACACATAATCCATACAAACACAAAATGTTCTAAACAAAGCTTTCAAGTAACGTTTTATTTTCTTCTAAGGCCCATGTCCTATGTGTTCCTTGCTACAACCTGTTCACCTGTATCATGTGTAAAAAATAGAGATTTGGGTCAACATAAGTTGGCGAGTGAATCCATTTAATCATTAAGAAAATATGATATGTTTATTATTTTTAATAAAAGGTGCATTAACCAAATATGAGAAACGTATTTGCAATCTAAATCACAAACCACACAGTCAACTAGCAATGTACATGTGAGCATGATAAGCGATGTGCTGTGAGATCAAGGCTCTATCCAACGGAGCCGATGTAATTATTAGACAATGCGACGCTCCACCCGTAAGTAACGGGGAACATATGGGCCTAATGTGAGAGCTTGACTGTAATGAGAAATATAAACACAAATAACAATGAACTACAATGTCGCAGAGCACGTTAGATCACATAACGGTAATAGCACGAGACTTGAAATAGTGTGATAAACAAAAGCGACACATGATACACCCCAAAAACTGAATAAAAAGGGGAGTTGTAAGATTCACTCACAGTGGGTGCGATTATGATTTGACGAAGATTGCGCACGATTTAGCGTTTGAGATACCAACCGACGAGAAAGGCTAACCTAAATATTCACGTAATATTATAGGTAAGTATATTCTTTTGGTTAAAATTAGTATTTTTACTTAATCAATTTTATTAGACATTTAAGGTAATCTTATTGTATTTATTACTATTTTTATGTGCTTAAAAGAGATTATTTGATTATATATTTTTATAGTTTTTAAGGAAAAATAATCAAAAGTTTAATTAAAAAAATATGTTTCTTTTCGGATCGAACCGGCCGGATTCTACGCTGCGTGTGGGGATCGAACTCGTGACCTCTCGTTTACGTGCACGTAGCTCTACCAACTGAGCTACGTGTCTAACCAGGAATATATCAAGATTTAATTACATTTATATACTTACTACAGCTTAACATATTTTTATTTAAATTAAAAGGTTTGGATAATTTCAGGGACAGTGTAAAGAACCGGATTCGAACTCGTGACCTCGGCTTCGTGTTGCACACAACCCGACCAATTAGACTGTGTGTCTAACCCGGAGGATATAAGATTTTATTAATCTTATATACATACTAGGAGGTTTCATATCTGAGTTTTAAAAAGATGTGTATAATTTGGCGAACGGAAAGCGTGTACAGACTCGAACCCGTGACCTTGATCTTGAATGCACACAGTCCAACCTTGATCTGGCTATGTGAGGATTGGGTTAGTATAACCCGATGGTGGTGGTTGAACAACAGGTGTTGGTTCCACTATAGGTGAAACATTAGAGGGTCTACCCATTTGTGGGTCCTCTTGAATTGTGGGGTAAGAGTTGGGCAAAGGTGGCAGCGATCCCAACCTTTGTCGGCACGTACGGACATACGTGCTCCACGCTTCCTTCTTGGTGGTTCAGGTGGTGGTTGAGGTTGGTCCACTGGTTCCATGTGGACATCTTCTTGTACTGGGGGTGGTTGAGAGTGATGAGAAGGAGTGTGGGCGAATGTGAATTGGTTCCAGCATTGGTCCCACTCATTAGGACCTTGGTAAGACGATCCGGCATATGAGTTCGAATCGCTTGATCTTTCAATGGGATGTATATTTGATCCCGACGGTGGCATCTCCGGGTCGGAGTCTCGTCCATAGGGTTTGGGTGGTCCAACTGATTTTGATCGGCTGGAGGCGTGTTAAAGTAATGGTTAGGGTTAAATTCTTCATGATAAGAGTGATGAGAATGTGAATGGTGAGAATGGTGACAATGGTAGGAGTGGTGAGAGTGGTAAGAATTTATTTGGGAATGTGAGGTTAAGGAGGAATGCGCCCGATGGTCCTCCCCTCATTGGACCTTTCCCTCTCCCGCTTTATCCTCGTACATGTGGCGGCATTCTCTGTCAAAAATCAATTCAAAAACAATACTAATAACTTAATAATGAAATGAGTAATCCTAGGTCAATGCCTAGACTCGGAAGTCTAAGGAATGTGCTCATGTAAGTTTGAGATTAAACACAAGAAGGATAGTGTTTAATTCTCTCAAACGTTGGCTCTGATACCAACCTGTTACACCTCCGGATTTCCAACCTGAAATCCATACACCGGTGGGCCGGGTGGGGAGTATCGTGACGTAAGTTGATAACATCATTTTCAATTAAACTTGGCACAGCGGAAGTCTTGGAGTAAAATTACTATTACAAACCGAATGTTTGAAAATACAAATTAATATACAGGCTGTAATAGAAGATCACAGGCGGATCATAAAATGTACAAGAAAGAATATAAAACAGACTTTAGGGCAGATCTAAGGATTTGCAAGATCCTCTTATTCACTACCGAGCAGCTTCCAGCCTATTTCTATTGTACCTGCAGATTAGTCTTTGGACGATACGTCAGCTTAAGCTAGTAAATACACCCAACTGACTCGTTTTGAAAACTTTAAAATGATTTTTAGGTGCAAAAGGGCACAAAATCTTTTATTAACTTGAGAAAGTTGACCTTGCAACCTTGTATCAGATTCACATGTTTGTCAATACATACAGGGCCCAGTACAGAAACCAAGACATGATTAAATACACACCACTCAGGACTCACGAAGGAGTCATCCCCAACGTCTTGGGAATATTGCATACGAGCGTCGGTCAGGTGTATGCCTACAACCCGCGCTAAGGTCGTGGCCAATAACTAATGTATTGAGCTGAGGATATCTAGGACACGGTAATTTAACCCCCGATGTTTAAGTTATCAAACAAAACTGATTAAAACGAAATATGGAGTTTACTAGCCACAAACGGGCATTCGATTGACCCCATTTTGGACCAAGCGGTAATAATTTACCGTATCCCAAGCCCATATAGGGAAAATAAGTCGAGAGTATTTACCTGAGCTAGTCTTCTTCTTTTATTTTTAAATAACTCAGCCGTATACAAAAGTACCAAGTGCAGATAGCATTTACCCGGAAGGCTCTAGTCTGGATTATGGAATAAGCTAGCCAATTAAATACTAACGGTCTTATAAACCGAATAGTGTACACGATCACTACGTATAACGCTTGATTAAACGATGATCAGATAGAATGTAGTTTAACCCGACAAGTACTTGACTTGTATAATATGGGTAAACTATAAACATTCTGGATTTTGAAACTTAAATGACAAGGTTAAACCCGTTTCGGTTAATTTTCGTAAAACAGTTATACATGCTTAACCGTACGCATAAAAGCAATATCGGGTAACCGGATAAGTCATGGACAAGCTCTATATGCCCTTATATTTTAAATAAGTTAAGATATCAGTAGGATATCAACTTATATGCCCGTTAAGGTTTTAAAACGAAATTATGCTTTACAAGGGCATTTTGGTAATTATATACCGTGTAAAGGAACTTAAATATATTTTAAGTTTATGATCATGAGTATTCTGAAAAAATATTTTATTTATGATATAATATCAGTAGGATATCAATTGTATGTGTAATTTATCTTTTATGACCAAACTATGCACCGAAGGGGCATTTTGGTCATTTACACATAGTTTATAAATTATTTGATTTTCTGAGTTTATAACATGTACCTACTGTAAATATGTTTAAAATAAGTTTAAAAAACAGTAGGTAACAAGTCTTGGTCAATTAATATGGTTTAAAACCATACTATGTGCCGAAACGGCGCTTATGTCGTAAAATGACGTTTTTAAGCGATGTTTACTAAAACTGATGTTAAGGACAGATTAGAATGGTTAAAATATGTTATTTAATATAACATATCAGTAGGTAAATGATTTACCTTGAAAAGATTTGATTAAAACCATTTTATAAGCCACAAGGGCTAAAACCGTCATTCATCGACATAGTTTAAGGACTTGCTTGAAAACTCAGTTTATAAATTAGTTTAATATCCCAAATAATCCTACTTACGATATTACATCAGTAGAAAGTCATTTTCAAGTTCATTATTATTTAAAACCCTGTTTTATGCAAAAAGGATATTTTGGTCAAAGATGGCATAATTATGGAACTTGCGCATAAACTTGGATTATGATTATAATCATGTAATATAACCTCAGAGGGTTATGCTACATTATATTATGATCATAATGCAACTTTAGATCAGTAGGTAACTAATCTAAATCGGGTTAGAATAGAAATGCAAAGCAGAAGTCAAACTTCAGACTTTTGGTTGCGAACCGACCCTAAAACTGAAATTGACAAGCCGAACATGTCTATACATGTTTTAATAATTATTACCAACTTGTTTAAGTGTCAAAACAGATTTCATAACATATATTAGATCAATTTATGATTTTTCCGAAAATTGCCTGTTTGACATTTTAATAACTTAACTTTGACCCGTCAATTGTTCTAGCAAACGTGATCTTCAGGAGGTGCCCTTTATAGGGACTAACACCTACCTTATTACGATCACTTAGCCATGTTCATTTTGAACAATGGCTGGACCATAGAGGTCTTAACCGAAAGTCAAAGCGTTTTCCGTAAAACACTTGACTTTTGGCTATAAAAGCCTATAAACGAAAATGCAAGAGCAAGGAACACTTACAAGAGGTTCCTAGAATGCAAGAGAACTAAGTTGGATGCTCCTTTCAGCTAGGAACATCCAGAGGAGGGAGAAGAGTATGAACAAGAAAGGCG
This sequence comes from Scalesia atractyloides, assembly GCA_947069175.1. Taxonomy (NCBI): domain Eukaryota; kingdom Viridiplantae; phylum Streptophyta; class Magnoliopsida; order Asterales; family Asteraceae; genus Scalesia; species Scalesia atractyloides. Next base: position 24,918,882 of record CAMTDV010000020.1, read on the forward strand.
CAAGTTGAAATGAAGCACTTGAACACCTATTTATAGTTGGAGAGCTCAAATGAGGTGAAGCCAGGTGTTTATGGGTGTAAGAAGAAGCATACAAGTGTCCCAAAACGTGGAATAGCAGTTTGGAGAAGCCATGGTTTCGATTCAATGGTTTTGGAGCTTTGTTTGGGGACCAAGCCAAACTTTCTGCAGCAGACCTGTTCTCGCGCCCTGCGAGAGACACAAGGCAAGTCTCTCGCGGCCCGCGAGCGCCCATGGCCACTTTCAAACTTTGTCACTTTTAGCCCCTTAACTTATTAAAGCTTATAAAAGCCTTCTAAAACACCGTTTTGGCACAACTAGCCCTCCGTAGCCAATACTTGGCATACCCGGGATTATGCCCGGACATTGTCGAGCTCTCGGTTCGTTAAAAGGTTATTCAGAGGTATGAATTAACATGGTGACACTTTTAATCCCTCCATTATCCAACTTTCATATAAAATGTATTTAATCACTCTCGTCCAATAAACTGGACATATGTGAGTTAGGACTACGTAAAGGATCACTCAGAGGCTTATTATAATCATGTTGATTCCGATGTCACTCAGAGGCTGGGCATGTTGACATATCAGTCACTCAGAGGCCAAATTTCAAGCATGTTGACATATCAGTCACTCAGAGGCTAATGATTTAAGCATGTTGACATATCAGTCACTTAGAGGCTGTTATTTATGCATGTTGACGTCAGACCGTCACTCAGAGGCTCAGTTTGAGCATGTTGACGCCTTTAGCCCTTATTTGTCTTTAATAGACTATATTTAAAAATACAACACGTGTCACTATATTATTGGACATGATTTTTGCAGGGTGTTACATCCTCACCCCCTTAAAAGAAATCTCGACCTTGAGATTTTATTCAAAAGATGGGGGTACTTTTGTCGCATAGTGGACTCAACCTCCCATGTATACTTGTAACATCCGCCAAAAACCGGATTTACCAAACCCGCTCCGTTTATCAACCGAACAATCAGTTAAAAATTTCGTTGCGTATTTAATACCCAAATTAATTTTAAACGATACATAATTAATAAGTATATTAGAATATAAAAGTTATATTTGAAAAAGTATTGAAAATAATGAAATAAAAATAAATGGCTGAAGTCGGGTTTCGAACCCGGGTCAACCAGATACAGCAACGACTTAACTCACATCCCTACAACCGCTCCGCCACTTGTGATATTTGTTAATATATTGCACCAATTAATACATAAATCAATCTGGAAATCAAAATCCAGTGCACAACGCGCCCAAATCCGCTCACGCCGGAAATCCCGGCAATTCCATCAAAGTTTGCCGTTTCTTTTTGGTCATAACGTATACATTAACAAGTAAGGTCGGTTATAACCGAAGAAAACCATCAATTTCATTCATTGCTTTGAATTTCTATTGAAACCGAAAATACAATCCAAATTCGGGATTGTACCTTGTTCATCAGTAAGGCTCACGTATCTATTCAACTCACACTCATCATTTCGCACAGAAAACTTCGCCGGAAGTCGCCGGAATTCTCTGAAAAATTACTGGAAAGTTTCGCCGGAAAACCAAATTCAATCCACCTTTTCTTCTTACCCAAAAATAAGATCATAGAACTCGTACTGACATCACTCCCACTCACCTTAAACCACTGAAGAATCTCGGTCGCAAGAAATTTCACTCGCCGGAATTCTCTGCAAGTCGCTGGAAAACCGGGACTCTCATATACACGGTAATTACCTCGATGTTTCTGTTTCATTCCATTATAAGACGAATTCTAACACCATTTCATCGCTCAGAATCAACCTCAGACGACATTGCCGGATTTTTCTGTTTTCGCCGGAAAATCTCTGAAAGTTTCAGAATCACGCTGATAACCGGTATGATCATGTAATCTACTGATAGTCGTTACCCAGTGATTCAATTTCACCTTTAATTCATCCAAACTAATTATTGACTCTAACAGCCGAAGGTCACCAGAACAGAGCCGAAGAGCTTCGCCGGATTTTTCTGAAGAAGACGATCTGTTCGGTATTTTCTTTCCCCAAAATCTTCGGTTCAATACTTTTCAATTGTTCATCTTGTTCATTAATCGAATTAATCAAGTAACAGTTAGATAACCGTTGCCTGAGTTTTGAACGAAGAAGACGAAATAGTTATGTTATAAGATTATTTAAAATCGGAATTATAAACGGGTTAGACACACAGTCCAGCGGTGGACTGTGTGCAAATAAACACATACACGTCGCGAGTTCGATTCCTGTCCCAACCTCATTCGCTGTAATAAAATGCCTTTTTTTTAAACTGAACCGGGTTAACTCCGTTAGATGTTAAGTATAATAAAAATCTGTATTTTAACCAAGTTAGACACACAGTCCAGCGGTGGACTGTGTGTAACATTAAGTCACAGGTCCCGGGTTCGAGACCTGGTGACGACACCGGTCCGATACATTTAAAACCCTTTTTAAAAATAAATAATTTTCGGATTAATTGATTTAGTGTATAAATATAACAAAAAACAGAAATATTTCAGGTTAGACACGTAGCTCAGTTGGTAGAGCTGCGTGCACGCGAACGGGAGGTCTCGGGTTCGAGTCCTGCCCGGCGCATACATTTACACAATAAAACCGGTCAACAGGTCAACGATCAACGGTCAACAAGTCAACGGTCAAAAGTCAACATTTTTTTATTATTTTTATTTAATTATTTTATTTAAAATCAATTAAAAATACTTAAAAATAACATTTTTAAGGTTAGAAAATAGCCTAAAACTCACAAAAATATATCCAAAAATTCTATTGAAGTTGTTAATAAAATCCATGTATTTACCTTACTTTTTCATTATTAATTAGGTTAGTTATTCCTCGTCGATCAATCCTCTAAACTCGTGCGCAATCATCATCATTCAGCGAACGCACCCACTGTGAGTGAATCTCTACAAATTCCCCGTTTAAATCACGTTTTTGGGGTGTATCATGTGTCTTACTATTTATTATATTTAAATCATTGTGCATACATCATATCATGAATAAATGTGTATTCAGCTTGTATAAACTGTTTGTGTGGTTATTGTTTAGATTAAATTTATTATTTTCTGTACATGCAAATTTCATAGCCCGCCGCTCCCCATTACATTATGAGCGTTGAGCATGTTCCCCATTACATTATGAACGTGAACCTGGCGTGCCAACATACGATCGGCTCCGTTTGATTGAGCCTTGATCGCACAGACATTTTTCATTTTCAGTACATGCAATACGATCGGCTCCGTTTGATTGAGCCTTGATCGCACAGACATTTATCATTTCCAGTACATGCAATACGATCGGCTCCGTTTGATTGAGCCTTGATCGCACAGTTTCATTTATCTTATATTTATGCAAGTTGATATGTTATTGTATGCTGGTGGTTTGTTAATGTATGTTATTGTTTGTTGTTGTTTGATATCGTATACTAATGGTTTGTGATTGTATGCTGTTGGTTTGTTAATGTATCTTATTGTTTGTTGTTGTTTGATATCTTATGCTAATTGTTGTTATTGTATGTTTATTTACGTTTGTTCATATATGAATATTGCACAAATTTTCCATATTAAATACAACCAGAAATAAATAATAAATGTTTTCTAACAAGGTTCACTCGCCAACTTTTTGTTGATCCAAAAACCATTTTTACATATGATACAGGTGAACAGGATGAAGCAAGGAAAACATAGGAAATTGCCTTAGAAGAAAAATAATGAAGTTTAGAAGGATGAATAGAACATGATGTATTTATTTGATATGATTGTATGATCTCTTTTAAATTGAAATAATAAACATGAAACATTATAATAAATGTCATGAGCTTTGATGATAACCCAATCATGCCCCGATCACCTTTTCCGCTGCGGGTCGGGGTGTGCCGATATTCGGGTCCTCTAAAAGCATCCCACTTAACCTTTACTATAGGTATCATCTTTCTTTGGAGCTTCTTAACCTGTCGATCCTCGATCGAAATTGGTTTCTCAACGAACCTCATGTTTTAATCAATTTTCACGTCTTCGTGCGACATTGCTAGCGACTCATCGGCTAGATATTTCTTAAGGTTAGATATGTGGAATACATCATGAATTCCACTAAGCTCCTCTGGCAACCTAAGCTTATAAGCTACAGTGCCGACATGTTCGATTATCTCGAAGGGTCCTATATATCTTGGGCTCAACTTGCCTTTCTTTCCCAAACGCATCACACCTTTCTAGGGTGATACTTTCAGCATGACTTTGTCCCCTACTTGAAACTGAAGAGGTTTACGCCTCTTGTCAGCATAGCTTTTCTGCCTATCCCTGGCAGTTTTGAGATGATCACGGATTTGCACAATCTTTTCCGTGGTCTCCAGGACAATCTCAGGTCCTCATAGTTGGGCTTCCCCAACTTCTGCCCAACACACGGGAGTTCTACATTTTCTCCCATACAAGGCCTCAAAAGGAGCTGCCTTGATGCTGGTATGATAACTATTATTTTATGAGAATTCTATTAGGGGTAAGTGGTCATCCCAGCTTCCACCTAAATCAATCACACATGCCCGAAGCATGTCTTCCAAAGTTTGGATAGTACGCTCACTTTGACCATCAGTCTGCGGATGGTAAGCCGTACTGAAATTAAACGTGTACCTAACGATAGTTGGAAACTTTTCCAAAAGTGGGACGTGTATCTAGTATCTCTATCAGATACTATAGATACTAGCACACCGTGTAGGGACACAATCTTGTCTACGTACAACTTAGCCAAGATTTCAGAATTATAAGTCTCTTTAATTGGCAAAAAGTGTGCTGACTTAGTCAGCCTATCCACAATGACCCAAATCGTTTCATTTCCACATTTGGTCTTAGGTAACTTGGTAATCAAGTCCATTGTTACCATTTCCCATTTCCAAGTGGGAATCTCAAGTTGTTGTAGAAGTCCTGATGGTTTCTGATGTTCGGCCTTAACTTGTGAACACGTCAGACACTTAGCTACATAAGTAGCTATGGATTTCTTCAAACCCATCCACCAATAATTTTTCTTCAAATCTTGATACATCTTGTCACCATCCGGGTGAATCGAGTATCTTGAATTGTGTGCTTCCTGGAGGATTAGATCTCTAAGTCCTCCAAAGATTGGAACCCAAATTCTATCATTAAATCTAAGGATTCCATCCTTTCCAGGCGTTAACTGATCAACTGTTCCGCCTATTCCCTCATTAGGAATATAAGCCTCTAATAAGGCTTGCTATCTAATAGCTTTTCACTTAAGCTATTTCTGAGCTCAATGCTCTTGGCGTTAATCCTAATAGGTTTAACTATTTCCTTGCGACTTAAGGCGTCGGAAACTACATTTGCCTTGCCGGGATGGTAGCGAATCTCGCAATCATAATCATTAAGAGTTTCCATCCAACGGCGTTGTTGCATGTTCAATTCTTTCTGATTGAACAGGTGTTGGAGACTTTTATGGTCTGTGTATATAATACATTTGGTGCCATACAAGTAATGTCTCCATAGCTTTAGTGCAAATACAACGACACCCAACTCCAAGTCATGGGTGCTGTAATTTCTTTCATGCACCTTTAATTGTCGTGGTGCATAGGCAATTACCTTGCCATTTTGCATTAGCACACATCCCATAACGGTGTGTGATGCATCACAATAAACATTAAAATTCTCAATACCCTCAGGTAGAGATAACACAGGAGCGTTGCTCAACTTGTGTTTTAGAATCTCAAAAGATTCTTGTTGCTTTGGACCCCAATTATACTTAACATTCTTACGGGTCAAGGTAGTTAAAGGAGTGGGTATTCTTGAGAAGTTCTCAATGAACCTCCTATAGTAACCAGCCAGTCCTAGGAAACTACAAACTTCTGTTGGGGTTTTGGGTACTTCCCAATTCATTATGGCCTTAATTTTGGCGGGATCCACTTGGATACCTCGCTCACTTACCATGTGTCCAAGAAATTGGACTTCTCTAAGCCAAAATTCGCATTTAGAGAACTTTGCATAAAGTTTCTCCTGCCTTAATAATTCTAGGATGCACCGAAGATGTTTCTCGTGATCAGCTTGATTATGAGAATAGATAAGTATGTCGTCTATGAAGACAATGACAAACTTATCCAAATACGGTTTGCAGACTCTATTCATGAGATCCATGAATGCTGCTGGTGCATTGGTGAGCCAAAAGGCATCACTAGGAATTCAAAGTGACCATATCGGGTCCTGAAGGCAGTTTTAGGAACATCTTCATTTCTAACCTTCAGTTGGTGATATCCAGATCTCAGATCAATCTTAGAGAAATAACCAGCCTTTGAAGTTGGTCGAATAAATCATCGATCCTGGGCAGAGGATATCTATTCTTAATTGTTAACTTGTTCAGCTCCCGATAGTCGATGCACATCCGCATTGATCCGTCTTTCTTCTTAACGAAAGGATTGGAGCTCCCCAAGGAGAGGAACTAGGTTGAATAAATCCTTTCTCAAGAGTTCATCCAATTGAACTCTTAACTCATTCATTTTGGTTGGGCTAGTCTATTGGAGCTCTAGCTACGGGTGCTGATCCTGGTATGATGTCAATTCTGAACTCTACTTGCCTATCCGGAGGTAGGCCTGGTAATTCTTCAGGGAAAACATCGGGATACTCCGAGATAAGTTGTTGATCTTCAAGGTTCGACTTAGGTTCATTGATGGTTACTTGTGCCATGTAGATAACACAACCTCTTCTCAAACACTTGGATGCTTTAAATAACGACACCTTGTCTGGAAATCCATAATGTGAGTCTCCGAGAATGGTGATCATTTCGCCAGATGGGGTTTTAATTTAGATGAGCTTCTTATCGCAGGCAATGCGGGCTTGGTTATGAGATAACCAATCCATGCCTAAGAAACATCGAACCCCGCCAATTTCATTGGCAGAAGAGAGATAGGGATGGAATGATTCTTAATGGATATAGAGCATCCATCAAGAATGGAAGTTGCGGTTTCTAAGGTTCCATCAGCAAGTTCTATATCATAGGTTTTATCTAGAGTTCTTATGGGCAGGTTTAATAGTTTACTAAACTTATGATCAACAAAAGCTTTATCCGCACCCGAATCGAAAAGAACTCTAGCATAAATATCATTAATGGGGAAAGTACCTGTTATGACGTTATTGTCATTAACAGCTTCCTTAGCAGTCAGTCGAAAAGTGTGTGCATTCCCCTTCTTGGCCTCTTCCAGGCTTCGGATTATTATTCTTTGAATTCTTAGGGCAGTTACTTGCAATGTGCCCTTTTTCATTGCAGATATAACATACATCATCCTTAAGATCTTTACAATCTAGGGTCTTATGCCCTCTCCCTTTACAAATACCATAAGGTCTAGCTTGTGGATCAGAATTACACTGTCCCCAGTGCCTGCGGTTGCAAGTCTTGCAAAATGGCATCATAGCCGACTTGCCTTGGTTCCCTTTGAACCCGAATCTCCCTTTATATTTCTTATTAAACTTATGGGAGTTGTCATCTTCTCTCTTTTTTTTCCGTCAGTTTCTGGCTTAACTAACTTTTGCCTTACAAGATCAAGGGTGAGAGAGAAAGATAGGTCAACAGCAGACCTATAGGTAGTAGGCTGAGCAGCTTTCACATGCCCTTAATCTCGGGCGCTAATCCATTGATAAAACGCGCAATCGTTTGGATTCTGGGGTGATTAGATAGGAAACTAAACTAGATAGGGAATTGAAATAGGAGACATACTTCCGACAGTCTAGGTTCTTCATAGAAAGAGACAAGAAGTCGGTCTCTAGTTTCTCCACCTCATGGGGTGGGTAGTAAGTTTCCTTAATAAGGTCCACAAACTTGGACCATCCCAGATTATACAGGTACACATTACCTGTAGACTGAATCATGGCTTTCCACATTATTAAGCATCGCCCTTGAAGGATTGTGATACATACTTGACCACATCCTTATCAGCACAGCCACTGATGTCTACGATGGTCTCCATGTCGTCCAGCCACTTTAGGGCTTCTACAGCTCCTTTTTCCCCATTAAAGTCTCGGGGCTTGCAGAGACGAAATATTTAGTACATCCGTCTTTAATAGAACGGGACTTTCAGCGAAATCTAATTTCTTTGGTTCACTCTTCCAAGAGTGAACGGAGCTCTCCCTATGAGCTGAAGTTGGTGGAATTGATAATGGCCTAGAGGAGTAGCACTCGACTCTCTTATCTTTTCTATGGACTTACCCATGGCCCTCTCCACAGCTGCATCAATGCGAGCTTGGAAATCATTATCATTTATGGCTACATTTTCGGCGTCCTTAAAGTTGACGTTCCGATGTTGTGCCTCATTAGAATTAGCCATTCTTCAAAGCTTTGGTCTATATACCAAATAAAATTTCTCTTAGCCATGGTATAATAACCATATCGGCTTTTAAACATTGGATATAAGAAAAATCCATTGCCTATACTAGTGTGAATAATATCACAACTCTTAGGCTTAATATAACCATATTTGGCCTAGGTCTTAATAGGACCATCATAGGCAAATTATAATCTGGACATAGTCTATTTATTACTAGACAAGGGATCGCAATGTCACAACTGTCATTGTCATATTTGACAATTTTATAGCACATAGGCTTGTCACAAAGGACATCAAACATGGCCATAGGCCTGTCACAAATGGACATAAGGTTATGGCACATAGGCCTGTCACTAAAGGACATAAAATATGGCACATAGGCCTGTCAGTAATGGACATAAGATATGCCACATAGGCACTACATCACTAATGGATGTTTAGTCACCACACTTGTGATATTAGCCGGGATCAGGATGATCACATACTATATAAAATAAATTATAACCCGAAAGGGTAATACATTACTAATGGATGTTTTATTTATCATCGCACTGATGATATTAGCCGGGATCAAATAGATCACATGGACTATTTAAAATACATCTCTAATGGATGTCTTATTCATCACTGTACTGGTGATATTTAGCCCGGATCAAACAGATCACAAGGGATATATAAAATACATCTCTAATGGATGTTTTATTTGGTGATATTTAGCCGGGATCAAACAGATCCCAAGGGCTATATAAAATACATCTCTAATGGATGTTTTATTTATCACCGCACTGGTGATGTTTAGCCGGGATCAAACAGATCATAAGGGCTATATAAAATCCATCTCTAATGGATGTTTTGTTTATCACTGCACTGGTGATATTTAGCTGGGATCAAACAGATCACAAGGGCTATATAAAATACATCTCTAATGGATGTTTTATTTATCACTGCACTGGTGATATTTAGCCAGGATAAAACATATCACAAGGACTATATAAAATACATCTCTAATGGATGTTTTATTTATCACTGCACGGGTGATATTTAGCCGGGATCAAACAGATCACAAGGGCTATATAAGGTTAGGACATAGTCCATTACCTTGAAGGCTAGCGTGATTCCTCAAGTCACACTACCAAGAGTATGAACATTACTTCAGTGTTATCATATGAGGATCTCAATGGTTGATTAATAGTCCCGGTCGCATTGACCTTAATGACTTGGTGGCTTGAACCTAGTCCACCACCTCTAGATAGAAGGATAACTTCCCTTAACTATCATGATAGAAGACCCTTCCGTTCTTAACTATCATTTATATATTTGGCCAAATATGTGGTCTGTGCCACTCGGCAAATCAAAACCATTATGATATTTATGGAATTGTATCGCAGAGCATAAATTCGAGTAAAATCGAGATGCTCGTTTTCAAGAGGATGAATACATATATATATAATTCCAAAGTACTTTATTAAATTTCCATAAGAAATTACAATACTAGAAAATGAAATAAACTGTCCATGCAAGGACTTTAAAAGAAATAAACATGCCCACGCATGGACTATGGAAATAACAATGTCCTCGCAGGGATTACATATAATTAGAAGAGACTTTACTCGTCCTTCTTTCCCTTGACCAATTTGGAGAGTTTCTTGAAGAACTTGTTTGTCTTCTTCTCCGTTTTCTCCGCCTGCTGCTGCATTTCTTTCATTCTTTCTAAGGCCTCATTAATGGCCTCTAGTGGTGGTGGTGTGGTTGTGGTTGTGACATAACCGGATACTGGTACCCATTAGTTGGATATCCAGTCGGTGGATAAGTAGGTAGGGAAGGAGACGGGTAAAGTGCGTTGTGCATAACTGCCTGCATGTAGGGGTCTTGCGACCATGCTTGATAGTCTACAGGTGTAGACGGGTTAAAAGGACCATACCTAGACATATCTGGATATGTGGGGATTGGTTTAGTATAACCCGTTGGTGGTTGAACAACAGGTGTTAGTTCCACTATAGGTGAAACATTAGAGGGTCCACCCATTTGTGGGTCCTCTTGAATTGTGGGGTAAAAGTTGGGCAAAGGTGGAAGCGATCCCGACCTTTTTCCGTCACGTACCGACATACGTGCTCCACGCTTCCTTTTTGGTGTTTCAGGTGGTGGTTGAGGTTGGTCCACCGGTTCCATGTGGACATCTTCTTGTACTAGGGGTGGTTGAGAGTGATGAGAAGGAGTGTGGGCGAAGGTGAATTGGTTCCAGTATTGGTCCCACTCATTAGGACCTTGGTAAGGCGATCCGGCATATGAGTTCGAATCGCTTGATCTTTCAATGGGATGTATATTTGATCCCGACGGTGGCATCTCCGGGTCGGAGTCCTCGTCCATAGGGTTTGGGTGGTCCAACTGATTTCGATCGGCTGGAGGCGTGTTAAAGTAATGGTTAGGGTTAAATTCTTCATGATAAGAGTGATGCGAATGTGAATGGTGAGAATGGTCAGAATGGTAGGAGTGGTGAGAGTGGTAAGAATTTTGGGAATGTGAGGGCGAGTGTCTCTTAGAGACGGAACGTCTCGCTGGTTGCCAAGGAGATGAATCTCCTGATTCTTGGTAAGGGTCTGAATTGTGAGGTTGAGGGGGAATGCGTCCCGATGGTCCTCCCCTCATTGGACCTTTCCCTCTCCCGCTTTGTCCTCGTGCACGTGGCGGCATTCTCCTGTCAAAAATCAATTCAAAAACAATACTAATATCTTAATAATGAAATGAGTAATCCTAGGTCAATGCCTAGACTCGGAAGTCTAAGGAATGTGCTCATGTAAGTTTGAGATTAAACACAAGAAGGATAGTGTTTAATTCTCTCAAACGTTGGCTCTGATACCAACCTGTCACACCTCGGATTTCCAACCCGAAATCCATACACCGGTGGGCCCGGGTGGGGAGTATCGTGACGTAAGTTGATAACATCATTGTCAATTAAACATGGCACAGCGGAAGTCTTGGAGTAAAATTACTATTACAAACTGAATGTTCGAAAATACAAAATAATATACAGGCTCGTAATAGAAGATCCACAGGCGGATCATAAAATTTACAAGAAAGAATATAAAACATACTTTAGGGCACATCTAAGGATTTGCAAGATCCTCCTATTCACTACCGAAAAGCTTCCGGCCTATTTCGTATTGTACCTGCAGATTAGTCTTTGGACGATACGTCAGCTTACGTTGGTAAATACACCCAACTGACTCATTGTGAAAACTTTAAAATGATTTTTAAGTGCAAAAGGGCACAAAATCTTTTATTAACTTGGGAAAGTTGACCTTGCAACCTTGTATCAGATTCACATGTTGGTCAATACATACAGGGCCCAGTACAGAAACCGAGACATTATTAAATACACACCACTCAGGACTCATGAAGGAGTCATCCCCAACGTCTTGGGAATATTGCATACGAGCGTCTGTCAGGTGTATGCCTACAACCCGCGCTAAGGTCGTGGCCAATAACTAATGTATTGAGCCGAGGATATCCAGGACACGGTAATTTAACCCCCGATGTTTAAGTTATCAAACAAAACTGATTAAAACAAAATATGGAGTTTACTAGCCACAAACAGGCATTCGATTGACCCCGTTTTTGACCAAGCGGTAATAAATTACCGTATCCCAAGCCCATATAGGGAAAATAAGTCGAGAGTATTTACCTGAGCTAGTCTTCTTCTTTTTATTTTTAAATAACTCAGCCTTATACAAAAGTACCAAGTGCAGATAGCATTTACCGGGAAGGCTCTAGTCTGGATTATGGCATAAGCTAGCCAATTAAATACTAACGGTCTTATAAACCGAATAGTGTACACGATCATTACGTATAACGCTTGATTAAACGATGATCGGATAGAATGTAGTTTAACCCGACAAGTACTTGACTTGTATAATATGGGTAAACTATAAACATTCTGGATTTTGAAACTTAAATGACAAGGTTAAACCCGTTTCGGTTAATTTTCGTAAAATAGTTATTCGTACTTAACCGTACGCATAAAAGCAATATCGGGTAACCGGATAAGTCATGGACAAGTTCTATATGCCCTTATATTTTAAATAAGTTAAGATATCAGTAGGATATCAACTTATATGCCTGTTAAGGTTTTAAAACGAAATTATGCTTTACAAGGGCATTTTGGTAATTATATACCGTGTAAAGGAACTTGAATATATTTTAAGTTTATGATCATGAGTATTCTGGAAAAATATTTTATTTATGATATAATATCAGTAGGATACAATTGTACGTGTAGTTTATCTTTTATGACAAAACTATGCACCGAAGGGGCATTTTGGTCATTTTACACATAGTTTATAAATTATTTGATTTTCTGAGTTTATAACATGTACCTACTGTAAATATGTTTAAAATAAGTTTCAAAATCAGTAGGTAACAAGTCTTGGTCAATTAATATGGTTTAAAACCATACTATGTGCCGAAACGGCGCTTATGTCGTAAAATGACGTTTTTAAGCGATGTTTACTAAAACTGATGTTAAGGACAGATTAGAATGTTTAAAATATGTTATTTAATATAACATATCAGTAGATAAATAATTTACCTTGAAAAGATTTGATTAAAACCATTTGATAAGCCACAAGGGCTAAAACCGTCATTCATCGACATAGTTTAAGGACTTGCTTGAAAACTCAGTTTATAAATTAGTTTAATATCCCAAATAATCCTACTTATGATATTACATCAGTAGAAACTCATTTTCAAGTTCATTATTATTTAAAACCCTGTTTTATGAAAAAAAGGACATTTTGGTCAAAGACGACATAATTATGGAACTTGCGCATAAACTTGGATTATGATTATAATCATGTAATATAACCTCAGAGGGTTATGCTACATTATATTATGATCATAATGCAACTTTAGATCAGTAGGTAACTAATCTAAATCGGGTCAGAATCGAAATGCGGGCAGAAGTCAAACTTCAGACTTTTGGTTGCGAACCAACCCTAAACCTGAAATTGACAAGCCGAACATGTCTATACATGTTTTAATAATTATTACCAATTTGTTTAAGTGTCAAAACAGGTTTCATAACATATATTAGATCAATTTATGATTTTTCTGAAAAATTGCCTGTTTGACTTTTTAATAACTTAACTTTGACCCGTCAATTGTTCTAGCAAACGTGATCTTCAGGAGGTGCCCTTTATAAGGACTAACACCTACCTTATTACGATCACTTAGCCATGTTCATTTTGAACAATGGCTGGACCATAGAGGTCTTAACCGAAAGTCAAAGCGTTTTTCGTAAAACGCTTGACTTTTGGCTATAAAAGCCTATAAACAAAAATGCAAGAGCAAGGAACACTTACAAGAGGTCCTAGAATGCAAGAAAACTAAGTTGGATGCTCCTTTCAGCTAGGAACTTCCAGAGGAGGGACAAGAGTACGAACAAGAAAGGCGCAAGTTGAAATGAAGCACTTGAACACCTATTTATAGTTGGAGAGCTCAAAGGAGGTGAAGCTAGGTGTTTATGGGTGTAAGAAGAAGCATGCAAGTGTCCCAAAACGTGGCATAGCAGTTTGGAGAAGCCATGGTTTCGATTCAATGGTTTTGGAGCTTTGTTTGGGGACCAAGCCAAACTTTCTACAGCAGACCTGTTCTCGCGCCCTGCGAGAGACACAGGGCATATCTCTCGCGGCCCGCGAGCGCCCCATGGCCACTTTCAAACTTTGTCACTTTTAGCCCTTTAACTTATTAAAGCTTATAAAAGCCTTCTAAAACACCGTTTTGGCACAATTAGCCCTCCGTAGCCAATACTTGGCATACCCGGGAATATGTCGAGCTCTCGGTTTGTTAAAAGGTTATTCAGAGGTATGAATTAACATGTTGACACTTTTAATCCCTCCATTATCCAACTTTCATATAATAATGGATTTAATCACTCTCGTCCAATAAACGGGACATATGAGAGTTAGGACTACGTAAAGGATCACTCAGAGGCTTATTATAAGCATGTTGATTCCGATGTCACTCAGAGGCTGGGGATGTTGACATATCAGTCACTCAGAGGCCAAATTTCAAGCATGTTGACATATCAGTCACTCAGAGGCTAATGATTTAAGCATGTTGACATATCAGTCACTTAAAGGCTGTTATTTATGCATGTTGACATCGGACCGTCACCCAGAGGCTCAGTTTGAGCATGTTGACGCCTTTAGCCCTTATTTGTCTTTAATATACTATATTTAAAAATACAACACGTGTCACTATATTATTGGACACGATTTTTACAGGGTGTTACACCTGATCTCATATCGATCTTAGAGAAATAGCTAGCACCTTCAAGTTGATTGAATAAGTCGTTGATCCTGGGCAGAGGATAACGATTCTTGATCGTTAACTCATTTAGTTCATGGTAATCAATGCACATCCGCAATGAGCCGTCCTTTTTCTTAAAGAAAGAATTGGAGTTCCCTAAGTTGAGGAACTAGGCTGAATAAGGCCTTTCTATAAAAGTTCATCTAATTGAACTCTTAACTCCTTCATTTCCATCGGTGCTAACCGATATGGGGCTCGGGCTACCGGTGCTGATCCAGGTAGGATATCAATCCTAAACTCCACTTGCCTATCTAGAGGTAGGCCTAGTAATTCTTCAGGGAAAACATCGGAATACTCCGAAATAACTGGAAGGTCTTCAATATTTGGCTTAGGCTCGTTGATAGTTACTTGTGCCATGTAAATGGCACAATCTCTCCCCAAACACTTGGATGCCTTAAATAACGAAAGCTTGTCTGGAAATCCATAGTGTGAAGCTCCAGGTATGGTGATTGTTTCACCAGATGGGTTTTAATCTCGATGAGTTTCTAATCGCAGGCAATGCGGGCTTGGTTATGGGGTAACCAATCCATGCCTAAGACTACATTGAATCCCGCCAATTTCATTGGCAACAGAGAAATAAGGATATAATGATTCTTAATGGATATAACACATCCATCAAGAATGGCAGATGCTGTGTCTAACGTTCCATCAGTAAGTTCTACCTCATAAGTTATGTCTAGAGTTCTTATGGGCAAGTTTAATAGCTTACTAAATTTATGGTCAACAAAAGATTTATCAGCACCCGTATCGAAAAGAACTCTAGCATATATGTCGTTAATGAGGAATGTACCTGTTATGACGTTGTTGTCATTAACGGCTTCCATAGCATTCATCTGGAAGATAGGAGCATTCCCCTTCTTGGCCTCTCCAGGCTTTGCATCATTATTTCTGAGGTTCTTAGGCAGTTAAACTTAATATGCCCCTTCTCGTTACAGCCGTTGCAGACGACATTCTTAATATCCTTGCATTCTAGGGTCGTATGCCCCTTTTTCTTACAGATACCACAGGTTTAGTATGTGGATCAATACTACACTGTCCCCAATGCATGCGGTTGTAGTTCTTACATGTTGGCATTATGCCTGACTTATCTTGTTCATTTTGAACCCAAATACCCTTTATTTATCTTATTAAATCTTTGGGATTTACTTTCCTCCATTTCCTTTTCCCGTCAGTCTCAGACTTGACTGACTTTTGCCTCACTAAGTCTAAGGTGAGGGAGAAGGATAGGTCAACAACAGACCTATAGGTATTAGGCTGAGCATCCTTTTCCATGCCCTTTATCTCAGGCGCCAATCCATTAATGAAACGCGCAATGCGTTTGGGTTTAGGGGTAGTTAAATAGGAAACTAACCTACAAAGGGAATTGAAGTAAAAAACATACTTCTGATAGTCTAGGTTTTTCATGGTGAGAGTCAGAAAGTCTGAATCTATCTTTTCCACCTCATGAGGTGGGCATAAGTTTCCTTGACTAAGTCAACAAACTTAGTCCATCCTAAGTTGTACAGGTGTACCTTATCTGTAGATTGGATCATATCTTTCCACCAAATCAGGGCATCGCCCTTAAAGGACTGTGATACATACTTAACCACATCCTTATCAGCACATCCGTTGATACCCACTATCGTTTCCATTTCATCTAGCCATTTCAAGGCTTCTACAGCTCCTTTTTCCCTATTAAAATCCCAGGGTTTACAGGAAACAAAATATTTGTAGGTACATCCGTTTTTAGAAGAACGGGACCTATCAAGCAAATTCTAATTTCTTTGGTTCACTCTTCGCATTTGAAGAATGAACTGAGCTCTCTTATGAGTTGAGGATTGTGGGATTGATAGTGGTCTGGAGCCAGTAGCACTCGACTCCCTAAGTTTTTCTATGGCCTTTTCCATGGCCTTTCCCATAGCTGCTTCTATGCAAGCTTGGAAATCATCATTGTCAATGGCTATATTTTCAGCGTTGTTAGAGTTAATATCCCGGTGGCTACTTTGTGCCTCAGCCGAGTTAGCCATTCTTGAGCTTTGGTTCTAAACACCAAATTAAACTTCGCTTAGCCATGGTATTAATAACCATATTGGCTTTAAACATTGGATATAACAATCCATCACCTAAACTAGTGTGAATAACATCACTAACTCTTAGGCTTATCATATCTATATTTGGCCTAGGTCTTAATAGGACCATCAAAGGCAAATTACAATCTGGACGTAGTCCATATATTATTAGACAGTGGATCGTAATGTCTCAACTGTCATTGTTATAATTAACAATTATATTTAGCTCATAGGCTTGTCACAAAGGACATTTAAAACATGGCTCATTGGCCTGTCCCAATGGACATCATACGGCACGTTGGCCTACGTCACTAACATATGTAATTTATGGCACGTTGGCCTGTCACTTTGGACATAACATATGACACGTTGGCCTCTCACTTTGGACATAACATATGGCACATTGGCCTGTCACTTTGGACATAATACGACTCGTTGGGATGTCACTTTGGACATAACATATGGCGTGTTGGCCTGTCACTTTGGACATAACATATGGCACGTTGGCCGTCACTTTGGACATAACATATGGCACGTTGGCCTGTCACTTCGGACATAATGCGGCCCGTTGGCCTATCATATGGCACGTTGGCCCACATCACTTTGGATGTAAATTATGGCACGTTGGCCTGTCCCCAATGGACATAATACGACACGTTGGCCTATCTTATAGACGGCTAGTGTGGTTCCTCAAGTCACACTACCAGGAGTATGAACATTCCTTAATGTTAACATAAGAGTACCTTAATGGTTGATTAATAATCCTTGTCACTTTGGACCTTAACGACTTTGAAGGCTTGAACCTAGTTCACCACCTCTGGATAGAAGGATAACTTCTCTTAACTTTTTAATAGAATGCCCTTTGTCCTTAACTATCATTTCTTGGCCAATATGTGGTCTGTGCCACTTGGCATAACCTAACCATTAAGATATTTTTGGAATTATATAGCAGAGCATAAATTTCGAGTAAAATCGAGATGCTCGGTTGAAGAGGATGTATACATATATATAGAATTCCAAAATACTTCATTAAATTCCAATAGAAATTACAATACTAGGACTTAAAAGAAATAACAACGTCCACGCAGGGACTAAAGAAATAACAATATCGTCGTAGGGACTCATATATATTATTAGAAGATACTTTACTCGTCCTTCTTTCCCTTAACCAATTTGGAAGCTTCTTGAAGAACTTATTTGTCTTCTTCTCCGTTTTCTCCGCTTGTTGTTGCATTTCTTTCATTCGTTCTAAGGCCTCATTGATGGCCTCAAGTGGCGGCGGAGGTTGTGGTTGTGGTTTATGGCATAATAGGATACTGGTACCCATAATTTGGATACCTAATAGGTGGATTAACATGTGGGAAAGAGACGGGTAAAGTGCGTTATGCATGCCCACTTGCGTATAAGGGCATGTGAAAGTGCCTGGTAATTTACCGGCATAAACAGATTAAAAGGATCATATCCAGATGTATCCGGATATGTTGGGATAGGGTTATTATAACCCGATGGTGGTGGTTGAACTGCGGGTGATGGGTCGTTTCCATCACAGGTGAAGTATTGGAGGGTCCACCCATTTGTGGTCCTCGTGAATTGTAGCGTAGGTTATGGGTAAAGGTGTCCCGACCAATGACCCGCACGTACCGACATACGTGCTCCACGTTTCCTCCTCGGTGGCTCAGGTGGCGGCTGATGTTCCACCGGTTCCATATGAAAATCTTCTTGTATAAGAGGTGGTTGGGAGTGATGGGAGGGAGTGTTAGCAAAGGTAAATTGGTTCCAATATTGGTCCCATTCGTTAGGACCTTTATATGGCAATCCGGCATAAGAGTTTGAATCGCTTAAGATTTCAATGGGATGTGTGTGTGATCCCGACGGCGGTATCTTCGGGTCGGAGTCCACGTCCATTGGATTGGGTTGGTCTAACTGATTTTGGTCGGCTGGGGGTGTATTAAAATAATGGTTCGGGTTAAACTCATCATGATAACAATGATGAGAGTGGTGGGAGTTGGTAATTGGTGTGAATGGTACGAGTGGTAAGTGTTTTGGGTATGATAAGGTGAATGTCTTGATAGGTGCCAGGAATCCTGTAAGCCTGAAAATCTGGATCTAACAATGTATCACATGATCACCAAGGATGAGCGGAATCCAAACTTGATGATCTTCAAGAAAACCGAAATGATGAAGAACAATGTGAATCAACTTTTGCACCTTGCACACGATTCTATTATTTGAACAGGAAAAATGTCTGGTACAAGATGGAGGCTCTCTAGAGAAATCCCAAAAATCTAACCCTAGAAATGATATAAGCTTAGCTTATATACCTAGGGTAAGAGCATGCCTCTCATGGGATTGCCTATGGGCTTGTCTGGCCCACATGGCCTTTGGCATGCCCAAACAACCTTTAAAGGTCAAACCTAACACAAACTAACCCAGTTAATCCTAGTTAACTACCATAGACCGTTGCGTATATTTGATGTGTCAGTCTCACACTTCTAGGACCTAACAATCTCCCCCTAGACTGATGCATCAAATTGTCTTCATAGCATCAATTCAACAACGTCTTCAACAGAGTCTATGGTTATCGCTATGATGTAAGTGTTGTGGAAGTTAGTCTCACACTTCTTGGACCTCACACTTCAACGAACTCTCAGCACTAGGTCTCTTTCTTCAGCTCTTGTGGTTAGCTTCATATCAGTATCTTGATCAGCTTTGCTTAAAACATCTTTGTCAAAAAGAATGTGAGAGAAGGAATCTCCGCAACTCTTTCCTTCTTCAATCTTTCTCTTTCAAGCAAGCAGGTTCACAGATACTTCTTCAAATGTACTATCACTATCAGACGATGACTGGCATCTGGTTCTTCTGACTCAGGTACACTTTGCTGTTGTGATGCTTCATGCTTTGTCACAACTAACAGCATCTCAATTTCAGCAACCCCTGTTTCTTGATCTAAATCAAGATCTGCACAATTCTTAGAAATTTATAAGCAAACATTCTCATGCGACAGGGAGAGTACCGCATGAACACTTGGTATATGCAAGTACTTGTACTCGGATCAAAATTCAATTTCTTTGCATCTTTTATGATTAATCAAATCTTCAATAATGGTTAATAATTTTTAATAAAACAAATAAAGCACTATATTTTTGGATTTTTGAATTTCTATTTTTAATTTCAGAATATAAGAATATAAATAGAAACGCAAATAAACAAAGAAACTTACTCAGTAGTTACAACTATACAATTGCAATGGGATCAAAATCGTTTCAGGTGGACCAAGGAACACTTTTCAGTGCGAACTTATTCAGACTGGTTTAAGTGATTGCCAATATGTTTGTCCACTTAAAATTTAACACTCAAATTCATTTTTCAACTTCGTGATATGCTTAAGGTAGTATTATACTATAATACCCGTGCATCCCATACCAGGACATACCCCCGTGATCAAGGTAAGCATAACGATTCATCGTAGCAGGTGAGTATACTGAGATCATCCTCTATTTTTACAACGTCCGACTATTGGTGAACAGGTCAGTACTTTCATATAGCAGAGTGACCAATAATATCTGATGAAGGTTAGGAAAATACCTTATACGGTATGTTTGACTTTTTAAGCACATGGAATTTTCTCATGATGAGATTTCCTTTCTTTTAAGGTTTAGCCTTTCTGTTTTGGCTCTTTTAAGGATATCATGACTGTGCCTAGGTCTGCATATAATCTGGATGCAACAGAAGGGCAGCCTTGATACCCCGGATGACTCATCAGTATAAAGACCCAAAACTTTAGACGTTGCTATCTATCAATGCAGGATTTAAGACCATGAAATCATACGCCGATAGTATGTTACCCACAAGATACATAGTTCGTTATGTTTATATCACTTAGTATCTTTTAATCACTTTGAGCGTTAAGCCTGCCGACATATCACATTAGATCCTAGTCTTTTCAGCTATGACACCTTACATGTGTCAGTCACGCCCTTTATCACGAATATTCATTTCATTTCCCATTTGATGCAAAAAGACTTTTTGTATTTTATGTTTTCAAATGTTTTTGTATTTTTCTAATTTTTCTCCCCTCAAACACTGCATATATACATATATCGCCCTCTTCCCCTAAATTTGTGCATCATACTTTATGCACAAATTTACCTAATAAAGAAAACGTATGTACCAAGTTTTAAACGAAAGAAAAGGAAAATATTTTTGTTGTTTTTGCATAACCGTTCAGTCATTAGATTAAAGAGTAATCAATTTCAAAATTAAAGCACGAAATTTAAATTTGTACCTTTGGCTGATCATTTCTTACCTCATTTCCTCTAAAAGAAACATCGAAATTTGAACTTTCTGCAATAGTGAGATGTTATCCGATATGTCCCTTGAACAACAACTATTCACATTCCAGAGATTGTCAATAGCTCCTCCTTGGTTGTTCCTGAAAAATAAGAAGATTAGTAAGACAGTGGGACCCAGGCCATCGTGGTCCTGGGTTTTCCTGATGCATTAAAATAAGACACTTTTTTCAGACACAAGTCCCCTTTTGTTTCGAGGATTGGTGATGTTACTGCCGCTTTGGATTAGGGTTTCCAAATCTGTTTCATTTTAACAAACGCGGTTGTTTCCTTTGATTGAACAACTTTGCCTGTTTCAGGTTTAGTCATTTTAAAAATAGCTTTTTGTTTCTGAACAACCTTGCGTTTGTTTTTAGCAACATTCCAATCTCCATTAGATGGTTTAACCTTGGGATTCACATTCTTCATTGCTTTAGGTGATGATATCTTCATCGGCTTTGAATGATTGTTATCCTTAGGTGTAACCTTCTGATTTTGAGCATAATACGGAATATGGGGACTACGTGTGCAGTTTCGAGCAATGTGACCAGGAATGCCGCAATTGAAGCACGTTTGTCTTTCACATATAAAACATTCCGATCAGCTTGATTTGCTCTTGCAGGACCCTGAAGGATGAATTGATCTCTTCTGTGCTTGATTTCCTTGCACGTTTCTTGCAGACGAAGATGAATTTGGATGTTTGTACTTGTCGTTTGCAAGGGCCTTCTTCTGTTGTGGAGATTTCTTTTGATTTTTCTTGTTTTGTTTAGACTGAAAGTCTTCTTCAGAAATCTCCCCAACCTTTCCAAAAGCTTTGCTAGCACGGTCAAAATCATATTTTTCACATTTGCCATTAAAGACCGGCTTAACAAAAACATTTTTCACAACACTAGCCTTTTGAGGGCTATTGCTACCCAATGATGATTTTGGAGAGCGTGATTGTCCTTGACATTTGGACTTCTGCTTTCTTCGTCTCCGATTTGCTCGTTTCTGCTCTTTTAGCTTGCTCTGAACCTTTTTATCAGAAGCAGAAGGTTTAGATTGTTCAGTTTGCGCACTTGGAGCCTTGTTCACGTCAGCTCTCTCTTCATCAGCTTTGATAAAGTCGAGAGTCCTGGTTTATCAGATGAAGGACCAGATACTCCAGCTGAATCATTAGAAGAGTCAATAGCACCAGATGATTCCCGTGTGTCTGACGTATAATCGCTGAGTTTGTCGTACACCATATGCTGTGCTTTCTCAATATCTTCGTGGTTTCAGGCATTGTTGTGTAGTTGTGATTATACGGTGGGGCAACCTGATTGAATCCCAAACCCTTCCCTTTGTTCTCCTTATATGCCAGCTACACATTGCACACATCTTGAATGAGCTTGCTGGATGTATCAAACTTCTTTATATTAACTTCGTTTTGTTGATATTTTCCAGTAAGAAGTCCCAACTCAACTCTTACCAAGTTGCATTCCATGGTTTTTGATCTAATATGCTTTTGTAATCATGGACCCAACATTTATGTTGATTTACGTCCAGGTGGAGCTGAGCTATGTCTTTCTTTTATGCTTCAACCTTTTATGTGAGTAACTTATTACTTTCTCGAAGGTTGATGCACTGAGCCAATGCATTGTTGTAATCATCAGCCATTTTGGAATTAAGGCCTGAGTTGAGCAACCCTATTCCAACAAGGTTCAGTGCACAAAACGTAGTTGACTGTGTCAATGTGCGAGCTTGGTTTGTCAGCGTGAGTTTGGGCTTGAGGTAGACTTTGGGGTGCTCGGCTGCTGATTGCTGCTTGCTGGGCTTGAGGTTTCTGTTCGGACACTTCTTCAGGATTAGACTCTGTTGATTTAGCGTATAGATCTTGGAGATCTTGGTTTGATTGTAAATGATCCCACAACCAAGATACAAAGGAGTCTTTATCATCACCCAAAAAGCTATTCATCTCATTTCTTACTTCCTCTTTTTGCCTCCCACGTTCAAGCAAACGCATCACATAGTTAGCAACCTGATCAACATTGTAGTTTCCAATAAACTCATTCAACTTTTCTTTCACTTGATCCAGCAAGTTCGGGTTTTGATTTTGTGCTGGGCTGAACACTATGTTCGAGTGCTTGGTCTGGGCTGTAAACATCTTCGGATAATCGAACCGTATCGGTAAACACGATAAAAAATGTCCAAAAACTGTTGTTACCAAAATGCACCATTAAAGTCGTCTCGACGATACGATTCCAATGATATATAATGTCAAAGACCGTTTCAAAAACTTTCGTGCCTTTTTTGTTGTCCTAAAATCACACGAGTCTAACCGTGCAACCGATTTGTCACGATTGTCTATGGATCAAATTCTGTGTGCGAAAACGTTTAACTCTGGTTACATCAGTTGGTTAACTTTCCACCTTTGTGGATATAATTCGGAACAATACCGAATTTGAAACAGTAACTCGGATTAACAATCCGATATGGAATCTCGAAACAGTGATCCGAGATGCTAATCCGAGATGGTGATTCGGAACAGTGATCTGAGATGGTATCCGAGATGCTTCCTTGTTTATCCGAGATGCTTCCTAAATCCGAGATGCAATCCGATGAACACCTATGATCCGAGATTCAGTATGATCCGAAATCCTTGAAGATTATCCGAAATCTTTGAAGATTTATCCGAAATCTATCCGAAATTCAAGACTTTTATCCGAAATTCAACAGATTAATCTGAAACCAATCCGAAATGCAAAGGATTTATTCGAAATGCAGCAGAATGATCCGAAATCTGTCTGAAATGTAAAAGAGGATCCGAAATCCTTGAATGTTTATCCGAAATGCTTGTTTTTCAGCAGAAACCGAACAGAATCAGTGTGAATCAGATCTGAGCCTGGAAAACAGGTTCAACAGGTTCTGATACCAATTGTAAGTACCGAAAATCTGGATCTAACAATGATATCACACGATCACCAAGGATGGGTGGAATCCAAACTTGATGATCTTAAGAAAACCGAAATGTTGAAGAACAGTGTGAATCAGCTTTAGTACCTTGCACACGATTCTATTACTTGAATAAGAAAAATCGTCTGGTACAAGATGGAGGCTCTCCAGAGAAATCCCAAAAGTCTAACCCTAGAAATGATATAAGCTTAGCTTATATACCTAGGGTACGAGCATGCCTCTCATGGGCTTGCCTAGCCCAAATGGCCTATGGCATGCCCAAATAACCTTTAAATGTCCAAACCTAACACAAACTAACCCAGTTAATCCTAGTTAACTACCATAGACCGTTGCGTATATTTGATGCGTCAGTCTCACACTTCTAGGACCTAGCAAATCCCCCGAATCCTCATAGGGATTTGAGTGATGGGGTTGAGAAGGGATGTGTCCTGATGGTCCTCCCCTCATTGGTCCTTTACCTCTTCCTCTTACTCTTGGGGGCATTTTCCTGTTAAAAATCAAATAAAAAACAATACTAATAACTTAATAATGAGATGAGTAATCATAGGTTAAAGCATAGACTCGGAAGTCTAAGGAATATGCTCGTGTAAGTTTGAGATTAAACACAAGAAGGATAGTGTTTAATTCTCTCAAAGATTGGCTCTGATACCAACCTGTCATACCCCTGCTTTCCATAGCCAATCCAAACACCGGTGGGCCCTGGTGGGGAGCATCATGACGTAATTTGATATCATCACAGTCAATTACACAAGGTACGGCGGAAGTGTTGGATTTAAATTACTGTTACAAACCAAATGTTCAAAGTACAAAAATAATATACAGACGACTCGTAGTAGAAGATCCGCAAGCGGATCGCAAATTGTACAAGAAAAGCGTAAAACAGACTTTGGGCATATCTAGGATTTGCAAGATCCTCTTATCACTACCGAGCACTTCCAGCCTATTTCGTATTGTACCTGCAAGTTTCATCTTTTTAAAATACGTCAGCTTTCTCTAGTAAATACACTCAACTGACTCATTTTGAAAACATTTTAAAAATGTTTTAAGTGCATGTTGGCACAAAATCTTTAATAACTTAGGAAAGTTACTTTGTAACCTTGTTAACAGATTCATTTGTTTGTCCATACATACATGGCCCAGTACGGAGACCGAGACATAATTAACGTACTCACCACTTTGACTCACGAAGGAGTAATTCCCCCAACTTTGTTGGTAATGCATTTTGAGCGTCTATCGGGTGTATGCCTACAGCCGCGCTAAGATCGTGGCCATTATCTAATGTAATGAGCCGAGGATATCCAAGACACGGTAGTTAACCCCCGATGTTTAAGTTATCAAACAAAACTGATCAAACAGAATATGCGGATTTATTAGCCACAATCCGGCATTCGATTGATCCCATGTCCGACCAAGCGGTAATAGTTTACCGTAACCCAAGCCCGTATAAGGGAAATAAGTCGAGAGTATTTACCTGAGCTAGTCTTCGTTTTAAACGCAAGATTTAATAACTCAGTCGTATACAAAAGTACTAAGTGCAGATAGCATTTATCAGCAAGTCTCTAGTCTGGATTATGGCATAAGCTAACCAATTAAATACTCGTGGTCTTATTTAAGTCACAGACTTAGACTGAGTAGCGTACAGGATCAATATGTATAACACTAGATTAAACGATGATCGGATAGAATGTAGTTTAATCCCAACAAGTACTTTGACTTGTGTAATATGGATAAACTATAAACATTCTGGATGTTGAGACTTAAATGACAAGGTTAGACCCGTTTCGGTTAATTTCCGTAAACTAGTTACATATACTTAACCGTACGCATATCAGCAATATCGGGTAACCGGATAAGTCATTGACATGTTCTATATGCCATTATTCTTTAAATAAGTTGTAATACCAGTAAGATATCAACTTATATGCCCATTAAGGTTTTAAAATGAAACTATGCCACATAAGGGCATTTCGGTAATTATATACCATATAAAATGGAACTTGAATATATTTTAATGTTACGATTCTAAGTATTCTGGAAAAATAATTACTTTATGATATAATATCAGTAGGAACATGATAATAAGTGTAACTTATCATTTATCACCAAACTATGCACCGAAAGGGCATCTTGGTCATTTTACACATAGTCTTGGTCATTATACCTACTGTAAAACTATTTAAAATAAGTTTTAAAATCAGTAGTAACAAGTCTTGGTTGATAATTATGGTTTAAGACCATACTATGTGCCGAAACAGCGCTTATGTCGTAAAATGACTATTTATGCGATATTTAATGAAAACTGATGTTAAGGTCAGGTTAACATGTCGTGGATATGTTATTTAATATAACATAACAGTAGATAAAATATTTACTTTGAAAACATATGATGAAAACCATTTTAAGAGCCACAAGGGCTTTATCATCATTTATCGACATAATACAAGGACTTGTTCTTAAACTAAGTTTATAACCTGATTTGTCATCCCAAATAATCCTACTTATAATATTACATCAGTAGGAAACTTATTTTCGTGTTCGTTATCATTTAAACCTCTTTTTATGCAAAAAGGCCATTTTAGTCAAAATGGCATAATTACGGAACTTGTGCATAAACTCGGATTCTGATTATGATCATGTATTATAGCCTCATAATGTAACCTTAGATCAGTAGCTAACTAATCAAAATCGGGTCAGAATCGAAAGTCAAAAAAGAAGTCAAACTTCACGACTTTCGATTGCGAACCGGCCCTAGAACTGAAATTGACGAGCCGAACATGTTCTTACATGTTCGAAATATTATTACCAACTCGTTTAAGTGTCAACACATGTTTTATAACATTTATAAGCTCAAATTATAATATTTCCGAAAAAAAGGCTTGTTTGACTTTTTAATATAACAACTTTGACCCGTCAATTGGTCTAGCAAACGTGATTTTCAGGAGGTGCCCTTTATAAGGACTAACACCTACCTTATTATGATCACTTAGCCATGTTTGTTATGAATATTTGGCATACCCGGGAGCATGCCCGGACAGTGTTGAGCTCTCAGTTCGTTAAAAGGTCACTTAGAGGTATAAATTAACATGTTGACACTTTTAACCCCTCCATTATCCAACTTTTACATATTAAAAGATTTAATCCCTCCCGTCCAACAAATGTGACAAATGAGAGTTAGGACTTCGTAGAGGATCACTTAGAGGCCCACTATAAGCATGTTGACTCCAATGTTCACTTAGAGGTTGAGCATGTTGACATATCAGTCACTCAAAAGCCAAGTTTAAGCATGCTGACATATCACACACTCAGAGGCTAAGTTTAACCATGTTGACTTATCAGTCATTCAGAGGCTAAATTTAAGCATGTTGACATATCAGTCACTCTGAGGCTAATGTTTATGCATGTTGACATCATAAAGTCACTCAGAGGCTCAGCCTGAGCATGTTGAAACCTTTAGTCCTTATTAGTCTTTAATAGACTAAAATGAAAATACAACACGTGTCACTATACTATTGGACACGATTTTACGAGGTGTTACAATGGGCGTGCACTTTATGTGCACGGCCGTGCAGATATGAAAATCTCTATAAACAGAGCAAACGATAGTAATCAAATTATTAGGTAAGTTTCCAAGTTTCTAGGCGATTTCTGGGGCCCGAAAGCTACTTGGTTGGATTGATTTCAAGCCTCAAAGTTGCAAGAAGCTCATCCATCATCCAATCCATCAAATTCTTACTTGTTTATGGTTTGATTTCTTGCTCTTAACATACATTTTAGGCACACTTGCAAGCATTGACCTAATGTTTATGTATTATTGTAATGACATTAAGATACTTGTTTTATGAACAGTCTCTAGTTTGTAATCTTGTTTGTATGAAGCTCTAGCAACTTTTTATGTTTGAATCTTGATGACCATATGGCAAACTTGTTTCATTGATGTTGGATTCTTAATTGTGGTTGTTTATCTTGGATGATTAATGAAAGGTTAGTTAAAATATGTTGAAACCCCCCCCCCCTTAATAAATCATTTGTTAGTAAACTATTAACTTGTTAATGTGTTTACACAATGAAGCTAGATATGGGTATTGGTTTAATAAAATATAAATCTGATTTTGATCAAGAATGCTTTCTTATACGTAAGGGCTTTAACGGGTTAGATGGTGTTATTGCGAGTTCTTGCATAGTTCAAATCTTGTTTAGTAATTTGGTTAAAATGACTACTAGTAGATTTGTATTCAAGACTTGCAAAATGAATGGTTATGTGATATGATTCTTTATGCTTGTTCGGTGTCGTATGTGATTCGATTGCTTCTTATAATGGTTAGAAAACTCTTAACGGATGACTAACTTATTTTTAAAAGATCGATGAAAATAATCAATAGCTTGTTAATGAATAATTTTAGGTAAAGTGTTTATCGCGTTAACCTTCCATAGGATATCAGTTAGATTCCAAAAGGATACTATGTCTTTAATTGGTTGATTGACAAACCTTGTGACTTTCAACTTAGTTAAATCTTAGGTCTTTATAAAATACAAAGAATTATATTTGTATTTGGATTCTTTAGTTTTAGAATATATTTTAGATAATTAGTCAAAAATCATTAACCTATCTTTTAACCGTGTAAACTAATGACAACGTTTAGAAACATAAGCGCCACACACCGCGTCCATGGATCAAACATCATGGTCTTCCCGTACTAACACATATATAAGGGTAACACTTTCTTTTTGTGTTTTTTTAATGTTAAGGTATAAATCATTTTAAAATATTAAAAATGAGTTGTTTTAAATTTCATTGTAAAATATATATAACCACACTCAAGTTTTTGGCTCTCGGGAACGCGTGACTTTAGAACACCCGAGTTATTCTTCTACGTGTAATGCTTGTGATACCTGTTCATACTTGCTTATTGTTATTTATTATGCATACATTTTATATACATACATATATTATACATACTAGTATATACATATATAATATCATAGATAAATTAGATAATATTACAAGATTATTTTATTTATTTATTTGTTCGAATTCGAATTAACTGATTGACTATTTATTTGTAAAAAATATTTATTCTTCATGCGAAAAATAAATGAATAAATAAATAAAATTATTTCATATTATATGTATTTATTTATATTTTCGATCGCTTTCTTTTCTTACAGTTATGTCTCAACCCCACGCCCCTCTGTGACCGTCTAACGAACAGGAGCGTGACCTGAGAGGAGTAGAGACTTCGAGAAAGGCTCGCATTGTTGCATACAAATCTCAGCTGCTTGATGAGCCATGATACCTGCTGAGGTGAGAGCTCAAGTCGAGGAAAGGAACACAATGGCAGACGACGACTGACCGTGAATGAACCGCCGTCCAGAGCGTGAAGGCTTGCACCTACATCGCCCGACCTACATGAGCACGAATTTCGAGATCAAATCCAGCATCATCAACATGCTACAATCGGTGCATTTTATGAAAGGTTTCCGAGATCTGGTCAGCACATTGTTATTCCTTGAGTTGTGCTCTACTTTCAAGATACAGCTTTTTTGACGTGATCTGCTTGCACTTTCCGTTCTCATTGCAACAACCAGATGTTGGGTTTTATCACTTCCGCATATCCATTACTACCTAAATGAATGGAAGTTGTTCATGCAAAAGTACTTCCTCCAGAAACAACCAATTTTGAAGAAAAGTATCATGACATTCCAACAGATGAAAAACCTACACACTATGGGAAGTTTAGAATCTTCTATATAGTCCACACCATGGTTGTCCAAAAGACAGCTGTATTGACTTTTTACTTAGGACTCAAATACGCAACGCTTGGATGTGTACATAGGGGAATCTTGGAACGAAGACACCTAATGAAGCTTACACATTATTGAAAGCTCTTTGAATCGAATTCTGTCAAGGTGGAAGAGCTAGGACATCATCTCGTCAGGAGTGCATGCGTTGATACATACGATTTTGCGCATATTGAGCCCTGTACGAAATTTGATAAGCCCATAATGTTTCGTGGTTCAATCTTCATGTGAGAATTGGGATTTCACACGAGCTAGCGCGTGGAGCAGGGTTTATTTCACAGCCACGAGGAAGTGGATACTGGGCAATCAAAGTAGACCCCAAAATAACCCCTAAGCAAAACGTACAATCCGGGATGAGGAATCACCCAAACTTTGGGTGGAAGACTGGTTCTGGTAACCAAAACCTACTTGGTTACGTTTAGTGTGCTCCCAGCGCCACAACAGTTTTACGTCAGTCTTTTCAGTCTCGTGGTCAATCCTACCAGTTACATTTGAATATCTACCATAATCAGGGTGCCGGGAGCGTTCCCAGCAACAAGCCCCTCAAAATAATTCTAAGCTGGAAGAGATGATGGCAAAACAACTCTAACAATGCGAATCAGTTAGCTGAAAAACACTATCAGCAGCACCAAGAGCGGTTCATGTCCCAAGAAGGGGAGATGAGAAGTCAGAAACCCTCCATCCAGGCCATTGAGAATTAGGTTGGCCAGTTAGCTTAGATGTTATCTGAAAGGCCTCAGGGTGGTCTTCAAGGTAATACAGAGCCAAATCCATGAGGCATGTTAATGCCGTGATGACGAGGAGTGGTAAAGCCACTGGACCTGACATATTGACCTCACCACCGATCATTGAGACGGTCCATAATGATGCTTCAGAGAGGTGCACGCTAGGCGAGTCCCAACAAGTATAGCACAGCTCTAGAAGCCAGTTACAGACTATACTCCTCCAGTTCCGTACCCGAACAGGCTGAAGAAGCAAAGGAACGAAGAACAATATGGTAAGTTTCTTGAGATGTTTAAGCAATGCATATAAACATACCATTTGTTGAGGCGTTGGCTCAGATGCCTTAGTACGCGAAGTTTCTGAAGGACATCCTTACAAACAAACAAAAGCTTGATGACATGTCTTGTGTGTTGATGAATGAAAACTGCTTAGCTATTCTCCAGAACCGTTTACCTGAGAAGATGGGAGATCCGGGCTGTTTTACCCTTCCTTGTCTTATTGGTAGCATGTCTGTCAGTCACGCATTGGTTGATTTGGGAGCAAGCATAAACCTTATGCCGTATAAGGTTTTTGCTAAATGGGATCTGGGTGAGTCGTCACCACGAGGATGCATTCGACTTACTGATCGTTCAATCAAATATCCGCGTGGGTTCGTTGAAAGTATGCTTGTTAAGATAGACAAATTCGTATTTCCCATGGATTTTGTTATTCTGGATATCGATGAAGACTTCAAAATGCCTTTGATACTCGGACGCTCATTCCTCAACACCGCAAGGACGATTGTTGATGCAGCTGCTGGCCAGATCACGCTCCGAGTTAATAACGAGCATGTGACCTTTGACATTAAACGGTCAATGCAGTATCTGCAAAGTCAGGATGATACGCTCTATTATGTCGACATTGTTGATACTTTTGTGAGCTCTCATTTCCAAGGAACGATTGAGGAGATAGATTCGGACACACACCTGTTGTGTGGCAACCTAGATGGCATTACACAGGAGGGTCATGGAGTTGAGCAGTCGGTTTACAAATCGATGATGATGGTTCCTAAAGTCCGGATAGATTTGTGGAGATTGATTGTGATGTTGAAGAGAAGTTGAAGCCTTCAGTTGAGGATCCACCATGATTGGAGTTGAAAGAGCTCCTACCGCATCTCGAGTATGCATTCTTAGACGAGGAGTGTCGCCTTCCGGTCATCATTTCATCATCTTTGGCGGAAGAGGAAAAGAGAAAACTTCTCGAGGTTCAGAAACTTCATAAGAAAGCCATGGTGTGGAAGATTATGGATATCAAGGGCATTAATCCTTCCTTTTACACTTATAAAATTTTGATGGAGGACGACTATAAGCCGTGTGCACATCCTCAGAGGCGGTTGAACCCAAACATGTAAGTCGTCATGAAGAAAGAGGTGATTAAGTTGCTAGATGCAGGGTTGATCTATCCTACCTCTGATTTGTTTTGGGTGAGCCCCGTGCAGGTGGTGCCCAAGAAAGGAGGCGTGATTGTAGTCTCAAACGATAGGAATGCGATTATTCCGACCCGTACCGTCACAGGACGGCGAGTTTGCGTTGACTACCGCAAACTCAGTGATGCCACCCGCAAGGACCACTTCCCGCTTCCATTCATCGATCAAATGTTGGAACGTCTGTCGGGGAAGTCGTTTTATTATTTTCTAGAGGGGTTCTTGGGCTACTTTCAGATTCCTATCGCTCCTAAGGATCAGTGGAAGACTACTTCTACCTGCCCCTTTGGCACATTCGCCTACCAGCGTATGCCTTTCGGGTTGTGTAATGCACCGGCGATGTTTCAGCGCTGCATGGTAGGTATTTTCCATGACATGATTAAGGACTCCATGGAGGTATTCATGGATGATTTTTTTGTTTTTGGGAGTTCCTTCGATCATTGTCTTAAGAATTTGAAAAGGACGTTAATGAGGTGTAAGGAGACCGATCTTGTGCTCAACTGGCAGAAATGCCACTTCATCGTGAAAGAAGGGGTAGTTCTTGGGCACAAAATCTCGCAAGCCAGGTTGGAAGTTGATCCAGCCAAAGTGGACGTCATTTCTAACTTCCACCCCCAACCTTAATTAGAGCAATCCGGAGTTTTCTTGGTCATGCCGGTTTCTACAGGCGATTCATTAAAGATTTTTCAAAAATCGCGAGACCCATGACCCGTTTGTTGGAGAAGGACGCTCAATTTGTGTTTTTCGATGAATGCTTGGAGGCATTCAACCTTTTTTAAGCAAAGGCTAAGCGAAGCCCCTATTTTGGTAGCACAAGATTGGGCGTTGCCAATTGAGATTATGTGCGACGCGAGCGATTTCGCGATAGGGGCAGTCTTGGGACAGCGGAAGGAAAAGCAGTTCCACCTAATCTACTACGCCAGCAAGACCTTGCATGATGCTCAGGAGAATTATGTCACATCCCAACCGATGGCGGAAACATCGGAGTGAGACGAACGAGATTGCTTGAGATTTCATAACATTAATGTGACAATATTTAAGTCAAGTCGATTTCATTCATAAATAAAATTATCAAGCACATCACAAGAATTCAAAGTACAACAACTGGAAACCTCAAAGTATAACCAAACTCAATAACAATATAGTAATAAAATTTAGTAATTCTAGATGCGTTTCTAAGTCGTCCCTACTAGATTTCATCAATATCAACATCATCAATCTGCAACATATTTAAAAGTATAGTTCAACACACAAGGCATTGGCGAGTACACAAGTTTCATATAGCATAGGTATGAAAAAGGTTTAAATGAATCCACATGGCAAAAATAGTTAACTAGGTTAATGTATCAAGGCATGCCATTTTACAAGTCAACCCTCTGATTACCACAAGAATTAAAGACTTAACATAATCACAAGACTACGTGCATGCGTTACTCCTATAGCGCTATACATGTTAAGGGGAGGGTCGCACGAAGTTAATGACAAGCGAATCACATAAGAATGTTCCAATAATACAAATCAAGTATATGTATTTAAGCATGTATAATGGATTGTTTATGTTTGCATAAAGTATAAGTGTGTTTGAGTGTATTTTGATAGGTTAAACACATTGCACCCAAAAAGTGTAAAGCGAAAAAGGGGCTTTCAAGTGTACTCACGGTTTTGCAAAGCTTCCTTTGGTAATCCCGTGAAGAGTTGGAGAGTTTAAAGTATGGAACACCGAGTTATCCTACATGAGGAAACGTAGGTGTGTAAGGATAATAACGGAGGGTTAGGATTTGGAATTAAAGTATGTAAAAGTAGGTATTCAAGAAAGTAATTATCTAGCCTTAAATACTCGTTTTTAACACTATAAATCCCGTATGGGTTGTTGTGATTTCATGGGTTAAGTTCCCATTAGAATCATAACAAGAGGTTCAAGTCTTAGATAATATAACCTATTACCATGATAAGTAACCATGTCGATTATCCTCAAGGGTTCGGTTATGTGTGTATATATATGTGTGTGTGTGTGTGTTATATAGTTTATATAATAATTTTAAGCTAAGTTTATCAAGGATATCATAGATTGTCATATAAGTTATGCATGGAGGTAGGATGATGAGCATCCATTAAACCTCGTTATATGATTCCCCAATACACAAACCGTCACGTGGACGATTCGGATGGTCATGAATGAAATGAAAGAAATAGTTCACTAAACTATACATCGACCAAGTAAGCAAGCTAGGTGCGTGCATCCCGAACATGGGAACGTTTAGGGACGTGGTGTAGCCGTGTTACTCAATTGAATGTTGAATATAATATAGTGGTTACATAGAAATCATCAAGTAAGGTGGTGGATGCAAGTAGGATAGCCAAGGCTTCCAAGTAATCACACCTTCACCAAAACACAAGCCTTGTCAAGCTTGGATGGTCTCAACACTTGTGAGTTAGAACCCTTACAAAATCAGAAAGTTTAGAGGTATTTTACACCTCCTAATTTGTATGAAACAACCTTGGCTTAGCTCCTTAAGAATGGACTTGATTAGGGGCATAAGTAGCACAAGTTTGTCTAGAAAAGTATGTTTAAATGAAGTTTACAAGTTCATCTTCCAAAACAGAAAGTTGTAGCCTTAAAAGTGTTATTGTTCCACCTTGGTTTTCCATGGAAAACCTATGGTAACATCCCTGGAGGCATTACAAACATTGTAGAGGAAGAAAATTGAAAAAAAATGAAAATAATGAAGTAAAAAAACAAGCAGAAAGTTATAGGCACTTTGGACCTCGAAAATGGTGAGATTTCACCTTAGTTTACCCAAGAAAACTTGTGGAAACCTTCCTAGAGGTTCTCCAAGTGTTGTAGAAGAAATAACAAGAAGAAATTAGGAGAAGTGAGTAAAAACTCACTTTTAATTGCTGGAACTTTCTGATGTGTTGTTGAAAAACTCAGCTGAGTTTGAATGTGTTTTTGAGAGTGTTAGAGGGTTATAAAAGCGGAATAAAGGATGGGGAAGTGCTCATTATATAGGGAAGGGATTAGGGTTTTAATGGGTTGGGCTTTGAATATGATTAGTGGGAAATTAACCTTGAAACAAGACAATTAAACCCAGCCCAAAGGCTAGGATCCGAATCTGCCCAGTCCAATATATATATATATATATATATATATATATAGAGTGAGAGAGAGAACATTATAAGGTGTATATTTGCTGTATATTCCAGTGTTACATGTTATTTAATATATGACCAACATGTAAAAAGGTCTGATATGCAAAGGGAACATGAAAACATGTGTTAAACAAGTATGTAAACATAGGTTTTGTGTTGTAATAATAAAAGAAGTATTGTAAGGATTAAACAAGTATGTGTACTATATAACGAAGTGTCAATTATGCGTAAGTCTCGTAATCGAATAGTAAAGTGTTTGAATGTACGGAATGCTTATGAATTACGAATTCACAATGATTGTTTACAAGTTAATCTTATGCTTATGGGAATCACGAATGTATCAAAGTTTTTGTTTCGGCATCATCTGTTCTAGGGTAGATTGTTGGAATTGAACCCTACAAAAGAACAGATGATAGAAAGCCAAAATATACTACAACATCTGATCCTAGTGATAATATAACGCCTACCTAAGTAAAGCTCTGCTGAAGACTAAATGTCCAAGGTCTATTATAGCTAAACTCTATTGAATACAAAGCTCTACTGAAGTCTAAATGTTCAAGGTCTGCTACACCTAAGCTTCGTGGAAGACAAAGCTCTACTAAAGTCTAAATGTCCAAGGTCTGCTATCGCTAAGCTCTGTTGAACACAAAGCTCGGCAGAAGTCTAAATGTCCAAGGTCTGCCATAGCTAAGCTC
The DNA here is from genome assembly GCA_947069175.1 of Scalesia atractyloides. Taxonomy (NCBI): domain Eukaryota; kingdom Viridiplantae; phylum Streptophyta; class Magnoliopsida; order Asterales; family Asteraceae; genus Scalesia; species Scalesia atractyloides. The sequence continues at coordinate 24,954,736 of CAMTDV010000020.1, forward strand.
TGTTGAAGACAAAGCACTGCTGAAGTCTAAATGTCCAAGGTTTGCTATAACTAAGCTCTATTGAAGACAAAGCTCTGCTGAAGTCTAAATGTCCAAGGTCTGCTATATCAAAGCTTTGTTGAAGACAAATCTCTGCTGAAGATCAAAGCTAAGGGTCTGTCAAGGAAAGCTCTGCTGAAGACCAACAGAGGATGTATCATCAGTGTTTTCTATCATTCCTTGTAATGTTTAGTGTATAGCAGTGGCTAGCTTAGCAAATGTTATTAGTTTGTTATTTTTGTTAAGTGTCACTTTCATGCTGACATCATCACAAGATGCTCAGTGGTTAGGATTGTAGCATAAATAGAATAGTGTTTGTACTATTCTATTTGATCACTTTCATCGATTATCAATCTAACCTATCTTCCTTACATTTATCATATTTAGAACTCTCATAAACAGCTTCAAACTCATATCCTAACAATAAACAATGTATAAACGATGTGTATTTCATATAAAAGATTCATTTCATTACGATCGAAGCCTAGGATCTACAATGGTTGGAAACGAAATATGATTACAAGGAAACGAGTTTCTGAAAATAGAAATACAATACAATCTTTCTAAAAACTGAAAGTTGCGAAAAAATGAGGCGTCACAAATTACACTACCACGGAGAAGGAGCTTTTTGTTGTTGTTTTTGCGTTCTACAAGTTCAGATCATACCTTGTGTTGTCCAAGACGATTGTGTATACGGATCACGTGGTTATTAGATATCTTTTCAGCAAGCAAGACGCGAAACCACGTCTAATTAGGTGGATCTTGTTGCTACAAGAGTTTGATATCGAGATCCAAGACAAGAAGGGTGCTTTGAATGTTGCGGCCGATCATCTCTCGAGACTTGACCGTGGGGATTCCGAGTGTAGAAGTGAGTGATGAGTCGCCTTAGTTCGCTGACTTTGCGAACTACCTCGCCTGTGGAATCCTTATCAAAGGATTGACGCATCAGCAAAAGTGGAAGTTCTTCGCAGATCTTAAGCATTACATTTAGGACGACCCGTTCTTGTTTCGAGTTGGAGCGGATCAGGTTATTCATAGGTGTGTGTTTGGAGCGGAGGTAGCTAACATTTTGCACCAATATCACGAGGGGCCCACCGGAGGTCATCACGGAGCAAACTACACTGCGAAAAAGGTGTTAGACGCTAGTTTTTATTGGCCTACTATATTTCATGACGCGAAGAAATGGGTAAGAGCGTGTGACGCTTGCGAGAGGGTGATGATATATTTACACGCGATGGGATGCCTCAGAATTTGATTCAGGTTTGTGAAGTGTTTGATATATGGGGTATCGACTTCATGGGCCCATTCCCGTCCTCACGCGACAACAAATACATCCCGGTGGCGGTTGACTGCGTATCGAAGTGGGCCGAGGTGCAAGCCTTACCCACTAATGATGCTAGGGTGGTCGTGAGGTTTATTAAGAGTTTGTTTGCCCGGTTTGGTGCCCCGAAGGCACTTATTAGTGATCGAGGAACGTATTTTTGCAATCAGCTTGAGAAAGCCTTGTCCCGCTATGGTGTTCATCATAAGTTATCTACGCCATACCATCCTCAAACAAGCGAGCAGGTGGAGGTCACGAACCGGGAGTTAAAAAGAATCCTTGCGCGGTCGGTAAGTCAAAACCGCAAGGATTGGTCGGAAAAATTAGATGACGTGCTTTGGGCTTTTTGGACTGCATATAAGATGCCTATAGGGACTACTACGTTTAGGCTAGTTTATGGAAAAGCATGTCATCTACCGGTGGAGCTAGAATACAAGGCAATATGGGCTTTGAAGACGGCGAATTCGGAACTAAAGAGCGGCGGTGAGACTCGATTCTTACAAATCCATGAACTTGAAGAGTTAAGGAATCATGCCTATGAGAGTTCTAGCTTGTATAAGGAACGCGTCAAAAAGTTGCATGGCAAGCGTTTGAAAGATCATAAGGAATTCCGAGCGGGAGATTTTGTCTTGTTGTACAACCACGGCTGCGTTTGTTCCCCGGAAGCTAAAATCCTGATGGACGGGATCGTAGACGGTTAAAGAGGTATTTCCATATGGAACCGTTGTTATCGAGGACTCCAATGGGTGACTTCTAAAATCAACGATCATAGGTTGAAACTCTATATTAATGGACCAGTTAATTCCGGTGGAGGTGATCGAACTCCACGCCCCGAATGGTAACAAGTGTGGGGAAGGGAGTCTAGCTATCGACTCGTTGAAAAAAATTTAGCAGGCGTGTTTAGCACGCTAAGGTTAAATTTGTAAATATTTAAATTTTTCGTCTTTATTCCATGTTTTACTAATTTTTTTGGCAATTTGTAGGTTTGTACAGTTTTGATTCATACCTTGCGAAGTTTCGAAGTTAAAATAACTACATAAAGAAGTAAAAACTTGGAAAAATGGTGAATTCTGCTAAAAAACGGAGTTGGGAGCATTCTACGAATTCTGTCTGCAGAATGCACAGATGCTACACGACCATGCACATGACCCGCACGACCGTGCACTTCATAATTGTATCTGCGACCAGTTTTCTCGGACACGCACCCACGTGGGGCTTGACGCACGCCCGTGTGTGCCTAGAGCCTTAAACCACATCGTTGCGTTTTTGACACCGCACGACCGTGCACGTCTACGCATGCCCGTGTGCGACTTTTTCTGAACAATTAATTTTCTGTGGTGTAAAGTGACTTTTCAGTAAAAACCCTTTTCAAATTGTAACCCTAATTCTCACATCCGTTCTTGCTCCTCCCTCCCCGAAAACTCACCATTCTTTGCGAGAAACTCCATCAAATCTTCGTACAAGGTATGGATTCTTACTTATTTTGTACCTTTAATCTAGTTTTAATAGTAAATTAGGGTTCTTGTTCAAGAAAATGTGTGGTTTTCTTCATAAAAGAAAATCAAACCCTAATTCTTGACACTTTGTATGAATCGCAAGTCCTAATCGCGAACCCATGGTCCATTCACTGAGAAAATGCTTGATTTGAGATAAAATGGTTGAATTAGTGAATGGAGGAGTTTTTAGGGATCTGCAGTTGACACACGGTAATGCGCCTGATCTACACGGCAGTGCAGTCCTGAGTCGATGCATTGAAACCGGTAACCAGACTTGCGATTTTGATCCGCACGGCTGTGCACTTGGCTCGCACGACCGTACGCTACCAGAGAAATGTACAGAATGTTTTAAAAACACTGTTTTGATGCCGGGACTGAAAATTTATGAATCTGGTATGATATTACTGTGTTCCTGCATAAAGATAGACCATCCCTTCAACCATTTTGACCCCGAAAAGCAGAAAGGACGACCATATGTTAACAAATTGAAAGTGCTATGGAGCCAAAGAGGTCAGATTGGGGAGCCTAGGAGGCTGAGTTGGGCAGTAATGCAGGCCCTAAATCAATCCGAAAGGCTTCAAAACATGATTTCTTATCCGATGGCTAGATTGTTGAATACTGAACAACCCGTCTACTTAGAATTTACATTGGAGTTTTCGCTTCTTATTCATATGACAAACCAAGAAGTGAAAACCCGGAATTTAGGACTGCAAAGATTATACAATTTAGACTCGGAGGTAGATGGCACAAGTGGTTAGTGGCAAAGCTCGGTAGAAAATTAGGCATCTACAATGTAGAAGAATTAAACTCCAAGCTTTTTACTAACATTTACAAATTCGACAGTGATCAGGAGAGAGCGGATTTCTGGCTCAGGTGGCAATCGGGCCACCCTACGAGGCTAGAAAGGCAAAGGCGTCAAGACTGAGGGACCCGCTCCTCAAGGTTCTTCATCAGGTTATGAGTAACACCATTTGTGGTCGCATGGACAGTTCCAGGAACTGTCCCACACTGGATTGCTCCTTTTGGATTCCATAGTGAACGCGGTGCACGCAAAACTTGCCGCAGGAATGGTTGAATTCTTTATGAATAGTGCGGGGAGGTCTATGAGTAGTGAGATCCGTGGTGGGGAATATGTGACCCAACTTGCATATGCCATCGGGGTCATGACAAACGACGTAGTCAGCAGTCTGACACTAGTTCACGCGGGGGTGAAGCGGATCTTCGTTCTATGAAAGCAATGGGTTTGACAGTGGATACCGAAAACGGCCCAAGGTTGAGGGGCTTAAATAGGGAGATTTGGGACCCACGTCCATGTAACACCTCGTAAAATTCACGTTCGGTAATATACCGATACGTGTACATGCCCTTGGATAATACCTCAAATGAGTTAGCCACTCAACTAACCTAAAACATGTTCAAAAGTTCACAAAAGTTTATTATTTTTGTTTACCTAACCGTAACCTACGGTCTAGGACTGCAGGCTACGGTCTAATGTTGCTGAAACAAAATTTCATTGACCGTAAGCAACGGTCTGGTTACCGTAGCCTACGGTGGGTGATCGGAGTGTCGCACCCCGGTCAAAGATGATATTTATATGCCCTAATTACCCTTAACAAAGCATTCGTGGTAGTAAGGGGTCGAACGATGAAGAATTTGTGGTTTGTGTTCGGATGCGATTGATTTTTAATAAGATTGCCACCTTTTATGAAGCTTGCTAAGCGATTAATTAATTTGGTTTGTTTTAAAAAGGATGTCGGAGTGATCCGAAAAATTTAATTTGACTATCTAATTACTAACTTATAACGATTGCACGAAACTATATTACTTGATTAAAACAATGGGTTGGAAACAAGGTTCACACCTGGTTCAAGAAATGCAAGACCTAGGGCTACTAGCAATTTTACTTGATTCAATTGAATTTGTCACTAACGATTTTAATATTACAAAGCTTAGGTGCCAATTGCTATCACGTATGTAACGGACCACAACACACTTTGTTACTTCGGACAAATAATCCCTTTCGAAAGATAAAGCATAAATACACAAAGTTGTTTCACAAAGTCAAATTTTATAATCATTCGACAATTCGCAAATATAGTTCAAATGCAAGACAATTATTAATCAATTAAAAATACAATTCAAGTTGTCACAAAATCAACCAAATTCATAAAGTAACCCTAAATCTTACAACTGTCTACACCGGGGTGAAACCTTCAGAAATTAGCCGCACATGGCGAATGGTGCACGATCAATGATTGATGAAACCTTGAACATGAACGTCTTGAGCTTTGATGGTATTGATGGTGAAGACTAGTGTTTGGAATGGATGATGATGATGATGGAAGGATTGGTGGATTGGTGAGAGTGATGATGATGGATTAGGGTTAGGAATAGTGGATGATTGATTCGGTTGATAGTGAATGTTAGAGATGGATTGGAGTTGAAGGAGATGATGTTCTTGGCTCCAAGATGATTTTTTTGGTTCAAAATTCCGTAACTCCTCACAAATGGGTCAAACAAACAAGAAAAACCCGTTCAAAATTGAAATTCTGTGGCTGAACAAACAACAAGGCGTCGCCGACGGCCTCTAGAAAACTACTATTCTGCCGACGCCTTAAATCACTGTATACGGGCATTTTTCTCCGACGGACTTTTGGAGGGGCGTCGCCGACGGTCCCACTGGGCGTCGGCAACGGCCTCTCTAAGGTCTTCTTTCCTGTTTTCCCATTTTGTGCTCCCGGTTGATCTGTTTTCCGTTTCCGAAGCTCTAAAATGCTCCCGAATAGCTCCTTAAACTTCGTAAACCTGCAAATCACAAATCCAATCAAAAGTAGGCTATTCAAAACTAAAAGTTACGTAAAACGTTAACTTAAACTTAATAAACGCATCGGTTTTCAACCACGTATCACATCCCCACACTGTCTTTTGCTTGTCCTAAAGCAAATCTGTCTTTCATTTTCACGTGGGTTGAATAAAGAACGCATTTCCCATTCTCGAGATATGAGTTCAGGTCTAATGTCATACTTAGTTCAAACATTTTATCATTTTCAAATTATTTAACATCAATATGATGATCTCATACAAAAATGGTTATCCAAGATTAACCCGCCTTTGAAACTCACATATCATACATATCCCTCACAATGTTCTCTCCACTCGGCTTATAATTTGGCTAATAAATAATACATTAGCACTTTTGATGTAAACACACAAACCGATTAGAACATATACCCACATAAGCTTGCAACTCAATCATTCTCCACCACTGAACACAAATATTGAACACAAGTCAAAAGGTCTTGAACTGGTTGAATTTGGGGCTAGGCTAAGGGTATGGAATGAGATGCTTTGAAAGTGGCTAAGGTGATGAAAACTTGATTTTTATTACACAATCACTATACTCACAAACGATTATGAAACAATAACTACAAGGGAAAATTTTTACGCCTTTATTCAACAACTATTTAAACATGCATTTTTCTGCTCTTTTCTGATTTTTTTTATCAAGTTTTCATCACCCGGGTTAAAAGTAGGGTTAAAAGGTCAAGGGCTAAATGGGTTGGTCTTTAGGCTCAAAGTTGGCGACTAAGGGATTGATTTTGGGTAAGGATGTATAATGGTGTAAAGTAAAAACCAAATGCCTTAATCATTCTTGTGTTCATATTCAGTCTATGGTCTCAAACGTATCAAAAGTTGCAAGTTCTACAATACATGACTAATGGTCCACTCAGCCAAGAAATATATGCATATATGATATGTAAAAGTGGCTCAAAAACTCACATATAGAAGGTATGGTATGTGATATGTATAAAGTGCAAGTTTCTTAGGCGGATTATTCCCAAACAACCACCCGTTAAATACCTGTCATGTTATTTCTTTGAACTTGACCATGATAAAAGAACACATGGGTTGTGCCATCCCTCATTAACTAAGTTACTTGTGCCTTTTAGACTGCTTTAAACAAAGACATTTTTGAAAAAAAATTTGAAATTTTTTGCCCATCCCCACACTTGAGGTCAACATTGTCCTCAATGTATAGTGTATAAATGAACGGGTCAAAATTGAAAAACTTTTTCTCCCCATCCCCACACTTGAGGTCAACATTGTCCTCAATGTGTGAAAATAGAGCTTTTAAAACGCACAAGGGATGTGACACGACCGACTTTCCCAAAATTCCACCCCGGAGAATAAAATACAAACTACAATCCACTTATTAAGCAATAAAGACCAAATCAAAACTAAAGGAAATGTATGCACCTGGTTTTCGCCCATTCCTCGTGTACTCTTCAACTTCAACAAAAATGGTTGTTAAGCGAACCCAATGCACCTAAAAATTTCAATCTTCGTGTAGAAGCAAGCTTCTCACAACTACACAAATTCGTTAGTTATTTAGTTCTACCATTTTTATTAAAATAGTTACCAAGGCATATAATTTATCAACTTTGATTTTGTGGAAAAGAAAATTTGACAACAACAACCTAAACTCACTTTCGTAGGAATCACGGTTGCATTTAGCGCATGCAATAAGCCCTTTTAAACCTTCCGATAGCTCGGAAGGACGAGTAGGTCTCGTGAGGGTTATCTAAGGAACACACCCACACAGTTCATTTAACTACTAACCAGAAATGAAATAAAAACTAAAATGTACACAAAAATTTACAACAAGGAAAACATATCGGCTCATCGTTGGTATCGTTCATTAGGATCCACCGGTGGGTATGGCTGATAGGCATATCCGGTGAGGGCTGATATCATATCATGAAAATCGTCAAGCGACCCCATTTCACCTTCAGCCGGCGTTGGGAACTGTGGCGGGATGAAACTGGAGCCAACTGCTTCGGGCCAGTGCGGAGATGGATCAGAAGGCCCAGTGGGAAGAGGTAGGTTCTCATAAGATACCTAAGGCGCGTGCTCTTGATATGGACGACCTGCTTCCCAATCTCGGTGGTGGCACTCCTGATCATGCAAATGTTTGGCATTATTTACCACCATCTGTCGCGCCACCGCCATAGCATGCCATCGGCGGTCTTTCAACGCGTTTTGTTCAGCGCGCAACCTATCTTGCTCCTCCTCCCAAGCTTGTCTTCGAGACAATTCTTGTGCCTGAGACAAGTCCTGTCTCTCCATAAACGGCTATTGAGCAGCCCACTGCTCCTGCTGCCTTTCCAAATAGTCTTTCTCTTTTGCACGGTGAGCAGCATCTTCATCCCAATGGGATTGTTGTTGAGCCCCCCACTCTCGCTCCCATTGTTGCCTCCGCTGTTCATATTCCCGATTCTCCCCAATACACGCAGAGACGTTATCATAAACGTCCTGATGTCCCCGGTTGTAGTTGGGGTATCCGGGTTTACGCCGGTTTCGGATGAAAGTATCCACCCCGGCCGAAATTTCACAGTGTGGCCAGGTGTATCTCTAATGGGGTCCCCTCGAACCTTGAGGCTCATCTTTATCCTCCTCTTCAGCCATCTCCTCCTCTCTCTCAGCCTCTTTAGCTGCACTTGGGTCGGTGAATTGAAACCGATGTCCTTGATCGTCAGTGACGGTGTATTGATGACCGTACACCTGAACTTGGATCTTCCATGTTGCTTCATTGACGCGAAGCAAATTTGATCCACCGGCTTTAACACCCACAACGAATCAATCGGCAACTTGTTTTGTTGCACTCTCATCGCGCTAATAAGTCGTACATATGGTATCATCTTTCGAGTGTATGACTCGTGCGTGTCCCAAGTGTTGATCATGACCAGATGGGGCCAAGATAACTTGGGGTTCCATAACGCAAAGAGTGGAGCACCCGACAGTCAGAGGCCTTCACCTTCCCTCGGTCCCCAAATCTGACCATTATGTTCTCAAGAGAAAAGGGCTGAAGAATCTTCCCTTCAACCGACAGTTGACTTCGAAGAGCAACCCCACCATCAGAATAGGGCAAAACCAACTCAACCATTCCTTTAGGATCAGCGGTATTGACCTTATTAGCTAGAAACTGGTCAATAGTGTAATAATCATACTCGTTGACCCCTAACGAATCAAATCAGGCGATACAATTCATGGCCCCCTCCCAGTGTCACCCACCAGCTGCCATGTACTTGGCGGGCCATCCTTATTCACGAATCTGAGTGAGGCCAACCACTCGCAAACAGCGGCCAAGTATACCCGTGGTGTGATATCCTCACACCAATCCAAAACTCTCTCCCAACCGATCCTCTCAAACATTTGAACGATCCCTATCGTTCTAAACTCCTCTACATTCAATGTGCGCTCCGGCACAATCTGTTCCAGAATCGATGTTTGTACCCCATTAACCATCTTCCATTTCCACAACTTAACCTCCAACCGCCTATCGTTAAACCTTGAGAGAGGTTTTCGTTTATTATTCTCCCAAGGTTCGCCGACATTACTATCCAGAATTCTTTCCCATGCCCAATCTTGCATGAACACCTGATCGTCATTATCTTCAAACCTAGTTAACTGTTCCCACTTCCTTGCTATTTGCCCTTAGGACGACCCGGCTCCCGAAGAGGAACCTTGACCCGAAATCTTGCTACGCTTTCGGCTTGTCATATCTACAAAACATAAAGCAAAGAAACAATTAAACATGGTGAATCTCAACATCTAAACCTTCACTTCAAATTCAACCAAATTCACTTCTTGAACATATCATACAATGTTGAACACACAAAATAGGCTCAAAAATCAGGTGATTTGGTGGAGAATTGAAGAAGATATGGAGGTTGGAAGATTAGGGTTCTTGGTAAGGAAGATGAAGAAGATGGATGATGTGTGGATGAATATGTAGAAAGATGGGTGTTTTAAAGAAGTATTGGGTGGTTGTGGTTAATTCGGGTCGAGATTGTGGCTAAAAATATGTTCGGGTCGAGTTTTGGTGCGTAAAATTGGGTTTAGGTCCGATTATCTGCGTCAAAATCAAATCAGCATCGGCTGACAAACCCGGAGGCGTCGCCGACGACCCCATGGTGCGTCGCCGACGCCCTCTTAAAAACACAAAAAGGTCCGACGGCTTAAACCACTGTATACGAACAATTTTACCCGACGACACTTTTTGACGATCGTCGGCGACGGCTCTCCGATTTCCATTTTTTTTAACAAACACGATCCCGACATTATACCACCCCCCCCCCCCCGGAAAACTGTGGATTGTCCCCAATACACAAAACAGGTTAAAAACATACCTTATGTCTTCATGACCCGTTTGTAAAATCCAAACTTCACACATTTAATGAGGTTAGTATAAAACAAGAAAAATCAAAACAATCACAACTCACAAACAATTAAAAAATATACAAATTCTACAACAGGTGTCTTTGGTCCTTTAATTGACCTCATAAGTCGGTACACTTACCAAGAAGCTTACCGATTCGTTGTTCACCTCAATGTTGTCCTCGTTACCATCGAGAAACAGTTTAAGACGATGACCATTGGCCGTTTGTCTTGACCCATCCTTTGGGTCCTCGATGGTAACATCCCCAAGCTTGCCAACTCTTGTGATCACGAACGGGCCCATCCATTTGCTTTTAAGCTTTCCCGGGAAGAACTTGAGCCATGAGTTGTATAGCCACACCTTTTGGCCTACCACAAACTCCTTCAGTTTCAATTTGGCATCATGTGCTCTTTTCATGCCATCTTTGTATTTCGAAGCACATTCATATGCCTCCTACCGAAGTTCCTCCAACTCACAAAGCTTTAACTTGCGCTCCTTGACTGCATCGTCATATTTAAGGTTAACCTCTTTAATAGCCCAAAATGCACGGTGCACAAGTTCGACCGGTAAATGACAATTTTTACTGTAAACTAAGCGGTAAGGAGTAAATGCCAATAGGTGTCACACCCCGACCCGCAGCGGAATAAGAGTCGGGGCATAATTGGGTTATCACCAAAGCTCATGATGTTTACTAATATGTTTCATATTTATTATATTCAAAATTACATCCTCAATATTCCAAACATGTTCATACAATTACAAAGAAAAGTAACTAACTAAACAATCCAAAGTCTAAACCGGTTTATTCTTCTAAGCCATCCTATATGTTTCTTGCTGCATCTGGATCACCTGTATCATGTGTAAAAATGGGGATTTTTGGGTCAACAAAAGTTGGCGAGTGAACCTTGTTAGAAAACATTTATTATTGATTTCTTGTTATATTTATTATGGAAAATTGTGCAATAATCATATGTGAGCAAACGTAAATAAACATACAATAACAATAACAATAACAAACAATAACATACAATAACAAACCACCTTGCATGAATATATAACATGAATGATAATGTAAATGTTGGCAACGTCTCGTTCACGCTCATAGGTAATGGGGAACGGCTCACGCTCATAGGTAATGGGGAGCAGACGGCCTATGATGAAATGTATGTGCGATCAAGGCTCAATCAAACGGAGCCGACCGTATGTTGGCAACGACTCGTTCACGCTCATAGGTAATGGGGAACGGCTCACGCTCATAGGTAATGGGGAGCGGCGGCCTATGATAATGTATGTACTGAAAATGATAAATTTAATCTAAACATTAACCACACAAACAGTTAAAACATATTGAATACACATTTGATCATGGATATGATGGATGCACAATTGTTTAAGTGTAATAAATAATAAGACACATGATACACCCCAAAAACGTGATTAAAACGGGGAATTTGTAGAGATTCACTCACATTGGGTGCGTTCGTTTGATGATGTTGAATGCGCACGAGTTTAGAGGATTGATCGACGAGGAATAACTAACCTAATAATAACGAAAAGGTATGGTAAATGAGTGGATTTTATTAATAATTTTAATAGGATTTTTAGATATATTTTTGGGGGTTTAAGGCTATTTTCTAACTTTAAAAACATTATTTTTAAGTTCTTTTAATTAATTTTTAAATTAAATAAATAAATAAAAATATAAAAAAAATTGTTGACTTTTTGGGTTGACCGTTGACCATTGACTTTGACTTGTTGACCGTTCGGTCGTGTATATTGTTTGCACTGAGTGAGGTTCGAACTTGTGACCTCCCGTACGCGTGCACGCAGCTCTACCAACTGAGCTACGTGTCTAACCCGAAATATTTCTGTTTTTAATTATATTTATATACTAATTAATTTATTCCAAAATTCATTTATTTTAAAAAGGATTTTTATTCTATCGAACCGGCGTGCGTAACAGGTTTCCGAACCCGGGACCTGTTGATTAACGTTGCACACAGTCCACCGCTGGACTGTGTGTCTAACCTGGTTAAAACACTTGTTTTTATTTCTCTTATAAACTAACTGAAAGTCTCCATATTTGGGTTTTATAAAAAGTCTGAATATTGTGACGAATCGGAACAAGGACGGACTCGAACCCGGGACTCTATGATTCAAATGCACACAGTCCACTGCTGGACTGTGTGTCTAACCCGAGATATAATCCAATTTATATTAAATTGATATACAGACTGACTTCATCTTCTTCGTTACAATAACCCAGACAACTGATTTTCGACTGATCTTGTTCAATTCAATTAACAGGTATATAAGTGATTAAAATGTAATGGGTAGGAAAGGTTTTGGGAATGAACATACCGGAATGATGACTTTTCTCAGAACTCCGGCAAAGTCGTCGGCTCTGTTTTTATGAACTCCGTCTGAGCGGACCAATTAACAGTTTTTTATTAACTAATTGTGGAATTGAAGGACTAAACAAGAGTTATCAGAAGGTTTAAATGATTATACCGTTTCACAGCGCAATCTAGGAATTTTCAGAAAACTTCCGGCGAGTGTTGATTATCCGATATCGTCGTCTGGGATTGATTCTGATTGAAATGTTTGAGTTAGCAAAAGCCTTACAACTGATAGAAGATGAAAGAATTGAGAAACTTACCGTTTTGATGAAAGACACGGTTTTCCGGCGAAAGTCCGGCGAGTTCAGAAAGCTTTTCCGACGAACTGAAAATAGAGCGAAAGTGAAATTGGAGGTTCTGTGGATGATTTTGAGTCGCGAGATGATGGTATTGTTGGAGTAATTCAGGAAGTGAATGATTTCGGTTATTAAACCCGAAATCATTTGAATTCAAGTTCAATAAAAGCTGAATTGATTGAGATCGTGCGTCGTTATGTTTTCGTCGGTTATAACCAGTAATTATCAACACTCAAACGCCTGGAAAACTGAAAGCCGATTACCGGTTTCAGTTTTGGCGCAAACAGGTGATTCACGGGTGAACTTATGTTTTAATTGCTTCCTAGATTTCACAAAGTCAGCTAGTGGCGGAGTGGTTATGTGTTTGATGTTTAAGGTTTCCGGCTGACCCGGGTTCGAAACCCGGCAGCCCCTTTTTGTTTTTAATTGTTTTATTTTTACTTTTTAAAAAGTTTAATTTCCATTATCTAAAATGTTTATTAGTTATGTATTGTTTAAAATTAAAATAAGCATTAAATGAGCAACAAAATATGAAACTAATTATTCGATTAATAAGCGAAGCGGGTTTGGAAAACCCGTTTTTCGACGGATGTTACAGTATCCCCTACTTTTAGAAATTTCGTCCCGAAATTTAAGTAGTAGTGGTAACAGGAAAAAGATGCGGGTATTTTTCGCGCATTGAGTCTTCACGTTCCCAAGTAAACTCAGGTCCCCGTTTCGACTCCCAGCGTACCCTAACAATTGGAATACGAGTCCGTCTTAAACGTTTTTCTCCGAAGTCCATGATCTCTACTGGTCTTTCAATGAAGTGCATAGATTCATCGATTTGAATATCTTCCAGGGGAATATGGAGGTTTTCATCGGCGAGGCACTTCTTTAAGTTTGACACGTGGAACGTAGGGTGAATTCTGTTGAGTTCTTCTGGTAGGTCAAGCTTGTATGCTACAGGTCCTACTCTTTCGAGTATCTTGAAAAGTCCTACGTGGCGTGGTGCTAGCTTGCCCTTCTGGCCGAAACGAACTACTCCCTTCCACGGTGATACTTTTAAAAGTACATGATCACCAATGTTAAACTCCAAAGGCTTTCGTCGTTTATCTGCATAACTCTTTTGACAACTTTGTGCCGCTAGAAGATTGTTTCGAATTTGATGGATCTTGTCTGTTGTTTCTTGAATCAATTCTGGACCGGTGATTTGAGCTTCCCCAATTTCGTGCCAACATACTGGAGATCGGCACTTACGACCATATAAAGCTTCGAAAGGTGCCATGCCGATACTTGAATGATAGTTGTTGTTGTACGAAAATTCAACTAATGGTAGATGAGCGTCCCAATTTCCCTTGAAGTCTATGACACATATTCGAAGCATATCTTCAAGAGTTTGGATCGTGCGTTCAGATTGTCCATCAGTTTGAGGATGATAAGCGGTACTGAGGTCTAATCGTGTACCCAAAGCGGCTTGTGCGGCTTGCCATGTTCGTGAAGTGAAACGACCATCACGATCTGAAATAATGCTTAACGGTACACCATGACGGCTTACGATTTCGCTGATGTAGATACGAGCTAACTTCTCGTTCTTGAAATCTTCGCGGATCGGAATAAAGTGAGCTGATTTTGTAAGACGATCAATGATTACCCATATAGTGTCATACCCACCAGAAGTGCGAGGTAACCCGGTAATGAAGTCCACGGTTATGTTTTCCCACTTCCATACAGGTATTTCAGGTTGGACCAGAAGTCCTAAGGGTCTTTGATGTTCAGCTTTTACTTTGGAACATGTAAGGCACTTAGAAATAAAAACAGCAATATCCTTTTTCATTCCAGGCCACCAGTAGGTGCATCGAAGGTCTTGATACATCTTGTCGGCTCCTGGGTGTATAGAATATCGTGTTTTGTGCGCCTCATTCATAAGGAAATCACGAAGGTTATTGTGGTCAGGAATCCATATGCGATCTAGTCAGTACAGAATACCGTCGGATTTAGTTTTGATTTTAAGTTCAGCTCCATAAGACAGCTCCTTGCGTACGTCGTTTTCCGTTACTGAAACATGTTGGGCTTCTCGAATTTGATCTTTGATGTTGGTTATGATTTTATGCATAATAGTTTTGAGGGAATTGATACGTTTGACATGATAAAGTATGTATCATAAAACAAAAACTTCAACCATGACGATATTTAAACCTACATGGAACTTCTCATAACCTCCTGGTAATGCTTTTGATCCTTTGCCAAGAATACTTATATATAGGAAGTACCAGCGGCGTATCCACCATATTCTTGTCAAATTTTCGTTGGCTTTGTCAGTGAATCATGACCAGTTCTATGTGACTCTAAAACATAAACAAACACAACAACCAAAGCTTGAGTCTCAATTCTGAAAGGATACATGACTGAATGATGACAGTACCTCTCTCATTTGTTATGATGAAGGGGTCAGATTATGTAAAAGTGAGACACAACCCAACTTCTTTAAATGATGAGATTGAGATACGTCGAGATGTATGATGATATGAATGTTAAATCAATGAGTATAAAACAAAACTGTAATATCAATTCGCATTAAAATTCTTGGATACATAAACTCCCAAATTTTACAACTGGGATACGGAAAGATTGAGATAACAT
Source organism: Scalesia atractyloides (assembly GCA_947069175.1). NCBI lineage: Eukaryota > Viridiplantae > Streptophyta > Magnoliopsida > Asterales > Asteraceae > Scalesia > Scalesia atractyloides. Next base: position 24,970,128 of record CAMTDV010000020.1, read on the forward strand.
AAAGAAAACATTAAAACTAGACGATCAGAGTTGAGTCTTGATTCTTGGTGAGGAAAACTAGATGGGTGATTCGTTTGAGCCGTTATTATTTTCAACAGGATTGGCGTTGATGTTGTAAGCTCTTCCTCTTGCAGGTGGTGGAGCTTGGTTAGCTTGATTCACCGGATTTGCTTGAGCTTGGGCATGAATGATGTTCACCAAGCGTGGACAAGTGTTTCTAAAGTGGTTTGGGTCTCCACAGTTGTAACAAGCCCGCATAGGTTGTATCATGGGATAGTTGGGTTGGTAGTAGGATTGGGCTACATGTTGGGTAGGTGGTAGTAGTAAAGGTTGTTGGGCTTGACCCACTATCTGATGGTGGGCTTGGGTTGAGGGCTGATGGCGGTTCGTTCGCTGAGGTACGCGACAGGTTTGTATGGTGTGACCTGCGCAACCACAGCCGGTGCAATGCTGGCAGGGATGATCAGGAAAGTGATGGTATTGGCAACGGTTGCATTTTGTGTATGGGCCGGAGTATGGCCTTTTATGTGGTGCAGGTGAGGGGGCAACTTGAGTGATGGGTGCAGCAGGGATAGGGAAATTTGTTTGTGTGACAGCAAAGTTTCTGGTGTTTCGGTTCCTTTTACCAGTAAACTTCGAAGAGGAGCCAGAATGGTTTGAAGTTTGAGCCTCAATGGGGGCTTTCTTTTTCTCCTCTTTGAATTTACCGTTTCGAATGCGATTTTCGGTAAGTTCGGTAGTTAGTTCCATTGCGGCTTCAAGTTTCGCAGGCGAAGTGCTTAGAACTGAGTCTTGAATTTTTGAGGGGAGGCCTCGAATGTAGTGTTCAACCAAGCGGTACACTGGGGTGAACAAGTTGGGGATCATTTGGTTCAACTCTAGAAACCTTTTGTTGTAGGAAGTATGATCTCCTTCCTTTTGTTTTAACGAGTGGAATTCATCTTCCAACTTCTTGATTTCGCTTCTTGGACAATAGCGTCTTGTCATTATTTCCCTTAACTCTTCCCATGTTAAGGCCATAGCATCTTCGACTCCTCTCTTACCCTTCTCTGTGTTCCACCAGGTCAGGGCTACTCCAAATAGTCTCCCGGTTGCGTAACGTACCTTGCGATCCTCGGGACAATCGCAATTGAGGAAGGTGTTTTCCATTTCCTCAAACAGTGGAGGAGAGCAGTGACACCTTCGGTCCCTTCAAATTTCGGGGATCACAAGACTTGAAGGGTTTGTAAGAGCATTTTTTGGATGGAGGGTTGTCGACGTTCTGGTCCTCTTGATGGGGAGGATTGTTGGGATTTGCGGCGAGAGCTTGTTGGACTTGAATTACGATGTCAGGAAGCATCGCGGCCATTTGTTATGCGATTTGAGTGGCCAAGCGTTCGTTTGACCTTCCTGACCTTCTACCTCCACGTAGTTGCCTAGTCGACATCTACAGGAACGTACATAGGAAGATTGTGAGTTTAAGAACTTTTTAGGTGTCATGTGTCGTTAAAAATAATAAAAATAACATAAACATCAATAATGCAACTACATCCATAGGATGTCTTGGGTTTGCTCATGTTTGGGCCTCAAATGTCCCCCATACCTTCACCTGTATAGTCATGTGGGCCCCCATGGCTATTGGCTTAGTAGGATTCACATTGGTATTGGCGGTTTAACACTCGTATCACCCGAATGAAAACCATGAAATATGTTTGCGAGATGCATGGTCGGAGGGTGTCCAGGTGTAGACACAATGACAACTCAAAGTGGGGTTAGCTCACACGACGTTTGGTATAGCATGCTTTGGCCTAATAGGTCCTTCGTACTCTCATCGTTAGTCCCCAGGTAGGCAAACTGGTCCTTTATTTTGGATTTATACGAATGTCAAGCCTAGACAGGACGTTCCGACTGCCGGTACTTGTACCCTTCCAGTTACTACATGCCCGTCATGAGAACTCACTTTGATGTGATTTGAAAATACAAAAATCGTTGCAAAAGTCATGGAAATTGTGTGGTCTGTGCTCTCATGGATATGATATGTTATGAGAATATGATTCATGGTAGGCATTGTATAATAATATGTACTTATGAACATGCTTGCATAACATTGAATGTAACAATAAACATAAAACATATAAACATCATGAATTTTGCATGTAACACACAAATAATTTTAAAAAATTCTAATCAACTATAGTATAGGCTCTAAGGGTTTAATAACCTATCCTATATCCCTATAGTCATAGCTCTGATACCAATCTGTCACACCCCGACCCGCAGCGGAATAAGAGTCAGGGCATAATTGGGTTATCACCAAAGCTCATGATGTTTACTAATATGTTTCATATTTATTATATTCAAAATTACATCCTCAATATTCCAAACATGTTCATACAATTACAAAGAAAAATAACTAACTAAACAATCCAAAGTCTAAACCGGTTTATTCTTCTAAGCCATCCTATATGTTTCTTGCTGCATCTGGATCACTTGTATCATGTATAAAAATGGGGATTTTTGGGTCAACAAAAGTTGGCGAGTGAACCTTGTTAGAAAACATTTATTATTGATTTCTTGTTATATTTATTATGGAAAATTGTGCAATAATCATATGTGAGCAAACGTAAATAAACATACAATAACAATAACAATAACAATAACAACCAATAACATACAATAACAAACCACCTTGCATGAATATATAACATGAATGATAATGTAAATGTTGGCAACGTCTCGTTCACGCTCATAGGTAATGGGGAACGGCTCACGCTCATAGGTAATGGGGAGCAGACGGCCTATGATGAAATGTATGTGCGATTAAGGCTCAATCAAACGGATCCGACCGTATGTTGGCAACGCCTCGTTCACGCTCATAGGTAATGGGGAACGGCTCACGCTCATAGGTAATGGGGAGCGGCGGCCTATGATAATGTATGTACTGAAAATGATAAATTTAATCTAAACATTAACCACACAAACCATTGACTTTGACTTGTTGACCGGTTCGGTCGTGTATATTGTTTGCACTGAGTGAGGTTCGAACTTGTGACCTCCCGTACGCGTGCACGCAGCTCTACCAACTGAGCTACGTGTCTAACCGAAATATTTCTGTTTTTAATTATATTTATATACTAATTAATTTCTTCCAAAATTCATTTATTTTAAAAAGGATTTTAATTCTATCGAACCGGCGTGCGTAACAGGCCTCGAACCCGGGACCTATTGATTAACGTTGCACACAGTCCACCGCTGGACTGTGTGTCTAACCTGGTTAAAACACTTGTTTTTATTTCTCTTATAAACTAACTGAAAGTCTCCGTATTTGGGTTTTATAAAAAGTCTGAATTTTGTGACGAATCGGAACAAGGACGGACTCGAACCCGGGACTCTATGATTCAAATGCACACAGTCCACCGCTGGACTGTGTGTCTAACCCGAGATATAATCCAATTTATATTAAATTTATATACAGACTGACTTCATCTTCTTCGTTACAATAACCCAGACAACTGATTTTCGACTGATCTTGTTCAATTCAATTAACAGGTATATAAGTGATTAAAATGTAACGGGTAGGAAAGGTTTTGGGAATGAACATACCGGAATGATGACTTTTCTCAGAACTCCGGCAAAGTCGTCGGCTCTGTTTTTATGAACTCCGTCTGAGCGGACCAATTAAAAGTTTTTGATTAACTAATTGTGGAATTGAAGGACTAAACAAGGGTTATCAGAAGGTTTAAATGATTATACCGTTTCACAGCGCAATCTAGGAATTTTCAGAAAACTTCCGGCGAGTGTTGATTATCCGATATCGTCGTCTGGGATTGATTCTGATTGAAAGGTTTGAGTTAGCAAAAGCCTAACAACTGATAGAAGATGAAAGAATTGAGAAACTTACCGTTTTGATGAAAGACACGGTTTTCCGGCGAAAGTCCGGCGAGTTCAGAAAGCTTTTCCGACGAACTGAAAATAGAGCGAAAGTGAAATTGGAGGTTCTGTGGATGATTTTGAGTCGCGAGATGATGGTATTGTTGGAGTAATTCAGGAAGTGAATGATTTCGGTTATTAAACCCGAAATCATTTGAATTCAAGTTCAATAAAAGCTGAATTGATTGAGATCGTGCGTCGTAATGTTTTCGTCGATTATAACCAGTAATTATCAACACTCAAATGCCTGGAAAACTGAAAGCCGATTACCGGTTTCAGTTTTGGCGCAAACAGGTGATTCACGGGTGAACTTATGTTTTAATTGTTTCCTAGATTTCACAAAGTCAGCTAGTGGCGGAGTGGTTATGTGTTTGATGTTTAAGGTTTCCGGCTGACCCGGGTTCGAAACCCGGCAGCCCCTTTTTATTTTTAATTGTTTTATTTTTACTTTTTAAAAATTTTAATTTCCATTATCTAAAATGTTTATTAGTTATATATTGTTTAAAATTAAAATAAGCATTAAATGAGCAACAAAATATGAAACTGATTATTCGATTAATAAGCGAAGCGGGTTTGGAAAACCCGTTTTTCGACGGATGTTACAATAGGAGTCTTATGTGCCGTTCGATATGCCCATAAAGCATCGTTCAACTTCATTGAGCAATCCTTACGGTCCGGTCGAACGGTCTTATGCAAAATTTCTTTAATTTGCCTATTAGACACCTCAACTTGACCACTTGTTTGCGGGTGATAGGGTGTAGCCAATCTATGGTCGACACCATACCGTTTGAGCAATTTCCCAAAATTAAAGTTCTTAAAGTGAGATCCCCCATCACTTATGATTACCCGGGGTATCCCAAATCTAGAAATAATATTTGTTTGCACAAAATTGCAAACAACGGTATGGTCATTTGTTTTGGTGGCGATCGCTTCGACCCATTTTGACACATAATCTACCGCCACCAAAATATACAAATTCCCATGAGAATCCCAAATCTAGTAAATTAATCTAAGTTGGGTCAGAATCGAAAGTCAAAGCAAAAGTCAAACTTCGTGACTTTCGGTTGCGAACCGACAATAGGACTGAAATTGATGGATCGAACATGTTCCCGATTTCTGGTAGAAGAGGGTTCTTCCCGTGTGGAGATCAACGAGACTTTTCGAGAGGAACACATTTTGGAAGTATCAACGGTACCTTGGTTTGCTAACATTTTGAATTATTTGATGACAGGTGACTTGCCAGCTCATTGGGATAGAAGAAGAAGATTGCATTTTCTGTCTCAGATCCAGTACTCACGTGGGAGGAACCAGATTTGTTCAAGACATGTCCGGATCAAGTAATGAGAAGATGCATCCCGGATGAAGAGATCCCAAGTGTCTTGAAGGACTTGCATACCTTTGCTTGTGGAGGCCATTTTAGTGGTCATAAAACGGGACGTAAAGTGTTGAATAGCGGTTTATATTGGCCGACTATATTTAAAGACGCTTTTAATTTTGCTAAGAATTGTGTTACTGATTTATGGTAGCAATGTGATCATAATTCAATGTAGCATAACCCTATGAGGTTATATTACATGATCATAATCATAATCTGAGTTTACGCACAAGTTCCGTTAAATGTCAAACTTTGACTAAAATGCCCTTTTTACTTAAACAAGGTTTTAATCAACAACGAACTTGCAAATGAATTACCTACTGATATGTTAATATAATTAACATATTATGATGTTATTATTCTGATCATAAACTAAGTTTTAATATAATATCGTAAATTATATTTTTAAAGGACCATAATACCCTTTCAGTGCATAGTTTGGTCCTACACCATAAATCACACTTATATATGCTATCTTAATGATAATATATTCCAAATTAAGTATTTTTCCAAAGTGTTATGATCATAACATCAAAATATATGCAAGTTCCTTTTATACGACAAATAATGGTCAAAACGCCTTATAAGGCGTAGTTTCGTTTTAAAACCTCAATGGGCATATAAGTTGATATCCTGCTGATATTACAACTTATTTAAAGTATAATAACATATAGAACTTGTTCATGACTCATCCGGTTACCCGATATCGCTTATATGCGTACGGTTAAGTATATGTAACTAGTTTATGAAAATTAACCAAAACGGGTTTAACCTTTATAATTTTAATCTCAAATTCCAGAATGTTAATTGTTTACCCATGACATACAAGTCTTAAGTACTTGTTGGGTTTAAATTACATTCTATCAGGTCATCGCTTAATCTAGCGTATTGTACAGTTTTGATCCATTAAGCTAGTCGGTCTAAGTCTATAACTTAAATAGGACTGTTATCATTCTAATTGGTTAGCTTATGCCATTATTCCAGAGTAAAGTAAATGCTATCTGCACTTATCTAATTGATTAAACGGCTGAGTTAATATAAACTTACTTATTGAAAGTCAACTATAAGCTAAGGTAAATATTCTTGACTTATTTTCCCTATACAGGCTTGGGTTACGGTAAATTATTACCGCTTGGTCGGAAATGGGATCAATCGAAAGCCGGATTGTGGCTAGTAAATCCACATATTCCGTTTTGATCAGTTTTGTTCGATAACTTAAACATTGGGGGTTAACGACCGTGTCCTAGATATCCTCGGCTCATTTAATTTAGTAATGGCCACGACCAACGCACGGGGTGTAGGCATGCACCCGACAGATGCGAATGCTAAAATATTTTTACCCATAAGTTGGGGATAACTCCTTCGTGTGTGTCAGTTAATCATGTCTCGGTCTCTGTACTGGGCCCCATATGTATTGACAAACATGCGAATCTATATACAAGGTTAAAAGCTTAACTTTCCCAAGTTATAAAAGATTTTCGTGCCCTGTGCACTTCAATAAATTTTTGAAATGTTTTCAAAACGAGTCAGTTAATTGTATTTACTAGCGAAAGCTGACGTATTTTCAAAAGACTAAGTTGCAGGTACAATACGAAATAGGTTGGAAGCTGCATGGTATTGATATAAGAGGATCTTGCAAATCTTTGGATTTACCCTAAAGTCTGCTAATCATCTTTTGTATATTTTACGGTCCGCTTGTGGATCTTTCGTTACAATCCGTCTGTATATTATTTTCGAATTTTGGACATTTTGGTTTGTAATACTATTTTAAACTCCAAAGATTTCCGTTGTGTTGTGTTAATTGACTATGATGATATCAACTTACGTAACGACATTCCCCACTCAGGCCCACCGAGGTTTGGTTGGAAATTCGCAGTGTGACATTCCACCGCTACCAGAGGATGAGGCAGGAAAGAATGTAGACATGGAGCACGACCACGAGGCACATGTTCACGAGGAATCATACTTAGGACCACCACCAGGTCATCAGCATCATTAATAGCACCAACACCAGCACGAATATCAAGCACAGCAAGATTGGCCACCTGGCATCCCTTCTTATCCAGAGTTCTACAAGCAATTTCAAAAAATGCAAGTGAACCAAAACACAATGCGAGAAGAGATGCACGTTGGATTCTCGTATATCTTCGGAGGGCTCCACAACACCATGACGACGAAGTTGATTAGTAGGAGGCGGGAGTGTACCGCCCGAGGCTGCTGGTGTCTTTGTGTTTGTTTATTTTCGTAGTTTACTTTGTTTCTTTTGGGGGTTTTCATTTTGACCACGTTTTCTTGAAAAACCCTTCGGCTATGTATTATTTTTCAAAACTCTTTATTTTTTCTTGTTTTATTTAGTTTTAACTGATGGATATAGCTTTATTTATCTAATCTTTTAATCGATTGCATTGTCTTGTGTTTTGGTTAGTATGACTAGCTTTGAAGGTATATCGGGACGCACACAGAGTTGGGAAGAAAGACAGTTAAGTCAAATTTCTCCAACTCTTCTTCAACTCTAGGGAGTATTATTCGCCTTTTTCACGCTTTAGTTTAGCTATTGATAGTTGCTTAACTAATTTTTGGTTCACATTGGGGACAATGTGAAGTTCAAGTGTGGGGAGGGGTTTAACTTGCGTAACTTTGTCCTGTGATATATATATATATATATATAATTTAATGCAAAAACAGTCAGTTGTGTTTTTAGAAAGCATCAGATACGATCAAAAACCGGCAAGCCAAATTGATTTTGAAAATGATAACTAAAAGCGTGACAGACAAAAGAAAGACTTGCATGTTTATCTTTACATTCATACCTATTCCTTCAATTACGTTAGCATATTTGAGCCTTTCAATTCTTAACATGCTTATTTTGTTCGGAATACGAGTGAGCCGGATATTTCATGTGATTTAGTATACTTTTCAAGATCATGAATATATGAAAAGGGAATGAATGTGATAAAGGCACTCAGGATGCCCTTCTTGTGTTAGCCTTTTTCTTTGTTTATTTCTCGTACCCGCCATCACCCCCATTAGTTAACCATATTGAGCCTACTTCTCGTGTTTTTCCAATTACACCCATTTAACCCACTTAGCCAAATTCAACCTTTTTATTGTTGAACCTCTGTGTTAAAATTCGGTTATAGTTATTATTTAACTTGCGAATGTTTGTAATTAGTTTTTCAACAAAAAAAAAAAAATCTTAAAATAGCAATCGAAAATAGAAGAAAGACAAACAAATTGGAGCAATATTAAGTACTGAATAGTACAATCTCGTTGATTAGCTTGATATGGTTAAAATTATCTTTTTATGCGTTACTTATGTATAGTTGTGATTCATTTACACTTGTTAGAAATAACGCTGAGTTTTAACTGTTTAACCACTTTTAAATGTCCATTCCCTACCCTTAACCATTGGCTATTATTACAACCCGTAAAGACCTTTTGATTTGTGCCTTTTCGCATGTTAGTTGGTGGAGATTAGATCTTTTGACAAGCTTATGACATTGCATGATTCATTGCCTTGGCATCGAGTGTTTTACAAATACACATTACATGTATGATTCATAAATATAACCGAGTGTATGTGAACATTGTGAGAAATGTGAGGATTTGCATGTTAAGTCGATCGGAAGTGGAATCATTGGGTTTTTGTTATCTTTGCTTATATTCGCATATGCTTGTTTGGTTTGAAATCTTTGATGTTGACTTTTTGGAAAACCGATTGACCATCAAATACATTGTAGATTTGTAAATTGTTAGATGTTTGGGTCCTTCGGGAGCCTTCGTTCTTTTATTTTGTTTAAAGTTCGCTTGAGGACAAGCAAAGTCCAAGTGTGGGGAGGTTTGATATACGTTAAGTTATACCTATTTAAGTCCCCCATTATACTCCCGTTTTACCGTTTCAGACTAAAACATTGGTGTTTAGGTACTTAATCTAGTACTTTTGTATTTTCAGGTCCTAAACGGCGTGCCACAGACAAAGTTGGAGAAAAAGTGGGATTTACGAGCATTTCGATGAATTCTACAGAATCCGTTGATGTTACAGCTCATGCACGGCCGTGCAAACCATCAGAACGACCGTGCACGACTCACAACCTCGGCAGTGCAGCTAATTTCTCGGCACGCACGGGCGTGCGACCCAAGTGCACCCACGTGCACTACCCGAACACTGAACAACAGACTGCTTTAAAGATCATGCACGACCGTGCGGCCCAAATGCATGACCGTGCACATCTGGAAGTTTTGTCGCCCAATCGTCCACTTGTCTGGCCCATACCCTGCAGCTGATATCAGGATAACACTTGTTTGTGCATAGCCGTGCAGATATGAAAAATCTCTATAAAACAGAGCAGACACTACTGATCAAATTATTGGGTAATTTTACAAGATTTTGGGCGATTTCTTGGGTCTGAGAGCTACCTAGTTGGGTCAATTTCAAGCCTCAAAGTTCAAGAAGCTCATCCATCATTCAATCCATCAAATCCTTGCTTGTTTATGGTTAGATATAATAAATCTTTAATGAAATTATTGTGTACAATGAAATTCCGTTGATTAATATATTAAAACTTTAAACTATGCCATGTGTTTTTGAACAATCTACTTTACGTAACGCCCCGACGTTTCCGTCATCGGTTAGGGTTACAAGAAAGGATTTGAAATCACCATTAAAGTATTCAAAACACAAAATCCGCATCGTGTAACTAATCCTAGTGTCCTAAACACTGGTCTAGGCCTCCCTGACTCAGATTCGCCATTTAGACGCTTGTTGCTCTCTGCCAACACCAAAGCTGGACGCTAGCAGGTCCTGGACGCCCCATATAGGCTTCTCGGATGCTCAAGACTAATTCTAGCCTTATTTGCTTATTCATCTCCTGAAGACACCCTATTTTAATGTATATGGCTGTCGTAACTCCTTTCCTAACCCGAGATATATCCTTTTGAAGTTCTAAAGGGAATGTAGCTCAATTGTTTTCTTCTTTAACACTTTCAGGCCTTGTAGTTTCTCATGCTCCAAAACATATAACAGTTTAGAATTAAATCACAACCCCCCCATGGAAGCAGTCCACAATAAGTCCATAAGAACCGTATTAAAGTTACGCCGAAACTTACTAATCATATGCGAGCACCGCCACTAGAATACAATCTACCACCCATGCAATAGTTGTCAGCAATTTGAGCAATATTGAGTGAGTTGTATTAAGCGAGTAAATAAGTATTTTGTTGCAAACATTTAAGACATGTAAGAGTCTCAAAACACATTTTAGAACATTAACCTTCAAAATAAGCTTTTTTTAAGAAACATCTATCATCACTAAGTTCTCACCACCTTTGACATATCATCACCTAAAGGCAACGATTTTCTTACATCTTAAACACGTTATCACCTCAACGCATAAAAGCCCCACGCCAGATTTTTGCTCCACAATGAAACTACTGTCTACATCACAGGACATATTGTCACCACAATGCAGTGTAGTCCACCATCTTCGTTTCAAGTAACCTCAACGCAAAAATTACCCACATCAGACTCGTCCCTGCCGTGTATGAGACGACTAACATACACGAATCTAGAACCACGTTAAAAGTCAAACACATAGGTATATAATTTAAACATTTAAACGTTCTCGTAACCATATCATTGTTCAATACAGTAAGACCTTTGTATTAGCCATAAAAAGGGGACTATAGAGCTCACCTCAAGCAACTGTTACCGAACTCAAGAACTCACTAATGCCTAATCGACCGAACCACGCTATCGAACTCGCATCCTAAATAAAAAAATAGATCAATATCATCTAAACCCTTCGCACTCAACCCTTAAATCAATAACTTCTAAATCCTTCGCACTCAACCTTTCGAAATTGACCCATTCACGCATCCTAAAACCCAATCTGAAACCCGACCGGGTTCGGTATACAACCGAGCCACTCCCATGGTAACTTGGTAACCTAGCCAAGACTCTTTAACAGTCCGGCTCCACTACAGCAACCAAGAAGCACCATAACCAGCCGTCTACCATCATCACCAACCCATCATGGGTTCGATTTACACACCATTCGGTTGAAACCCGACACCGGCTGGCCACCATCCACCGTCACCGACCACCACCCCTACGGTGGTTGGCTTACTCAACATCCCCCATACAGACCCAATTAAGGTTCAGTTCACACAATCCAACCCTAAACCGGCCCTAAATTGAAATTTACTAGAACTCGTGTTAGAATTTACCTCAATTCATAAAGATTCGAGTGAATCGAATATTGGATGGTCGCGTTCTTGGAAAATCCCCAAATTCCACAAAAGTGTAGGCAAACAGTCGTGATTAAAAACACACTACAAACTAAGCAATAAATTGGGAATAAAAGTTGCGAAATCAAATCTTAAACATGGAAAGCGCGTCACGACATCTTGTCTCCATCTCCTCTACTTGCTTCCGGCCTATAGTGCAAGTAGGTGCCCACAGGCGCCTGTGAACCCCTTTTAGGGTTCCACCACTTGTCGGGTTTGATCTCTTGGCAAGTTCCGTCCTCCTTGTTTCGTCGTTTCGCGATTTGGATTAAAACCCTGTCCAATTTATTTTAAAACCCGCTAATTACAATCCCATATAAATTATACAAAAAGACACCTAATAAATTTCAGGGTTTTACACTTAATTAAAATTTGTTGACAGTATTTGTGACCTAAACAATTTTAGTCTCCTTGTTTACAACGAATTTAACTTTTTTTTCTTTTAAAAGCGGCGACTGTGTGTTTGTAACCGAAGCAATTCCAGTAGCTATATGTGTGTCAAAATTAAATATTAATTTATTTTAAAAAAAATAGCTACCATATTTGCATTTGCGCCCTAGATTCATTTTTATTGTATGTTTTTATAATACTAGCGACCAAATTTACGACCAAAAAAAACATCCGTCGCGTTATTTGCGATCATTTTTGTGACTTAATTCATTTCTATTTTATTTTTTATCGTTCTATAAATTACTGATTACATTTGTGATCGAAACGATTTTAGTCATTGTATTTGCAATCACTTTGCGACAAAAAAAACACCGTCGGTAATTTTGCGTTGATTACTAAATTATACGACCGAGTTGTACTACCCTCCAGCGGGACAATAAATATTACATTCTCTTAAATATAAGTTTAAGATTAGAGTGAGAGTAGAGAGTATACAATTGAACACCTAAAAGAGAGAAGACATGATTTATAACACATATTGTAAAGAGACGTCACTTTCAGATTTATCCTTGTGGTCTCCTTTGTGTCCCTTGTTAGTGGAAACAAAGGAGGGTGGAGAACTCTGAAACTTTATTGGCCAAAAGTCATTATCAGGGATATACTTATGATTCCATATATGCTAACAATTAATGGGTGTGGATGCTCGCACATCATCATTGGCTAGACGTCGCCATTAGGATGTCCTTGTGGTCTCCTCTATGATAACCGCTACTGGTGACTAAGGAGGGAAGAGATCCACGGAATGTCATTGGCCAGGCGTCACTACCAGAATGAATGTCCTGCTGGAGTTGGGGTCTCCACTGAGATAACCGCTAGTGGTGACTTAGGAGAGAGGAGATTCGGGGATCGTCATTGATCAGGTGTCGCTATTAAGATGTCCTTATACCCTCCTCTTTGTCTGACACTCTTAAAGTGGTGTGCAGTCCCCGCAAGTCGCTTGTGTCTATGGTTTTTGAGATATGGGTCGGATCTAACCTAAACGATAATTTAATATAATCTAAACCCTTTGCACGCAACCCTTCCAAATTGACCCGTTAATGCCTCGTAAAACCCAATCACAAACCCGACCTAGGTTTGGTATACCACCGAGATACTCCCATGGCGACTTGGTAACCTAGCCAAGACTCTGTAAGGGTCCGACTCCACTATAGCAACCGACAACCACCATAACCACCATCGACCATGATCACCCAACCCACCATGGGTTTGGTTTACACCCATTCGGGTGAAACCCAACACCGATAAATTTATTTATAACCCCAGTCCAATTTATTTATAACCAGCTAATTATGAACCCATATAAATTATACAACAAAGACAAATTTCGAGGTTTTGCACTCATATTTAAAATAGTTAATCATATTTGTGAACAAAACAATTTTAGTCTCCTTGTTTACATCAAATTTAACTTTTTTTTCTTATGAAAACGACGACTTTGTTTGTCATTGAAGCAATTTCGGTAGCTATATGTGTGTGTCAAAATTAAAATTAATTTATTTAAAAAAAAATAGCTATATGTGTGCGACCAAAATCAATTTTGTTTTGTTCTATTATTTCTTTTTGCAAAACTAGCGACCGTGTTTGCAACCTAACAATTTCAGTTGTGATATTTGCGATCGTATTTACTATTTACGACCAGATTCAGTTTTGTTGTACATTTTTCTTAATACTAGTGACCAAATTAAACAATACCGGTCGAGTTATTTGCGATCATTTTTGTGACTTAATTCATTTTTACTTTTCATTGTTTTGTAAAATTACCGACTACATTTGCAACCATTTTGCGGCAAAAAACTCAGTTGTTAATTTTGAGTTGATTGCTAAATTTCTGATTGAGTTGTACTACCCTTTGGCGTGAGAGTAAGTGTTATATTCTCTAAAATATAAGTGTAACATGAGAGTGAGAGTAGAGAGCATAAAGAACACCTAAAAGAGAGAAGACATGTATTTATAGCACGTATAGTGAAAGACGTCACTTTCAAAATATCCTTGTGGTCTCCTTTGTGTCCCTTGTTAGGGATAGCAAGGAGAGTGGAGATCTGTGAAACGTAATTAGCCAGAAGACATTATCAGGGATGTCCTTATGGTTCCCTGTGCTAACCGTTAATAGGTGTGGATGCTCGCAAATCATCATCATTGGTCGGACGCCACTATTAGGATGTCCGCGTGGTCTCCTCTATGATAACCGCTAGTGGTGACTTAGGAGGAGGAGATCCACAGAATGTCATTGGCCAGACGTCACTACAAGAATATGTCCTGCTGGAGTTGTGGTCTCCCTGAGATAACCGTTAGTCGTGACTAAGAAGAGAGGAGATCCATGGATCGTAATTGGTCAAGTGTTGCTATCAAGATGTATTTGTGCCCTCCTTTATGTCTGACACTCTTGAAGTGATGTCCGGTCCTACAAGTCGCTTGTGTTTATGGTTTTTAAGATATGGGTCGGATCTTACCTAGACTCACAAAAAGTCTGGTCCATAACTCTTTAGTTATATTCAAAATTTATCCAAGGTATAAACTTTATGAATTTTTAGTTTATTAGAGAAGTAATAAAAAAGTCCCATTTCCCTACCTGGTATTTCTCGTGAAACTATGATACCGTGTTTTTTTTTTTTTTTTTTTGCAATTTGTCATTTTATTTATTTTATAATATATCTTATTACAATTTGCTATTTTATTGATTTTATAATTTATCTTGGTATTCCTCGTGAAACTATCATACCGTCTTTTTTTACAATTTGCCATTTTATTTTTTTTATAATTTATCTTGATTATTGATAAATTTCCAATGAAAAATAATTTATAGTCAACAATTGCATGGCTAGTGTATCCTAAAACAAGGATTTATCACAGTTCACATATTACAAAACGTGGTAGTTGGCGATTAAAATAGTCAGCAATTGAATCAAACTTTTTGGCAACCCTTGGTTATAAAAGTGAAGCATGAAGAACACAAAGACACTCACCAGCAGAAGAGAACCCAAACGCACATCTCATCTCTGAGGTCTCACTTTACTTATTGAGCTTAAAGTTCCAGTAATTTCAGTTTCTTTAATTTGATACATATATCTTATTTTGCTTTTGTTATATATGTATGCAGGTTATCAAATATCTAACATGGGTGCAGGTGGGCGGATGTCAGACCCATCTGAGGGCAAAAACATCCTCGAACGTGTCCCCATTGATCCACCATTCACTCTAAGTGATCTAAAGAAAGCAATCCCTGCTCACTGCTTCGAACGATCTGTCATCCGTTCATCGTACTATGTTGTTCACGACCTCATTGTGGCCTATGTCTTCTACTTCCTTGCCAACACATACATCCCTCTTCTCCCTACCCCGTGGGCTTACTTAGCATGGCCGGTTTACTGGTTTTGTCAAGCTAGCATCCTCACTGGGCTATGGGTTATCGGTCACGAATGCGGTCACCATGCCTTTAGTGATTACCAGTTGATCGATGACGCTGTTGGGTTCGTCCTCCATTCTGCTCTCTTTACCCCTTATTTCTCTTGGAAATACAGCCATAGGAACCACCATGCCAACACGAATTCGCTTGATAACGATGAAGTTTACATTCCTAAACGCAAGTCCAAAGTTGCCATTTACTCAAAGGTTCTTAACAATCCTCCAGGTCGAGTGTTCACTTTGGTTTTCAGGTTAACTCTAGGGTTTCCTTTGTACCTCTTGACTAACATTTCTGGCAAGAAATACGGGAGGTTCGCCAACCACTTTGATCCACTAAGTCCAATTTTCACCGAGCGTGAAAGGATTCAGGTTGTTATATCTGATATTGGTATTCTCGCGGTTTTGTATGCAACTAAGCTACTTGTAGAAGCCAAGGGGGTAGCTTGGGTGACAAACATGTATTTACTTCCGGTGCTAGGTGTACACATGTTTTTCGTGTTGATCACGTATTTGCACCACACCCATCTCTCGTTACCTCATTATGATTCAACCGAATGGAACTGGATTAGAGGAGCATTATCGACCATTGATAGGGATTTCGGTTTCCTGAACAGGGTTTTCCATGATGTCACCCACACTCACGTCTTGCATCATTTGATCTCCTACATTCCACATTATCATGCAAAGGAGGCAAGGGACGCAATCAAGCCAGTCTTGGGTGAGTTTTATAAGATCGACAGGACCCCGATTTTCAAGGCGATGTGGAGAGAGGCCAAGGAATGCATCTACATCGAACCGGATGAAGATAGCGAACACAAAGGCACATATTGGTACCATAAAATGTAAACCGTGTACACGAACAATGCCAGTGTACGCTTAACTCTCCAACTTTGTATTCGGTATTCCCTATATAATAAGGGTTGTGCATGGCTCGACCGTGCATATGATTATGTAGTGGCATTTGTGTGAAATTTCTTGTGAAATTCTATGAGTTACCTATCATTTCTGATTTTATGTACTTCATAAATATACAAGTGTCACCATATTAGTGATCTCTATTATATATTAAATCTTTTTTAACGCAAAAGAAATGGAGACCCTAATCTAAATATGTTAGGATCGGGATAACCGTTTACTGTTTGACTAGCTTGAGATGGTGGAGGCGAAGTAGTGTTCGGTATCTCACCCACATCACAGGGGTTGTTTGGATCAAAGTTGTGGTTGTGCAAGTGCATATTTTTTATAAAGCTAGAGAGATTTTATAAAAAAGATTGGAGTTGGGTAGAAGAGAGTGAGATGAAAAATGGTGAAATAGTTGGGTTTCTTATAAAGGTTAGTTTATTTTTTTAAACTGAAAATCATTTTTTTTAAACTAGTCATTGGGGTCCAACGGCTATAAGCCATAAAAATTGAGACCCCCCATGTCATCGCTATAAGCCTAAATAACCTATCGGAATGACATGTCGTCCCAACAAGCTAAAAAACTTAGTTTCAATAGGTGTGTTTTCTTGTAGTGCACCCCTTATCACTACACACAGGAGGAAAACTTCCCGCCCCACATAAACACTATTGTTTACGTTGTTCGCGGGCCCGATGTGCCCAACGTAGAAAGACCACAACGCCAGTATTCCATGCATACATCGTGTGTTCTAAAAAAATTTATTGCTCCCTAACACTATATTATTACCGCCACAAATAGAACAAACTCAAACCATCTAGCTTGTTTTATCTATGGTTCATACTTTTTAAAAAAGTTTACTTCTTACGTTCATGTATGTAGAATAGTATGTATATTATGCACATAAAAACTTTCAAAACGGAATTGATTTTTTTAAATATTTAAACATTTGTCTACAAATGTATAGTTTATAAAACCGAACTACAAATGACTTGTACATATATAGGTTTTAAAAATAAACGAATTTATCCATATTTTTCCAACTTAAGTAGAGATTAAAAAACATTGTATAACACCTATTTTTATTATATTTTAAAATCAAGAAGTATAGCTAAGATGAAGGGTTTATCAAGTGAACTTAATTAGACAAATTTTATTTAGGGTTGAGTACTTGAGTACTTTTTTTATTATATTCTAAAATTAATAAATACTAAAATATATTATATGTCAGGATTGAAACCTGGTATGAAATGACAATTTTATTGCTACTCAATGAGCAAATATTGTTTGGATGCTTGGCATCAAATTTTGTTGATTACTTGACGACAGTTCCCAAGTAGTTTGAGGGAAACGACAATATATATGTCGCCAACTTTATATATATTAAATTAAAGAAGTATGTGACATTAATTAATTAAAACGAACTTCCACAAAATTTTTATATTTGGAGATGCGTGCTCTCCTCCGATATGTTTACGATTAATTTTCAACACAGCACCTTGCTGTGACTCTTTTTGTAAGTGGTGCTGATTGTTTGGTTCTATGATATTGGAATTATATAGAACTTTATCAATGAAGAAATATCAGCTTTTACCAATATACACAATATGAAAATATAACTCATGTTTTTATGTGTTATACATAAAGTGTTTATGTATTCGAATGATCGATTTCTTTTTTCTTAAAGAGTAAATTACTATTTTACCCCTATGGTTTAGTCATTTTAACCTTTTCAACTCAAAAATAAATCTTTTGACGTATCAGACCCTAAGGTTGCATTTATAATGACTTTGATCCCTGACGCTAACTTTCTTACTTTTTTGTAGTTAAGTGTTAGGGTAATTTGGTCATTATATATCTTAGTGGTTATTTTTGATGATTACAAAATTTTTAATATTTAAACGATTATTAATGCAATTACTCAAGTTTGGTTCTATAATACTAGAATTATATAGAATATTAGCTTTTACCAATCTACCTAATACAAAGATATAACTCATGTTTTGTGTGTTATGTATAAAGCATTTATGTAGTCGAGTGATTGATTTTTTTCTCATAATATAAGTAATTAACATCAACTAAAAGTGTAAATGTGATTCTTTTATTGATCAATAAAAATCTACAATATTGTATATCTTTCTCTCTCTATATATAAAACAATAACAACAATAATAATAATAATAAAATAATAATAATAATATATAATAATAATATATTATTATTATAATAAATAAATAAAAATAAAGAACAGTTACCTGGTTTTTAACCTCCTTATTTATTGTTGTCACTTGTTCTCACTGAAAATTTAATTTATTTATTTATTTTACTAACTTTGTTCTCATCTAGAATATTACCAGGGTAGTTTTCAAAATTTATTGATATAATTTAATAATTTCCATTAACCTATGAGATCACCATAGTTGTTTTCAAATTTTATTGGTACCATAAAATGTAATCAGTGTACATGAACAATGCAAGTGTATTAAGTCTCCAACTTCGTATTCCCTAAATAATAAGGGTTCTGCATGGCTCAACGATGCATATTGATTATGTAGTGGCATTTGTGTGAAATTTCTTACTTGCGAAATTCTATGAGTTACCTTTCAGCTCTAATTTTATGTATTGCAGAAAAATACAAGTGTCAACATATTAGTGATCTCTATTATATAGTAAATATTTTTTATCGCAAAAGGAATGATGCCCTTGACCTAAATGATAGACCTTGAAATTTTATTTCTCAAACACTAAATTCTTGCCGTCACAAAAGAACAAACTCAAACCATCTAGCAACTTGTTTTATCGGAGGTTTCAAATATGAATATCAATCTCCAGGTTATACCAGTTAAATTGGATATCGAACACAAGCCCCGTAAATTTCAAATACGGTATATTTTATGTACCAACGGTAAATCCAATTTTATCGGCTAAAACCACTGAACCAATTTGTATTACCTCAAAATTTGTTTTTTCGAATTTCAATAAATATGATATTAAGGTAATACTAACCTTTCATATTTCCGGTAATTAACTTACTGTCTTTTAGTCCAATATTTCATCACTGTTGAAACCGTTACCCAAACTGTCCAATGTAATATTATTTATAAGTAATAAAAATGTTCTTAAAATGCTTAATATTTTACAAGAAAATAGTGGTTTTTTGATAAAACCATGATCGGTCACATAAATTGTAATTGAGATTTGATTTTTTTTAGATGAATTTATATTTTATTGAATTATTGTTTTAACTAGTAACCCGGTTGAACTGGTTCAACCGATTAAACCATTTAAGAGCCCAATTCAGTATGATTTAAAAAAAAGGTTTTAAAATCATTGGTTTTAACTATGGTTCATACTTTTTAAAAAAATTACTTACGTTCATATATTTATATATATATATGTATATTATGCACATAAAACCGTCAAACTGAATTGATTCTTTAATTTTAAATATTCAAACATTTATCTAAAAATGTGTACTTAATATAAACGAACTACAAATGACTTGTACATATGTAGGTTTTAAAAATAAATGAATTTGTTCATATTTTTTTCCAACTATAAGTAGGGATTAAAAAACATTGTATAACAACTATGTTTTATATTTTAAAATGTTGAAGTATAAATAACTAAGATGAAGGGGTTAGTGGACTTAATTAGACAAATTTTATTTAGGGTTAAGTACTTGAATAGGAGAGGTAAAAAAATAAAATGGTACTTTTGTCTATCACTAATTTTGTTGCTACTTTTTTATGACAAAGGTTATATTTCTCTTAATTCTAAACTAAATAAATAAATATTATAATTACACTTTATATTAGGATTTAAACTCTGTTTTCGAATGGTAATTTTGTTGCTACTCAACGAACAAATGTTGTTTGGATACTTGGCATTAACTTTTGTTGATTACTTAATAATGACAATTTCCAAGTAGTTTGAAGGAAACTTACGACAATATATGTTTTGCCAACTTTATAAATTATAATATACATATACTGAATTAAAGAATTATGTGACATCAAACAATCAAAACCAACTTCCACAAATTAATTTATATTTGGATTTGCATGCTCTCCACTAATATGTTTACGATTTATTTTAAACACATCACACTTGCAGTGACTTTTTGCACGTGGTGCTTGTGCTAATTGTTTGGTTTTATACATATAAAAACAAACTCTTCATGAATAATAACCAACAAACTTTTAAGTATTTATTATTAATAGTAATTTATTGATAATACATTTTTAATCTTTTAGTAATTCTAAATCCACGTCTATGTATATTTACTTTTTCTTTTACCATTTCTAGTTTCTATTTCTAGTTTCCAGTTCATTAAAACAAACTCTTCATGGATAGTAACTAACAAACTTTTAAGTATTTATTATTAATAGTAATTAGTAATATTTTTTGCGTGTTGCGGTGGGTCTACGATGGTTCCAGTTTGATTTATAACGGGATCGGTATGGTATCGGCACTTGATATAGTAATCAAAAGATACAACCGAAAAATAAAAGTAATGATATAACCAAAATGATGTCAACACGTGCTTTATTGTAACATCCCAGAAATAATAAATATATATATGTATATATATATTTAGGGATATTTAACCTAGTTGGCAATAGGTAATAACTAACAAATCATAAATTGTGACCCTTTTATAAGGAACAAAACTTAAGGGACCAAAATAGTCAAGAGGAGAACTATATTTTATATAAAAGAAAAACAAAATTTAAAACACACACTTGTGTGTGTTTTAGTTGAACGACCAGAGCAAGAAGAATACCCAAAACCCTACACTCATCAAATTGGTCAAAATTGGAAGAGGAATTGAGTCTGAGTACTTGCATGAATCAATTTTAGTGATCATCTAGTCAAAGAGATCATGAGGTATGTTAAATTTGATGTTTGATGATGTTATAAAGATTTATTGGGTTCTTGAAACTATAATTCATGCATAAGATGTAGAAATTAAAGTGGATTAAGAGTAAAATACATGCTTTTGAATAAACCAAGATGACAAGTAGTTGTCAAACTCTATGATATGAGTGGGTTTAAGTAAATGTGTTGAATATATGAGTTGTGATGTTGGAGTTGATGTAAATGATATGAGAATAATGAAATTTAGATGTTAATTGGGCATGCTAATCACACTAAACTCATATGATCTTGAAACTTTGATAATTCAAGAAATAGGAACCAAATAGGCTTAATGTAAAGATTAATGTCTATAAGGTGTTTGATATAATGCCTAAATGAAAATGAATTGCTGAAAAGGATAAAAAGAATCAAGTAGAGAACTTATAAATGGGATTTCGACAGATTCATGTCATATGTCATGCTATGAGTTCTAAATGGTAAATTCGGATTGAACTTTATAGGCAAATTGGGTGAAGCATCTAGTGCCAAAGTTGAAGTAGACGCGCGGTTGAAGGGAAAGCTTTCAGGTATGTGCTTTTACACCTTGTATGGTTTCATTGATATACTTGATCGTTAGTATGATAATAAATGAAGTAATACCTAAAAGAAAATTTGGGACATTCTTAAGTGATGGATATCGTATGAATGAATCAGACGAGAAATTAGAGTTTGAACATATGTCGTACTAACAGTAAGTGATGGAATTCACTTAACTAACCAAAGTTATGATAAAGCGTAAACCGGGTAATGGGAACGCAGGTCGTAAACCGTAAATTAATAACACGGCTGATAAGAGATTTCTTGTTTGGTTAAAATAGCCAAACGGGTAAGAAAGAAAAATATAATGTATAAGAAGGTATGAAGACATAGCAAAGACGCAAGCCTAGTGACGGATGCGTAAATTTAGTTAGTGAACTTATAAGAGAGTCGACTTTCCACCAGGAGACAAATTATCATTACGTGAATGAAGAAACATGGTTAAATGAGTTAACGGGTCAATTTAACTACACGAATAAATTTTATGTCGTTGATATATAGTGTGAAAAATTCACTACTTGAATGATATGATCAAATATAAGATGAAGAGAATCAGTTTACGATCACATCGAAACAAATTTGAAGTTAATCGGACTTATAACGAAAAAGTTACCGACGTTTTCGTAAAGGAACAAAATTGCAAAAATCTGCAGCTGGGCTGCAGCGTAAGCTACGGTTCTTAACCGTAGCTTACGGTTATGAATGACTGTTTCGGAAGAAGCTGTGAACTGTAAGCTACGGTCCTTAACCGTAGCTTACGGCGGGTACTGAAACAAAAATTTTAGGTTGTCTTTGGGATATATATATATATATATATATTATATATATATATTGACTCCCAAAACAGATTCGGATCACAGTGGTTGATTGTTTTCACCCAAACAACTATGGATTAGTTGTTTGAATGTGCAAATAATAAGAAAAACCAAGCAAAGAAGATGAAGAATCTTGTTTGGATCAAACAACTAGTGTTATATATGAAATCCCAATAACATGTAATTAATAACAGCACCTGGATATTCGGATGAAAGCACAATAGCAAAAATCACAACACAAGAAGATCACCAAACTCTGTCCAAGAAACTTGGACATACATGCATTGATCATCATATTTATACAAAATGACTACCCAGCGTATTTATTAAATACGCTGGGTTGCTAAATACGCCGCGTACATACAAGTTTCACCATATTGCACTTTTGACCCTTTAACTTTGTCTACCCATTACAAACTAGCTCAAACTATGGATAATCAAGCACCAACGGTCTCAAAAGTTCTAACAATATCCCCCCTAGACCATTCGTGCTTTGGTTTCTTCAATCTTGCTTGCGAGCTTCTGGGTCTGTGGCGGGTCCTTCATCCTTGTCTTGTGCAGCTTGAACGGTAGGTTGATCTGTGGTTGCTTCGATTGTTTCTTCAGAGCTTAGATTAATAATAGCTTCACTTGAGGATTGTTGTAACTCCGTAGTGGATTCATATGTGGATTAAACCGGAGTTTGATGGTGAGATGCAGCTTGAGATGGTGAGGAGGCTTTCTGTTGTGATGATGACTTATGCTTTCTCTTTCTTTTTCTTGCCTCCTCTTTTTCTGTCTGCTTCTGAATCCTGAGAACAATTTCCATCATCTCTATCTTCCTGTCTCGAGCTCGTTCCACAGCCCTTTGGAATAGCATTCCTTCTTCTCTGTACTCATTTCCGGCTCCAACGTAGATTTTATGACCAAAGAGAATGTTGAGATCGGAGAGGCAGAACATGAAAACATCCATCGGGTCTAGAATTCGAATATCTTCGTTAGACACTAATCGGATCACTGCTTCTCCTGTCTTCCCATCGTAAAACCATTTCTTGAAGTGTGTAAGCATGACAGGCTGTTCAGGTGGAATTTTGACTTTTGTTTCGACCTTAGCAGGATCAATTACCCATGTAACCATCCCTTTTCCTGTGATGGGATCTTTTGTCGTCTTTGACACTCTTCTTCGAGGTCGTTGCAGCTTGAAAACTGTGAAGCCCCAATTGCATTCTCTTAAAATGAGTCTTTCAAAGTCAGCTCCGATGCTGCTGTTGGTCGGGTTTATCAGGTCTAGCCTCCCCAGTTCTCGAATATCCCATCTTGGAAGGCTTTTCATGTCAGCTCCGGTCTTAAAATGCTGAATAACACCACCTCGTCTCTTTACGATGAACATCCCTTTGAGATTGCAGTACTTCCAACTTATTATTCTATCAGTGACTTCAGATTTTTCAACGATGACCACCCGATAGAAATCTGGAAGCTTTGTCCCTTTCTTTTCTGAACCATTCAGGATGCATTGGAGTTACTGCGTCACCATCCTCAGTTTCATAAATAGTATCATCTTCCAAACCCACTCAACAAATCTCGCTGGCATTTCATCTCTGTCTACCTCCTCCTCTTCACTTTCGTCATCCTTAGTGAGTTCACGGCCGATTCTAAGCGCTTTTTCTTCTTTTCTGCAGCCTCAGCTTTATGTCTTTCCTCTTCAGTCTTGAACTTCTCATAATAAAAAATATCAGTAGATGAGAACATGGTGGTATGTCCACTTTGGTGCAAAGTTCTCTGATCATACGATACATCTTTTCCATCCCATCTTGCTGAAATCTCACAAATCTCGTCTGTTCTTTGACGTATGCATGAAGCTCTTTGTTTTTCTTTCTTTGTTCCCTTAGCTTCTCGCAAATAACATTTGTGTTGCTTACTTGATGCTTCAACAGACAGATTTCCTAAGCTGGGCCTTTCCCAATATCTTTTGCTAGCTTATCGTACAACTCCTGAAATGGACGAGGTCTCGAGGAGCTTGTTGTGGCATTTGTCTTGGTTGTTCCTCTGTCGAAGGTCCTTCCCCAGTTTTCTTACGCTTCTGCGGGGGAGATAGACTTGGGGCTTCCGGATCGACAATCAACTGATCTACAAACTCGTCTAACTGCTCTTGCTCGGTGGTGACCGTCACCGGGTTTCGGATTCTGTCATATGACGTCTCTTTCTTCTAGTTTCTCTCTTCTCTCTTTCTTTGGCCTCATGAATCGACGGAGATTCTCTATATGTTCGCGATGTTCTCTGGTGCCTCCAGCCCTGAAACTGCTTTCCATCAATCGTTCTTGAGGAGCACTATCTTTCCGTTTCTTCGAGGAGTCCCCTTCCTTCATGATTTTCTTTCCTTTATTCTTCTAACCAGCTGCTGGGTTTCCTCTTCTTCCTCCTCCACTTCCTCATCACCATCTTCCTTGTCTCTTTTTCTTGACCCGTTCTCTGTATTTCTCATAGGCTGCTTTTACGACAGGGTATCTTTCCTCCCTATACATCCACTGATGCAACAGTACCTATTCCTCAGTCTTTAGCTCGGTAATCTGACGCCCTGTTGGCAGCTGGAACTTGTATAGGTCGCCATCATGAGGAAGATTCTGATGTTGGTCATTGATGAGGAGCTGAACAAAACGAGGGTACATGGCCCATGTGGAGGAATTTGCATTATCAACCATGTAGTAAAAAATGAGGCCAGAGATATTGAATGACTGCTTTGTGCAGAGGCTAAGCATAGCAGCCGACCATTCCAAGTTCAAACCTCATATCCTCCTTTTCTATGTGCCAAGTTCATAGCGAATACATGAAGAATGAATCTCCAGTCCTTGGTAAGCCCCTTCCTTTTGATCTCATTTTTCTCTCTGAAGTCTCCAATATACCTCATCCCTTTAAACCCATCTAGGATTCGTCCTTCTTCATTCTGAGCAAATCACTGTTCTTGTCTCCAAGACTGAGGATCTGCGTATGTTCTCCTCTTGTACTACGATCTTCTTATTTCTGACTGTAGCTGTGATTCTTTTAATTTCGTTTACGGTCGACACTTTGGCTGTCTTCCAAAAGTCTTGATGTGGATGCTGTAGATGATCGGATCGGCTTGTACAGCGTAGCTGATCTTACTTGAATTTATCCACTCGTTACATCTTCAAAATCAATTGGAGGTGGGACCAGCTTGCATGGCTGATTGTGCTTTCGAGTTTTATCCCAAATAATCTCCTTCACCATTTCTAAAATCGAAAACCAACTAAGTTAGATTTATGTCTATAGAAGTTATTATATATATATATATATATATAAGTATAAATATATACAAAAATATAATAATAATAATGCAAAGATATATACACAAGAAACTGATAATTCTGCTAATATTTACGCCGGGCCAAAACAACTAAGTTCGCCGGACATGAGACTATGCAAGAGATTCAGACATAACTACGCTGATTAAAGGTTATTTACGCTGCACAAGAGTAGCGGATTTAAACTTTGACCCGAGAATGTATCCAGCGAAGATAATTATCTACGCTGGTTTATCGGCGTAATTGTCAATTACGCCGGTTGCTTGAACTCGCATTCAAGACTTAAATCCGCTGACTCGAGGGTTTGAACTAATTACGCCATATTCAAAATATTTACGCCATATTCAAACTAAATACGTTGGCTTCAAGTTTTTCTTGATAAACCCATTAAAACCGAGAAACATATTCAAATGAAACTTTATACGCACATCAGTGACCAAAATCAGTGATTTGAACACTATCAAACATCGAACAAAGCACATTTGAGTATTGAAACCATACCGATATCGATTTCTTTCAGATTCACTTAAGAGAAGTTTGAAAATGGATGTGGGTTTTATGAGCGATATGAAGAAAATGAAGATGAAACTTATTTGAAAATACTTGCAGAAACAATGAAGCTGAAGTATATATACATACTTGCCTTCCAGTGTATTTATTAAATACGCTGGAATGTTAAATACGCCGCGGTGATATAATTTTTGGATATCTTCAACTTTAAGAAAACATAGAAACAAATACGCTCGAAAATTTCAAGTTTTCTCGTAAAATGTGCCCCTCTTTGATTTAAAATAGTGCAAGAATTTTAAAAATAAGCTTAATTAAAATGAAAATTGCAGAATGGATCCAGAAATTTGTTTTTGAGGCCGGAAGCTTCCTTTTTCACACAAAATTTATGCTAACTGACTTGAATCTTGTGACTTTCCTGCAAAAGATCATACTGGTGACACTTCGTTCGTTTGAGATAAAATGTTAGATATATAAAATAACTAAGGCACATGAAAAACTGTCAGTATGTTTGTCCTTTTAAATCCATGCACCTATCTTTCAACATGCGATCGGAGAACCCTTTTATCATGTTGCGGTAATATTGACAAGAACTTCAATTGTTCCCCACTCATGCTGAAACAGTCAGAATGTTGTGCCCGTGAGTCCCACGTCAGGACATACCCCCGTGATCAAGGTGTGCGCAAAAATTCCTCATAACAGGTGAGTATACTGACTTCATTCATTTTTGAGATTTCAATGTTAGACAGTTGGTGGTTCAGGTCAGTACTTCCGTACAGCAAAGAGACCAAGGTCTAACGAGGGCTATGGCAGATACCAGATGTGGTACGATTTAAGCACTTGAATGATTCTCAATGAGAGATTCATTTGTGTAGGGTTTTGGCTGCATAGGCTCTTTTAGAAAAGATATCATAGCTGTGTCTAGGTCAGCATATATCTGGATGCAGCAGAAGAGCAACTATGATATCCCCGAATGGTTAGCCAATATAAAGACCCGAATCTCAGACTTTGGCAATCTATCAACGCAAGATTTAAGACCATTAAGCCATACGCCGCAACGTGTTACCCGCAAGTTGCACAACATTGTGGGTATTCAGAATTCTTGTGTGATCATTAGAGTTTGTCTCCGTTTCACAGTTTACTTCAAGGTATTGCTGAATCTACCGACACGTCATTGCTTGAGGCCTTAATCTTTTTCTGTTTTAAGATCAGAACAAAAGTGTTAGCAGTTTTTCTATCATTTCTCGTCCATGTGCCAAAGAAGAAATCAGTCTCAACAATATTTTTTGGAGAACTTCCCCCTTAAAATTTTATTTTCAAGAATCTATTGCTTGAAAAGAAATTTTAACCTTGCAGAAAATCTTTTTGTTGGACACATTTTATGAGATTATTATTTATTTTAAAGACCTTTTTGTTACCAAAAGTCAATTCCACTCAAGGAAGTTCACCATTTCCAACCAGGTTACCAACTGGTTGAATCGAGCTTTATCAAAGGCTTTCGTAAATATATCAGCTTTTTGTTGCACTGAATCCACTAGCACCACTTGGATGTATCCTTTCTCGTACGCATCTCTAATCGCATGAATGCGAATTTCGATGTATTTCGTTCTTGAGTGGTGAATGGGATTCTTCACAATCCCCAGACACGCTTCATTGTCGATGAATATTGGAGTCTTCATGATGTTGATCCCATAATCCAACAACTGATTCTGTATCCAAAGGACTTGTAAACAGCAACTGTAAGCTGCCGTGTATTCAGCCTGAGCGGTAGATGTAGAGACTGTTGTCTGCTTTTTGCTCTGCCAAGAAATAAGACGATTTCCAAAGAATTGGCAGCCTCCTGAGACAGATTTTCTGTCTACTTTGCAACCTGCATGATCACTGTCAGAGTAAGCAATTAGATCAAAATTACTATCTTTAGGATACCACAAACCAAGCTTTGGAGTTCCTTTGAGATAGCGAAAGATTCTCTTGACGGCACGTCATGCGATTCTTTTGGATTCGTCTAAAGCGGGCACAGAGATAGACAACCCACGTTATGTCAGGCCTACTAGCGGTAAGATACATTAACAAGCCAATCATTGAGCGATAGAGAGATTTGTTCACTGGCTTTCCTTGAAGATCTGAAGTGAGTTCCGTCTGAGCTGCAAAAGGGGTGCTGGCGGATTTGCAGTCATTCATGCTATATTTCGAAAGAATATCTCTGATATACTTAGCCTGATGAATGAGGATACCATCTTTTATTTGCCTCACTTCTAATCCTAAGAAAAACGTGAGTTCTCCCATCATACTCATCTCGAACTTCGCTTTCATCACCTTCTCGAATTCTCTTCAAAGGGCTTCATCTGTCGACCAAAAAATGATATCGTCTACGTAGATTTGAATCAACATCACATCTTCTCCAATCCTTTTTGTGAAGAGAGTCATGTCTATTTTGCCTCTTGAGTTTCCACACTCCAAAGATATGTTGACAAAGTCTCGTACCATGCTCTAGGAGCTTGGTGAAGACCATAGAGAGCTTTGTCAAGCTTGTAATATTTCGTGGGAGAATGAGGATCTTCAAAACCTGGAGGTTGACAAACATAAACTTCTTCTTTCACTTTCCCATACAGAAAAGCACTCTTTACATCCATTTGAAACACCTTAAAGTTTTTAAACGAGGCATATGCTAAGAAGATTCTGATGGCTTCTAAGTGTGCAATCGGTGCAAAAACTTCCTCGTAGTCAATCCCTCTTCTTGTCGAAACCCTTGAACCACTAATCCAGCCTTATTCTTGATAACAATACCACGGTCGTCCATCTTGTTGCGAAACACCCCCTTAGTACCAATTGGATACTTTCCGTCTGGTAGGTCAACGAGTTCCCAGACTTTAAGTTTCCGAAATTTGGGCTAATTCTTCTTGCATAGCTTGTACCCAACTTGAATCTAGAATAGCTTCTTGATATCTCTTGGACAGACTGCGAGAGAAAAGCTTGCATAAGTCCTTGTGTTGATGGTATGAGTTTGTCTGCGTGTTCGAACTCCATCTTCAACAGAGCCGGATGACATTTTAAATTGGATGGTTTCGCTTGGTCTTGTACCCTGCATTGGTGTGAGCTTCAATTTGTTGAGGCAGATTAGAAAAGTGTTCATCGACGTAGATAATTGGGGTTTCGTCTTCTTTGGTGGTTCATCCACACACCTGCTGTGAAGAAGAATCATCATGTGCGGATGCATTCTAGTAGATGTGTCACCACTTCCTTCGAATGCCGGAAGAGTAGGGAGAGGCAGAGGCAGGGGTGAAACGGGTAGTAAAAGGAGTAAAACAATGTTTGAGGCATCAAACAATGGTTCCAACGGAGTGGATTTGTAGGTTCGGATTCAGTGATGGGTTCATCGATGCTGAAAGTGTTGAATATAATATCCACGTCATAAAACCAGTTCGGAGCACTTCCAGTGTTAATGGAGTTTCCTTATTGAAAGTCAACGTAGAACGATTCAATCACCATCTTGGTCTGTTTGTTGTAGACTCGATATGCTTTTTGAGAAGATGAATATCCCATGAAGTAGCATACGTCACCGACTGCTTCAAACTTGATGAGATTGTCCTCAGTGTTGAGAAGTGTGCATGAACACCCGAACGGTTTGAAGAAATCTATCAGAGGCTTCCTTTTGAAAGGTAGTTCATAGGCTGTCTTTCCGTGAGGTTTGACGATAAGAACACGATTCAAAACATAGCATGCCGTGTTGACTGCTTCAGCCCAAAGATTATGGGAAGCTTAGAGTTGACAAGCATAGTTCTTGCAGCTTCAATGAGAGTTATGTTTTTGCGTTCTGCTACCCCATTTTGCTGAGGAGTTCTGGAAGCGCTGTATTGGAGGCAAATTCCCTTATCTTCACAGAAGGAGACAACGTATGATTTTTAAATTCAGAACCGTTGTCGCTTCTGATGGAGATGACTTTCAGCTTGATCACGTTCATCATGGGAATGAAGCTCTTCAGAATGGATGTCGATTGCTTTTGGCTTCAAGAAAGAATACCCTTGAAAACCATTAGAAATCATCTGTAGTCACCAAACAATAAGATATTTTAGCTAAACTTTTAACCCTAATTGGGCCGAAAAGATCCATGTGAAGTAATTGCAGAGGGGTAGAAATCGTATTCACTGCTTTGGACTTATGAGGCTTTTATGTTGCTTTCCTGGGCGCATGCGATACACTTTTCAGAAAAAGGAAAATCTTTCATAGGTAAACCTCTTACTAGATTTAATTTTGAAAGTTTATTTATGTTCTTAAAATTCACAAGCCCCAAACGCCTGTGCCACAACAGTGATTCGATTCAGACGCTTTTGATATAAGACATGTCATTGGCTCATTTGATTCGGCAGTCTTCATATTTAGCACGTAGGTGTTATTTTGACGGGGAGCTCTAAGCATGATCATCTCTTTTGGGACGGAGTAACGGGTTTGAGGAATAAGCACTCCGGGTTATTGAACAGCACCGCGATTCCTTTGTCACAGACTTGTGAAACACTCATAAGATTGTAACACGATTCTGGAACATAGTTCACATTCTGCAAAGTGAGTGCTTCTGACACGACGTCACTCATTCCGACGATTTTTGCTCCCTTTTCGTCTCCGGCAAAGGATACAAAGTCACCATAAAAAACTCGAAAGTTGGTAAGCAGATCCTGTAGCCGGTCATGTGCCTAGAGCAACCGCTGTCAACATGCCAGATGTATTCCATGAGCATCCGAAGCCATTTCTGAATTTTATCTGTTATACAACAACAACAACAAAAATATGTACAAATTAGCTAGTTTTTGGAACCCAGACTTGCTTTACATTAGTTCTATCATGATTTTGAGCAAGAGTGTTGTCTTTTCTTTTCCAAAAACAAGTTGAATCAACTATGCATTTTACTGATTTCTTTAAATTGTCAAATTGATCAGTAAAACTTTTAACGAGATCTTGACTAGGTTTAGAAAATTTCTTGCTTTTACAATGTTTCGTCGTATGTCCTAAATGACCACAGCGAAAACATTGTTTTTGACTCGATCTTTTCTTCCTGGGCGCTGAGTGTGAAGATGATGTATGTGATGAGAGTCTGGAGCATCTTGAGGAGTTTGATGATGTAATGTGGCTTGAATCTTTAGCTTTCTTCAGTTTCTTATCAGGATGATGTTTATCTTCAATGTCGACTTCACTGTGCTCACTGTCTGATGAGGAGCTTGATTCTTGACTTTCATCTGACCTTTCTTCTTCACTTTCTGAAGTTGTTGTGCTTGAATCTTCAGGGAAATCTTTATCAGTCTCTGATGTACCTGCAACTGATGGAACAAATTCTGGAATTTCCTCTGTAAGGAATTTTCCAAAACTGTTTTTCTTTAACTCTGGCACAAATACAAGAGATTCAAGCATAACATTTTCATCATTAAGAACAAAGTTTAGGTCATGACCCTCAACCTCAGCAATCCTTTGGTTGTGAGCCTTAAGTGTAGGCACATTGCCATTACAGTCATCCGAATTGTCAATTCAGGCATACAGCCATTATAATCATCCATCCTAGATAAACTATTACAATTATCTCGAATAGAAATTTTGTTCGTCTTATCACAATTCCAGGCGAACCAGTTAACAGTTGAATAATTGTCGCCTGAATAGCCTATTCCTATTTTCATCCCTCCACAATTATCTTCCCCATTGCACACATCTTCCTTACTTTCGCACAGATCTGCATTACTTTCAGAAAAGTTAGTTTTGTTTTCGGATTTATAAAAGATACTTTGATTCAAAAGATCATTTTTATTGATTATGTCGTTTTTAGGATGAGGAGATGGCATAGGAACATAATTTTTGTGTGCGGAGGAGGAAATAATTTTCTTTTGTTTCCGAATTTATCTTTATATCCAAGTCCAACCTTTATGAATGTCGGTCATTGGCAGTTTACAATATCAACCAGTGCTTTTTGACTAATTTTCCATTTATCGATAGTGATTTACAATTTGTTATTTTTGTTTTGGATTTTTCTAGCTTTTCTGTCAAATCATTTATGGTAAAGTCTTTTCTGAAGGCTATTCCTTTAGAGTCTGCATTTCAGCTATGGTTGAATTCAACTTTCGCTGGTATGCAGCCTCATTTTCTTTTAGTTCTTGATTTATTTTCAAAACTTTTTCTTTTTCCTTAATTATATCACAGTTGAGTTACTTGTAGTGTGCCACGACGTTCAAACATGGTTTTGAGCACAAGCTTTGCTTTGAATTCATATGGAATGTGTTTACCAAATCCTTATCCTTGGCTTCTGATTTCATGGTGGTAGAGGATGTTCCAACCGCTTCATTCTTGCTGGTACTGATGACTTCTTGAACAGCAGGCTTCGACTCATTCATTTCAGCTTTATGTTGTCTCTTCTCTGAGCAGAAGAGATGATGTTTTTCAAACTAGTGTCATCTTTTGGAATCTTGAAGGTTTGTTTTTCAACCCCATTTGAAGCAGACGTGGCAGCGACAGTGGTAATGTTCGCCATGAGGGCCTTGTTTACTTCTCCCTTTGCCTCAGCTATCTCCTCCGACCAATCATAATCTTCCACCACTAAAGCCTTATGATTATTTTCAGCAGCATTATTATTTCCTTCAATGGCAATTGGCCTCCTTGTCTGGTTGATTTTGGTATTCTCGTTCTTCAGCAACGGACACTCTTTTTGAAGTGGCCCAAGTCTTTGTAGTTATAACATCTAAGTTTGGATTTGTCAAATCCAGCTTTTCCAAGAGCCAACCTCTTTCCCGTTTTATCTTGGAATTTCTTCAACCGTCGAGTAATCATTGCCATCTGTCACTTCAGATCCATCTCCTCTATGTCGTCTGGATAAACTTGATACATGTCCTCTGCTGTGAGGAATTCTCTCTTCAACTCTCCTGACATAAGCGCCTCATAGCTACTTAAGAAAGTATTAAAAAAGAGCTACATGTTCTGTGGAAATTTTAAGTGCTTGAGTGTCGCTGGCCACGGTGGTCTTCTCGGAAGATGACGAGGCCTTCACAGAGTTTGCGGAAGCATTTGAATAGGATTCGACAGCACTTTGGGAATTTAATCCACATGAGGTGAAGGAGCAAGAAATGCCATATTCTTGGGGACCGAGGTTGCAGCAGCTTGCTGAGACGTCTTCTGAGAATATCCAGTTTGATTCATCTCTCCTTTCACGATGTCCATTTCAAAGGCTTTTAAGGTGTTAATCAATTCTGAGAGAGTAACTGGAGTTGTGCTGGTGAGGAAAGTTCTCTTAATCATCATGCATTGGAGACTCCATTCTTTTGGTAGAGAATCTAGCAGCTTCTTGATCGATGGATAATTTGCAACTAGGTTTCCCACTTCTTCATCTTGGTCAACACCCCCCAGAAATCTGCTTATGTGGTCGGACAAGCTTTCGCCATGAATACTTCCAAACACATATTCTTTCTGCACCATGTCTCGTTTGTTCTCCCTGAGTTCCTCATTGACTTCATAATGGTCGATTAGAGCCAACCACAGTTCATGTGCCGAGGTGTATTCTTCAAACAGATTGTTATCATCCTTTGACAGAGCTATATGAGAGCAGCGTGAGCCCTCCGGTCACGTTGAATGAGTGTCCTATCTTCATATGTGAATGTTGAAGGATCTTCATTGATAGTACGGATGTCGTCACGTATTATCATGGGAACATGCAGGCCATAGTGACTGACATCCATTGAGTATAATCGGTATACTCAAAAAAGGACTTGATCCTGTTTTTCCAGCTGCTGAAATCTTCCGAACCTTTCAACTTTGGTGGCCTTGTAGCAGTTCCAGTTTCTAGTTCGGCTTGAGCAATCGGATTGAGTTGATTAAGAGACATAATGGATGATTGATGATTAAATACGCTGGGCTTTGGTGAATCAGAGAATAATTACGCTTGCTAGGAGGTAAATACGTTGGACCAGAAGTCAAATACATTGCACTGGGAGACAATTACGCTGGACCAGAGATCAATACGCTGCACTTTGTCCTGCAAAATGCTAAATCCGCTAGATATATGAAAACAAGCAAAGGTTTAGTTAATTTTCGCTGAACACCATGATAATCGCTGAGGATTAGTATCACTGATTTCGAAGTCGCCTTCGATTAAATTCGCTGGGGCAATTACGCTGACAATAATATAAATTCGCTGGTTTAAGAACCCGCGTATTTGTTAACTACGCGAGATTCAAGTTAAATACGCCAGCTTTAAAGACAATTACCCTATCTTCAAGAATATCTACGCTGGCTTTAAGAATAATTACGCCCAGAAGGGTTTTAGTAAGAACAAAAACCCTCTAATCACCCAAAAACGACCCAAAATTCATGTTTCTTTGCAACTAAATGACCAAAATGTTTACCAAACTACTGATTAACAACAACTCAAAGATTAAATGCACCAGATCAAGCCATTTTAATCCCAAAAATTTGAAAAACCATGAAACTTTGAAAACTTTTGTAAAACATTCAAAAGTTGACAAATCTTAACAAAAACTCAAACAATCAAGAGCACAAAGGCTCTGATACCAAATTGTGAGTCCCAAAACATATTCGGATCACAGTGGTTGATTGTTTTCACCCAAACAACTATGGATTAGTTGTTTGAATGTGCAAATAATAAGAAAAACCAAGCAAAGAAGATGAAGAATCTTGTTTGGATATACAACTAGTGTTGTATATGAAATCCCAATAACATGTAATCAATAACAGCACCTGGATATTCGGATGAAAGCACAATAGCAAAAATCACAACACAAGAAGATCACCAAAATATGTCCAAAATACTTGGACATACATGCATTGATCATCATATTTATACAAAATGACTACCCAGCGTATTTATTAAATACGTTGGGTTGCTAAATACGCCCCGTACATACAAGTTTCATCATATTGCACTTTTGACCCTTTAACTTTGTCTAACCATTACAAACTAGCTCAAACTATGGATAATCAAGCACCAACGGCCTCAAAAGTTCTAAGATATATTATCTAAATATCTCATGCATTGAATATAACTAACTTAAATGATAAATATTGTTACATAGGTGATTGCTAAGGAGTTTAAAATGAAGATCAAACAACTAGAAGAACCGAACACAAATGAAGAACTTAGCTTCCGCTTGTTATTTTAAATCTTTTGTGAAACAATAACTTATATGTTTTGCTAAACTTTAAATATTTAAAACTAAAATGTGGGTTATTTCATGAAATATTATCAGACACAAAACCCTATTTCATACTTTATGTTTATTTTAAAACGAGTGTTACAATTTGGTAATCAGGGCATAAGGTTAAAGAATGTGTTCGGTTCGAAGCTTGATCAAGACACAGGTAAGGATGGTTATGAAATAATCCTAAATAAAATATTTTATGAAAGAAATGGAGTAAAGTACATGGGAGGAGTGTAATTATACACCCGAACCCGGAAAAATGCATCAAGTATGAATGTCAATCCATGTTGTATAATTGACCAAATCAAAGAAGAAAGATGCACCTCGTAGATTATTAAATGATGAGAATAAATCATCATACAATGATATGGAGATGATTAAACACGTTATTTGTCAATAATTATAAACATTTCAGTTAAGAGATGTCGAGTGGAACCGGCGATGATACGGTAACCCTTATGACTGAAGAGATACGAGAAAAGATTTCCGAAGAAGTCGGAAAAGCTCTTGAAACCAGCCTACCAGGATTCATGGAAAGGCTACAAACCACGATACTCACGACGGTTGAGGAAAGAATCAACGAACTGAAAGACAGTCTTAATCAAGAAAGGAACAAAAGCAAAGAGAAGAAAACTTGTCCTTATGACAAGTTCATGGCATGCAAACCCCCAATTTATAACGGAGAAGTTGACCCAATCGCTTGTCAAAGATGGATAAGTGATATGGAGGGTACCTTTGAACGAACGCACTGTGATACCAACGATTTCGTAGTCTACGGAACTGGTCAACTAAGAAGCCAAGCTAAGGATTCGTGGAATAATCTTAAGAATGAACAAGGGGTTGAGGCTACGCGAGCCATGACCTGGGAAGAATTTAAGGAACCTTTCCTCAAACACCACAGCCCAAGGGCGGTGATCAACAAGATAAAGGAAGAATTTATGCATTTGAGGCATAAGGGTGAAACGGTCGACAAGATCACATGAATATTCCTGGATAAGCTGAGGTTTAGTGATGAGTTGGTAAAAACTGAAGAACAAAAGGTATATCACTACCACAATATGTTGAGTGCAGAGTATAGGGAGTTTATGACTCCCTAAATTATAAGAATCTCATAGAGATTATCAATGCTGCACGGGAGCGTGAAATTGAGCTGAGGAAACAAGTTGAAAGGGGTGAAAGGAGGGGGTTAGATGCAAACCCAAGTCCCACAAAGAAACCAAAGATAATCGAGTCCTCAAAGAAAACAAGTGCAAAAGGGGGATCACCTAACTGCAAGACGTGCGGTCGTGGCCATCGGGGTGAATGCGATTTTAAAGACAAACCATGTATTATATGCGGTAAAACATGACACGCAGCTTCAATTTGCCCTGGCAAGGTGTCGGTATGCTACAAATGTTACCAACAAGGTCACAAGAAATCTGAATGCCCAGAATTGGCAGAAAAGAAGGTGATACTTGACACAAAACGGAGGTTCTAAGAGCGAAAGCAAGATCCTTCCAAATAACTGTGGCCGAGGCTAAGATCTAACCTGACGTGGTTTCAGGTACATTTACTGTAAATAATATTCTTGCACACATTTTGTTTGATACGGGTGCAAATAAATCTTTTGTTTCACATAGATTTATTCAACATCCTTCATTTACATTAACAAAATTACCTATGCCAATGGAAGTAGAAGTAGGTAATAATAATAGAATTGTTGTTTGTGATGTATGTCGGGATTGCAAAATGAACGTTGATGGAGAGGATAACCTGGTAGACTTGATACCCATGTCGATGGGGGAATTTCATGTAGTGATTGGGATGGATTGGTTGTTCTGTTACCACGCCAAAGTAATATGTTTTTGCAAGGAGATACAATTAACATCTCCGAGCGGGAGGCATATTCACTATCTACGGAGAAAAGAGCGGCAACCCAAAGATGTGCTTAATAATGAAAGTCCAAAGACTCATTCAACACGGATGCAAGGCATATCTGACATATGTACGTGATGCAGAAAAGGAGCTGCCAAAAATTGAAAACATACCCATGGTATGAGATTTTAAGGATATATTTGCGGAAGATTTACCAGGGGTACCACCTGAGCGTGAGATAGAGTTCGGAATTGAATTAGTCCCGGATGTGAAACCGGTGGCTAGGGCACCATATAGGTTAGCACCATCGGATCTTCAAGAACTAATGTCACACTTACA
Source organism: Scalesia atractyloides (assembly GCA_947069175.1). Classification (NCBI taxonomy): domain Eukaryota; kingdom Viridiplantae; phylum Streptophyta; class Magnoliopsida; order Asterales; family Asteraceae; genus Scalesia; species Scalesia atractyloides. The sequence continues at coordinate 25,007,897 of CAMTDV010000020.1, forward strand.
AGAATTACTAGATAAGGGATTTATTCGGCCAAGTGTCTCCCCTTGAGGAGCACTGGTATTATTCGTGAAGAAGAAGGACGGGAACATGCGTATGTGTATCGACTACCGCGAGCTGAACAAACTTACTGTAAAGAATATATACCCACTTCCGAGAATTGATGATTTATTTGACCAACTATAAGGGGCGAGTTGTTTTTCAAAATTGACTTAAGGTTAGGTTATCACCAACTGAGGGTAAAGGAAGAAGATGTGTCGAAAACAGTGTTCTGCACACGATACGGACACTACGAATTTCTAGTAATATCCTTCGGACTAACGAATGCACCCGCGGCTTTTATGGATCTTATGAACCCGGTTTGCAAACCAATGCTTGATAAGTCGGTGATAGTGTTTATCGACGACATTTTAGTATATTCAAAAAGAGAGACAGATCACGCTCATCATTTGCAAGAAGTATTAAAAACATTGAGACGGGAAAAACTTTATGCTAAATTTTCAAAATGCGCCTTCTAGCTCCGGGAAGTGCAATTCCTAGGACATATCGTTAGTGCCAACGGAATATTAGTTGATCCATCCAAGATTGAAGCAGTGACGAAGTGGAACCCTCCAAAAAACCCTTCGGAGATTAGGAGTTTTTTAGGACTTGCGGGCTATTAAGGAGATTTATTCAAGACTTCTCCAAGATTGCCTTACCATTAACCAAATTAACTCGTAAGAATGAAAAGTTCGTCTGGAGCGACGAACAGAATAAGGCGTTTCATGTGCTCAAAGAGAAGTTGACCAGTGCACCAGTATTGACCTTGCCATATGGCACCGACAATTTGGTAGTATACTCAGATGCCTCACATCTAGGTCTTGGATGTGTACTCATGCAACAAGGTAAGGTAATTGCTTATGCCTCGAGACAATTAAAAGATCACAAAAGAAGTATCTGACTCATGACCTTGAGTTGGCGGCAGTGATATTCGCCTTAAAGATTTGGAGGCATTACCTATACGGGACGAAGTGCATTATTTTCACTGATCATAAGAGTTTGAAGTATTTCTTCGATCAAAAGGAATTAAATATGAGGCAAGGACGTTGGCTAGAAACAGTGAAAGACTATGATTGCGAAATACATTACCACCCGGGAAAAGCCAACGTAGTGGCCGATGCCCTTAGTCGAAAAGAAGGATACACTCCTATCCGAGTACGGTCGATGCAATTAGTGGTAACTTCGGGTTTGCTTGAACGATCCGAGAAGCCCAAATTGAAGCAGTAAAAGAAGAAAATTAAAGAAAAGAACGAGTGAAGGGACAAGTAAAAGATTTAGTGGATGGAAATAACGGATTGAAATCCCGATTTGGTAGAATATGGGTTCCAAACACGTGTGGTGTTAAGGAGCTCTTACTTAACGAAGCCCATACGACGCGTTATTCAATTCACCCGGGAGCGACCAAAATGTACTTAGACTTGAAACGAAATTATTGGTGGCTTGGGATGAAAAGAGATGTGGTGAAGTTCGTTGAAAAGTGCCTAACTTGTTTACAAGTAAAGGCAGAACATCAAAAGCCATATGGAAAACTACAACCGTTAGACATACCAGTTTGGAAATGAGAACATATCACTATGGACTTGTTGCCTAAGTTGCCGAGAACGGCACGAGGTTATGACGCCATTTGGGTAATAGTAGACAGATTAACTAAGAGTGCTCATTTCATTCCCATTCGTGAAACTTATACTTCCGAAAAAATGATAAAAGTGTATATAAACGAAATTGTCGCACGACATGGAGTGCCCGTATCCATCGTGTCAGACAGAGACACTAGATTCACTTCAAAATTTTGGCAAGAGTTTCAAAAACAGATGGGTACTAAGCCATTAGTTAGTACAGAATATCACCCTCAAACGGACGGGCAAAGTGAAAGAACCATTCAAACATTGGAAGATGTGCTTCGAGCATGTATTATTGACTTCAGAGGTAGTTAGGATGCATATATACCTCTGGTTGAATTCTCCTACAACAACAGTTATCATTCAACCATTGGTATGGCGCCTTATGAGATGCTTTACGGCCGAAAGTGTCGAACCCCGATTTGTTGGGGTGAAGTAGGACCAAGAGAACTCGCCCAGAAAGATGTGGTTAGAGTTACAAATGAAAAGATTGACACCGTAAGAGCCCATCTAAAGGCTGCCCAAGATCAACAAAAGTCCTATGCGGATAAAAGACGGAGACCTATCGAATTCCAAGTAGGCGATAGAGTCATGTTAAAAGTATCACCATGGAAGGGGATCATTCGATTTAGAAAAAGGGGTAAACTGAGTCCCCGATTTATCGGACCATTTAAGGTTATTGGCCGGTTTGGGAAAGTAGCTTACCAACTAGAACTTCCAGATGAATTAAAAGGAATACATAACACCTTCCATGTATCACACATCCGCAAATGTTTGGCGGACGAAACAACATATGTAGCATATAGTGATGTTGAAGTTGACAACAAGCTTAACTACGTAGCTAAAACAATTCAAATACTTGATCAAAATGTAAAAGGATTGAGGAACAAAAAAATCAACCAAGTGAAGGTCAAATGGGAGCATCGGAAAGGATCGGACACTACGTGGGAACCCGAAGAAGAAATGAAACGACTCTACCCCTCGCTATTTGGTACGTGCACGAGTTTCGGGGACGACACCCTTTTTAAGAAGGGTGGAATTGTAACATCCCAGAAATAATAAATATATATGTATATATATATATATATAGGGATATTTAACCTAGTTGGCAATAGGTAATAACTAACAAATCATAAATTGTGACCCTTTTATAAAGAACAAAACTTAAGGGACCAAAATAGTCAAGAGGAGAACTATATTTTATATAAAAGAAAAACAAAATTTAAAACACACACTTGTGTATGGTTTAGTTGAACGACCAGAGCAAGAAGAATACCCAAAACCCTACGCTCATCAAATTGGTCAAATTTGGAAGAGGAATTGAGTCTGAGTACTTGCATGAATCAATTTTAGTTATCATCTAGTCAAAGAGATCATGAGGTACGTTAAATTTGATGTTTGATGATGTTATAAAGATTTATTGGGTTCTTGAAACTATAATTCATGCATAAGATGTAGAAATGAAAGTGGATTAAGAGTAAAATACATGCTTTTGAATAAACCAAGATGACAAGTAGTTGTCAAACTCTATGATATGAGTGGGTTTAAGTAAATGTGTTGAATATATGAGTTGTGATGTTGGAGTTGATGTAAATGATATGAGAATAATGAAATTTAGATGTTAATTGGGCATGCTAATCACACTAAACTCATATGATCTTGAAACTTTGATAATTCAAGAAATAGGAACCAAATAGGCTTAATGTAAAGATTAATGTCTATAAGGTGTTTGATATAATGCCTAAATGAAAATGAATTGTTGAAAAGGATAAAAAGAATCAAGTAGAGAACTTATAAATGGGATTTCGACAGATTCATGTCATATGTCATGCTATGAGTTCTAAATGGTAAATTCGGATTGAACTTTATAGGCAAATTGGGTGAAGCATCTAGTGCCAAAGCTGAAGTAGACGCGCGGTTGAAGAGAAAGCTTTCAGGTATGTGCTTTTACACCTTGTATGGTTTCATTGATATACTTGATCGTTAGTATGATAATAAATGAAGTAATACCTAAAAGAAAATCTGGGACATTCTTAAGTGATGGATATCATATGAATGAATCAGACGAGAAATTAGAGTTTGAACATATGTCGTACTAACAGTAAGTGATGGAATTCACTTAACTAACCAAAGTTATGATAAAGCGTAAACCGGGTAATGGGAACGCAGGTCGTAAACCGTAAATTAATAATACGATTGATAAGAGGTTTCTTGTTTGGTTAAAATAGCTAAACGGGTAAGAAGAAAAATATAATGTATAAGGTATGAAGACATAGCAAAGACGCAAGCCTAGTGACGGATGCGTAAATTTGAGTTAGTGAACTTATAAGAGAGTTGACTTTCCACCAGGAGACAAATTTTCATTATGTGAATGAAGAAACATGGTTAAATGAGTTAACGGGTCAATTTAACTACACGAATAAATTTTATGTCGTTGATATATAGTGTGAAAAATTCACTACTTGAATGATATGATCAAATATAAGATGAAGAGAATCAGTTTACGATCACATCGAAACAAATTTGAAGTTAATCGGACTTATAACGAAAAAGTTATGGACGTTTTCGTAAAGGAACAAAAGTGCAAAAATCTGCAGCTGGGCTGCAGCGTAAGCTACGGTTTTTAACCGTAGCTTACGGTTATGAATGACTGTTTCGGACAGAAGCTGTGAACCGTAAGCTACGGTCCTAAACCGTAGTTTACGCGCGGGTACTGAAACAAAAATTTTAGGTTGTCTTTGGGATATATATATATATATATATATATATATTATATATATATATATATATGTTTATCTAAATATGTCCTGCATTGAATTTAACTAATTTAAATGATAAATATTGTTACATAGGTGATTGCTAAGGAGTTTAAAATGAAGATCAAGCAACAAGAAGAAACGAACACAAATGAAGAACTTAGCTTCCGCTTGCTATTTTAAATCTTGTGTGAAACAATAACTTATATGTTTACTATTCATAACCACTTTTTTTTAATATATAATAAAATAAAATAAAATTTTGTTTAGTACTCATAACCATTTTTTTGATATATAATAAAATAAAATTTTGTTTACTATCTATGACCACTTTCTTTTAATATGTAATATATAATAATATATAGTATATAATATTTTCATGACCACTTTCTTCTAATATATAATATATAATATATAACAATATATAATATATAATATATAATAATATTCATAACAACTTTCTTTTAATATATTTAATATATAATAAAATTTTGTTTACTATTTATGATCACTTTCTTTTAATATATTATATATAATATGTAATATTATTCATGATCACTTTTTTAATATATAATATATAATGTATAGTATATAATATATAATAATATACCACTTTCTTTTAATATATAATAATTATAAAATAATAATAATATATAAATATATAAATTTATTGATTATACAATTTGATATATTAGTAATTCTAAATCCACATGTAAGTATATTTATTTTTTTTACCATTTCAAGTTCATTTGCTCGTATGAGATATATTATTTAGGATATTATTTATTATTCAATCTGAACTATTTGTAGTTTTAAACTAGATTTTAAATCCGCATCTATAATAATTTATTTTTTACCACTTCAAGTTATTTACTCGTTCGTTGTGAGGTACGTTACCGCAGGCATTGGATGATATAGATTTGGTTTGTTACAGTACCGGTACAATATATGCATTCAGTATAGAAATTAACATGTGTTTTACATCAGCCATAAATGATCAAAACAAACATCATACCAACACCGATGTTATTCGAACGACTTAAGATTATCACATTGCAGGTACCAATATTCATTTATCGTCGCAGACAAAGTTGCATAAATGAAAAAAAAATTGAAACCGGAAACCATAAAATGAATCTGTGTACTAATACCAATATTGCTCAGTACCGGACAATAGTGATATAGTGTCAGTTTTCGAAAGAGAAAACAATAAAATAAATATCGATACTGAAACCGTTGTTCATCTGGTTTCAGTTTTGTTCACTAGGGTAGCGACACGGTATCCGTTATCAAATAGGAAATCATAATAAAGAATAGATACCGGTATCGATATTGCTCGGTTTAGTTTGGTACTGTATGGTAGCGATTTGGTGTCAGGTTACCAAAATCAAAAACAATATAAATAGATATCAATATCGATACAAATGTTGTTCAGTCGGTTTCAGTTTCATTTGGTATGATAGTAGCAGAGTATTTTATTCCAATAAAATCTATATTGCAATGTTGAAAGAAAAAATAAACAAAGAACGCAAATGAAACGAAGCAAACCAATATCAACTGAACAACATCAACATTGGTATCTATATTCGTTTTAATTGTTTTTTATCAATGTAAGATTTTCTCTTTCGATTACAATAGCGGTATCGGTACTGTAATAAACCAAACTGATACTAATCGAATTCCCACCGTGAAATCTGGGGGAATATCACTAGTTGGAATTATATAGACCTTTATTAATGAATAAATAACTCATGTTTTTATGTATTATACATAAAATGTTTATGTAATCGAATGATCGATATTTTTCTCTCAAAGAGTAAATTACTATTTTGACCCCTGTTGTTTAGTCATTTTAACTCTTTCAATTTGAAAATGAATCTTTTAACATATCAGACCTAAGGTTGTATTTTATAACAGTTTTGGTCCCTAACACTAACTTTGTTACTTTTTTTAGGGTTGTTCATGAGCCGAACTTAGCCAAGCTAAGGCAAAACTCGGGCTCGGCTCGATTATAAATCGAGCTGGCTCGGCTCGGTTCGGATTTAAAACCAAGCTGAAAATCTATGTAACATCCGTAAAAAATAGGTTCTAAAGTCCAAACCAATTGTAAACAGACTTTTGGTGAACAAAGAAAAACGATTTGAAATTTATTTAATATCTTATACTTATCATTAAAGTATTGGATAAAAGGAATATATATCTATATATATAATAATAACACAGGTTTACATATATTATAAAAAATAAATAAATAATAACAAAAAAATGTGTAGAACCCAGGGATCGAAATTGGGTCATACAACAAACAACCAAGAAACCGCTCAACCATCTCTCCATAACTGTGTGACAGCCAATCTTTCAAAATTGAGTTTACCGCCCAACGCCCAACGCGTTTACCGCCCAACGCCCAACTGTGTGACAGCCAATCTTTCAAAATTGATTCACGCGTGATTGAACGTTCTTCATTTATCCAAAGTGAACCAGATCACCTTTCAAGTACTCATACACTTCACCATTCTCATCACCAAGTCAATTTCCGAAAATCTCTATTTCATTTTTCTTTTCTTTTTGGTTTTAATTCGAGCTAGGATCAAATGGCAAAGCGGTCAAAAATAAAACAGAACACTCGAGTTCTGTAGGGACTGCCGCTTTGAGCAATCAAATATAGTTAGTGCAATCACATCCTCGTCGGAATCGGAAACCTCGTCGGAAAACTAACTGGGAATCGTTTCATCACCGTTCGGTAAACCTTCTTTACTTTCGGGATCAAACCATTTCATTTCTTTTCAAACAAACAACAGGTTGATTATCCAATAAGCAACAGAGGGTGGGTTACGATCTGGTTGGTTTATAACAAAGAAGATGATCGGATAACTCACGTTTAAAAGAATTACGGCGCTGCTATGACACAAAATCAGTTGCAGTTCGTGGTCTGTTGGCATCGCTAAGGAAGCGGAGGTCACGCGTTCGACCCTGACTCCCTGTTCCAGTCGCTGCACTTCATTATTCTTTTTAACTAAACTATTACATGGATCAGCGTAGTTTTAGTATAAAAGAAATAAAAATCATAATATCATCAGGTTAGACCTAGTTGGTCTGTGTGCACTTAAAGGGAAGAGGTCTGGTGTTTGAAACCCGGTTCCAGCTTTGATATAAAAGAAATTAAACCTCCATATCAAATAGGTTAGACACACAGCCTAATTAGTCAGACTGTGTGCACAAGAAGAGGTCAGCAGTTCGAATCTGGGCAGACACGATTTTTGATGTATTTTTCATTTTTCTCATTTATTTCTTCAATAGCCACTAATAACTGTTACTATTATTATTATTATTATTATTATTATTATTATTATTATTATTATTATTATTATTATTATTATTATCTAAAAAAACCTTTTTATAAAGGAACTCATTAAAACCAAGAGATAACCTAAGTAATACGATTCTTAACATCTAAAAATTTATAATCAAATAAATAGTGACGTCTAAATTAACTTATAAACTATAAATACTAGGGATTTCATGTGACGCATTAGTATTAACTAGAACATGTTGGGGTATTTTAACCTTCAGGATAATCGCTTTATTTCTTTCGGGTTCCTATTTTCTCCTCGTGCGTTATCTTCAAGAAATTTATACGCACCCACTGTGACTGAATCCACAACTCCCCATTTTTAATCTATTTATACGTTTTTGGTATATCATGTGTCGCTTGATATTATTATCTTGTTATTTAATTTCGTGCAATTACCATTATGTGAACTAACATGTTATGTGACATTGTTTTGTTGCCATTTAGCGTCCTTACGTTCATTGTAGTCATTTCCTCACATTAGGCCATCTGTTCCCTGTTACCTACGGGCGGAACTCGACGTAGCCTAATATACGAGATCAGCTCCGTTTGACTGAGCTTCGATCTTGCAGCATATCGCGTTACCGTGCACACATGTACATTGTTAAGTTGATTGAACGAGTTTGTTTGTGGGTATAGATTAATTGACATACATGACGTTCTCGTATTTCGGTTAATGCACATTTTCATAAATAAAATATTAAATCTATCATTTTTATTAATGACAAAAAGAGATTCACTCGCCAACTTATGTTAACACAAAGTTTTCTTTTACACATGATACATGTGAGCAGATTTGAAGCATGGATCACATAGGGTTGGCCTTAGAAGAATAAAAACGTTATTTGCAAATTTTTACCTACTTTCACTTTCGATTACTTTAAGAAGTTTGTTGTGGTCATCAACTGTATTTTTCACAAGATGATAATCGTATTGTGTTTGAAAGTTGTGCGTTTGCTGATTGTGATTTTCATCAAACGGATTTCAAGGAGCTGGATTACTTGCTTCTAGGACCTGTTAATGTGATGAAATGGGTTAGTTTACCTTGGTTGGGTAACGGGTTAAAACAAGTTCATGCCAAAATGTTTCTTTATTGGGGTGGGTTGACCCGTTAATCTTCATTTTCTTTTTAAATGTATACTAGACAATATATCAAACGTTTTATTTGTATTTGTTAAGGAGATCAAGGCGATTGATCATCGAAAACAGCCAGAATTGTGGAATGGGGCAGGGTCGCAGGGGAAGTACATTGCACTGCGAAGACGACATATTAAGGTCAAAAGGGTAGGCATGGGAGGCTGCAGAGAAAGTATATCAAGAGCTTTTAGTGGATATGTGTGAGCAGAAATTTGCCCCTAATTTGCCTTGTGTGAAGTCATTGTTTCTGGTTGGTTTGAACCTTTGAAGAATGCAATTTCGGCCGAGCAGGATTTGTGTAGGGAAGGGCGGAATAGAGCGACGTATGCGGTGAGGTTAGTTGTTTCATACTTTTATCTTTTTTATGCAATTGAGAACACTGGTCTTATTGGATCTGCTTATGTTAGAATGATGGTAAGTTCTTGTTGTTCATTATCCTTAAGTCAAATGTTTTGTAATTTAGTTGCAGTTCAAATGTTAAATTACGATTATAATTTACCTTGAAACTGTGCAGAGGTTGAAATCAGGAGGCATCCAAGCCTTTTTATTATCAAGAGCAGAGAAAGCTTGATGAGATTATACAGGTTAAAAGAATGGCCTAGGCGTTTCAAGGTTAGATGTTATTCTATACATCTGGATTGCAGGATTGGAATATTTTTTTTAAATATTGGTCTCTATTTACACATGATTCCACTTGTAGTGACGATGATTATTAAACACGAAACAGTAGGATAGAACTCGTTAATTTCATGGTTGTAAAGTTTCTTGCATTTTTTTTTAACACCAAAAACGAGATAGGTTTTATGGTGGATTGTTCGTTGATGGCTTAATAATAGGTGCCGTAGTAGGACCGAGGAGCAACAACTTCCGTAGGTTGCTGAGCTGGGTCAATGTTGATGCTGGTGTCGCCGCCGCTGAAGCATCAAGTTGTGCATGAACTTGCCGTGGGGCAGCCTGCGTGGGTTGTAAATTATAGATGGGTCACAAAAGATTAACATACTAACATAAGTAAAAAATTTAAGTATGACAGAGCATTCATTTCAGATGCATAAATTTACCTCGACTATGTAGATTGCAGGATAGGCGCCATAGGCGGCAGTGGCAACGGCATCTTGTGGAACAGAAGTTGGGGCTATGTGCCATAAGCAGCCTAAAAAGTACATCAAAAGGTAAACAAGATATTCATTTATAAAAGTAATTTTATTTAACATGTACTTGATCCAAGCTGCCTGATTAGTAAGGAGATAAGTAGGGGTGTAAACGAACTGAGCTACTCGTGAGACACTCAAAATCGGCTCACTAAAATCTGAAAGTGAGCCGAGCTTAAATGAGCCCGAGCTTCACATACCAATATAATAATTTTTTATTTAATATACAAAATATAACTAGAGAATAAATATAATTATCTACAAAAATAGAGGTAACAAAAAATATATATTTTGTTATTCACAAATAATTACATACAAATTCATATAACTAATGATATACGCACATAAACAAAATAATAAAATAGTATTAATAGGTGGAGCCAAGCTTGAGCATGAGCTTTAGACAGAGCTCGAAACAAGCCGACTAGAGCTTAACCGAGTTGTTTACACCCGTAGATACAAACACAAGAAAACAAATTTAAATAGAAGTTAATGATCCGTTGAGTAATAATACCTCGTAGGTATAGGTTGTAGGCCATTGTTGTCGTTGAGCTTTTGTAGCTTATGGTAAGCTTGAGTCTGAACACCATAACCCACCGACCACTAGCCACTGGTTCTGTGTGCCCGGGTAGGCTAAAGGAGCAGATGAAACACCACGAGTCTTAGCAAGCTTTGCTCTATCTGAAACTAGATGACCGTCCAGGCAGTGTTTCTTAGATTCCAAGCCATTTTTATGAGGTAAAAAGAGCTTGGCACGCCTATTGCCTGCCTCTTATACTTTCAGGCCTTTCATTCCTCCAAACGGATTTGTGTTTTAGATATTTGAATTTCGGCAAAATTGCAGTTTCCAAAGCCGGACCTGCCCAGTTTAAGTTTTTGTATAAATAAAGAGTTTTGTTTGTAGTAGAAGTAAGTGATGATGAATACATAGGTCAACCAAGTATTTTAAGAGTAATTAAGGCAACCAAGGTCACACAAATACCAGTTTTTTTGGTCATGCCATTCCCAGCCAAAAACCTATTGGATGCCAGATATACCCTCTAGATTCAAAAAAATAAATATATGCGAAGTCAGTTTTGTTTCTTAAAATGTACAAAACTGGGCTTGTTTTTGAATTTTTTGAGGAGCATAATGGGTATTACATACTGGATTTTTTAATGGACCAGTTCATTTTTGTGTTTGTGTTAGGTTTTTAGGGGCATGAATGATTTACTAGGTATAGTGGAACATACCTCATTGTTAGGCCATGACTGGTTACTTTTAGATTTCTTTTTTTGTTTTTGTTTTTTGCAACTTTTTTAAGAAATAGACCAATATGCTAATCTATGTTAAGGGTATTCTAGATGGTAAGTTGATGGAAAGTTGGTGGTATGTTCACGCCATACTGTTGACTCCGCGACAACGCGTGGGTTTCCCACTAGTAAAAAAGAAAGATAACCTCATGTAAACCCTAAATTAAATTTTAATTTTTTTATTCTCTAATACTAAATTATTACGGTTATAAAAATAACAAACTCAAATCGTTTAGATGGTTTTGTATTCTTTTTAAACATGAAGGAAAGATGACGTCATCTGAACCCTAAACAAAAAATTTGTATATTGACTCTGACATTAAATTATTACGGCTACAAAGTGAAAAAAAACTCAAATTGTTTAGTTTGTTTTATCTATGATTCATACTTTTTAAAATAAATACATCGATATCATACATTCAAATATGTATGTTATGCACATAAAAACACTCACACTACTTCCATAAACGTGTAGATAATATAACTTTCATGTTACTTGTAGATATTTTAATTTTATAAATAAGCGAATTTATTCATTTTTTTTAACTTAAGTAGAGATTAAAAACCAATACTGTATATAAACTACTTTTTTATATTTTAAATCAAGAAGTATAAATAACTAAGATGAAGGGGTTATCAATTGGCCTTAATTCGACAAATTTCAGGGTTGTGAGAGGTAAAAAGAGGATATACTTTTTTCTATCGCTAATTTTGTTGATACTCAATGAGGAAAAGTTTGGATACTGGCTTCAAATTCTGTTGATTGATTTAAAGGCGGTGTCCTAGTAGAGTGGTGAAAATTACAACATATATTTTTTTTGGAACGGAAATATATTGTCGCCAACTTTATAAATTATAAAACATATGTGGAGATAGATAGTGATGTAGCCCATCGTGTTCAGGTTGGATGGTGTAGGTGGAGAGTAGTCACGGGTTATTGTGTGACAAGAGGTTTCCAACTAAACTAAAGAGGAAGTTTTATAGGGTGGCAGTTAGACCTGCTATGTTATACGTAATAGATTGTGAGCCATCAAGAAGGCACATGCGTGTGAGCTGGAGATAGCTGAGATGAGGATATTAAGATGGATGTGTGGGCACACCAGGCTGGACAAGATAAGAATAAGGTTTTTCAGGAAGAGATTAGGTGTAGCTAGTATTTCGAATAAGATAAGGGATGGGAGGTTGAGATGGTTTGGACATGTTAGGAGGAGGCAGGTGACGAACACAGTCAAAACCGTAGACACATGCACTGTTGTTAGACTTGCACCTTTCTGAGGACATGATTGATGATAGGAGTTCATGGAGAAGTAGGATTAAGGTTAAGGACTTCTAGGAGGAGGTTACGGTTTTGTATTAGTTATGGATTTGAGACTGTTTTTTCAGTAGTCTGTAAATACTATAATTTGCATGTGCGTCTATTTCATGTGTTATCGTTATCTGATCCTATTATATGTTTTGACTATTTCCCATGTTTGATAGCTTAGTTAGAATATCCTCATTACTCTTATATGGTTATATGTTTATACATGTTTTATTTGACTCTTTGGTATGGATATGATTTTAGAGCTGGATATTTCACTGGAAGCAGTCTCTCTATCCTCCGTGATAGAGGTAAGACTTGCTTACATCCACCCTTTCTAAGCTGGGCTATGAGTGAGATTATACTGGGTAGATTGATTGATTGAATATACTACAAAAATGACCAATTGCGGTCGTCAAAACAATCGCAAATGCCTTTTTGCGGCTGCTTCGCCCAATTTAAATGGTCACCTTCGTAATGATTTTTCCCACTGAAATATCCTTGCGACTGATTTTGCAACCAAAGTTACCATCCAAATTGCGACCGCCATTTTGATCGTATTTATTTTTGGTGGAATCAAATAGAAAAATAAATTAATGATTTTCTAATGCTTATAAATTCAAATACTAAAATCAAATAATTCTACACCATCACATGACTATTGGTGTAAATCACTCAAACATTTAAAACTAAATATGACGAAGAAAACCATTAAAATAAATCTATAAATTTTATACATATATTCTACACAGACTAAACCAAAAGATTCAACAAAGTAAACATATTATTGTTATTACTTTAGCTTATAATGAGAATTTTACAAAGTAGAAAGACAAACATGAACGAAATTCAGCATTCAGGAACCTCTTACATAAACTGCTACATGGTCGCCTGGATTTGCATTTCATGTAGAACATTATTAGCTTTCGTCGATACTTATGGTAGAGAACAGAATGAGCATTCTACCACATATTTTATGTTCTGCAATAGTGGCATTATATCCTAATATGTAGAGAAAAGCTTCCATATGGGGCCATTCGAGTCCTCTTACAGAGTTACATAGCCATATCTAAACCTGAAAATAAAAACTTGACAACTAGAAATAGGCTAGATACAAAATATTGATTCAATAGACCCATACCTACCTCTTCGATCATGAATTATCTGCCACGTTGCAAGCAGTAATCTTAAGATCAGAATCAAATCACATAATGCAATGGAAAATGATAACGCGAACACACAAAAACGTCGAAATCGCCAACCGAATTGGGGTGGACTTATTCAATGAGAGGGGAGACTAGTGAAGGTGAAATGGTTTGGGGGAGGGGGAGGCGCATTTAGGTTATGAGGGAGGGCGAGGGAATATCAATGGAGAACTAAGAAAAAGCAAGAATAAGAGAATTGAGAAGAAGTGAGTAAATGAAATAGAAAAAAATTTTTAAAGAAAAAAATGGGGCGTGAAACTAATAAGATGGGGAAAAACTAGTTACGAATCAAATTTAGGGAAAGAATCAAACTTAGCGAAAAAGTTTTTCTATAACAACATTAACATTACAAATAAATAAAAGAATCATAATTTACAGCATTAAATTTATAATTTAACATTTTAACTATTAAAAAGGCTAGATAAGATAAAATATACACCACAATGTATAACTTTTGAAATATAACTTTGTGTTTATACATGATATATATGGAATACAAGATGATATATTCTAAATATATAAGTATCCTAAACAAAATATTTTAAAAAGTATATCGCATTAAAAAGCGAGCCTTGGAACAAAGGTAAGGTTGTTGCTATTTGGCCCGAAGACCACATGTTTGAGTTGTGAATATTGCTAGTTAGATAAATGCAGGGTAAGGATGCCTAAATTATATCCATATGCGTAAATTATATCCATAGCTAGTTTATAATTATTTTTAAACTTTCGGACACTATTGAGCTTTGTGATAATTCAATTTAAATCCCAGAATTCCGTGGTGCTATATGAATACTGATATCAATCGTCACGCACAAACCTCAAGTCTAAGCCCACTAGGAAATCAGGGTGTGACATCACCCTTCCCAAAATCAAAGGAAGCCCTCATCTTTGAAATCCAAAGTAGACATTGATAACTTTAGCAAAAAAATTACAACAATTCAATCATCTATTTCTCCTCAACACTTTTTTGGCACACACATCTTTTTCAAACATGAGTGGTCGTCATTTTATCTAGAAATTCTCTTGAAGCAACCTTTTTATGTTATTCAAACTCTTATACCCATCAAAATCTAACTTTCACACTTGAACCTTCAAAATATTCTCAACCATACCCAACAACCTAGTACAATTACATTTCGAGACGAAATTTCCTAAAGTAGATGAGACTATAACCATCACAAAATTTCCAAGCTTGTGTTTTTCATCATTTTCATACTTATTAAATTCTTACACATATTTTGTTATCCTACATACTAGCAAAGCGATTTTTACGTTAGTACCAGAACAAAATTTGAGTATCACATACCTTGAAACCTCCTCTATAATCTAACAAAATTTAATTGAGGGATTAAAACCATAAGATACTGAAACTAGAAGTTAAGAGCTAAAAATGACCCAAAAATATCAAAATTTTTTAATGTTTTGCCACATATCTTCATCCTTTGCCACCATTTTCACTTATAAAAATACATCATGGGACACTAATCAACCCCTAAGACACCCATGAACACTTTTCTTACTCATGTTGATACTTCTCAATTTTCTTCTAGTATTTGTAAAAGTCTGCTAACGTTAGTAAGTTTCTTTCCATTAAGTCTTTCAATAGCAATTAGTGTATTTGTCGTTTTGGAAAAATTCTGTTGTCACTTTAAACGATCATAACTTGATCAAAACTTAACCAAATGAAGTGAACTCTTACTTCATGTTTAAGTTCGTCGAAATACGGTTTCAACTATATATAATACACTTAAAAACACTTTCGTTTAGACCCTCAACCATTTAAAATCAAACTGAAAACAAAAAAATGAATGAACTACAAAGATCCACAGTTTTGACCATTTTTCGGGTTCCAAACAGAAAAACTTTATAAATGCAAGTTGTAAAACACATTCCAATCTAGTTGTCTGGAAATTTTTATAATATTTTGACATCGTTTACTATTTTTAAAACGTAAATCAAAAGAAACACAGAAAGATGTCAAAATCTATATTTTCTAAAAACTAAAATAATTTACCATTAACCAAAGGTTCTTTTAAGCATTACCATCTACAAACACCGACATAACAAAACCTTAATAAAACCATCCTTATTATTAGGATTCACTTGAAATTTTGTGAACGTGCGAAATCTTAGCCTAAAATCAAGGTGAGTACACAACCCCCTTTTCCACTTTTATCTATTTTGGGGTGATTCATATGTGGTAACTATTTTCATAAATACAATTCGACTACCTTATGGCATATGTGATCACCATCTGCTCTTTGTGTGTGAAACTTGCTTCCTATACCAAAATCGAAAACTATCACTAATCAATCTTGCTTCCCGTTGTCTGGTTTGGGAAGATCCATAGTGGAATGAGCTATACTTTATCTGGATTTCCATGCTTTGGCGTTTGTGTGCATATCTCTTTTCATTCCTACTTCCCGTTGTGTGGTTTGGGAAGATCCATAGTGGAATGAGCTATACTTACTTGGTTTTCCATGCTAAATGTTTGTGATGCATATCTTGTTGACATAAATAGCTTAGTTTTATACATATTGCGATTCGAACTGTACTACACTTTTGCTACACATTTTCGATATCAAAACCAACGTATTGCAATACTAAACATTTATCTATGTACTTGGCTACAAAAACCTATTTCTCATTACTCTTGTATTTTTCCAATGTATTGCAATACCAAAATTTTTGCCATATACGTGGCCACAAAAACCTATGTTAGTCATCAACTTTTTATTTGACCTTTATTTTTAAATATGTTTCAGGTGCTAGTGTTTGGTGATCTTATCCCAGTTTGCTACAGATAGAAAATGGACTTTGCCTTAGCTTGCCTTAATAAAAAACAATTATTGTGTACAATGAAGTTTCATTAATTAATATATTGAAACTTTAAACTGGTGTCATGTGTTTTTGAACAATCTACTTTAGTCATGCCCCGACAATTTCGCCGCCAGTTGGGGTGTTACAAGAATGGGTTTGAATTCACCATTAAACTTTTCAAAACACAAAATTTGCATCGTGTAACTGATCCTAGTGTCCCAAACGGTGGTCTAGGCCTCGCGAACGGTGGGTTCAACCATTGGGACACATGTTACTCTCTACCAACACTCAAGCTGGATGCTAAAGGCTTCTCGGATGCTCAGAGACCAAATCTAGCATTCGGCTCATTGAGACACCCCATGTTCATGTATTATAATTGTCGTAACTCCTTTTCTAACCCGAGATATATCCTTTTGAAGTTCTAAAGGGAATGTGGCTCAACTGTTTTCTTCTTTCACACTTTCAGGCCTTGTAGTTTCTTCCAAGTGCCTCCAAAACACAAAGTTAACATGCTTAGACATGAATATCATATGCCGAGCAATCGCCATCCTAGAATACCAGTTACTAACCTGACACACATGCAAAATGAGTCGTCAGCAATTTTGATTGTGTTGATTTAGCGAGTAAATAAGTATTCGGTTGCAAACATTTTAGACATGAAAGAGTATCAAAACACATTTTAGAACATTAACCATAAAATAAGATTTTTTAAAGAAAAATCTATCATCACTATGTGCTAACCACCATCACCTAAAGGCAACGATTTCCTACATCTTAAACATGTTGTCACCCCAACGCATAAAAGGCCCACACAACAACACGTTCGCCACCTCAATGAAACCACCGTCTACATGACAGGACATATTGTCACCACAACGAAGTGTAGTCCACAAACTTCGTTTCAAGTAACCTTAACGCAAAATACCCACATAAGACTCTTCCCTGCCCTAGTATGAGACTACTAACATACACGACTCTAGAACCACGTTAAAATTAAACACATAGGTGTATAATTTAAACATTCTTGTAAAATAACATCTTTTGTGCCTAATGCCATCTAAAACCATATCTTTGTTCAATACAATAAGACATTTGTATTAGCCCCACTATAACTAAACATAAAAGGGGTTTATAGAACTCGCCTCAAGCAACCATACCAAACTCAAGAACTCAATAATGCCTAATCGATAGACCCATGCTACTAAACTCGCATCATGAATCAAAACGATATATTAATATCATCTAAACCCTTCGCACGCAACCTTTCCAAATTGACCCGTTAATGCGTCCTAAAACCCAATCACAAACCCGACCCGGGTTTGGTATACCACCGAGATACTCCCATGATGACTTGGTAACCTAGCGAGACTCTTTAAGTGTCCGGCTCCACTACAGCAACCAACAACCACCATAACCGCCATCTACCATGATTCACCCAACCCACCGTGGGTTCGATTTACACCCATTCGGGTGAAAGCCAACACCGGCTGGCCACAATCCATCACCACCGACCACCACCCCTACGGTGGTCGGATCACTCAACGTCCCTCATACAGACCCAATTAAGGTTCATTCACGCAATCCACCCTAAACCGAAACCCCAAATCGAAATTTACTAGAACTCGGGTTAGAATTTACATAAATTCATAAATTCACCCAAATCGAAATTTTGGATGGTCGCATTCTTGGAAAATCCCCAAATTTCACAAAAGCGTAGATGATGAATCGTGATTAAACCAACACCCGACAAACTAAGCAATAAATTGAGAACAAAAGTTGCGAAATCAAATCTTAAACCATGGAAAGCGCGTCACCGACACCTCGTCTCCATATCGTCTGCTTGTTTCCGGTCTATGGTGCAAGCAGGTGCCCACTTGCGGCTCAGAACCCAATTAGGGTTTCCCCACTTGTTGGGTTTGGTCTCATTGCAAGTTCAATTCTCCCCATTTCGTCGTTTCATGATTTGGATTAAAATACCGTCCAATTTATTTAGAACTAGCTAATTATGAAGCCATAGAAATTATACAACAAAGACACCCGATAAATTTTGGGTTTTTACACTTATATCTAAAATATGTTAACCAATTTATTTAGAACTAGCTAATCTCCTTGTTTACAACAAATTTAACTTTTTTTTTCTTATGAAAGCGGCGACTGTGTTTGTCATTGAAGCAATTTCGGTAGCTATGTGTGTGTCAAAATTAAATATTAATTTATTTTTAAAAAACCAGCTATATGTGTGCGACCAAAATCAATTTTGTTTTGTTCTATTATTTTTTTTTGCAAAACTAGCGACGTGTTTGCAACCTACCAATTTCAGTTGTGATATTTGCGATCGTATTTACTATTTACGACCAGATTCAGTTTTGTTGTATATTTTTTTAACACTAGTGACCAAATTTGCGAACAAAACAATACCGGTCGGGTTATTTGCGATCTTTTTGTGACTTAATTCATTTTTATTTTATTTTTTATTGTTCTATAAAATTATTGACTACATTTGCAACCATTTTGCGACAAAAAAACTCAGTTGCTAATTTTGAGTTGATTGCTAAATTTACAACTGAGTTATACTACCCTTTTGCCTGAGAGTAAGTATTACACTCTCTTAAATACAAGTGTAACATGAGAGTGAGAGTAGAGAGCATAGAATTGAACACCTAAATGAGAGAAGACATGTATTTATAGCACAAGATAGTGAAGAGACGTCACTTTCAGATTATCCTTGTGGTCTCCTTTGTGTCCCTTGTTAGTGGTAGCAGAGGAGGATGGAGATTTGTGAAGCGTATTGGCCAGAAGTCAATATCGGAGATGTCCTTATGGTTCCCCGTGCCAACCGTTAATGGGTGTGGATGCTCGCAATCATCATCATTGGCCGGATGTTACTATTAGGATATCCGTGTGGTCTCCTCTGTGATAATCGCTAGTGGTGACTAAGGAGGGAGGAGATCCATAGAATGTCATTGGCCAGACGTCACTACCAGAATATCGTCGATGGTGGAGTTGTGGTCTCCACTGAGATAACACTAGTGGTGACTAAGGAGAGAGGAGATCCATGGATCGCCATTGATCAGGCGTTGCTATCAAGATGTCCTTGTGTCTTCCTTTATGTCTGACACTCTTGAAGTGATGTCCGGTCCCTACTTGATGTTTGTGTTTATGGTTCTTAAGATATGGGTCGGATATTACCTAGACTCACAAAAAGTCTGGGTCCATAACTCTTTAGTTATATTTAAAATTTATCCAACGTATAAACTCTGTGAATTTTTAGTTTATTAGAGAAGTAAAAAAAGAGTCCTATTTCCCTACCTGGTATTACTCGTGAAACTATGATTTTTTGCATTTTGCCATTTTATTTATTTTATAATTTATCTTGATATAATTTGCTATTTTATTGATTTTATAATTTGTCTTGGTATTCCTCGTGAAACTATCATACCGTCTTTTTTTACAATTTGCCATTTTATTTTTTTTTATAATTTATCTTGATTATTGATAAATTTCCAATGAAAAATAATTTATAGTCAACAATTGCATGGCAAGTGTATCCTAAACAATGATTTATCACAGTTCACATATTACAAAACGTGGTAGTTGGCGATTAAAATAGTCAGCAATTGAATCAAACTTTTTGGCAACCCTTGGTTATAAAAGTGAAGCATGAAGAACACAAAGACACTCACCAGCAGAAGAGAACCCAAACGCACATCTCATCTCTGAGGTCTCACTTTATTTATTGAGCTTAAAGTTCCAGTAATTTCAGTTTCTTTAATTTGATACATATATCTTATTTTGCTTTTGTTATATATGTATGCAGGTTATCAAATATCTAACAACATGGGTGCAGGTGGGCGGATGTCAGACCCATCTGAGGGCAAAAACATCCTCGAACGTGTCCCCATTGATCCACCATTCACTCTAAGTGATCTAAAGAAAGCAATCCCTGCTCACTGCTTCCAACGATCTGTCATCCGTTCATCGTACTATGTTGTTCACGACCTCATTGTGGCCTATGTCTTCTACTTCCTTGCCAACACATACATCCCTCTTCTCCCTACCCCGTGGGCTTACTTAGCATGGCCGGTTTACTGGTTTTGTCAAGCTAGCATCCTCACTGGGCTATGGGTTATCGGTCACGAATGCGGTCACCATGCCTTTAGTGATTACCAGTTGATCGATGACGCTGTTGGGTTCGTCCTCCATTCTGCTCTCTTTACCCCTTATTTCTCTTGGAAATACAGCCATAGGAACCACCATGCTAACACGAATTCGCTTGATAACGATGAAGTTTACATTCCTAAACGCAAGTCCAAAGTTGCCATTTACTCAAAGATTCTTAACAATCCTCCAGGTCGAGTGTTCACTTTGGTTTTCCGGTTAACTCTAGGGTTTCCTTTGTACCTCTTGACTAACATTTCTGGCAAGAAATACGGGAGGTTCGCCAACCACTTTGATCCACTAAGTCCAATTTTCACCGAGCGTGAAAGGATTCAGGTTGTTATATCTGATATTGGTATTCTCGCGGTTTTGTATGCAACTAAGCTACTTGTAGAAGCCAAGGGTGTAGCTTGGGTGACAAACATGTATTTACTTCCGGTGATAGGTGTACACATGTTTTTCGTGTTGATCACGTATTTGCACCACCCCCATCTCTCATTACCTCATTATGATTCAACCGAATGGAACTGGATTAGAGGGGCATTATCGACCATTGATAGGGATTTCGGTTTCCTGAACAGGGTTTTCCATGATGTCACCCACACTCACGTCTTGCATCATTTGATCTCCTACATTCCACATTATCATGCAAAGGAGGCAAGGGACGCAATCAAGCCAGTCTTGGGTGAGTTTTATAAGATTGACAGGACCCCGATTTTCAAGGCGATGTGGAGAGAGGCCAAGGAATGCATCTACATCGAACCGGATGAAGATAGCGAACACAAAGGCACATATTGGTACCATAAAATGTAATCAGTGTACGCAAACAATGCAATGTATGCTTAACTAAGTGTCCAACTTTGTGTCTCCCTATATAATAAGTGTTGTGCATGGCTCAACCGTGCATATTGATTATGTATTTTTTTATAAAATTTGTCAGCTTCAAAAAAAATGTAGAGCAGTGGAATCTGTGTGAAATTTTCTATTTGTGGTAAAGTCTCCAACTTTGTATTCGGTATTCCCTATATAATAAGGGTTGTGCACGGCTCAACCGTGCATATGATTATGTAGTGGCATTTGTGTGAAATTTTATGAGTTACCTATCATTTCTAATTTTATGTACTGCATAAATATACAAGTGTCACCATATTAGTGATCTGTATTTTATATTACATCTCTTTTAAACGCAAAAGGAATGGAGACCCTGATCTAAATATGTTCGGATCAGTATAATCGTTTTGACTAGCTTGAGGCGGTAGAGGAGAAGTAGTGTTCGGTATCTCGCCCACATCATAGGTTTGTTTGTATCGAAGTTGCGGTTGTGTAAATGCATATTTTTATAAGCTGGAGAGATTTTATAAAAAGTTTGGAGTTTGGTAGAAGAGAATGATATGAAAAATGGTGGAATAGTTGGGTTTCTTATAAAGGTTAGTTATTTTTTTTAAATTGAAATCCTTTTTTTAAACTAGTCGTTGGGGCTCAACGGCTATAAGCCACACCAATTGAGACCACATGTCATCACTATAAGCCTAATAACCTATAGGGATGACATGTCGTCCCAACAAGCTAAAATTTTAGTTTAACAGGTGTGTTTTCTTGTAGTGCACCCTTATCACTCCACGCCGGTGGAAAACTTCCCGCCCCACACATAACGCTGCTGTTTACGCTGTTCACGGGCCGATGTGTCCAACGGTAGAGAGGCCACAACACCATCTAGCTTGTTTTTCTATGGTTCATACTTTTCAAAAAATTTACTTCTTACGTTCATATATGTAGAAATAATATGTATATTGTGCACATAAAAGCTGTCAAACAGAATTGATTTTTTTAAAAATATTTAAACATTTGTCTACAAATGTATAGTTTATAAAACCGAACTACAAATGACTTGTACATATATAGGTTTCTAAAATAAACGAATTTATTCATATTTTTCCAACTTAAGTAGAGATTAAAAAACATTGTATAACAGCTATTTTTATTATGGTTTAGAGTTAACTGCCATTTTGGTTCTAAGGTTTGGTCACTTTTGTCACTTTAGTTCAAAATTCAAAACTTTTGCATCTGGGTCCCTGTAGTTTCAGTTTTATTGCCATTTTGGTCCAAAAGTGAAATCAGGTCATATAGTCTTCTATAATCCTGCTATTTGTCCTTTTTCTCAAGGGCAAATGGCCATTTTAAGCATTAATATATATATATATATATAATAAAAAAAACCCAAAACAACTAATCAACTATCTCAGCTCTCTTCTCTTTCTCTCTTACGTTTTCACCATCAGTCAACAACCAACACCACCCAACCTCCTGCAGTTAGGAGCATCACCAGCATCTTCAAAAACCCCATCTGCTGCAGCGTCTTAACCCCATCCTCTTTCCCAACGGATCTGCAATTTCACATATCTGATTCAACGCTTGAAGGGTTTCAATGGCTGTTGAAATCCGGCGAAGGGGAACTATAACGATGGATAGTAGTGGTGGGTTTCAATCGTATAGATCCTTGTAGAGATGAGAGAACGAGAGAAGAACAAACCTGACGGAGACGATGAATGACGGCCGTGAAGTGTTTTAGAGGTGTGCGGCGAGGGTTGGTGGTGTGTGGTGGTTCTGAATGGTGATGGTGGCAAACGGTGGGTGAAGGGGTAACGAGTGAGGCGATGAGTAGTGGTTCAGCTTTGGTGATGCGGCGAAGCTGATGGTGTTATTAAGGTTGTCGATTCGGAGTGAAGATGGAATATGGAGAACGGTAGGTAGGGGTGGGGTGGATAAGGTTTCCGGTCAGGAAAGGGTGGTGCTACGACGATGCTGTGTGGTGGTGTCGGCGACCGACAACGATAGAGGGTGGTGGCAGTGAACGGTGGGGTTTGGGGCGATCAATGGAGTTGTGGGGAAGGAGATGGTTCTCTTATTAGGGTTCCAACACATAATGACCATTTTAATTAACATATATTTTGATTAAAATAACCATTTTGCTCCTAAGGAAAAAGACACAAAACATGATTTTATAAGACAAATATGACCAAATTTCACTTTTGTATCAAAATGACAATAAAATTGAAAATTAGGGACTCAGATGCAAAATGTTTAAGTTTTGAACTAAAGTGGAAATAATGACCAAACCTCAGGAACCAAAATAGCAGTTTACTCAATATTTTAAAATCAAGAAGTATAGCTAAGATGAAGGGTTTATCAAGTGGATTTAATTAGATATATTTTATTTAGGGTTGAGTACTCGAGTTCGGAGAGGTAACACGGAGAAAATAGTACTTTTGTTTATCGCTAATTTTGTTGCTATTCTTTTTATTTAATCGCTAATTTTGTTGCTATTCTTTTTGCTAATTTTATCCCAACAAGCTAAAATAATTTAGTTTAAACAGGTGTGTTTTCTTGTAGTGCACCCTTATCACTCCACGTCAGTGTAAAACTTCCAGCCCTACACGCAGCTGCTCTTTACACTGTTCGCGAGCCGATGTGCCCAACGTAGAGACGCCACAACGCCGGTATTTCCACCCATATCGTGTGATTTAAAAAAATTATTGCTCTCTGACACTAAATTATTACCGCCACAAAAAGAACAACTCAAATCATCTAGCTTGTTTTA
This sequence comes from Scalesia atractyloides, assembly GCA_947069175.1. Taxonomy (NCBI): domain Eukaryota; kingdom Viridiplantae; phylum Streptophyta; class Magnoliopsida; order Asterales; family Asteraceae; genus Scalesia; species Scalesia atractyloides. The sequence goes on from CAMTDV010000020.1 coordinate 25,032,316, forward strand.
TCTTTGGTTCATACTTTTAAAAAAAATTACTTCTTACGTTCATATATGTAGAATTAATATGTATATTATGCACGTAAAAACTGTCAAACGGAATTGATTTTTTTAAAATATTTAAACATTTATCTACAAATGTATAGTTTATACAACCGAACTACAAATGACTTGTACATATGTAGGTTTTAAAAATAAACGAATTTATTCATCTTTTTCCAACTTAAGTAGAGATTAAAAAACATTGTATACGAGCATTACTGAAGTTGTTAACTTATGGCTTGGGGGATCCTTCCCTAAGGTGCTTGCTGAGTTTGTTGCCTCGGCTCCCCTCACCCCCTTATTGAAGCCTGATAAAGGAATTCGACCTATTGTTGTGGGGGGTATTTGGCGAAGGTTGGTTTCAAAGGTAGCGATGAAGAAGATCGGGAAAGAAATGACCCAGTACTTGGGTGACTATCAATTTGGGGTGGGGGTGCCAAATGGGGCAGAGGCGATGCTTCACAGTGCAAACAGGTTTCTCAACTCATTTCATGCAGATGGTTCCTTAGCCTTGCTTACTGTAGATTTCTCGAATGCTTTCAACACGGTCGACCGCACAGCTTTTCTGCATGAGGTTCATCACCGTTGCCCGTCAATCTATCGGTGGGTCCAATTTCTTGACGCCCAGCCTGCTAGGTTGTATGTTGGTAACGAGTGTATTGGGGCTACTTGTCACACCCCGACCCGCAACGGAATAAGAGTCGGGGCATAATTGGGTTATCACCAAAGCTCATGATATTTACTAATATGTTTCATATTTATTAAAGTCAAAATTACATTCCCAATAATCCAAACATGTCCATACAAATACAAAGAAAATAACCAACTAAACAATTCCAAGCTCTAAATCATTTTATTCTTCTAGGCCAATCCTATGTGTTTCTTGCTGCAGCTGGTTCACCTGTATCATGTGTAAAAATGGGGGTTTTTGGGTCAACATAAGTTGGCGAGTGAACCTTGTTAGATAAACATTTATTATTGATTTTCTTGTTAGTTTATCAATGAAAAATTGTGCAATAATCATAAGTGAGCAAATGTAAATAATCAAACTAGTAGCAATAACAACCACAAACTATAACATACAATAACAACAATAACATATCAACTTGCATAAATATATAACATGAATGAAACTGTGCGATCAAGGCTCAATCAAACGGAGCCGATCGTATTGCATGTACTGAAAATGATAAATGTCTGTGCGATCAAGGCTCAATCAAACGGAGCCGATCGTATGTTGGCACGCCAGGTTCACGCTCATAATGTAACGGGAACATGCTCAACGCTCATAATGTAATGGGGAGCGGCGGCCTATGAAGTTGCATGTACTGAAAATACTAAATTAAATCTAACAATAACCACACAAACAGTTGAAAGAAGCTGAATACACATTTATTCATGATATGATGTATGCACAATGATTTAAATATAATATATGGCAAGACACATGATACACCCCAAAAACATGATTAAAACGGGGAATTTGTAAAGATTCACTCACATTGGGTGCGTTCGGTTGGAGATGATGAGATGCGCACGAGTTGGAATGATTGAACAACGAGTATTAACTAACTAAATGATAACGGAAAATATAGTAAATGAGTGGATTTTATTGATAATTTTAATAGGATTTTTAGATATATTTTTGTGAGTTTAAGGCTATTTCCTATCTTTAAAACATTATTTTTAAGTATTTTTAATTGATTTTTAAATTAAATTAAATAAATAAAAATATAAAAATATGTTGACTTTTGCATTGACGTGACCGTTGACCGTTTGACTTGTTGACCGGTTTTATTGTGTAATTGTATGCGCCGGGTAAGGCTCGAACCCGAGACCTCCCGTTCGCGTGCACGCAGCTCTACCAACTGAGCTACGTGTCTAACCTGAAATAATTCTGTTTTTAATTATACTTATATACTAACTCAGTTTATTCAAAATTCTTTTATTTTCAAAAATATTTTAAATCATCCAACGGTGTCACTAACAGGTCTCGAACCCGGGACCTGTGCTTTAACGTTACACACAGTCCACCGCTGGACTGTGTGTCTAACTTGGTTAATATACAGATTTTTATTATACTTAACAACTAACGTAAGTTAATCCGGTTCAGTTAGAAAAATAAAACATCTTATATTACAGAGAGGGTGCGTGTATCAGGGATCGAACTCGGGCGTGTGTTTTGTATGTGCACACAGTCCACCGCTGGACTGTGTGTCTAACCCGTTTATAATACCGATTTTAATAAATCTTACAATACTAACACACTTCATCTTCTTCGCTAATTTTTACAGACAACAATTTACTCATGTTTCTTGTTTTAAAACGATTAACAACATTCAAAAGACTAAAATGAAATGACAGAGACGGGGTTGGAAGCAAACATACCGGAGGAATGATTTAACCTAGAATTTCGGCAAGGCGTCGGCTCTGTTTTTATGGACTTCAACTGAGCGAACAAATTAACCGTTTCGATTAGCTAATCGTGGAATTGAAGTGCTAAACAAGCGTTAACAGAGTGTTTGAATGTCCATACGTTTTACAGCGGAAGATAAGAACTTTCAGAGGTTTTCCGGCGAGTAGGAATTATCCGATAACGACGTCTGAATTTGATTTCAATTGAAAGGTTTGAGTTAGCAATAGCTTAACAATTGATAGACCACGAAGGAATTGAAAGACTTACTGTTTTGATGGAGAATACGGTTTTTCGGCGAAAGTCCGGCGAGTCCAATTAGATTCTCCGGCGAACTGAAACTTGTGCGGAAATGTAATTGAGAGCTTTCCGAGTGTGTTTGAGTCGTGAGAGAGAACAAAGATTGAAGTAATTCTGGAATTGAAAGTTTTCGGTTATAAAAACCGATCCACTTCTAGAATTCAAGTTCATTCAAAGCAACTTGATTGAAAACGTCGGTGTAGCGGTTATAATCGGTAAACCGCGTATTATCAAACGTTTTGGACGGTTGAATAGCGATTACGGTTTTCAGTTTGGCGCAACCGGTTGATCTATGATTGACTATAAAATTTATTTGTTTCCTAGAGTTGACAGAAAACAACAAGTGGCGGAGTGGTTATGTGTGTGTGTGATAAGTCGTTGGGCTTAAGCCCGGCTGACCGGGTTTCGAGTCCCGGCAGCCTCATTTTATTTTTAATTATTTTATTTTTACTTTTTTATCAATTATAACTTTTATAGTTTAGTTTGTTTATTAATTATGTATCATTAAAAATCAAAGTAGACATAAATACACAATGAAACATTTATAACTTGATATTCGATTACAAACGGAGCGGGTTTGGAGAACCCGTTTTTTGACAAATGTTACATATCCCCTACTTTTAGGAATTTCGTCCCGAAATTTAAGTAGTAGTAGGAAAAAGATGCGGGCATTTTTCGCGCATTGAGTCTTCACGTTCCCAAGTAAACTCAGGTCCCCGTTTCGACTCCCAGCTACCCTAACAATTGGAATGCGACTTCGTCGAAGAAGTTTTTCTCCGAAGTCCATGATCTCTACCGGTCTTTCAATAAAATGCATAGATTCATCAATCTGTATATCTTCTAGTGGAATATGGAGGTTTTCATCAGCGAGGCACTTCTTCAAGTTGGATACGTGGAATGTGGGATGAATCCTGTTTGAGTTCTTCTGGTAGATCAAGCTTGTATGCTACAGGTCCTACTCTTTCGAGTATCTTGAAAGGTCCCACGTAGCGTGGTGCTAGCTTGCCTTTCTGACCAAATCGAACTACTCCCTTCCACGGTGATACTTTTAAAAGTACATGATTACCAATGTTAAACTCCAAAGGCTTCCATCGTTTATCTGCATAACTCTTTTGACGACTTTGAGCCGCTAGAAGATTGTTTCGAATTTGATGGATCGTGTCTGTGGTTTCTTGAATCAATTCCGGACCAGTGATTTGAGCTTCCCCAATTTCGTGCCAACATACTGGAGATCGGCACTTACGACCATATAAAGCTTCAAAAGGTGCCATGCCGATGCTTGAATGATAGCTGTTGTTGTACGAAAATTCAACTAATGGTAGATGAGCGTCCCAATTTCCCTTGAAGTCTATGACACATGCTCAAGCATATCTTCAAGAGTTTGAATGGTGCGTTCAGATTGTCCATCAGTTTGAGGATGATAGGCGGTACTGAGATCTAATCGGTACCCATAGCGGCTTGTACTGCTTGCCATGTTCGTGAAGTGAAACGACCATCACGATCGGAATAATGCTTACTGGTACACCATGACGGCTTACGATTTCGCTGATATAAATACGAGCTAGCTTTTCGTTCTTGAAATCTTCGCGGATAGGAATAAAGTGAGCTGATTTTGTAAGTCGATCAATGATTACCCATATAGTGTCATACCCACCAGAAGTGCGAGGTAACCCGGTAATGAAGTCCATGGTTATGTTTTCCCACTTCCATACAGGTATTTCAGGTTGGACCAGAAGTCCTGAGGGTCTTTGGTGTTCAGCTTTCACCTTGGAACATGTAAGGCACTTGGAAACAAAAACAGCAATATCCTTTTTCATTCCAGGCCACCAATAGGTGTATCGAAGGTCTTGATACATCTTATCGGCTCCTGGGTGTTTAGAGTATCGTGTTTTGTGAGCTTCATTCATAAGAATTTCACGAAGGTTGTTGTGGTCAGGAATCCATATACGATCTAGATAGTACAGAATACCGTCAGATTTAGTTTCAATTTTAAGTTCAGCTCCACAGGACAGCTCCTTTCGTACATCATCTTCCGTTACTGAAACATGTTGGGCTTCTCGAATTTGATCTTCAATGTCAGTTATGATTTGCGAACATAGAAGACGAATGGAGTTCGCATAACCCTTTCGACTGAGTGCATCAGCCACCACATTTGCTTTGCCAAGGTGGTACCGAATTTCACAGTCGTAGTCATTTAGAAGTTCGACCCATCTTCGTTGCCTCATGTTTAACTCCTTTTGATTGAAGATATGTTGAAGACTCTTGTGGTCAGTGTATATTTCACACTTAGTACCATAGATATAATGTCTCCATATCTTAAGAGCGAACACAACGACTCCAAGTTCTAGGTCATGGGTGGTGTAGTTCTCTCATAAGTCTTGAGTTGTCTCGAAGCATAAGCTATAACTTTTCCTCTTTGCATTAGAACACAGCCTAATCCTTGCCCTGACGCGTCGCAATAGACCACGAAATCATCACAACCTTCAGGAAGAGTGAGGATTGGTGCATCACAGAGTTTTTGTTTAAGGGTTTGGAAGGCTTCTTCTTGTTTGGGTCCCCATATGAAAGGTTTTCCCTTATGAGTTAAAGCCGTGAGTGGTACAGCAATGCGTGAGAAGTTTGAAATGAAACGACGATAATAACCAGCCAAGCCAAGAAAAGATCTTACTTCAGTTGGTGTACGTGGCGCTTGCCATTCTTGTACCGCTTTGATCTTTGAGTGGTCGACATGTATTCCCTTGTCATTGACTACATGTCCAAGGAATTGTACCTCTTTTAACCAAAATTCGCATTTGCAGAACTTGGCGTAAAGCTTTTCATTCTCTAGAAGTGTAAGGATGAGTCGAAGATGCCGTTCATGATCTGACTTAGACTTTGAATAAATGAGAATGTCGTCGATGAAGACTATAACAAAACGATTGAGATAGGGTTTGCAGACTCGGTTCATTAGATCCATGAAGACAGCTGGAGCGTTGGTTAAACCAAATGGCATGACCATGAATTCATAATGACCATAACGAGTTCGGAAAGCGGTCTTTGGGACGTCTTCTTCATGCACTCTAAGTTGATGATAACCAGATCGAAGGTCGATTTTTGAAAAGCATCTGGCACCTTGAAGTTGGTCAAGAAGATCATCAATGCGAGGTAATGGATAGCGATTCTTGATTGTTAACTTGTTGAGTTCTCTGTAGTCGATGCACATGCGAAACGATCCATCTTTCTTCTTTACAAAAAGGACAGGTGCACCCCAAGGCGAGGAGCTAGGGTGTATGAACCCTTTGTCAGTCAACTCTTGCAATTGACTGGCTAGCACTTGCATTTCAGAGGGAGCTAACCTATAAGGAGACTTTGCAACTGGTGTAGCACCAGGCATAAGATCAATACGGAATTCGACTTCCCTAACTGGAGGAAGTCCTTAAATGTCGTCAGGAAAAACTTGCGGGAAATCTTTTACCACGGGGATGTCTTCAAGTTTCTTCTCCATGGTTCCCTTTTTGATGATATGAGCTAAAAACGCGACATAATTCTTGCGAAGATATTTTTGAGCTTGAAGATAGGACAGTAAGCTGAGCCCTTTCGACGAGGTTTCTCCAAAGATTCGTAGAGTCTGACCGTTTGAAAGAGGAATGCGTATAAACTTTTCGCGGCATACAACTTCCGCCTGATGTTGACTGAGCCAGTCCATACCAATTATGATATCAAAACTTCCCAACTTCATAGGAATAAGGTCAACTGGAAAGTTGTGGTCGTTTAAGGTGAGTGTACAGTAGCGTATAATAGAGTTTAATGAGACCGGTTTCCCGTCAGCAACTTCTACTGTTATGGATTCCATGAGCTTATCACGATTTTGGTTTAGGATAGGTTCAAACTCTAAGGACACAAAACTTTTATCCGCGCCAGTATCAAACAACATGGATGCATATCTACCATTGATAAGGAACGTACCGTTAACCACATTGCCGTCAGCTCTAGCCTGATTAGCGTTGATGTTGAAAGCTCTTCCTCTTGCAGGTGGAGGAGCTTGGTTCGCTTGATTCACCGGATTGGCTTGGGCCTGAGCATGAATAATGTTCACCAGCCTTGGACAAGTGTTTCTAAAATGGCTTGGGTCCCCACAATTGTAGCAAGCCCGCATAGATTGTACCATGGGATAGTTGGGTTGGTAATATGTTTGGGCTAAATGTTGGGTAGGTGGTAATAGTAAGGATTGTTGGGCTTGACCCATTATTTGTTGGTGGGTTTGGGTTGAAGGCTGGTGGCGGTTCGTTCGCTGAGGCATGGGCAGGTTTGAACAGTATGACCTGCGCGACCATAGCCGGTGCAATGTTGGCAGGGGTGATCAGGAAAATGGTGGTATTGGCAACGGTTGCATTTTGGTAACGGGCCAGAGTATGGTCTTTTGTATGGTGCAGGTGTAGGGGCAACTTGGGTAATGGGTGCAGCAGGAATAGGGAAGTTGGTTTGTATAACAGCGAAGTTTCTGGTGTTACGCTTCCTCTTGTTAGCAAATTTAGAGGAGGAGGTGGAATGGTTTGATGTTTGGCCCTCAACGGGGGCTTTCTTCTTTTCCTCTTTGAACTTACCGTTGCGAATTCGATTCTCGGTCAGTTCAGTCGCTAGTTCCATAGCAGCTTCAAGTGTTGCTGGTGAAGTGCTGAGAACTGAATCTTGAATTTTCGAGGGAAGACCTCGAATATAATGCTCAATTAAGCGATAAGCTGGGGTAAACAGGTTAGGGACCATTTGGTTCAACTCTAAGAACCTCTTGTTGTAGGAAGTATGATCTCCCTCCTTTTGCTTCAAAGAATGAAATTCGTCCTCTAGTTTCTTAATCTCACTTCTAGGACAGAATCGCCTCGTCATGATTTCCCTTAACTCCTCCCACGTTAAGGCCATTGCATCATCAATTCCCCTCTTCCCCTTTTCAGTATTCCACCAGGTGAGAGCTACCCCAAATAGTCTCCCGGTTGCGTATCGTACCTTGCGATCCTCAGGACAATCGCAGTTGAGGAAGGTGTTTTCCATTTCCTCAAACCAATGGAGGAGAGCAGTGACACCTTCGGTCCCTTCAAATTTAGGAGGATCGCAAGACTTGAAATGTTTATATGAGCACTTGCTGGTAGGAGGGTTGCCGATGTTCTAGTCATATGTTTACGAGATGTATGGTCGGAATGTGTCCAGGTGTAGACACAGTGACAACTCAAAGTGGGGTTAGCTCACACGACGTTTGGTATATCATGCTTTGGCCTAATAGGTACTTCGTACTCTCATCGTTAGTCCCCAGGTAGGCAAACTGGTCTTTATTTTGGATTTATACGAATGCCAACCTAGACAGGACGTTCCGACTACCAGTACTTGTACCCTTCCAGTTACTACATACCCGTCATGAGAACTCACTTTGATGAGATTTGAAAATACAAAAATCATTGTAAAAACAATCATGAAAATGATGTGATGTGTGCTTTCATGGTTATGATATGTTATGAGAATATGATTCATGATAGGCATTATATGATAATATGTACTTATGAACATGCTTGTATAATATTGAATGTAACATTAAACATAAAACATATAAGCATCATGAAATTTGGCATGTAACACACAAAAATCTTAAAAATTTCTAATCGACTATAGTATAGGCTCTAAGGGTCTAATAACCTATCCTATATCCCTATAGTCATGGCTCTGATACCAATCTGTCACACCCCGACCCGCAGCGGAATAAGAGTCGGGGCATAATTGGGTTATCACCAAAGCTCATGATATTTACTAATATGTTTCATATTTATTAAAGTCAAAATTACATTCCCAATAATCCAAACATGTCCATACAAATACAAAGAAAATAACCAACTAAACAATTCCAAGCTCTAAATCATTTTATTCTTCTAGGCCAATCCTATGTGTTTCTTGCTGCAGCTGGTTCACCTGTATCATGTGTAAAAATGTGGGTTTTTGGTTCAACATAAGTTGGCGAGTGAACCTTGTTAGATAAACATTTATTATGGATTTTCTTGTTAGTTTATCAATGAAAAATTGTGCAATAATCATAAGTGAGCAAATGTAAATAATCAAACAGTAGCAATAACAACCACAAACTATAACATACAATAACATACAATAACATATCAACTTGCATAAATATATAACATGAATGAAACTGTGCGATCAAGGCTCAATCAAACGGAGCCGATCGTATTGCATGTACTGAAAATGATAAATGTCTGTGCGATCAAGGCTCAATCAAACGGAGCCGATCGTATGTTGGCACGCCAGGTTCACGCTCATAATGTAATGGGGAACATGCTCAACGCTCATAATGTAATGGGGAGCGGCGGCCTATGAAGTTGCATGTACTGAAAATACTAAATTAAATCTAACAATAACCACACAAACAGTTGAAACAAGCTGAATACACATTTGTTCATGATATGATGTATGCATAATGATTTAAATATAATATATGGCAAGACACATGATACACCCCAAAAACGTGATTAAAACGAGGAATTTGTAAAGATTCACTCACATTGGGTGCGTTCGGTTGGAGATGATGAGATGCGCACGAGTTGGAAGGATTGAACAACGAGTATTAACTAACCTAAATGATAACGGAAAATATAGTAAATGAGTGGATTTTATTGATAATTTTAATAGGATTTTTAGATATATTTTTGTGAGTTTAAGGCTATTTCCTATCTTTAAAACATTATTTTTAAGTATTTTTAATTGATTTTTAAATTAAATTAAATAAATAAAAATATAAAAATATGTTGACTTTTGCATTGACCGTTGACCGTTGACCGTTTGACTTGTTGACCGGTTTTATTGTGTAATTGTATGCGCCGGGTAAGGCTCGAACCCGAGACCTCCCGTTCGCGTGCACGCAGCTCTACCAACTGAGCTGCGTGTCTAACCTGAAATAATTCTGTTTTTAATTATACTTATATACTAACTCAGTTTATTCAAAATTCTTTTATTTTCAAAAATATTTTAAATCATCCAACAGGTGTCACTAACAGGTCTCGAACCCGGGACCTGTGCTTTAACGTTACACACAGTCCACCGCTAGACTGTGTGTCTAACTTGGTTAATATACAGATTTTTATTATACTTAACAACTAACGTAAGTTAATCCGGTTCAGTTAGAAAAATAAAACATCTTATATTACAGAGAGGGTGCGTGTATCAGGGATCGAACTCGCGGCGTGTGTTTGTATGTGCACACAGTCCACCGCTGGACTGTGTGTCTAACCCGTTTATAATACCGATTTTAATAAATCTTATAATACTAACACACTTCATCTTCTTCGCTAATTTTTACAGACAGCAATTTACTCATTGTTTCTTGTTTTAAAACGATTAACAACATTCAAAAGACTAAAATGAAATGACAGAGACGGTGTTGGAAGCAAACATACCGGAGGAATGATTTAACCCAGAATTTCGGCAAGGCGTCGGCTCTGTTTTTATGGACTTCAACTGAGCGAACAAATTAACCGTTTCGATTAGCTAATCGTGGAATTGAAGTGCTAAACAAGCGTTAACAGAGTGTTTGAATGTCCATACCGTTTTACAGCGAAAGATAAGAACTTTCAGAGGTTTTCCGGCGAGTAGGAATTATCCGATAACGACGTCTGAATTTGATTTCAATTGAAAGGTTTGAGTTAGCAATAGCTTAACAATTGACAGACCACAAAGGAATTGAAATACTTACTGTTTTGATGGAGAATACGGTTTTCCGGCGAGTCCAATTAGATTCTCCGGCGAACTGAAACTTGTGCGGAAATGTAATTAAGAGCTTTCCGAGTGTGTTTGAGTCGTGAGAGAGAACAAAGATTGAAGTAATTCTGGAATTGAAAGTTTTCGGTTATAAAAACCGATCCACTTCTAGAATTCAAGTTCATTCAAAGCAACTTGATTGAAAACGTCGGTGTAGCGGTTATAATCGGTAAACCGCGTATTATCAAACGTTTTGGACGGTTGAATAGCGATTACGGTTTTCAGTTTGGCGCAACAAGTTGATCTATGATTGACTATAAAATTTATTTGTTTCCTAGAGTTGACAGAAAACAACAAGTGGCGGAGTGGTTATGTGTGTGTGTGATAAGTCGTTGGGCTTAAGCCCGGCTGACCCGGGTTCGAGTCCCGGCAGCCTCATTTTATTTTTAATTATTTTATTTTTACTTTTTATCAATTATAACTTTTATAGTTTTGTTTGTTTATTAATTATGTATAATTAAAAATCAAAGTAGACATAAATACACAACGAAACATTTATAACTTGATATTCGATTACAAACGGAGCGGGTTTGGAGAACCCGTTTTTTGACAAATGTTACAATATCCCCTACTTTTAGGAATTTCGTCCCGAAATTTAAGTAGTAGTAGGAAAAAGATGCGGGCATTTTACGTGCATTGAGTCTTCACGTTCCCAAGTAAACTCAGGTCCCCGTTTCGACTCCCAGCGTACTCTAACAATTGGAATGCGACTTCGTCGAAGACGTTTTTCTCCGAAGTCCACGATCTCTACCGGTCTTTCAATAAAATGCATAGATTCATCAATCTGTATATCTTCTAGTGGAATATGGAGGTTTTCATCAGCGAGGCACTTCTTCAAGTTGGATACGTGGAATGTGGGATGAATCCTGTTGAGTTCTTCTGGTAGATCAAGCTTGTATGCTACAGGTCCTACTCTTTCGAGTATCTTGAAAGGTCCCACGTAGCGTGGTGCTAGCTTGCCTTTCTGACCAAATCGAACTACTCCCTTCCACGGTGATACTTTTAAAAGTACATGATTACCAATGTTAAACTCCAAAGGCTTCCATCGTTTATCTGCATAACTCTTTTGACGACTTTGAGCCGCTAGAAGATTGTTTCGAATTTGATGGATCGTGTCTGTGGTTTCTTGAATCAATTCCGGACCAGTGATTTGAGCTTCCCCAATTTCGTGCCAACATACTGGAGATCGGCACTTACGACCATATAAAGCTTCAAAAGGTGCCATGCCGATGCTTGAATGATAGCTGTTGTTGTACGAAAATTCAACTAATGGTAGATGAGCGTCCCAATTTCCCTTGAAGTCTATGACACATGCTCGAAGCATATCTTCAAGAGTTTGAATGGTGCGTTCAGATTGTCCATCAGTTTGAGGATGATAGGCGGTACTGAGATCTAATCGCGTACCCATAGCGGCTTGTACTGCTTGCCATGTTCGTGAAGTGAAACGACCATCACGATCGGAAATAATGCTTACTGGTACACCATGACGGCTGACGATTTCGCTGATATAAATACGAGCTAGCTTTTCGTTCTTGAAATCTTCGCGGATAGGAATAAAGTGAGCTGATTTTGTAAGTCGATCAATGATTACCCATATAGTGTCATACCCACCAGAAGTGCGAGGTAACCCGGTAATGAAGTCCATGGTTATGTTTTCCCACTTCCATACAGGTATTTCAGGTTGGACCAGAAGTCCTGAGGGTCTTTGGTGTTCAGCTTTCACCTTGGAACATGTAAGGCACTTGGAAACAAAAACAGCAATATCCTTTTTCATTCCAGGCCACCAATAGGTGTATCGAAGGTCTTGATACATCTTATCGGCTCCTGGGTGTTTAGAGTATCGTGTTTTGTGAGCTTCATTCATAAGAATTTCACGAAGGTTGTTGTGGTCAGGAATCCATATACGATCTAGATAGTACAGAATACCGTCAGATTTAGTTTCAATTTTAAGTTCAGCTCCACAGGACAGCTCCTTTCGTACATCATCTTCCGTTACTGAAACATGTTGGGCTTCTCGAATTTGATCTTCAATGTCAGTTATGATTTGCGAACATAGAAGACGAATGGAGTTCGCATAACCCTTTCGACTGAGTGCATCAGCCACCACATTTGCTTTGCCAGGGTGGTACCGAATTTCACAGTCGTAGTCATTTAGAAGTTCGACCCATCTTCGTTGCCTCATGTTTAACTCCTTTTGATTGAAGATATGTTGAAGACTCTTGTGGTCAGTGTATATTTCACACTTAGTACCATAGATATAATGTCTCCATATCTTAAGAGCGAACACAACGGCTCCAAGTTCTAGGTCATGGGTGGTGTAGTTCTTCTCATAAGTCTTGAGTTGTCTCGAAGCATAAGCTGTAACTTTTCCTCTTTGCATTAGAACACAGCCTAATCCTTGCCCTGACGCGTCGCAATAGACCACGAAATCATCACAACCTTCAGGAAGAGTGAGGATTGGTGCATCACAGAGTTTTTGTTTAAGGGTTTGGAAGGCTTCTTCTTGTTTGGGTCCCCATATGAAAGGTTTTCCCTTATGAGTTAAAGCCGTGAGTGGTACAGCAATGCGTGAGAAGTTTGAAATGAAACGACGATAATAACCAGCCAAGCCAAGAAAAGATCTTACTTCAGTTGGTGTACGTGGCGCTTGCCATTCTTGTACCGCTTTGATCTTTGAGGGGTCGACATGTATTCCCTTGTCATTGACTACATGTCCAAGGAATTGTACCTCTTTTAACCAAAATTCGCATTTGGAGAACTTGGCGTAAAGCTTTTCATTCTCTAGAAGTGTAAGGATGAGTCGAAGATGCCGTTCATGATCAGACTTAGACTTTGAATAAATGAGAATGTAGTCGAGACCTCCCGTTCGCGTGCACGCAGCTCTACCAACTGAGCTACGTGTCTAACCTGAAATAATTCTGTTTTTAATTATACTTATATACTAACTCAGTTTATTCAAAATTCTTTTATTTTCAAAAATATTTTAAATCATCCAACCGGTGTCACTAACAGGTCTCGAACCCGGGACCTGTGCTTTAACGTTACACACAGTCCACCGCTAGACTGTGTGTCTAACTTGGTTAATATACAGATTTTTATTATACTTAACAACTAACGTAAGTTAATCCGGTTCAGTTAGAAAAATAAAACATCTTATATTACAGAGAGGGTGCGTGTATCAGGGATCGAAATCGCGGCGTGTGTTTTGTATGTGCACACAGTCCACCGCTGGACTGTGTGTCTAACCCGTTTATAATACCGATTTTAATAAATCTTATAATACTAACACACTTCATCTTCTTTGCTAATTTTTACAGACAGCAATTTACTCATTGTTTCTTGTTTTAAAACGATTAACAACATTCAAAAGACTAAAATGAAATGACAGAGACGGTGTTGGAAGCAAACATACCGGAGGAATGATTTAACCCAGAATTTCGGCAAGGCGTCGGCTCTGTTTTTATGGACTTCAACTGAGCGAACAAATTAACCGTTTCGATTAGCTAATCGTGGAATTGAAGTGCTAAACAAGCGTTAACAGAGTGTTTGAATGTCCATACCGTTTTACAGCGGAAGATAAGAACTTTCAGAGGTTTTCCGGCGAGCAGGAATTATCCGATAACGACGTCTGAATTTGATTTCAATTGAAAGGTTTGAGTTAGCAATAGCTTAACAATTGATAGACCACGAAGGAATTGAAAGACTTACTGTTTTGATGGAGAATACGGTTTTCCGGCGAAAGTCCGGCGAGTCCAATTAGATTCTCCGGCGAACTGAAACTTGTGCCGAAATGTAATTGAGAGCTTTCCGAGTGTGTTTGATTCGTGAGAGAGAACAGAGATTGAAGTAATTCTGGAATTGAAAGTTTTCGGTTATAAAAACCAATCCACTTCTAGAATTCAAGTTCATTCAAAGCAACTTGATTGAAAACGTCGGTGTAGCGGTTATAATCGGTAAACCGCGTATTATCAAACGTTTTGGACGGTTGAATAGCCGATTACGGTTTTCAGTTTGGCGCAACCGGTTGATCTATGATTGACTATAAAATTTATTTGTTTCCTAGAGTTGACAGAAAACAACAAGTGGCGGAGTGGTTATGTGTGTGTGTGATAAGTCGTTGGGCTTAAGCCCGGCTGACCCGGGTTCGAGTCCCGGCAGCCTCATTTTATTTTTAATTATTTTATTTTTACTTTTTATCAATTATAACTTTTATAGTTTAGTTTGTTTATTAATTATGTATCATTAAAAATCAAAGTAGACATAAATACACAACGAAACATTTATAACTTGATATTCGATTACAAACGGAGCGGGTTTGGAAAACCCGTTTTTTGACAAATGTTACACTACTACCGGAGTTCAACAAGGAGATCCCTTGGGGACCCTTCTCTTTGCCCTTGCCTTACATCCCCTTATTCTCCGGGTTCAGGACCGCTGTAAACTCCCTTTTCATGCTTAGTACTTGGATGATGGGACGGTTATCGGCAACGTCTCTGAGGTTGCTAAGGCCTTAGACGTCATCAACGAGGAGGGGCTATCTCTAGGGCTTTATCTCAACATTAAGAAAACAGAGGTTTTTTGGCCGACATGCGACGGGCGGAAAGTTCAAGATGGGCTTTTCCTGAGAGGGATCGTTAGACCAGAGAAGGGGATTAAGCTCCTTGGTGGAGCTGTTAGTCGGGATCCTAGCTTTATTGAGGAGTTGGCAGGGCGGCAAGCATCGGGGGCGGTTGACCTCATGAAACTCTTACCATGCTTGAGAGATCCCCAATGTGAACTCCTTCTTCTAAGGTCGTGCATGGGGGTCGCTAAGTTACTTTTTGGGTTGCGGACTTGTCAACCGCATTTTATGGAGGATGCGGTATCTCGGTTTGATGATGGCCTTAGAGAGGCTATAGAAGACATAGTAGTGGGTGGCGGGCCCTTCTTTGGTGACCTCCAGTGGCATCTGGTATCTTTGCCAATGCGTCTAGGTGGTTTGGGCCTCTTCTCAGCTCGAGATGTTGGGGCTTATGCCTTTGTGGCGTCTTGAGCTCAGTCTTGGGAACTACAGGATCGTATCCTTCGAAACTGTGAGGTCGTCGGGCTTGACCCGGACTATCAGCAGGCGCTTGAACGCTTAAATGTCTCTCTCCCAGACTTGGATATTGGCGGTTTGTCTAATAAGGACACCGCCCCCTCGAAGCCACAAAAAACGTTGGCGAATGCTCTGTTTAGCAAAATCGCTCAAAGCCTGGGAGAAGCTTTTAATTTTTCATCCCGCCAGAAGGCGGTGTTTGAGTGACTGAAAGGTCCCCATGCTCAGGAATTTTTGACCGTTATACCAATTGAGGGGTTGGGACAATGTATGTCTGCAGTAGAATATAGAGCCATTCTCAAATGCCGGTTGATGATCCCTATGTACCCGGAAGATGAAACTTGCCCGATATGTCATATAGCTTGTATGGATAAATACGGGGAGCATGCAGTTCACTGTAAAGAGCTCCCTGGGGGTTCAAATATCGGCACGACTGGGTGCATGATGCTTTGTGGGACATCTTAAGAAGAGCTGGGATTTCGGCTAAGAAAGAGGCCCCTGTGAATTTCCTCACGGACCCTATGGAAGGGA
Organism: Scalesia atractyloides; assembly: GCA_947069175.1. Classification (NCBI taxonomy): domain Eukaryota; kingdom Viridiplantae; phylum Streptophyta; class Magnoliopsida; order Asterales; family Asteraceae; genus Scalesia; species Scalesia atractyloides. Next base: position 25,048,455 of record CAMTDV010000020.1, read on the forward strand.
GATCTACTCTGCGACCAGCGGATCTGCTCGTCTTTGGCTGGCCTGGAGGGAAACATGCTTGTGTAGACCTCACGGGGGTTTCCCCTTTGGTTGGTTTAAGGGAAAACGGGTTTGTAGCTGGACAAGCGGCAAAAAAGGCAGAATCAAAGAAAGTGGATAAGCACGCTAAAGCTTGCGCAAAGAACCAGCATGTCTTTGTCCCTTTTGCCTTTGATACTTTTGGCTCCCTAGCGCCATAAGCTATCCACTTCTTGACGAGGGTTCAAGGGGTCGTCTACAGCAATTGTTCAACCCTAAGGGGGCAAGGATTTGTATTTGGAAGGTTAGGGTTTGCAATTCAGAAGATTGGCGGCGCAGCTTGTTGCCCGACTACCTTCTGTTTTGATGTAACTTGGCAAGTTTTCTGAATTTAAAATAAAAAAAAGCTTTTAGTTAAAAAAACAATTATTTTTATTATATTTTAAAATCAAGAAGTATAGTTAAGATGAAGGGTTTATCAAGTGGATTTAGTTAGACAAATTTTATTTAGGTTCCAGTACTTGAGTTCATCGAGGTAAAGAGGAAAGAATACTACTTTTGTTTATAGCTAATTTTTAGCTATTTTTTTATTTAATGGCAAAAGTTACATTAATCTTAATTTTAAACTACATAAAAAACACTAAATTACACTTTATGTCAAAATTAAACCCTGGTATGGAATGAAAATCTTGTTGCTACTCAATGAGCAAATATTGTTGGATGCTTGGCATCAAATTTTGTTGATTACTTAACGACAGTTTCCAAGTAGTTTGAGTGGAACGACAATATCTATGTCGCCAACTTTATATATATTAAATTAAAGAAGTATGTAACATTAAATAATCAAAACCAACTTCCACAAAATTTTTATATTTGGATATGAGTTCTCTCCACCGATATGTTTACAATTAATTTTCAACACATTGCTGTGACTTTTTTGTACGTGGTGCTGGTGATAATTGTTTGGTTCTATGATATTGGAATTATATATAACTTTACCAATGAAGAAATATCAGTTTTTACCGATATACATAATATATAGATATAACTTATGTTTTTATGTGTTATACATAAAGCGTTTATGTAATCGAATGATGGATTTTTTTCTCAAAGAGTTAATTACTATTTTGACTTTTATGGTTTAGTCATTTTAACCCTTTAAATTTAAAAATGAATCTTTTGACGTATCAAATCCTAAGGTTGTATTTTATAACGGTTTTGATCCCTAACACTAATTTTCTTACTTTTTTTAGTTAAGTGTTAGGGTAATTAAGTCATTATATACCTTAGTGGCTATTTTTGATAATTACAAAGTTGTTTTAATATTTAAAGGATTATTAATGCAATTACTCAAATTTAGTTCTATGATACTGAAATTATACAAAATTATATAGAATATCAGCTTTTACCAATCTACCTGGTATAAAGATATAACTCATGTTTTTGTGTGTTATACATAAAGCATTTATGTAGTTGAGTGATAGATTTTTTTCTCATAATATAAGTAATTAACATCAACTAAAAGTGTTAATGTGATTCTTTTATTTATCGATAAGAATCGAAAATATTGTATTTCCTTATATATATATATATATATATATATATATATATATATATATATATATATATATAAGGTAAACTTACCTGTTATTAGCCTCTTTGTTTATTGTTGTCACTTGTTACCTTTCCATTCTCACTAAAAATTTAATTTATTTATCTAATTTACGAACTTTGTTCTAATATAGAATATCACTAGGGTAGTTTCCAAATTTATTGATATAATTTAATAATTTTCACTAATATATGAGATTACCACATTTGTTTTCAAATTTTATTAAAGATGTTTTAATTCAAAATTAACATATTAACATTGAATTGAATACATCATCAACAAAGATCAAAACATTTTTCTGTTCTCTGTCGACGAATTTGTTTTATCTTTTATACCTTCAGTTCTTCATTCACGCAACCAAATTTTTATTTGTTGCTCTTGAGTTTTTATTCTTCGTATATCAGATATATGTTTTACAAAGGAACTTCCATTAAGGTTATAATCTTTATTATAAGAATAACTTACTTCATCTTATGAAACTATAATTGATATTCTTTAATATAACAATAATAACCGACTTCAAATTGTTAATTGTAAAATAATTTCATTCAGCTATAAAAGTTGATATTAACTTTGGAAAGTTAAAGTGCCATTTGAGGTTGTGATTCTTTATGTCTACAACAATCTTATTTTTGTTCTGGATAGGTTTCTCAAACGTGAATATTAGTATTTTGACTTTAGAAAGTCCAACTTTTATTTAAACTCATATGTGTCTGCAAATATCTTCATTTTCTACAAGAACTCTGGAATAATATAAATAATTATGATACAATACTTTGTGTATTATTGAGACAAACCAAATTTACACATCGTCACCTATATTTGACACTATTCAAAGTTTAAAATAAAGACATATTGAAATTATTATTCTTAGATAAGATGGTAAACTTACCAATTATATATCAAATACTTTATATAAAGAATTATTTAGAGACATGTGAATTATATTGTAATTTTTTATTATTATATATAATATGTAATTCCAGTTATAAGAAATATTTATAGGCATGAACTATATATTTTACATTGATCAATCTATGTAATAAAAAAAATTAGAGAGTTATAAAATACTTTGTCGTGTTTAGTTTATATGTATTAATTATACTTACAGTTTTTTGTAGTTTTTTTAGTCATTATATATTTACAATTTTGTAGTTCAGCCTATGTATTACACAGGTAACTAACCTAGTGTGCGTGTGTATGTGTGTGTGTAGGGAGAGAATTATAAGAAAACTAGTAAAATGTTTTTACCTAATAATAAGTGAAATGAGAAAAAAACTATTTAATATTTTACATTACAATTGTACCATTTTTTCTTTTTATTCTCAATTTAATTTTCTTCTCAAATGAACCCCCCTCCTATGTACATACACATAGGGAGAAGTTTATTTGAGAATAAATTAAATGAACCTCCCCTATGTACATAGACAAGAGCTTTTAATACCGGCTTATCGTTAACGTCTAATCTAACCAAATTTTGATAAAAGTTTTGAAAGCTTTAAAAGATATAAAATGAAAGTAAAGACGTAAATAAAAAGGAAAAACAAATAGATAAGAAAGAATCACTTTGTTCAACTCCTCTTTTATATATCCTTTGATGATTTCTGCACTTTGGCTTTTTAAGAGATTTCTTAGTTATAGTAGTAGGCCTCTCTTGTGAAGGCGGCGTTATCCTCAACCTATTGGTCTGAGTAAGCAGGGATACAGTACCGCAAGGTCGGAATATTGAAAGATAATTAAATAAGTTATTAATGCGAAAAGTGGTAGGCCCCTCTTGTGAAGGCGACGTTTCCCTCGGCCATATTGGTCTGAGTCAACAGGGATACAGTCTTGCAAGGCCGGACAAAGTTTTAATAGTAGTTTATCTATAAGGGGTTCAAGCTATTCTTACTTCCCTCAATTTGATGCTATCTGCTTCAAGGGAAGTCCTAATAGGCTTAAACCAAGTCCTCGAAGGATCTATACACTGAACAAGGCAAGAACTTTACCCAGACACCCTTCTAACCCCCTTCCAGGCAGTTACCGCGCTTTATATAGACTGTAAAGACACGAGTGAGTTAATCAACGAAACATGAATAAGTGTTTAAATAAAGTTCACTTTCAATATAAAAAACTAGTTATTAAAGTCATTAATACATACCCAATAAAAAGCTTGGAAATCAAAAGTAATATATAAAAGATTTGTCTTCACTAAGTGATGTAAGAGATTTACCCAAGCATGGCCTTTGTTTAACTAGAACTCTTACAATCAATCTTGGATCCCGAGACTACTACACACTCTAAAAGATGAAAATGGATGATAGTGGTGGGTGTTGGTGTTGTAGTGGTGGTAGACTGATGGCAAGTGTGAGAAAAATGGTTTGCCAAGGGATGCCTTTCTTTTGAGCCAAGCACCTCTATTTATGGCTGGAAACAAAAGGCCACCACGGCCTCGTGCCTTTTTGGCACGGCCCCGTGGGCTACAAAATCTCTCCTTCATTAACTATAGATGTTATCTTGTGTACCAACACGCCCCGTGGTGACAGGGCATGCCTCGTGGTCAGTGTACTTGCTGTACTATCACAGATTTTGTGAATCTTAGAGTTGACCACGACCACGTGTGTTTGTCTTTGTTATGTCTTAAGATCTTGACAAGGCACGACCCCATACCTGGTAGGTACGGCCCCGTGTCTAAGGTTTTTTTTTGTTATTTTTGTTGTCTTGGATGTCGATGGGGGTTTGGTAAGTTGCGTCAATCCTTTCTCTTTGTATTTGTGTTGGTTTCTGCTGTTAATTTGTTCCTTTTGCTCTCTTAAGCTCTTTTGATCCTGTAATTTAAAAGTAAACAAAGAAACATGCTTTTTCCAACATTAGTACCGAAAAATGGTTGATTTTATGCCTTGATTGATGTAATTTATATGTTGCATTTTGCGCACACCATGAAACAAAAACAACTTGCATACGATTAACGGAACTCGTCTGATACAAGTTTGTAATCCCCTTAGCAATCAACCTGATAATGATGTCAAAACATCATTATATATACATCAAAATAGGTTAAATCTAGGCTCACTATGTAACTCAAAAACCTGACAAACCTACAAGCCCCATCTCGAAACCTTTAGAAGATTTCGAGATATTACATAAGTAACCCAAACCTAATTGCTTAAACCTTAATGGGCCGAAAAATCTCCCCTAGGTTTATGCAATTGTAAAACTTTAAGTACTACCACCTTGTTGCTCTTGCCTCAGCACATTTGTTCGTGTCCGCACTCAGTTTGTACTCTCTTACATTAATCACTGCATTTGTCCACATCTTCGCACATATCTCATACTACTCTGAGGATCTAATCTGATTTTTATACAAAACATCCAAATCTTCTTGATGAAAGCTGATCAAGTCATTTGGATCCGCAATTCTATATGCTTGATCTACACACGCTATCACTACTTCTCCCATCTTCTCTTCATACAACCAATACTTGAATTCTTTCATGCATCCCTTTGGAAACCTCTTCCATGTCACACCCCGACCCGCAGCGGAATAAGAGTCGGGGCATAATTGGGTTATCACCAAAGCTCATATATTTACTAATATGTTTCATATATATTAAAGTCAAAATTACATTCTCAATAATCCAAGCATGTCCATACAAATACAAAGAAAAATAACCAACTAAACAATTCCAAGCTCTAAATCATTTTATTCTTCTAGGCCAACCCTATGTGTTTCTTGCTGCAGCTGGTTCACCTGCATCATGTGTAAAAATGGGGGTTTTTGGGTCAACATAAGTTGGCGAGTGAACCTTGTTAGATAAACATTTATTATTGATTTTCTTGTTATTTTCTCAAGGAAAAATTGTGCATAAACATAAGTGAGCAAATGTAAATAATCAATCAGTAACAATGACAATCACAAATTATACATACAATAACACATAATAACATACAATAACATACCAACATCATACAATAAAATAACATGAATGAAACTGTGCGATCAAGGCTCAATCAAACGGAGCCGATCGTATTGTATGTACTGAAAATGATAAATGTCCGTGCGATCAAGGCTCAATCAAACGGAGCCGATCGTATGTTGGCACGCCAGGTTCACGCTCATAATGTAATGGGGAACATGCTCAACGCTCATAATGTAATGGGGAGCGGCGGCCTATGAAATTTGCATGTACTGAAAATAATAAATTAAATCTAACAATAATCACACAAACAGTTGAAACAAGCTGAATACACATTTGTTCATAATATGATGTATGTATAATGATTTAAATAAATAAAAGGCAAGACACATGATACACCACAAAAACGTGATTAAAAACGGGGAATTTGTAAAGATTCACTCACATTGGGTGCGTTTGGTTGGAGATGATGAGATGCGCACGAGTTGAAAGGATTGAACAACGAGATTTAACTAACCTAAATAATAACGGAAAATATAGTAAATGAGTGGATTTTATTAATAATTTTAATAAGATTTTTAGATATATTTTTGTGAGTTTAAGGCTATTTCCTATCTTTAAAAACATTATTTTTAAGTATTTTTAATTGATTTTTAAATTAAATTAAATAAATAAAAATATAAAAACATGTTGACTTTTTGCGACCTTTGACCGTTTGACTTGTTGACCGGTTCGGTCGTGTATATTATTTGCACTGAGTGAGGTTCGAACTTGTGACCTCCCGTACGTGTGCACGCAGCTCTACCAACTGAGCTACGTGTCTAACCCGAAATAATTCTATATTTAATTAGACTTATATTCTAACTCAATTTATTCAAAATTCTTTTATTTTCAAAAATATTTTAATTCATCGAACCGGTGTCACTAACAGGTCTCGAACCCGGGACCTGTGCTATAACGTTACACACAGTCCACCGCTGGACTGCGTGTCTAACTTGGTTAATATTTAGATTTTTATTATACTTAACATCTAATGTGAGTTCATCCGGTTTAGTTAGAAAAACAAAACATTTTTATTACATAGAGGGTGTGTGTATCAGGGATCGAACTCGCGGCATGTGATTTGTATGTGCACACAGTCCACCACTGGACTGTGTGTCTAACCCGAGATAATATCCATTTTTAATTAATCTTAACAACACTCACTACTTCGTCTTCTTCGTCTATAATACGGACAACGGTTATCTAACTGTTATTTGTTTAATTTGGTTAGCGAAAAATATGAACAAGTTGAAAGGTGATGAACGGAGAAAATTTGGGGAAAGAAAATACCGGAACAGGTCGTCGTTCACAAAACTCCGGCAAGGATCGTCGGTTCTGTTTATGAGCTTCCTCTGTGTGGGTCAATTACCAAATTTGATTGATTAGTTATGAAAGTGGGGTACTAAACAAGGATTAACAGAGGTTTTGAATGTTCATACCCATTCACCGCGTGAGATTGAAAATTTCAGAAGTTTTCCGGCGAGAGCTGAATATTCCGGTTATGTCGTCTAGGATTGATTCTGATTGTTGGTTTGAGGTTAGTAACAGTTTAACAACGGACTGAAACAGAAATGGTCGAAGTATTTACCGTATTAATGAAGGTCTCGGTTTTCCGGCGATTTGCAGAGATTTTCCGGCGAGTAAAATAAACTTTTCTGATGAACTGAAAGTATGACGAAAGTGAAATGGCAGGTTTGTAAAATGTTTCTGAGTCGCGAGAGAGGTCTTTGAGTGAAGTAATTCAGATATTGAATACCTTCGGTTTATAAAACCGATCATCATCAGAAATTAAGTCAATTCAAGTCTGAATTGATTAGAATCGTCGGTGCATCGGTTATAAACCAGAATCCGCGAATACTCAACCGTTTTGGGACGGTTGAAAACCGATTACGGTTTCAGTTTGGCGCAACAGGTTGTTTCATGATTGTCTATAAGATTTATTTGTTTCCTAGAGTTGACAGAAAACAACAAGTGGCGGAGTGGTTATGCGTGTATGTGTTAAGTCTTTGAAGTTTAACCCGGCTGACCCGGGTTCGAGTCCCGGCAGCCTCATTTTATTTTTAATTATTTTATTTTTACTTTTTATCTATTATAACTTTTATGGTTTAGTTTGCTTATTAATTATGTATCATTAAAAATCAAAATCGACATAAATACGCAACGTGACATTTATAACTTGATATTCGATTACAAAACGGAGCAGGTTTGAAAAACCCGTTTTCGACAAATGTTACATTCCATAATGGAATAGCTTTTTTTTCTAAGTCAGAGGCCACATAACACTAGCATAAGCATATAGAGCTCTTATCAGTGTCTGCAAGTCTAGCTTGGTTAAAATTTAAAAGCATCTTAAATCTTGTAGTATTCTACTTCCTGGTTTGCTCTGGTGATCATTCACATATTCTTGTCATGATCATACCTCCGCTGATGATGCCTAACTTGTTGCCAACTTTGTCATACAAACTTTTTCAAATATCCATCACAAATCTATCAGGAATTGTGCTTGGATCAACAGGATTTAGATCAGCATCAAAGGATTAACATTCTGATTCTTCATCACAACTATTTCTTTCTTCTTCACTTGATGTGCTTTCTTCTTGGGATGAGGTGTGTTCATCTCTTTGAGCATCTCACTGAGCCTTTTCTTCAGCAGTAAGCTCCTTTCTAACTTCATACCTCTCGTTATCTCCTTCATCAGCAAATTCCTCGCCAAATTTCTTTTGAAGTTTTCCCTTCAAATCATATACTAAAGAAATCAACATATTGACATCTACTTCAAGCTGTTTGATTCTTTGTTCTTTATCTTCTATTTGGTCTTCAAGATTAATAATTTTCGCATCCTTCGTTATTGAATCTTGTTCTAGAACAACAACTTTTCTATTCAAGCTCACTATATCTACATCCTCATCATCACTAAAATCATCAAGAATGGGTATCTTTCCACTATATCTTCCAAAGACATCACCAACATATATTCCCATTCCCGAGCTTTCAGGCACTTCTGCATGAACACCGCTTGAACTTCTAGCTTCAAAGTTTTGAACATGATTTTCTAAGGCAACTGGTTCTGATTGAATTGATAACACTGTAGGCATCTCTTCAACTGGGGCATCACTAACAATAGGGCATTCTTGAGTAGCAACCGGGCTAGATTCAACAACAACACCTTGTCTTGGATCACTTTTCTTTTGTTTTCTTGGTTCTAGACCAGTGTCAGGGGTGTTTTCTTTAACTACTTCCTCTTCGGTAGCAGAGGATGTCGTGAAAGGAGAATTCCCAAGACTATCTTGCAATGATTGTAAGATTTCAGCAAGTCTCTCAGCAGTTATAAGTGGGTAACTGTTTCTCAGGTTCTTCACTTTGAGACGTTTGTTGCTCCAGTTCAGCTTCACGGACAGTCTTTTCATCATCTGACATTGAATTTTCAACCTCCACATCTTCTACAACAACAAATTCTCAAATAATCTTAACATCATGATATTTAGGAACCATACATTTACCACTCGTTCAGGTTCATTAACTTCCTCTTCAAGAGTAGGAAACTTTCCATACTTTTGCAACAGATATAATCCTAAGAATTTGTTCTTTGTTGTCTTTATAACTTACTTAACAACTCTAAAACATCATGGACCCATTGGCTTCAAATCAAGAAAATTCAACCCTTAACCAACTCAAGGTATTTAGCATCCAAGATCATCTGGATAAAATGAGGATACAATAGAAACATATCCTTCTAATGGGTATCATCTAAGTTCTTCTTCAAGTTACCAAAGATAAAAGTTGAGTAATTAAAATCCCAGTCTTCAATCGAATCCACAAACGCACAACATTGTATCTGATTCAACTGGTCTAATCCACCCTTGTTCTCAGAAAAGCGCAACAGAAACTGTGCGTTAACAATCTCTAGTAAGGAGGGAATATCTTCTTCAGTAGTGGAGGATAAGTTTCTTCATAGCTTAACTTAGGCAAAACTCCCAATATAGCACCCTTTGAATAAGAATTTGGATCATTGGGTCAATCGCCAAACATTAAAACCTCTCGAATAATGCCTTCAGAAATGATAATCTTTTCTATTGAATTGTTGTTTCGATTGTACTTGCACCATTTGCTCCCTTTCTGTTGATTGATGAAGTCTTCAAGAAAGCTTGAATTAAATTAGCATATATCAACGGGTTTTCTTGTAAAGCAAGAGCAATCTTGCAAGTATTCAATCCGACAATCATGGATTTAAATTCAAATAGAATTTGTCAGGAGGATCTGATAAATAACCCGTCTGGTTATGTCGATGTCTTATCTCTAGATCAGGTTGCGCGTCCACTATCTGCACAAAACGAGCTAAGTAAGACCAAGCTAATGACAAATTTTGACTGGAAACCCTTTTATTAAGTCAACGAAAGTCAATAACCCCAAAGATTTCGAGAGCCTTTGAGGTTTCGAGTTCACTTACGTTCTCGAGTTCAAATGTGAGTTCGAGTTCAAAAGTGTTTTTGAGTTCAATTAAGGTTCAAAGGTTCACATCCGAGTTTTTCGAGTTCAATAGATTTCGAGTCCAAAGGTTCATGACAGTCCAAAAGATACCAGCGTAACCCATGGTCATTTGGCAATGGTTACCAATGTATTTGTTTCAGTTCTTGAATTATTTTCATCCAAGCTGAGTATTTTTAAGTTTTCTTTGGATAAACATTTCTCTCCTATTTGTGTTCCATTCCAGCTATTTACAAGTGAGTTTGTTTGTAGTGTAGTTTATTTAAATTTGATGAATGGTTTCATTGCAGATAACCAAACTTGCAATCAATTTATGCACTTTACTTCTAGAACTCTTTTCATCAGCAAACAATTTAGGTGAAGTTATTTTCTCTTTTCTAATGAAAACTTCTTTTACATCTCGTTCACAATGTATTTGGATTTCAACCCATCTTTTTACACATGTCCAATTTGGGTTATATATTATATCCATATCCCACATGTCAAATGGGTGAACTTTAAAATCTTAGATAAAAACATAGTAAGTGTTCTAGAGGATATTTAAATGCTTACGACCTTCTAGTTATTATTTCAAGGGCATAATATTGTAGTCATATTTGATATTAACATGCTAATTTTTACTAAACCTGTTTGACTCGTTTTGACACAATCCTAAGTTATGTGACACTTCATATGCATCATTTAGGGAGTTCTTGAACTAATTATGGGAAAGGACCTAATTAGTGCCGACATTGTACACTTGGAAGCAAAGGCAAAGAGGTAACGGATTTTTAAAAGTCAGATATATCAATAATATATTCACTTAATAATTGAATAGTAAGGCTGCAATATCCCATATTTCAGATTCCCAAGAGCAGTTGTTCGTGGTAAAATTTGCTCTAAAAATGATTCCAACTAGTTTTTTTTTTTGAGAATACTTGAATTGATCTCTTGATATTTTTATGCTTTTTACACAAGGTCGACAATATTACATTGCTTCTTGGGATTGCAAGAAGTGACTAGAATGCTTCTGATTAACTCAGCCATTCATCTTGTAAAACACCCGACTACAGTGATCCATGTGGCACCTAACCATCATCTAGAAAAATACATCAAAAAAGCCGTCAATGAGTGGACTACGTCTGTAGTGCTGGTTGGATCTGTATGATTAAATATATTATTTATAATCTTAAATTATTTAGCTATTATAATCATTTATATTATATTGAATCAAAATATATAATCCTATTATATATTAGTTGGTAATTGTTGATGGACCATATTACCCTTATTAACTAATTAGGGTTTTCTTCTAGGTGTATATATAAAGAGATTACTAGAGAGGTTTAGGGTTAGACAATTACAATAACATCATTATCATCAAAGCCGCCACCCACCTCTATCTCCATAACCTAAACCGAATTCATCCCTAGTTCGGTTCTTACCATCATAATCTTACACCCTAAGGAGGAACCAGATCATACTGACAAATATGTCGAACCCCATGGCTGCGTCTCTGACTGGATTCTCTGCTGGCCTGTCTGCTGTCACAAGTATTTTATTCATGTTTTCCATTATGTTTAAACAGAACTGATCAACATGTGGTATCAGAGTATATGTTGATAAATCAGTTCTGTTTTGAATCCATTATTCTGTGATTAAAAATCTGGAAAACAGAATTTTGAAAAAACTAATAATATTTAGAAAACACTGTTCTGAAATCACATAAATTTTGTGAGTTAATAATTCGGATTTTTTGTTTAATGGATAAATAACTATTTATCAGAATCCAAGATTTCGGATTGCTATTCCAGAATTTAAGTTTATGTTTTTAGGGTTCATCTTATGTTCTTATGAAATTCGAATAAATTCCTATATTTTGGAATGTAATTCGGATTATGAGGTGTTTTTCTTTGTTTTGATCTATTTTATCTAATTAAAAATTTGCGAAATCTGTTATTTTATAAAAGCATATAATTTTCGAAATAATTAGATAAACTTAATTGACATTAAAAAGGAAACAAATTATCCCATAATCCCTTAATTTTCGAATTTCAAACTTATCACAACTAACTGCAATCATTAGAGTTTTGAAATCTTGCAGGATAAGTTCGGACTAACAGAGTCTTATCCGAAATGCCCATCTCGGACTCATCAGAGAGTTATCCGAGATGACCAACTCGGACTCATCAGAGACTTATCCAAGATGACTAACTCGGACTAATCAGAGTCACAGTACCTCGACTACAGTCTACGAGATGACCAACTCGGACTAATCAGAGTCTCATCCGAGATGACCAACTCGGACTAATCCGAAACTTATCCGAGATGATCATTTCGGACTCATTCAAGACTTATCCGAGATGCATATCTCGGACTAATTTTGAGTCTTATCTGAGATACCTATCGCGGACTAATTTTGAGTCTCATCCGAGATGCCTATCTCGGACTAATTTTGAGTCTCATCCGAGATGCCCATCTCGGACTAATCCGAAACTCATCCTAGATGCCTATCTCGGACTAATCCGAAACTTATCCGAAATCCAAGATTTTATCCGAAATCTCATTACTAAATTTGGCTATTATTGTGAACTAAATTTCAGCGCTAACAGGGGGTTTGCTATTAAATAAATGGTTTTGTAAACACTTAATTAATTATAATAAAATAACTTTTTTACAAAACCAACTAGCTTAACTTGAATGAGCTTCTGATGTATCACTTCTGTCCAAAGGTGATTTGATGCATCTATTTATTGTTCAAGTATTACGAAAATCTATGTTAATTATACATTATAAACGTGAATGTTTTATTTCTAGCCAAAGCTGATCTAATTCATTCATGTCTAGCATACTTGACAAGTGCATAATTAAATGGATTCTCTCATTTCTGGCCAAAGCTGATTTGTCACAATTACTTTGCACATATACTTAGATGATTTCACTTCTGGCCAAAGCTGATTTGTCTTCATTTGAGTAGAATTTTAACTAAGTCTATTATTTTGATGTTAGTAATGGACAATATCACAGCTTCATAACTAAAATGGTCATCAATTATGCCTGCCTTAGTGTAACTTGCCCTTAGATCACATTAAGACTTCTTTTCTTAGTATCATAATTGGCTCATATTATTTCCACTATCAGCACCCAATTTCGGGATTCCACATTTGACTGGTGATAACCTTGCTGCATGGAAAGACTCTCTCATGCTTACTCTTGCTTTGCTGGATTTCGATTACGCTCTAAGAGAGAATAAGCCTGAAGACCTTACTCCTCAGAGTACCGCTGCTGAGCAGCTGGCTCATGAAAAATGGACAAGGTGTAAACGCATGTCTCTCATGTTCATGAAGCAGTCCATAAGCAACGCAATTTAAGGAGCCATTCCTAATTCTGAAGATGCTAAAACCTACTTGGCTTCTGTGGAGGAGCAGTTCAAGGGAACGTCTAAACACACGCTAGTACTCTTATCCTCAAGCTGGTGACTACTAAGTATGATGGGAGGAGCGGCATCCGTGAACACATCATGATGATGACCGACATGGCCCATAAGCTCAAGGGATTAAACATGGCGATTAGTGATGGTTTTCTTATTCAGTTCATCATGACTTCGCTTCCTTCGTCTTATGAAGATTTCAAGATCAATTACAACACTCAGAAAGAAAAATGGTCGATGAGTGAGCTGATCGCCATGTGCGGCAGGAGGAGGAGCGTATGAAGACGGATCGAACTACTGATGTTGCACACTTTACTACCTCCAGCTCTAAGAAGAGGAAGAACACTTATCCAAGGAGGGATGTTTCTAAAGTCCAAAAGCCCAATCCTAGTACAAGTGCGCCTTCCAGCTCTAAGAACTCCTTAGGCAAACCCTACTGCAAGTTCTGTAAAAAGACAGGACATAAGCAAAAGGAATGCCCTGACTTTAAGGAGTGGCTGGCTAAGAAAGGTAACGATTTTTTCATGATACTTGAGTCCTATAATTTAAATGTTCCTGCTAATTCTTGGTGGTTTGATTCTGGTGCTATGACTCATGTCACTAACTCTACTCAGGGATTCCTTACAATCCGAAGGCTGGGAAGAAACTAAAGAACACTTAAAGTGGGGGATGATAAAGAATTAGAAGTGAGGGCCATAGGAACTTTATAATTATTTATGAAAACTGGTTTATGCATTAAACTTTATGATACCTTATATGTTCCTTAGGTAACTCGGAACCTTGTATCGGCACCAAAGTTAGACATAGACGGTTTTGATATTACTCATGGTCATCGCAAACTCTCTATCTTTTATGAATCTGTGGTTTATGGTACCGGCATTCTGGATGGTGGTCTCTATAGATTAGAACTAGATGATGACTTTTCCAAATCTTTGTTGTCATATAATATTAATGAATCACTCACAAAGATGAAACAAGATCGAGAATTAGAGACTTCATCCATGTTGTGGCATCAACGTTTAGGCCACATCTCAAGAGAACGATTAAATCGACTCGTAAAGGATGAAGTCTTACCTCCTCTCATTTTACTGATTTTGGAACATGTATCAAATGTTTAAAGGTAAAATGACATTAGCGAATAAGAAAGGTGCCACTAGGAGCTCTAATTTATTAGAACTTATTCATACTGACATTAGTGGTCCTTACCAAATCGCTAGCATAACAGGACATACTTCATTTATCACTTTCATTGATGATTATTCTCGTTACATGTACTTGTATCTCATTAAGGAAAAATCTAAATTTCTTACAACTTTTAAAGATTATAAAACTGAAGTTGAAAACAACTAGATCGTAAAATTAAAGTTGTGAGATCAGATAGAGCCGGTGAATATTATGGAAGACATACTGATGTAGGTCAAGCTCCTGGTCCATTTTATGAGTTTTGTAAGGGCCAGGGAATTATAAACCAATACACCATGCCATGTACACCTCAGCAGAATGGTGTCGCTGAACGAAGAAATCGTACCCTTATGAAAATGGTGGCAGTATGTTAGCCAACACTAATTTACCATTATTCCTTTGGACTGAAGTGTTAAAAGCAGCTGTTCATATACTTAATAGAGTTCCTTCTAAGTCTGTCCCTAAAACTCCTTATGAACTTTCGACAGGAAGGAAACCGAGTCTTAAATATATGAAAGTATGGGGCTGCATTGCTGAAGCTAAACTTTACAATCCTTTCCTAAAGAAACTTGACCCTAAAACAGTTACCTGCTTCTTTATTGGGTATCTGATCACTCAAAGGGTTATCGTTTCTATTGTCCTTCCCATATCACCCGTATTGTTGAAACCAAGCGTGCTGCGTTCCTGGAGGATTTTAAGGTCAGCGGGAGCAGTACCAACCCTTACGAAGAATTGCAAGAAGTACAAGACGTGGGGGGGGGAGATTCTTCACTTACCATTACTCCGTTTACTCATCTTGTACCCAACGCAACAACTGACCTAAAGCTACTGCACCAACTCCAAATTTACCTCCATAACAAGAACCCATTATACCTCATAACGAAGGCACATCAAACGCTCAGAACCAACACACCACTGAACCTGATAATCAACTCAGGAGGTCATCCAGGCAAAGAAGACCTACTAATTGGGATGATTATGTTACCTACCTGACTGAAATGGATGCCGGAAAGCTCAATGATCCTATCTCTTATAATGAAGCCATTAGCAGTGATCAGTCTTCTGAATGGAATAAAGCAATGAATGATGAGCTTGAATCCATGAAGAAAAATGACGTCTGGGATTTGGTAGAATTACCCAACGGTGTCAAACCCGTAGGATGTAAATGGGTATTCAAAACAAAATTGAATCCGAATAGGAACGTTGAATGCTATAAAGCGAGATTGGTTGCAAAGGGCTACACTCAGAAAAGGGAATTGATTATCAAGAGATGTTTTCACCTGTCTCTCGTAAAGATTCATTAAGGATCATTATGGCCCTAGTAGCTTATTTTGATTTAGAGCTGCATCAGATGGACGTTAAAACCGCTTTCCTTAACGGAGACTTAGACGAAGATGTTTACATGAAACAACCTGAAGGCTTTAAACCTGAAGGTCAGGAGCATCTAGTCTGTAATTGAAGAAATCCATTTACTGGTTAAAACAAGCATCACGTCAATGGTACCTTAAGTTTGATGAAGTTATGAAGAGGCAAGGTTTTATAAAGAATCAAGTGGATCAATGCACCTACCTCAAATGAGTGGGAGCAACTTTACTATACTTGGCCTTTACATAGATGATATTCTATTGGCAAGTAATAGTTTAGACATGTTGCATGAGTCGAAGCGGTTACTCTCGCATAATTTCGACATAAAGGATCTCAGAGATGCTTCTTACGTCATTGGAATCGAAATTCACCGAGACAGACACAAAGGGATCTTAGGATTTCTCAAAAGGCTTACATAGATCGTGTCCTTACGCGTTATAACATGCAACAGTGCAAACCCTCAGTCGCTCCAGTAGTTAAGGGAGATGTTTTCGGTTCATTCCAATGTCCGACAATAGAGGTTGAAAAGGAGCAAATGAGCCAATACCTTACGCGTCAGTAGTTGGAGCTTGATGTATGCTCAAGTCGATATTCGCCCAATATCGCTTATATTGCTGGAATGCTAGGCCGTTATCAGACTAATCCTAGCCTAGATCATTGTAAAGCAGCTAAGAAAGTACTTAGATATCTGCAAGGGACGAAATACTATAAACTGACTTATAGAAGAAGTGATCATTTAGAAGTGGTAGGCTATTCGTGATTCATGCAGATGACAAGAAATCCACTTCGGGCTATATCTTTATGTTAGCAGGCGGACCTATCTCATGGAAGAGTCATAAACAACAGTTAACTTCAACTTCCACAATGATGACAGAATAACATTGCTTTTATAACGCAACCTGTCATGAAATGTTGCTTAGAAATCTGATCACTGACTCAAAATTGTTAATTCCATTTCTAGACCATTGAAGCTTTACTGTGATAATTCAGCTGCCGTTAGTTTCTCGAACAGTAACAGTTCGACTGGAGCTGGTTTATATCTCGATAAAAATACTTGTTCGTACGTGAACAAGTTGAGGAAAATAATCTTTGTATCGAGTATATTAGTACACAATATGCTCGCGGATCCGATGACTAAAGGTCTCCCACCTAGAGTTTTCGAAGAACATGTTTCAAATATGGGATTTACTAAAGACCTTATTTAATAGCATATTGTACTTAGTTATTTTAATTAATGAAATTTCCTCAGTTTGATTTTGTATGTCTCTAACATATGTTCTGTCGGTATAATGACATATAAACAAATATAAATACAACTCAAACGCTAAAGGGCTTATTTACGTATTTTGATCATAACTGTTAGGTTTTAAATTGAGGCTGTAGTATGACTAATGGGGGTCTTGAGTTGAATGATGATTCAACGGTTGTATTTCTCTGCTACGGTTCTTGGTTTAAAGCTAAAATGAGTGTTAACTCCTGATCAGGCTTATTCTAATACTCATGATAAATGATTACTCGGCTAAGTGGGATAATGTAAGATTAAATATATTATTTATAATATTTAATCATGTAGCCATTATAATCATTTATATTATATTGGATCAAAATATATTAATCCTATTATATATTAGTTGGTAATCGTTGATGGACCATATTACCCTTATTAACTAATTAGGGTTTCATTCTGGGTGTATATATAAGGAGATTACTAGAGAGGTTTAGGGTTAGAAAATTATAATAACATCATTATCATCAAAGCCGCCACCCACATCTCTCTCCATAACCTAAACTAAATTCATCCCTAGTTCGGTTCTTACCATCATAATCTTACACCCTAAGGAGGAACCAGATCATACTGACAAATATGTCGAACCCATGGCTGTGTCTCTGACTGGATTCTCTGCTGGCTTGTCTGCTGTCACAGATATTTTATTCATGTTTTCCATTATATTTAAACAGAACTGATCAACAGGATCATAACATACAAAGTATGATGCATTTAGTGTGAGTGATACTTTCCTTTATCCACAATTTAAAACAAAAAAATACAAATATTGTTAATTCTCTCTAAGATGATATTAACATGTAAATCTTCACATAACTCTTGTTATCGATCTCATAGTTACAAACACATTGTTTGACTAGGCGTGTCAATCATGTCGAGTTGGCGAGTTGAATAGTTGATATCTTATTAATGTCAAGCACATTGTTACCCACCCTAATCCAAACATACTTTAAATCATGTAATCCAAATACGAGCCGTTTTATAACTTTCTTTTAAAAAGGGTCAACAAAAAGTGTTGCATGCCAACTCAATCCACTTGTTTTCACCCTAATCAAAACTTGCAATTTTTTTGTCTTATCAAATAATAACTTTAAAATTATTTAAATAAATACATTGTTAAATAATACTAAATCTCTCTGTATTGGTGGAATGTTATATTATACTTGGTTACTTATTGTTATGGTAGTAAATAAAAAAGGTCAAAATTTTGTTCAATAAAGAAAAGACAATTAACTGGATAACAAAGGGGCTGGACAGAGGATCGAACTCTGGGAGTCATTGTGGCAAGCTTAGTTAATCTCGATCAGAGGAGAAACTTAATTGATAGATTGACTTCAATGTTAATTAATTAATATAAAACAGAAAAAAAAACAAGAAAAGAAACTTAGATGATGGCTCTATCATCCCACTAGCCAATAAAAAAAGTTACTTTACAGCCTCTTTGAAAATGTAGGTTATATATTCCAGAGAAAATCAGTTTTGCCATTTTATTAGGTTAGAGTTTTTACTAGAATGCAAAACTAGCGAAAACAATTTTTTAACATCGTTTTCAATCCAATGGTGCACGCATTGTTCATCAAAGCCATGCACTCTCATGATCTTTTATTGATATTTCATCGTTTTTTTTCTACTAATGTTCCAATCATCGTTAGATTAACAAGCGAGTAAGTGTACCGGTTTGGTTTGGGCCAAAAAAATTATCCACAGAGAGGTTATTTGACTTTAAACTTGGCAAATAAACCCATCCAACAAGACCATATATCACTAGACAGTTGATCACACTAATGCTAAGAACTTAAAAACTTTGAGAAGAATAAATACAATCAACATAATAAACTCTTTAGAATATTATATGAATACATAAATTAACTGAAGTACGCTACAATATACACAGGGATGATAAACTAACTAGAAAATTAGTATAGCGTTGCAGATTGTTGTCACCGTAGCATCGCGCAGGTTTCCAACTAGTATATGTATATATACGAAAATTATGGTTCTAAACATGTTTTTTCTAGTGTACATATATGTAAATATGTGTTTAAAGTTGAAAAATAATTATCATACATATATGTTTGATAATATATGCATGTCTATATATCCAAAAAAAAAATTCTTAAACGTGCAATTAAAAATAAAAAAAACAAAAACTTGAAAACCAAGAAACTACTGAAAACCAATCAAATTTATTTTTTACTTTTCATTTATATTAATCATAAGGTTAGTATTGTGAAAATAAAAATTAAAGAATATATGTAGATTGACAAACTACATATATGTAACTTGCGAAAGTAAACATATGAGATATATATGTAGCTACATATAGATCGTCGATCTACATATATTTATTTTATTTTTAATTTTCACAAATAATAGTAACAGTAAATAAGAAACTTGGGAAACTCTGTGTAACATTTTTTTTTTAAATTTTAGGCGATGTAAACATACATGTTTTCAAGCATTTTGGGCTAAAATCAAAATCAAGTTTTCTGTAATATAATTAACATATATATATATATAATAGGGGTGAATCATGAAAAAACTACTTTAATGAGAAAACCAAAAAACTAACTACAAAAACTTAAAAATACCAATTTTTTTTAAATTTTTTATTAAAAATCGCTAAATTTCGTATATAAAAAGACTTTTTAAAAAAAAATATTGTACTACACATGTGCAATAATAAGGAAAAGCCTAAACCACCTAACCACCCACCCCACCCCAAGAAAAAACCAAAAAATAAACCATAAACATAAACCTCAAAACACCTAAACCCCTCACCCGCATCCCTTAAAAAACCTAACCCCCTCCCTCCCTCCCTCCATACCCAAAAAACCTAATCTTAATCTTAAACCTACAAAAAATCTAACCCTAAAAGCTAAACTAAATTCAAAGCTAACTTTAAGCATATAATACACATGTGCAATACACATATAATGCACATATGCAATAGAAGTTTTTTTTATATATAAAAAGTAGTGAAATTTTATTAAAAAAATGTAAACAAAAATTGCATGTTTTCAGGCTTTTTAGTTAGTTTTTTAATTTTCTCATGATTCACTCCCTATTTGTATGTATGTATGTATGTGTTGTGTGTGTGTGTGTTGTGTGTGTATGTATGTAATGTAAACATCTGTGTAAATCGGGTTTCGAAAACCCACCCCAAATTATCAATCAAAGTGTATTTATGTATGTCGGTTGATTTTTAACATTTTTGTTTATTGTTTTATATATTAGAATTATAATATATATATATATATATATATATATATATTAAAACAAATGTTTAAAATAATCTTAATAAAATAAAAAAATAATCAATTTAATATTAAATATTTAGAATTAATAAATGATTTAACTTAAAATAGATAAAATAAATAAAAAACTCAAAAAGAGGGTAAACCGAGATCGAACCCGGGTTCCCCGGGTAACACACACACCATAAACACCACTGCACTGCACACACTAGTTGTGCTATTTTTTAGAATCTCATTTCTCTTATATTTACGCTAAGAGGAACCTGCAACTAACCGGAACCATCGCAACACCCTTCATGCGCCTTTCATTTTCTTTCGAATCGTACGACAACTGGCTCTGTGTTTATTCTTGGCAAATTCCAATTTAGATGACTGTCATCTCCGCGGCAAATTGCCAATCACCGAATTTGGTTTCCAAAACCGAAACCAAACTCATCTCTGTTTCACCCTATAAATATCGAATACAATCCTCCGTCCATAATCGCTCACTTCATTCTAAATTACTCGCATTCTCCTCTGCTCAACAACCCCTGTTCACTGGAAATCAGTCACCGGAATTCAATCTGCCGGAAAGAAAGTCATAGTTGACCGGTAACGGTTTCTCAAGCTCTATTCTAATTATGTATATATATATGTTATATATATACTATATACATACTAATATATATATACATATATATTATACATACATATTATATAAATATTCATTTAAATTTCGGGAAAATCACGTTCTTTAATTGATCAAGGTCGTGTTCTGGGTTGTTATGGAAGAAGATGAAGTTTAATATGTGTTTATATGTAATTAAAATCCGAGTTTTAACCGGGTTAGACACACAGTCCAGCGGTGGACTGTGTGCAAACACGGCCTTCACGTCCCTGGTTCGAATCCGGCTCATGACCGCATAAATACACACAACCGTTTTTATTTTGAATAAAATACATCAGGGCAGCATGTATACAAATATAATTAAAATGCAAGTATTGTCGGGTTAGACACCCAGCCCAGTTGGTTGGGCTGGGTGCAAAACATAACCAAGGTCTCGGGTTCGAGTCCCTTGGCTCACACCGGTCTGATCATTTAAATTACTATTTAAACTTAATTAAATTTGAATGAACCTAAAATGTGTATAAGTATAATTAAAATCCAGATTCTTTCGGGTTAGACACGTAGCTCAGTTGAAAGAGCTGCGTGCACGCAACCGAGAGGTCATGGGTTCGAGTCTCAACACACGCATGCCAAAATCCGATCGAACCGGTCTGGCAGATAGCCTGTCAGACTGACAATCTTTTTTATTATTATTTTTTATTTTAATTTATTAATTTATTCTATGGTTTATATTAAAAGAAAATTTATTAAAAATGCTTAAAAATACATAATTTCAAGGGTTTAAAATATCAATAAAAATCAAAAAATAACTTAAAAATCTAAACAAAGGTTTTTAACCTGTTAGTTTATTTATTTATCGAGTTATCGCGTTGTTATTTTAGGTTAGTACCCTCATCGGTTAAATTCCCAACTCGTGCGCTCTCATCTTCAAACAAGAATACGCACCCACTGTGAGTGAATCTCTACGAATTCCCCATTTTAATCATGTTTTGTGTTGTATCATGTGTCGTACAATTTCTTTTACTTTATTTAAACACTTGTGCTAATATCATTTCGTGAACAAATGTGTATAGTGTTATGTGGTTTATATGTGGTTACATTCTATCATTTCAGTACAATCACTTCATTAGGCCCATCAGTTCCTCGTGGGATACGGGTTGAGCATCAGGTGCCTTATTAGATCGGTTCCGTTTGATTGAGCCTTGATCTCAAATACATCATTCATCATGTCATGTGTTTCATTGTGGATATAATGTGGTTTGTAATTGGTTATATATATACATCTGCTCACATATGATTCATGCACAATATTTATTTAACAACAATATAATTCAACTATTTAAATGTTTTAGCAAGGTTCACTCGCCGACTTTTTGTTGACCCAAATCTTCTTTTTTACGCATGATACAGGTGAACAAGCTAAGAAAGAAATACATATGAATGGCCTTAGAAGAATAAACAAGTTATTACGTTTGAACAATCTTTTGGTTTATACTTGTGTTTGTATGAATTTTGTGTTGAATATTTGAAGTTTTAATTTCAATTTAATAAATATGAAACTTATTAGTAAATATTATGAGCTTTGGTGATAACCCAATCATGCCCCGATTTTATTCCCCTGCGGGTCGGGGTGTGACAGATTTGTATCAGAGCTTGTGACTATAGTGATATAGGATAGATTATTAGACCTTAGAGCCTGTACTATAGTTGATTAGATTTTAATTGTGTATGTGTTACATGCAAAATTCAAGATGTTTATATCTTTCATGTTTATTTCACACACAATGTTATGCAAGCACTCTCACAAGTACATGTTAATATGCAATGCTCATCATAGTTCATATCTCAATAACATATCATACCTATGAAAGCACACACCTCACGATTTCACAATTTCCATGATTTCTTTTCAAAGATTTTTGCAAAGTTTTTCGTATTATTCAAATCACATCAAAGTGAGTTTTCACGACGGCATGTAGTAACTGGAAGGGTACAGTACCGGTAGTCGGAACGTCCTGTCTAGGCTTGGCGTTCGTATAAATCCAAAATAAAGGACCAGTTTGCCTACCTGGGGACTAATGATGAGAGTACGAAGGACCTATTAGGCCAAAGCATGCTATACCAAACGTCGTGTGAACTAACCCCACTTTGAGTTGTCATTGTGTCTACACCTGGACACCCTCCGACCTTACATCTCGCAATGATGTTTTACTATTTTCATTCGGGTGATGCGAATGTTATCAAGCCGACACCAATGTGAACCCTGCCAAGCCCAATAGTGATGAGGACCCACATGACTATACAGGCTATGGTATGGGGGACATTTGGAGGCCCAAACATGAGCAAACCCAAGACATCCTATGGATGTAGTTAAGTTATTTTCTTCAGTTATTCATAAATGTTGTTTTTCATTCTTTTTACGACACATGACACTTAGAAAAAAATTATCAAACTCACAATCTCCCTACATATATTCCTGTAGATGTCTGCTAGACACTTACGAGGAGGTAGAAGGCCAGGAAGGTCGAACGAACGCATGGCCACACAAATTGCTCAACAACTGGCCGAGGTACTTCCTGACATTGTACAATAAGTTCAACAAGCTCTCGCCGCAAATCCCATCAACCCTCGAACCAAGAAGGCCAAAACGTCGCCAACCCTCCTCCCAAAACCACTAAATGTACCTAAAAACACTTCAAGTCCTGCGATCCCCCAAAATATGAAGGGACTGAAGGTGTCACCGCTCTCCTCCATTGGTTTGAGGAGATAGAAAACACCTTTCTTAATTGCGACTGTCCCGAGGATCGCAAGGTACGTTACGCTACTGGATGTCTGTTTGGGGTAGCACTTACCTGGTGGAACACGGAAAAAGGTAAGCGAGGTGTGGAAGATGCCATGGCCTTAACATGGGAAGAATTAAGAGAAAGCATGACGAGACGCTTCTGCCCTAGAAGCGAGATCAAAAAGCTTGAAGACGAATTCTATTCTCTAAAGCAAAAGGAAGGGGATCACACCTCATACAACAAGAGATTTCTCGAGTTGAACCAGATGGTCCCCAACTTGTTCACTCCGTTATACTGCTTGATCGAGCACTATATTCGAGGCCTCCCCTTGAAAATTCAAGATTCGGTTTTAAGCACTTGTCCCGCAACACTCGAAGCTGCCATGGAGCTAGCTACGGAACTCACTAAAAATCGCATTCGAAATGGCAATTTTAAAGATGAGAAAAAGAAAAAAATTGTTGAAGCCCCAAACTCTAACCCAATCAGGCTCATCCTCAAAGTTTGCTAAGAGGAAGCGAAATGGTAAGAACTTCGCCGTCACCCAATCCAACCTCCCATCACTGCTGCTCCAATCACACAAGTGCCCCTCCAGCCACACCATTCAAAAAGCCATACACTGGCCCACACCCAAAATGTAACCGCTGCCAATACCATCACCCTCCTGAGAACCCTTGCCAATACTACACAAGTTGTGGTGTGTAGGTACACTATCCAAACTTGCCGTGCACTCCAACGATCAAACCGCAATCAGCCTCCAGCCCAAACCCAAAACAAAATGGTGGGCCAAGCCCAAAAACCCTTGCTTCTACCACCTGCCCAACCCATAGCCCAACCTTATTACCAACCCAACTACCCCATGATGCAACCCATAAGAGCATGTTTTAACTGTAGTGACCCAAACCACTTCCGAAATACTTGCCCATGCCTGGTGAACATCATCAATGCCCAAGCCCAAGCAAACCGATGAACCAAGCTAATCAAGCTAACCCACCTGCTAGAGGAAGGGCTTTCAATATCAACGCCAACCAAGCAAGGGCTGACAACAATGTGGTCAATGGTACGTTTCTCATAAATGGTAGTTATGCATCCATATTATTCGATACTGGTGCGGATAAGAGTTTTGTATCTTTAAAATTCGAATCTATTCTCCACCTACCTCGTGTTAGTCTTGCTGAATCAATCACGATGGAAGTCGTTGACGGAGAACCCATTTCGTTAAATTCAATAATACGTGATTGTACTCTTACTCTAAATGATCACGATTTCCTGATTGATCTTATCCCTATGAATTTGGGAAGTTTTGATGTTATCATCGTATGGACTGGCTCAGCCAGCATCACACTGAAGTAGTTTGCCATGAAAAGTTCGTTCGTATTCCTCTCGCCGACGGTCAGACACTACGTATCCTTGGAGAAACTCCTTCAAAAGGGCTCAAATTGATGTCATGTCTTCAAGCTCAAAGATATCTTCTCAAGGATTATGTTGCTTTTCTAGCTCACATCGTCAAGAAGGAAGGTAAGGAAAGGAAGCTTGAAGATATCCCAATCGTGAAAGAATTTCCTCAAGTATTCCCGACGACGTTTCAGGACTTCCTCTTGTGTGAGAAGTCGAATTTCGAATGATTTGTGCCTGGTGCTACACCAGTCGCGAAATCTCCCTATAGGTTAGCCCCATCGGAAATGCAAGAGTGGCCAATCAGGTGCAAGAGCTGACTGACAAAGGATTTATACTCCTAGCTCGTCGCCTTGGGGTGCACTGTTCTTTTTGTAAAGAAGAAAGATGGAACGTTTCGCATGTGCATTGATTATAGAGAACTCAACAAGTTGACTATTAAGAATCGCTATCCATTGCCTCGTACTGATGAACTTCTAGATCAACTTCAAGGAGCCACCTGCTTTTCAAAAATCGACCTTCGTTCTGGTTATCATCAGCTTGGGGTACGTGAAGAAGATATTCCAAAAACTGCCTTTCGAACTCGTTATGGTCATTACAAGTTCATGGTTATGCCTTTTGGGTTAACCAATGCCCCCGCTGTCTTCATGGATTTGATGAATAGGGTATGCAAACCCTATCTCGACCGTTTTGTCATAGTTTTCATCGACGATATTCTTATCTACTCCAAGTCAAAATCCGATCATGAGCGACATCTTCGACTTATTATTACACTCTTGAGGACTGAAAAATTTATACGAAGTTCTCGAAATGTGAGTTCTGGTTAAAAGAGGTACAATTTCTTGGTCATGTCGTTAATGACAAAGGAATTCATGTCGACCCTTCGAAAATCAAGGCAGTACAAGAATGGCAAGCGCCACGTACTCCTACCGAAGTTAGGTCATTTCTTGGTTGGCTGGTTATTATCAACGCTTCATTGCCAATTTTTCTCGTATCGCCGTTCCACTCACATCCTTAACTCACAAGGGAAAACCCTTATTTGGGGACCCAAGCAAGAGGAGGCTTTCCAAACTTTGAAGCAAAAGGTTTGTGATGCACCTATCCTTACACTCCCTGAGGGTTGCGAAGACTTTTGGTTTATTGCGACGCGTCAGGGCAAGGGTTAGGCTGTGTTCTGATGCAAAGAGGAAAGGTGATAGCCTATGCCTCCAAGCAACTCAAAGTACATGAGAAGAACTACACCACTCACGACCTAGAACTTGGAGCAGTCGTGTTCGCTCTAAAGATATGGAGACACTATCTCTATGGCACCAAGTGTGAGATATACACGGATCACAAGAGCCTTCAACATATCTTTAATAAAAAAGAGTTGAACATGAGGCAACGAAGATGGGCCGAACTCCTCAATGATTATGACTGTGAGATTCGATATCATCCTGGCAAGGCAAACGTTGTGGCGGATGCACTCAATCGAAAGGGTTATGCAAAATCGTTTGTCTTCTATGCTTTCAAATTGTAACCGACATCAAAGATCGAATTCGGGTAGCTCAACATACTTCCGTAACGAAAATGACGTACGTGATGAGCTGTCTTGTGGAGCTGAACTAAAAATCGAAACCAAATCCGATGGTATTCTTTACTATTTAAACCGTATTTGGATACCCGATCACGACAACGTTCGTGATTTCCTCATGAAAGAGGCACACAAAACATGATACACTGTACATCAAGGAGCCGATAAGATGTATCAAGACTTACGATACACCTACTGGTGGCCTGGTATGAAGAAGGACATCGTGTTTTTGTTTCCAAGTGCCTTACATGCTCCAAAGTGAAAGCTGAACATCAGAGACCGCAGGACTTCTCGTCCAACCCGAGACACTTGTATGGAAGTGGGAAAATATAACCATGGATTTCATTACCGGGTTTCCTCGCACCTCCAGTGGGTATGACACCATATGGGTAATCATTGATCGTCTTACCAAATCAGCTCATTTCATCCCAATTCGCGAGGACTTCAAGAATGAGAAGTTAGCTTGCATCTATATAAATGAGATCGTAAGTCGTCATGGTGTACCGTTAAGTATCATCTCAGATCAAGATGGTGCTTCACATCACGAACATGGCAAGCCGTACAATCCGCTTTGGGTACACGTTTAGACCTCAGCACCGCCTTTCACCCTCAACCTGATGGTCAATCTGAGCGCACCATCCAAACCCTTGAAGACATGCTACGAGCGTGTGTCATAGACTTCAAAGGTAATTGGGACACTCACCTACTGTTAGTTGAGTTTTGGTACAACAATAGCTATCATTCAAGCATCGGTATGGCTCCTTTTGAAGCTTTATATGGTCGTAAATGCCGATCTCCAGTATGTTGGCACGAAATTGGTGAAGCGCAAATCACCGGACCTGAGTTGATTCAAGAAACAACCGACAAAATTCTTCAAATTCGAAACAATCTTCTAGCGGCTCAAAGTCGTCAAAAGAGTTATGCTGACAAACGACGAAAACCCTTGGAATTTTGCGTTGGTGATCAAGTACTTTTGAAAGTGTCACGTGGAAGCGAGTGGTTCGTTTCAGTCAAAAGGGCAAGCTAGCACCACGCTATGTGGGACCATTCAAGATACTCGAAAGAGTAGGTCCTGTAGCATACAAGCTTGACCTACCAGAAGAACTCAACAGAATTCATCCCATGTTCCACGTATCAAACTTGAAAAAGTGCCTCGCCGATGAAAACCTCCATATCCCTCTGGAAGATATTAAAGTTGATGAATCAATGCATTTCGTTGAAAGACCTGTAGAAATCATGGATTTCGGTGAGAAGTGTTTGAGGTGAAGTCGTATTCCAATCGTCAGGGTACGTTGGGAGTCAAAACGAGGACCAAGTTTACTGGGAATGTGAAGACTCAATGCGCGAAAAGTACCCGCATCTTTTTCCGGTTACAACTACCACTTAAATTTCGGGACGAAATTTCTAAAAGTAGGGAATATGGTAACATCTGTGTAAATCGGGTTTCGAAAACCCCCCCAAATTATCAATCAAAGTTTATTTATGTATGTCGGTTGATTTTTAACTTTTTTTGTTTATTGATTTTATATATTAGATATATTATATATATATATATAATTATAATAACAAATGTTTAAAATAATCTTAATAAAATAAAATAAATAATCAATTTAATATTAAATATTTAGAATTAATAAATGATTTAACTTAAAATAGATAAGATAAATAAAAATATCAAAAAGAGGGTAAATCGGGATCGAACCCAGGTTCCCGGGTAACACACACACCATAAACACCACTACGCTGCACACACTAGTTGTGCTATTTTTAGAATCTCATTTCTCTTATATTTATGCTAAGAGGAACCTGCAACTAACCAGAATCATCGCAAAACCCTTCACGCGCCTTTCCTTTTCTTTCGAATCTTCCGACAACTGGCTCTGTGTTTATTCTTGACAAATTCCAATTTAGATGACTGTCATCTCCGCGGCAAATTCCCAATCACCAATTTGGTTTCCAAAACCGAAACAAAACTCACCTCTGTTTCACCATATAAATATCGAATACAATCCTCTTTCCTGAATCGCTCACTTCATTCTAAATTACTCACATTCTCCTCTGCTCAAACACCCCCCTGTTCACCGGAAATCAGTCACCGGAATTTAATGCGTCGGAGAGAAAGTCACAGTTGACCGGTAACGGTTTCTCAAGTCTTAATTTCACAATATATATACACAAATATATATATATATATATATATATTAAACATTTCGGTATAAATCACGTTCATTTTAATTTGAAATCAAGATCGTTTCTGGGTTGTTTATGGGAAGAAGATGAAGTTTAATATGTGTTTTTATGTAATTAAAATCTGAGTTTTAACCGGGTTAGACGCCCAGTCCAGTGGTGGACTATGTGCAAACACGACCGTCACGTCCCTGGTTCGAATCCGGCTCATGACCGCATAAATACGCACAACCGTTTTTCTTTTGAATAAAATATATCAGTGGCAGCATGTATACAAATATAATTAAAATGCAAGTATTGTCGGGTTAGACACCCCGCCAGTTGGTTGGGCTAGGTGCAAAACATAACCAAGGTCTCGGGTTAAAGTCCCTTGGCTCACACCGGTCTGATCATTTAAATTCCTTTTTAAAATTAAATTTGAATGAACCTAAAATGTGTATAACTATAATTAAAATCCAGATTCTTTCGGTTAGACACGTAGCTCAGTTGGAAAAGTTGCGTGCATGCAACCGAGAGGTCACGGGTTCGAGTCTCAACACACGCATGCCAAAATCTGATCGAACCGGTCTGACAGACAGCCTTGTCAGACTGACAAATTTTTTGTTATTATTTTTTTATTTTAATTTATTCTATGGTTTATATTAAAAGAAAATTTATTGAAAATGCTTAAAAATACATAATTTCAAGGGTTTAAAATATCAATAAAAATCACAAAAATAACTTAAAAATCTATACAAAGGTTTTTAACCAAAATGTTAGTTTATTTATTTATCGAGTTATTGCTTTGTTATTTTAAGTTAGTACTCCTTCATCGGTTAAATTCCCAACTCGTGCGCTCTCATCTTCAAACAAGAATACGCACCCACTGTGAGTGAATCTCTACGAATTCCCCGTTTTAATCATGTTTTGGGGTGTATCATGTGTCGTACAATTTTTTTACTTTATTTAAACACTTGTGCTAATATCATTTCGTGAACAAATGTGTATAGTTGTTATGTGATTTATATGTGGTTACATTCTATCATTTCAGTGCAATCATTTCATTAGGCCCATCAGTTCTTGTGGGATATGGGTTGAGCATCAGGTGCCTCATTAGATCGCCTCCGTTTGATTGAGCCTTGATCTCAAATACATCATTCATCATGTCATGTGTTTCATTGTGGATATAATGTGGTTTGTGATTGGTTATATATATGCATCTGCTCACATATGATTCATGCACAATCTTTATTTAATAACAATATAATTCAACTATTTAAATGTTTTAGCAAGGTTCACTCGCCGACTTTTTGTTGACCCAAATCTTCTGTTTTTACGCATGATACAGGTGAACAAGCTGAAGAAAGAAATAATAGGATTGGCCTTAGAAGAATAAACAAGTTATTACGTTTGGAACAATCTTTTTGTTTATGTTTGTGTTTGTATGAATTTTGTGTTGAATATTTGAAGTTTTAATTTCAATTTAATAAATATGAAACTTATTGGTAAATATTATGAGTTTTGGTGATAACCCAATCATGCGCCAACTTTTATTCTGTTGCGAGTCGGGGTGTGACAATATATATGTATATATAGGATTCGATTCAATTAAGAATCACCATGAGAACTCCTACTTCCTGCGCGAGTTTGTGGCACCATTTTTTGCACAAACGTATATAAAAATATTATAAACACATCTGTAAAAAAACTAAAAAAAATTGTCGAGTCAGTAGTTATTCATGTAAAATTTTATGGCAATGTAAATTGTTTTACATCACCAATAAAAAATTTTAAATGCGTTGTAAATTCTTGCATGCGATATTTTTTTTTATTTTTTGCTAGAACAAGTGATTTTTTAAGATTTTTAAAAATTTTGAAAAACCTTTTCAAATGCCTAGTTCTCATGGTTCTTACAACTTAAGTTGGTTCTCATTTTACCATTTCCCTATATGTGTATATATATATATATACACACACACACATATATATATATATATGTATGTATGTATATATTTAAGGAGACTTTCAAATCAAAACAACCATCCTTGAGTTGAAAGAACTCGACTTCCCATGTAAGTTTTCTACCAAATTTTGCACAAAGGTAAAGTAGCACCTAACAAAGTCACATGTGACAAAAAAAACCGAAAAAAATACAAGACGGTTTTTTTTCAACATGTAAGTTTCATTTATGGCAGTGTAAATCACTATACCGGATAAGTCTGAGGAAACTGCCCATCATAAAAAAATGCCTTTTGAATATATTTTTTTCATGGAAAGGTAGTTTTTTTTAAATGGTGAAAAAAATTTTGAAAAAACATTCTGGAAAAAAAAATTGGAAAACGAGTTCCTACAAATTCTCACAACTTGATTTTGTTCTTATTTTAACCCTTCCCCATATATGTGTGTGTGTATACATTGGAGTTCCTCTACAAAGTATGTTTTTCCATAGTGATAAGAAGAACCCCTGACTTTAAGGACATGACCTAGACTCAGCTTCATCGAAAGCTCTTAACATTTGAGAGAGAGTTTGTTCAGAAAAGGAAGCTCTAAGAAACTGGAAAAGTGTCTGACGATTATGATTTCAGAAACATGGCACTTCTGAGTCAGGAAGAATCATCTTCAGGAATAATAAATGATAAGTGTTTTGATCACTAAATTGATATATCAACTGGAATCAATTCTGAACAATATTCCTCAAACTGTGCATTCACAGCTAAAGATGATTGTCATGGTCTTGATAGTTTGTCGTTTGTACTTAATGATCTAAAGAATATAGACCCAACTGACCTTGAGGAAATGGATATATTCCACTAAGTGGCACGACTCAGTCTTAGAGCAAACAATTTTTACAAAAGGAATGGTAGGACATATCCAAGGTTAAATGGGAGGTCAATGGTAAGGATAGATAAATATAAAGTCAAATGTTTCAAGTGTAATACATTAGGTCACTTTGCAAGAGAGTGCAAGTGTCAATCAAATAACTCATATAATATATCCTAACCAAAGACCTTAATCTAACACATAACAACAATTCTATCAAAATACCCAAACTACACATGGACCAAGTGTACAAACATTGCCCATTTTGCACAAAGCATAAACTTTGTACCTGTGAATTATGTTCAAGCAACTCCTCTCCTTTAGGTCCACTATGTTCAATGCCTGTTGCACAATTTCAAGCACCCCAAGTTGTTCCTGCTCTTGCAACTGCAAAGCCTAATCAACAAAGCTTTCACCCAAGGCTATGTTAATTGGAACAGCTTGCCAGGAAATTTAACTGATGAAAATTTTGCATTAATGGCAAAGGATAGTGAAGAACATGAAAATTTCTACTTTATGGCAATTGAATGTGTCCACACCCCGACCCGCAGCGGAAATAATAGTTGGGGCATAATTGGGTTATCACCAAAGCACATGACATTTACTATTATGTTTCATAATTAAATGAAGTCAAAGTTACATTTCTCAAACCTTCAAACATGTTCATTCATTACAAAGGAAAATAACCAAACATAATAATCCAAACACTAAATCATTTTATTTCTTCTAATCCAGGTCCTACGTGTTCCTAGCTGCTGCTGGTTCACCTGTATCATGTGTAAAATGGGAGGTTTTTGGGTCAACATAAGTTGGCGAGTGAACCTTATAGATAAACATTTAATAATGATTTTCTGGTTAGTTTATCATTAAAATATTGTGCATAATCATAAAAGAGCATATGTATGAAATCAAGCAATGGCAACATCGGTTACAATTATAACATACATTAACAATCGATAACATACATGAACATACCAACATCATATGATAATTAACATAAATGAACTGTGAGATCAAGGCTCAATCAAACGGAGCCGATCGTATTGCATGAACTGAAAATGTAAATAAATCTGTGCACTCAAGGCTCAATCAAACGGAGCCGAGCGTATTGCATGTACTGAAATGAGAATAAATGACCGATCAAGGCTCAATCAAACGGAGCCGATCGTGCGGGCACGCCCTGATCAACCGCATAATAGAATGGGGATCAAACTCAACCTCGAGGGATGGGGAGCTACGGCCTCAGCAATTGCATGTACTGAAATAATAACTTGCAAACAATACTAACTACTTAACAGCAACAACTAACACACATGTCATGATATGATATATGCACAATAACTTAGTTATAATAAGTAAATGAACAAGACACATGATACACCCCAAAAATGTGATTAAAACGGGAATTTGAAGGGTTCACTCACATTGGGTGCGTTGGATTTGAGTTGGTGAGATGCGCACGATTTAGACGAAGCGAGTTAACGAGGAATCACTGACCTAAATAATAATAGGAAAAATATATTAAATGGATGGATTTTATTAAAGATTTTTAATGGGATTTTTAGATATATTTTTGTGAGTTTATGGCTATTTTCTATCCTTAAAAATGTTATTTTTAAGTATTTTTAATTGATTTTTAATTTAACTAAAACAAATAATTATTTTAAAAAAAATAATATTTTTTTTTTACTGTTTGACCGTTGACCGTTGACCGTTGACCGGTTCGGTCAGCGATAATTCTTGCGCCGAGCGGGATTCGAACCGGTGACCTTCCGTTCACGCGCACGTAGCTCTACCAACTGAGCTACGTGACTAACCCGTTAGGAATCCAGTTCTTATTATATTTATACACTTATTCGATTTTACCGAAAATTCCTTTATTTTGCAAAACGTTTTAATCTCATTGAACCGGTGTTTGGGACGGGACTCGATCGCGCGACGTGCAGTTTGTTTTGCACACAGTCCACCGCTGGACTGTGTGTCTAACCCGGTTATATTCTTGAATTATAATATACTTAACAACTACTCGATCTAACCCGGTTAGTTTTATGAATAAAAAGGAATGTTTATTACGCAGAGTGTGTGTGGTAAGGATCGAACTCGGGACTTGTATATAAACTTTGCACACAGTCCACCGCTGGACTGTGTGTCTAACCCGTTAATTATCCGAGTTTTATTTACTCTTAACCCGTTTTTATGTTCGTCTTCTTCACTATAATTACCGGTTTTTTTTTTACACAGACCACTGGTTCAGGATTCTACTACTTAAATAACATGACTACTAATTTGAATGAACAAACCGAACAGTTTGGGGAAAAGAAATACCGGACAGGTCGTCTTCTTCAGGAAGTCCGGCGAGAACAGGCAACTCTGTTATTGAAACTTCGGCTGAGAGGGGCTAATCAACAGAATTAAAGAATTAGATTTGAAATTGAACCAGAGTACATGGATTATTAGCACGATTGAATGTGTTTACCGTCAACTAGCGTGGTTCCGGCAAATTCCAGAATTTCTCCGGCGAAACCAGAAATCCAGCAAAGTCTTCTGTGACTGACTTTGAGTGACGGAATAATGTTAGTAGTGTCCTAACAATAGATTGAAACAGCAAGAGAGTAAAATCTTACCGGTTTGAGTTGAACACGGTTTTCCGGCGAGAGTTGCAGAGAATTCCGGCGACAATTTTCTTGTGCTCAAAAGACTTGAAAATGTGACGAAAAGGGTTTGGAGTGTATTTGAGACAGTTCTGAATCGTATAAATGATTGGAATCAGAATTTTTTTGAAGCTTGAATGTCTTTCGGTTTCAAAACCCAAAACTTGAAGTTCATTCAATCTGAACTTTAATTAGAAACCGATATGCGTCGGTTATAAGTTAACTAAACGAACGAAAACTGATTTGGCGATTTGGCTTACCGATTTTCCGTTATTCAGATATCATTAACCGTTAATCCGAGTTTGCGTATAAAATTTAATTGTTTTCATAATAC
This sequence comes from Scalesia atractyloides, assembly GCA_947069175.1. Lineage (NCBI taxonomy): Eukaryota > Viridiplantae > Streptophyta > Magnoliopsida > Asterales > Asteraceae > Scalesia > Scalesia atractyloides. The sequence continues at coordinate 25,083,332 of CAMTDV010000020.1, forward strand.
TAACAGAAAACAATTGGTGGCGGAGTGGTTTGGAGATGGAAAGATAAATCGTTGGAGGCAGTTGACCCGGGTTCGAGTCCGGTCAGCTCCAACTATTTTTTATTTATTTTATTTTAACTTTTTATCAAATATAATTTTTATAGTTTAGTTTATATATTAATTATGTAACGTTTAAACTCAAAATACTCATAAATACTTAATGAAATTTCGTAACTTGGTATTTGATTACAAAACGGAGCGGGTTTTGGAAACCCGATTTATACAAATGTTACAGTATCCCCTACTTTTAGGAATTTCGTCCCGAAATTCAAACAGTTGATGTAGTAGGGAAAAGATGAGGGTATTTTTCACGCATTGAGTCTTCACGTTCCCAAGTAAACTCAGGTCCCCGTTTCGACTCCCAGCGTACCCTAACAATAGGAATGCGACTTCGACGTAGACGCTTTTCTCCATAGTCCATAATCTCTACTGGCCTTTCAATAAAATGCATGGATTCATCAATCTGAATATCCTCCAGTGGAATGTGAAGATTCTCATCAGCGAGGCACTTCTTCAAGTTCGACACGTGGAATGTGGGATGAATTCTGTCGAGTTCTTCCGGTAGGTCAAGCTTGTAAGCTACAGGACCTACTCTTTCGAGTATCTTGAAAGGTCCTACGTAACGTGGTGCTAGCTTTCCCTTTTGACCAAAACGAACTACTCCCTTCCACGGTGACACTTTTAAAAGCACATGATCACCAACGCTAAACTCCAAGGGCTTTCGTCGTTTATCTGCGTAACTCTTTTGACGACTTTGAGCCGCTAGAAGATTGTTTCGGATTTGATGAATCTTATCTGTTGTTTCTTGGATTAATTCCGGACCAGTAATTTGAGCTTCCCCAATTTCGTGCCAACAAACAGGAGATCGACACTTTCGACCATATAAAGCTTCAAAAGGTGCCATGCCGATGCTAGAATGATAACTGTTGTTGTACGAAAATTCGACTAATGGTAGGTGGGCGTCCCAATTTCCCTTGAAGTCTATGACACATGCTCTAAGCATATCCTCAAGGGTTTTAATGGTGCGCTCAGACTGTCCATCAGTTTGGGGATGATAGGCGGTACTGAGATCTAGTCGAGTGCCCATAGCGGATTGTACTGCCTGCCATGTCCGTGAGGTGAAACGACCATCACGATCAGAAATAATACTTAATGGAACTCCATGACGGCTGACGATTTCGCTGATATAAATACGAGCAAGCTTTTCGTTCTTGAAATCTTCTCGAATAGGAATAAAGTGAGCTGATTTTGTGAGTCGGTCTATAATCACCCATATAGTGTCATACCCACTAGAAGTGCGAGGTAACCCGGTAATGAAATCCATGGTTATATTTTCCCACTTCCAGACAGGTATTTCTGGTTGGACCAGAAGTCCTGAGGGTCTTTGATGTTCAGCCTTTACTTTAGAACAAGTGAGACACTTGGAAACAAAAACAGCGATATCTTTCTTCATTCCAGGCCACCAATAGGTGTACCGTAGGTCTTGATACATCTTATCGGCTCCTGGGTGTATAGAATATCGCGACTTGTGGGCTTCATGCATGAGTGTTTCACGAAGATTGATATGGTTAGGAATCCATATACGATCTAGGTAATACAAAATACCATCAGATTTAGTTTCCAGCTTTAGCTCGGCTCCACAGGACATCTCCTTTTGTACATCTTCCTCTGTTATTGAAACATGTTGAGCTTCTCGAATTTGATCCTTAATTTTGGTTATAATTTGCGAACATAGAATATGAATGGAGTTCGCATAACCCTTTCGACTAAGTGCATCAGCCACCACATTTGCTTTACCAGGGTGGTATTTGATTTCACAGTCATAATCATTTAGAAGTTCGACCCATCTTCGTTGCCTCATATTTAACTCTTTCTGATTGAAGATATGTTGAAGACTCTTGTGGTCAGTGTATATTTCACACTTCGTACCATAAAGATAATGTCTCCATATCTTAAGAGCGAATACAACGGCTCCAAGTTCAAGGTCATGAGTGGTATAGTTCTTCTCGTGTGTCTTGAGTTGCCTTGAGGCATAAGCTATGACTTTTCCTCTTTGCATGAGAACGCAACCTAACCCTTGTCCTGACGCGTCGCAATAGACTACAAAATCATCACAACCTTCAGGAAAAGTGAGGATTGGTGCATCACAAAGTTTTTGCTTGAGAGTTTGAAAAGCTTCTTCTTGCTTGGGCTCCCATACAAATGGTTTCCTTTTAGGGGTTAAAGCCGTAAGTGGCACCGCAATGCGAGAGAAGTTTGAAATGAATCGTCGATAGTAACCAGCAAGTCCAAGAAAAGACCTTACTTCAGTTGGCGTACGTGGAGCTTGCCATTCTTGAACTGCTTTGATCTTTGATGGGTCCACATGTATTCCTTTGTCATTGACTACATGCCCAAGAAATTGCACCTCTTTTAACCAGAATTCACATTTAGAGAACTTGGCATAAAGCTTTTCCTTTTCTAGAAGTGCAAGAACAAGTCGCAGGTGACGCTCATGATCAGCTTTGGATTTTGAATAGATAAGAATATCGTCAATGAACACAATAACAAATCGATCAAGGTAAGGTTTGCAGACTCTATTCATTAGGTCCATGAAAACAGCTGGTGCGTTGGTTAATCCAAACGGCATAACCATGAATTCATAGTGACCATATCGAGTTCGAAAAGCAGTTTTAGGGACGTCTTCTTCATGCACCCTAAGCTGATGATAGCCCGATCGAAGATCGATTTTCGAAAAGCAACTGGCACCTTGTAGTTGGTCAAGGAGGTCATCTATACGAGGTAAAGGATATCGATTTTTGATAGTTAACTTGTTGAGCTCTCTGTAATCGATGCACATGCGAAAAGATCCATCCTTCTTCTTTACAAAAAGTACAGGTGCACCCCAAGGCGATGAGCTGGGGCGTATAAATCCCTTGTCAGTCAACTCTTGCAATTGACTGGCTAGCTCTTGCATTTCAGAGGGGCTAACCTATATGGAGATTTTGCCACTGGTGTAGCACCAGGTATAAGATCGATACGAAACTCGACATCTCTGATTGGAGGAAGTCCTGAAATGTCGTCAGGAAAAACTTGTGGAAAATCTTTACAACAGGAATATCTTCAAGTTTCTTTTCTGCGGTCCCCTTCTTGATGATATGGGCTAAAAACGCGACATAATTCTTGCGAAGGTATTTCTGAGCTTGAAGACAAGACATTAAGTTGAGTCCTTTCGCCGAGGTTTCTCCAATAATTCGAAGAGTCTGACCGTTTGAAAGAGGAATACGAATAAATTTCTCACGACATACAACTTCCGCATTATGCTGACTGAGCCAATCCATTCCGACTATGATGTCGAAACTTCCCAGCTTCATAGGAATAAGATCGACTGAGAAATCGTGGTCGTTTAGGGTGAGCGTACAGTTGCGTAAAATAGAGTCTAACGAAACTGGTTTTCCATCTGCAACTTCCACTGTTATGGATTCCGCGAGCTTATCTCGATTTTTACTTAAGATAGGTTCAAACTCTAATGACACGAAACTTCTATCCGCACCAGTATCAAATAACATAGAGGCATATCTACCATTTATAAGAAACGTACCGTTGACCACATTGCCGTCAGCCCTGGCCTGGTTTGCGTTAATATTGAAAGCCCTTCCTCTAGCAGGTGGAGGAGCTTGGTTTGCTTGATTCACAGGGTTGGCTTGGGCCTGAGCATGAATAATATTGACTAGTCTTGGACATGAGTTCCTGAAATGACTTGGATCTCCACAGTTGAAACATGCCCGCATAGGTTGGCCCATAGGGTAGTTGGGTTGATAGTATGTTTGGGCTAAATGTTGAGTGGGTGGAAATGGTTGTTGTTGTTGGGCTTGACCCATAAATTGTTGGTGGGTTTGGGTTATAGGTTGGTGGCGGTTTGTTCGTTGAGGTGCGCGGCAGTGTTGTACAATGTGTCCAGCGCGACCGCAGCTGGTACAGTATTGGCAAGGATAGTCAGGGGAGTGGTGATACTGACAACGGTTACATTTTGGTAGTGGTCCTGTGTATGGTCTTTTGTATGGCGCGGGTGGAGGAGTGGCTTGAGTGATGGGTGCAGCAGGAACAGGGGTGTTGGTGTGGGTGACTGCAAAGTTCCTGTTGTTACGCTTCCTCTTGTTAGCAAATTTAGAGGAAGGAGTGTGGTGGTTTGAGGTTTGTCCCTCAGCAGGGGTTTTCTTCTTTTCCTCCTTGAACTTCCCATTACGAATTCGGTTTTCGGTCAGTTCTGTCGCCAATTCCATGGCAGCTTCTAGTGTTACCGGTGAAACGCTGAGGACCGAATCTTGGATTTTCGAGGGAAGTCCTCGAATGTAATGTTCGATCAGACGGTAGGTTGGAGTGAATAAGTTTGGTACCATCTGGTTCAACTCCAAGAACCGTTTGTTGTAAGTAGTGTGATCACCATCTTTTTGCTTTAGGGCATGAAATTCATCTTCCAATTTCTTAATCTCACTCCTAGGACAAAATCGCCTAGTCATGATTTCCCTTAACTCCTCCCAAGTTAAGGCCATCGCATCTTCCGTTCCCCTCTTTCCCTTCTCGGTATTCCACCAAGTGAGAGCTACACCGAGTAATCTCCCGGTGGCATAACGAACTTTGCGATCCTCCGGACAATCGCAGTTTAAGAAAACGTTTTCCATCTCCTCGAACCAACGCTGGAGAGCAGTGACTCCCTCAGTCCCTTCGAATTTTGGGGGATCGCAAGACTTAAAATGTTTATAGGTGCATTTGCTGGTAGGAGGGTCGTTGATGATCTGGTCCTGTTGTTGAGGAGGGTTAGTAGGATTTGCAGCAAGAGCTTGTTGTACTTGTACTACGATGTCAGGTAATATCGTGGCCATTTGGTTGGCGATATGAGTGGCCAATCGTTCCTGAGACTTTTCCGATTTCCTACTCCTTCGATGCGATCTATACGACATCTACAGGATCATAAAATGAGAAGATTGTGAGTTCATGGTATCTTTTAGGTGTCATGTGTCTTAAAAAAATGAGAATAACATAAATATCAATAATGCAACTACATCCGAAGGATGTCTTGGGTTCGCTTATGTTGGCCCCAAATGTCCCCCATACCTTCACCTATATAGTCATGTGGGCCCCCATGGCTATTGGTTTGGTAGGATTCACATTAGTATTGGCAATTTAACACTCGCATCCCCCGAATGCTAACCACAAAATATGTTCATGAGATGTTTGGTCGGAACGTGTCCAGGTGTAGACACAATGACAACTCAAAGTGGGATTAGCTCTCACGACGTTTGGTATAGCATGCTTTGGCCTAATAGGTATTTCGTACTCTCATCGTTGGTCCCCAGGTAGGCAAACTGGTCCTTTATTTTGGATTTATACGAATGCCAGCCTAGACAGGACGTCCCGACTACCGGTACTAGTACCCTTCCAGTTACTACATGCCCGTCATGAGAACTCACTTTGATGAGATTTGAAAACACGAAAATCGTTGTAAAATCAATCATGATGCGGTGTGTGCTTACATGGATGTGATATATTATGATCATACGATTTCATGATAGGCATTATTTGATAATACATACTTATGAACATGCTTGAACAATATCAAATGTAACATTTTAACATAAACATATAAACATCATGAAATTTGGCATATAACACACAAAATTCTTATAAGTTTCTAATCGACTATAGTATAGGCTCTAAGGGTCTAATAACCTATCCTATATCCCTATAGTCATGGCTCTGATACCAATCTGTCACACCCCGACCCGCAGCGGAAATAATAGTTGGGGCATAATTGGGTTATCACCAAAGCACATGACATTTACTATTATGTTTCATAATTAAATGAAGTCAAAGTTACATTTCTCAAACCTTCAAACATGTTCATTCATTACAAAGGAAAATAACCAAACATAATAATCCAAACACTAAATCATTTTATTTCTTCTAATCCAGGTCCTACGTGTTCCTAGCTGCTGCTGGTTCACCTGTATCATGTGTAAAATGGGAGGTTTTTGGGTCAACATAAGTTGGCGAGTGAACCTTATAGATAAACATTTAATAATGATTTTCTGGTTAGTTTATCATTAAAATATTGTGCATAATCATAAAAGAGCATATGTATGAAATCAAGCAATGGCAACATCGGTTACAATTATAACATACATTAACAATCGATAACATACATGAACATACCAACATCATATGATAATTAACATAAATGAACTGTGAGATCAAGGCTCAATCAAACGGAGCCGATCGTATTGCATGAACTGAAAATGTAAATAAATCTGTGCACTCAAGGCTCAATCAAACGGAGCCGAGCGTATTGCATGTACTGAAATGAGAATAAATGACCGATCAAGGCTCAATCAAACGGAGCCGATCGTGCGGGCACGCCCTGATCAACCGCATAATAGAATGGGGATCAAACTCAACCTCGAGGGATGGGGAGCTACGGCCTCAGCAATTGCATGTACTGAAATAATAACTTGCAAACAATACTAACTACTTAACAGCAACAACTAACACACATGTCATGATATGATATATGCACAATAACTTAGTTATAATAAGTAAATGAACAAGACACATGATACACCCCAAAAATGTGATTAAAACGGGGAATTTGAAGGGTTCACTCACATTGGGTGCGTTGGATTTGAGTTGGTGAGATGCGCACGATTTAGACGAAGCGAGTTAACGAGGAATCACTGACCTAAATAATAATAGGAAAAATATATTAAATGGATGGATTTTATTAAAGATTTTTAATGGGATTTTTAGATATATTTTTGTGAGTTTATGGCTATTTTCTATCCTTAAAAATGTTATTTTTAAGTATTTTTAATTGATTTTTAATTTAACTAAAACAAATAATTATTTTAAAAAAAATAATATTTTTTTTTTTACTGTTTGACCGTTGACCGTTGACCGTTGACCGGTTCGGTCAGCGATAATTCTTGCGCCGAGCGGGATTCGAACCGGTGACCTTCCGTTCACGCGCACGTAGCTCTACCAACTGAGCTACGTGACTAACCCGTTAGGAATCCAGTTCTTATTATATTTATACACTTATTCGATTTTACCGAAAATTCCTTTATTTTGCAAAACGTTTTAATCTCATTGAACCGGTGTTTGGGACGGGACTCGATCGCGCGACGTGCAGTTTGTTTTGCACACAGTCCACCGCTGGACTGTGTGTCTAACCCGGTTATATTCTTGAATTATAATATACTTAACAACTACTCGATCTAACCCGGTTAGTTTTATGAATAAAAAGGAATGTTTATTACGCAGAGTGTGTGTGGTAAGGATCGAACTCGGGACTTGTATATAAACTTTGCACACAGTCCACCGCTGGACTGTGTGTCTAACCCGTTAATTATCCGAGTTTTATTTACTCTTAACCCGTTTTTATGTTCGTCTTCTTCACTATAATTACCGGGTTTTTTTTTACACAGACCACTGGTTCAGGATTCTACTACTTAAATAACATGACTACTAATTTGAATGAACAAACCGAACAGTTTGGGGAAAAGAAATACCGGACAGGTCGTCTTCTTCAGGAAGTCCGGCGAGAACAGGCAACTCTGTTATTGAAACTTCGGCTGAGAGGGGCTAATCAACAGAATTAAAGAATTAGATTTGAAATTGAACCAGAGTACATGGATTATTAGCACGATTGAATGTGTTTACCGTCAACTAGCGTGGTTCCGGCAAATTCCAGAATTTCTCCGGCGAAACCAGAAATCCAGCAAAGTCTTCTGTGACTGACTTTGAGTGACGGAATAATGTTAGTAGTGTCCTAACAATAGATTGAAACAGCAAGAGAGTAAAATCTTACCGGTTTGAGTTGAACACGGTTTTCCGGCGAGAGTTGCAGAGAATTCCGGCGACAATTTTCTTGTGCTCAAAAGACTTGAAAATGTGACGAAAAGGGTTTGGAGTGTATTTGAGACAGTTCTGAATCGTATAAATGATTGGAATCAGAATTTTTTGAAGCTTGAATGTCTTTCGGTTTCAAAACCCAAAACTTGAAGTTCATTCAATCTGAACTTTAATTAGAAACCGATATGCGTCGGTTATAAGTTAACTAAACGAACGAAAACTGATTTGGCGATTTGGCTTACCGATTTTCCGTTATTCAGATATCATTAACCGTTAATCCGAGTTTGCGTATAAAATTTAATTGTTTTCATAATACTAACAGAAAACAATTGGTGGCGGAGTGGTTTGGAGATGGAAAGATAAATCGTTGGAGGCAGTTGACCCGGGTTCGAGTCCGGTCAGCTCCAACTATTTTTTATTTATTTTATTTTAACTTTTTATCAAATATAATTTTTATAGTTTAGTTTATATATTAATTATGTAACGTTTAAACTCAAAATACTCATAAATACTTAATGAAATTTCGTAACTTGGTATTTGATTACAAAACGGAGCGGATTTTGGAGACCCGATTTATACAAATGTTACAGAATGTACCTTAGGAGATGCAGATCAAGAAAAGAAAACAATTGTTGATGAAAGCTATGTTAGTGAAACTGCTAAGAGCTCAGAACAAACACCTATTTGTGACAAGGGCATGCAGAAAGGATTGAAGAAAACTATCCCACAAGTTCCACTGAATGCATCAATGTTGATCTGGTGCAAGTTGTTGTTTCCAAGGTATCATCTCGCATTCTCAAATAATTGTGTTCACACAAATGCATCATAGCATTTTCAAACATTAAAGAGATGCATGAAAACCTTTGGGAGAAGGTCCAAGTTAGTGAAATTGTTTTTGAAAAACTAAAAAGGGATTTTAAAACAAGACTGCCTGAAAAGGACCCAGAAATCAGGAGTCTCTAACATGAAGCAACTATAAACAAGGACCAACTTCAAACTATATTGAGAAATATGAAAGTTGCAAAAAGGGGTTGGAATCCACTCAAATTACCTGTGAAAAATGGATAGAATCTTGTAATGGTACAAATCAAAAGCAATACGAAGTTTGGAGTTGGGTTCAGAAAACATGATAATGAACAACCATCCAACACTTCCATTAACTTTAAAATAGTTGAGATCATTCTAACTAACTCAATTGGTAAAGAAATCAAGATTATAAAACCGAGTGGTAAAAAGATTACTCTTGAAAAACCACAAGTTTCATTCAGGCTGAAAAACAAAAACATGAATTCAAACCCACATGGTCTGATGAATGTGATATGCCTGAAAACTTCAAACCGGTTGATTTCACTAATCCAGATGGTCTCAAGCCACCCAAGATAAAAATCATTCTTATCACCAACTCTAAAACAGATGCTAAAACATCTTTTGTTGAAAAGAGAGACACGGGTAATAGGAAAGATAAGACCATAGAATTGTTTTGTTATTTTTATGAAAAGAACAATCATATGACAAAAAACTATTTTTGTCACACCCTAACCGATAATGGAAAGATCAGAGTGAGGCGAAATAGATTTCTCAAAACGTCATAACTTTATAATTGTTACAATAATTTAAATACCAAATTTTATTCCATTACTAAAGGTTACATCGTCTTGAAAATAAAAAAAAATACACCACAATGCATTTTTAGAACATAAGAATTTCAAGTTCATTAATAGAGTTTCGAGTGAATTTCTAGTCTACCCTAATTAGTTTTCTTGTCATATCGTCATCAATATGACAACACAAATGGTCAGTGAGCATATAAGTTTGTCTACATAGCATAGTATAGGAAAAAAAATGTCTAAATCCACATGGCAATTGTATACTAAGTTATATAAATCATACTAGCTTGCATGAACTATAGGTCAAACCAAAGTGTCCACTAGCATAATCTTATCATCGCAACGACAAGACCGTAAAGATTGAATACTTAACAATGACCACAATAGGCGGTGTGCTACTCCTATAGTGCTATACATGTTAAAGTAAGCTTGCAAAGTTAACGATATCTAACATGCATTTTGTGTGTCCTAGTATGTATAACAAATAGCATAACAAGTAGCATGTTGATGGATTGAGTGTTGTGTAAGCATGATTGTATGCGTGATTGTAAATTTTGATAATGATACATGTTGCAACCCACGATGTATTAAAATATAAAATGGGTCAAGTATATTCACGGTTTGCGTAGTAAACCGAGATAGTCACGAACGAGTAGTAGAGTTGGAGCGGCGACACGAAGTCTAGCCTAAACAAGTAAAACGGAAATGTATAAGTGTATAGAATGAGTAGAGTGTAAATGGAATGTTAGTCAAAGAGCAAAATGTAAATGCAAGATAAAGAATAAAGTTATAAAATAAATAGTAATGTTTATGTATAGCGATATTAATAATTATATAAATTTGTTATATAACTATATGTAATATCACATTAAATACTAAAATTAGTATAGGCATAAATATATAAGTTTATAAAAATGTCCATAGCTAATAATTAAATTGTAAGTAAGTAAGTGAGAAATGAATAATTGATTGATTAGCTAGGTTTTTAGTTGTAAGTAAGTAAGGAATAGATTGATTAATTAAATTGGCTACTAAAATTTTAACAATATATATTTATTTTAGTATTATATATTTTAGGTCCAAAGTTTACTTATTATATCTTTTATAGAATTTGTGTATTAATGTCATTAAATATATAAATAAAAATGGAAAAAATGATCCAATAGATTAATTAGGAGTAATCCTTTCCCTAAACTCTTAAGGGTTTGACCATAATCCAAAATTACCACTATTTGATTAATGAAATTTTAGTTTGGTTTTTAGGAATTATGTAAAATAACAAAGATGCAAAATGATCACACAAGTAGGTAGATGATGGGATTTGTATCCTAACCATTACAAGTGCATACCTTAACACAAGATCACTCAACCACTTGGTTAGATTGGTGTCTTGGTTTGGTTTTGCGAATTAGCACAAACGGGTCAAACAATTGCTGAACATAAATATAAACGTAAAGGCATGCTTGTAATGAATGTTAATGTTAGAGGCATTAATGTAAATGTTAGCGGTTAGGTATTAGCATGAATGTAAATACTTAGCGGTTAAGTAATGACAAGAATGTAAATGGTTAGTGGTTAGATTAGTCATATGTAGAAAGTAAATAATCCAAGAATGAAGATTAACTATTAATGTTTATGGATTAAACATAAGGTTTAAAACATTGGATTTATGTTTAGCATAAAGAATGTACAAGAACTAGAAAAGACAGAAAATAAAAGATGAAGCTGAAGGTCAACCTTTCGGTTTGACTTCTTGAAGTTCTTCAAGAATTTGCATAATGAAGAGAGGTTTAGAGAGTGTTTGAGGAGTGAGCAAGGGGTAAAGGAGTGGTGGAATGGTTCTATTTATTGTAAAAAAATCCTAATTAGGGTAAATAAAAGTTGTAAAAATATTCTATTTTTGCCCCTGAAATTTATGGTGGAGTTTGTTTTGGCTAAAAACTCAATGTTAGGTTTGTTTAAGTATATGTGAGTCACATATGGGTGACATATGGTATAGATATGTCGTAATTAGATGTATATAAGTATGTAAAATGATATAAATAATGTAAGTGATGTGTATAAAACAATATATATGCATGTAAATGGTATAAACAAAGAATGTAACCTTCTCGAGATTATTTCATTGATCCAATACGTACAATATTACAAGAGTTTGAAATGAAAGTACAAGCTTACAATGCATGGGGAAGTACGGATATTACAATTTTTAGTGAAAAGCATATGATATCAACAAAGGAAAAAATATATGTGATTTAACATCTGGGTGCACCATTTGTGGGGCAATCAATCACGTGACTCAACAATGCTCATTCCTATAACCCTATGACATCAACAAGAATAGGTCAAAAGGAAAAATGGTTGTCAAAGGGTAAGTTGGTCCTATTAAAAGGGAATCACAACCACTTCCTAACTGATTTGAGTCTCGTCAAACACCTGTCACATAAGCCTTAAAATAATACCTTGTTCATAAGGATGTTCAAGTATAAGATGCACCACCATTAAACAAATATCCAGAGGATATGGGCAACCACCATGTCACAGAGTACCGTATAGCTATATTGAATCTGTAAACATGCCCTAAAGGCCAAGGATAAACAGGTATCCTGTTTAATATGATCAACTCAAAGGAAAAAGAGTATAAAGATAAAGGACAATCTTTCCAATTCATTCAGTGTTTATATATGATGGAATGGGAAATGCTATATATTTATGTTTTTTAGACGATTATGGACTATAGACATTCATTTTAATATAAAAACTATTTTATATTTTATGGACACATTCTAATAATTATTTTTGGTCATATTCATTATTTAAATGATTTAAAAATTAAAAATATTTGTTACAAAATATGAATTTCATCACACTACTTAAGTTATAGTATTTGGTAACTAAATATAGGGCTGTAAACGAACCAAGTGTTCGGCGAACAGTTTGTAAACCGTTTGGCGGGAGGTTTGTTTGTGTTCGTTCGTTTATTAAACAAACGAACATGAACAACAAATTTCGTTTGTGTAGTTAAATGAACAAACACGAACAGAGACAACGTTCATTCATTTATGTTCGTGAATGTTCGATAACGTGTTTGTTCGTGTTGATTCGATTCGTTTACTGCCCTAACTAAATATGAATAACTTCTTAAATTAATACTAACTGTAGTCATTTTCACATGCATATAAACATATATTTTATGCCTATTTTTAACTTGTTATATATGTATATAGACGATCCATTTGACTAAACTAATAAATAAACGTTTGCATGTGATTTTAATCAAACCATAAATATAATATATATATCCATTTAAGATAAATATTTTATATTTTATCGAAATCACACAAACTATATTTAAATTGCTATTCTATCCAAATATAAATTATTGTTATTATTTGTATTCTTATACTTTGACACTTTAACCAATTTTACCAATTTAAACTAAAAATCCCTGAATCATATGAACCTATAATCTCTATCCCATTGTATTCGTTTTATTCGGTGTATTCATACGATATATTTATATTATATTATATTATATTATATTTATTATTATATATATTTATATATTATATTATATTATATATATTATATTTATATATATTATATTGTTCAAATAACTTTGAGATTTATACAAAACACTACAACTTGTGCTAGGTTGTATTGTGCTTATCTTTGCAACATGTGAGTATTCATATCCCCCTTTTTCATTTTATTCGTTGTATCATGTATACGTATTCAATTATAAATCGTTTTATACAATCATGCAAATTCATTAATGTCTATGCGTTAATTATGCTATGTGTTAAACATTATTTGTTGTGGGTTATTCATGCATTCATTCATGTTTTGATCATTAGCAACACAAAGCCTAAGAAAGTAGATAATAGTGCTATTGGCTTGACCACTTGCCTAAATGTATTTTAGTATCAAATCGAATCATACGTTGTGGTTCGTGTCATGTAGGTTTGATCAAATACAAGTTCGTTTATTCATACATGCTTAAATTATATCATAGAACTTATGGTTGGTTATTTTTATTCATATTATACGTACTTTAAGCCTATCTTTACTCACCAATGTTTAATTAACCTTTTATTTTTATACATGATATAGGAAATACAGTTTGAGACTTTATAAGTTTGATGTTTCACATAGGACGCGTTTGTACTTAGACTTAATAAACAAAACTTTATTTCATGTTATATTATGTTTGAAAACAATTGAATTATTGTACTTGCAATTTAATTTTAGGCTCCGACGTATTTTGCCATCGATTGGGGTGTTACACCATATTTAGATTAAAGAGAATAAAATGGTCAGTTTATGATGTAATTTTTTAAAATTATTAACATATGAAAAAGTTATGGTTATCTAAAAACATGGGGAGAACTTAGTTTAAAAATCAATAATAAGTTTTATTTTTTTTCTTGAATGACAAATTTGAATACCTAATGGACCACTAGAGTATCATCGTGGCATCAGCGGAACCACCCGATCATATCCGTTTCCCTAGGCAAATGCCTATACACCAATTAAGAAGGAAACCCAATAAAATGGTAAAAAACCATCTTGTGGGAATCAAACTCAGGACCTATTGGTCCCAATGTCTTATCACACCATAAAAATGCCACTAGCCTATAAAGTCATGGACTAATAAGTTTTAAAAATAATCTTTTACGAATACAACTCCATTTTAAAAACTTTTTTCCTATATGTTAAGAAAATATAAAAATAAATACGGTACCAGTATGTTATTCAAACGGTACCAGTTTGTGTTGGTGATATTTGTGACAACAACTTAGATTTGGTCTTTGGATATCTTGTAATTGGTAAATGATAAACGGTTAGCGGGTTTAGTTTTGTAATAGTTATTTAGAAATAACTGAGCTGAACTAGACATAGAATAGTGCATGGTAGGCGAATTGGGCGTTAAACCCGTTAGCAGTCCATGTAGGAAACCCTAGCCCATGAGCATAACCTGTCTCTATATATAGGGAGGTTGTGATTAGGGTTAAGGTTGCTTAGTTAGTTGTTCAGTGCTGAAAGAATTGCTTCAGAGAGATTGAGAGAAGAGTCTTGAATTGATTGTAAAACAATTGTGTTTGATAATCAATAGAAGACTGTTCGAAGGAATTGTTCGTGTTTGTGTTCGTGTTCTTGTTATTTATGTGAAATCTGATCTAGGGGATTCCACACTCTAGATTAGATAGACGATTTTGTCAAGATCCATAAGGACTAGGGGACCTACAATTGGTATCAGAGCATTCGGCTCTTGATTATTGCTCGCTTCAGAATCGTGAAACAGAAAAATTGGGTTTTTGAGCATTTTTGGAGGCTGTTCTTGAAGTTTGTGACGCCTGAATTAGGGTTTTGTCGGCTGCTTTAGGGTTTTCGTGGTATTTCGGATTTTCTGTAGTATTTTGGATTAACAGCTAAGCATTCCAGATTGAAGACTTGCATTCCGAATTAAAAAGCATAGTAATTCGGATTGAAGAATTGAATTTTGGATCAGAAATATGCATTTCGGATCGTCAGAAGTGTAATTCGGATTCGAAAAGCTCATTCCGGTTCCATTTCGGATTGAATTCGGATTAGAAGCTATTTCGGATTTCATCTCGGATTAAAAGCTATTCCAGATTCCATCTCGGATCAGGACTATTTCGGATTCCATCTCGGATCAGAGTAGTCTATTCCGGATTTCCATTTCGGATCAGAACAGTGCATTCCGATTTCATCTCGGACCACTATTCCGGATCAACATTTTGGATTAGTAATTCGGATTACTGTTCCGGAATTGCATCTCGGATTGTCAATTAGAGTTACCATTTCGGATTTGGTACTGTTCCGGATTATCAACAAAAAGGTGGAAACTTAATCAGTTAACGTAACTAGAGTTAAACGTTTTCAGACATAGAAATTGATCCATAGACAATTTTGACGAACCGTTTTGAACAGTTAGACTCGGTTGATTTTTAGTATAATTTGGACAATATATGTCGTTAGAATCGTATCGTCGAGACGAGTCTAATGGTATAATTTGGTAACCACTCATTTCGGACAAGTTTTAACGTTTTTAACGAGCTGGTTCGGTTAAAATGTCGAATATGTCAAACCTAAATGAGCTGTTGAGGATGGAGCACGAGGATGGTACACAAACAAACTCCAAGATGCTGAAGGTAGAGAACTATCTAACATGGAAGGATAGGTTTCAATCCTTTATTGAATATCAAGACATACGGATGTGGATCTGTTTTAGATGGGTACGCTAACCCAACGCATGATTTTGAGGGCAGACAACGTGTTACCGCTTACGTGAATATGTCTGAAGCTGAGAAGAGAATGTATGAGTCAGAGAAGAAAGCCTTAGCTGCTATAAAGATGTCGTTACTGATGGCATCAAACATACTTTCAATTTGATATACTATATCGAAGGAGATGCGGGATGCCCTAGAGAAGAGGTATGAGGGCAATCCTGATGTGAAGAAGAAAAGGTTGATCTTCTGAAGAAACAGTTTGCTGTGTTCAAAGGAATGAGAAATGAATCTCTTGAAGATATTATCACTCGATATTATCATCTGATGTCAGAAATAGACAATTATGACATAGAGGGATACACAGATGTGGAGATAAACGACAAGTTACTGGATGCTTTACCTGAAAAGTGGGATATTTACACGTTGATGATAAAGGGTGAAGCTGATTATGAAAAGAAAGACATGGAAGAGGTTGTTGGAAAGTTGAGAGCTTATGAGCTAAATATGAAGAAGAAGGAACGGGTTATGATCAGGTTCAAGATCCGAGGATATATAAAGGTCTTACACCTTCGTCTTCCAACAATGCTTCTAGTGACACTGCAACTGCATTTCTCTCATGTGAGAATGAGCAGATCGTGACAAATTCTGAGGGTGAAGTATGTTTCGTTGCTGCTTCAGGAGGCTCGTCAGGGCAAAGAGACAACAATCAAGTAATAGCAGTTCTAAGTCTATGCCTCTGAGTGTCAAAAGTGCTGAAGATCACCTGGCATTGCTTGCTTCTTTCGTTGCTTCCTACGAGAACTATATTCAGGGAAAAAATCTGATCTTGCTATGTTTGATGAAGATTATGATCAGATCGACCCCGATGACTTAGAGGAGATGGATTTGAAATGGTAGATGGCCATGATATCTAGAAGGGTGAAGAGGTTCATGAACAGAACGGGCAGGAATTTCGTTGGAAAGAGTGTGGGCTTTGACAAGTTGAAAGTGAAGTGTTATAATTGTCACAACTACGGACATTTCGCTAGAGAGTGTCAA
This sequence comes from Scalesia atractyloides, assembly GCA_947069175.1. Lineage (NCBI taxonomy): Eukaryota > Viridiplantae > Streptophyta > Magnoliopsida > Asterales > Asteraceae > Scalesia > Scalesia atractyloides. Next base: position 25,100,157 of record CAMTDV010000020.1, read on the forward strand.
AGAGCAAAGTCTGAATCGCGTTCTAGTTCATCCTTTCAAGATTCTCCTCGTCATGGTTCAAGCAATAGAGAGGGTTCTTATGATTGGAGTGTTCATCTGGAGAGTGATAACAATGCCTCACAGGCATTCATCGCTGAGATAGCTCCTGTTGCTGATAAAGAAGTGAAAGCTGATGCTGAGGGAAAGTAAGAGAAAGTAGCTGAGAAAGCTGATGGAGAACAGAAGGCTACATAGAAGAAGATGGCTGCTGATTTTGATGCTTTCATGGCTGATCTAAGCAAATCAACAGACGATGTATGTTCTAACTCTAGTAGTTCTGTTTGTTTGAAATGTCGTGAACTGCAAAGTGAAGTTGACACATTAACAAAGCAAAACCAAAGTCTGGCTAATGAGCTCTCAAATCTAAAAGAATCAAACTTTTTAGTAAAACGAAATGAGTCACTATATTTGAAGAAAATTAAAGGTTATGAAGAAGAAATCAATATTCTAACCTGTAAACTTAATGAAAAACTTCAAGTTATTGACTTAGCTCATGATACGATGAATGAGAAAACAAAAGAGGTTTTTGAAAAGTGCAAAGAGTTGTCTGAAGCACAACTTAAATTTGTGAGCTTGAAAAGAAATTAAATCAATTCAGAGATTCATTTTTTTCATGAAACACATGATGAATGGCTTGAAAAAGAGTAATGACAAGATGTGTGTGGGATTCAAAGGTTTGAATGAAGTTCCACCACCACTTGGTCATGACTATTCTTTCTTGCCAGATGAAGAAGAGCTTACAGACTTTGTGTCAACTACACCTTGTATTTCCACATCAGGAAGTGTTGATGGTTCTGAGAATGCCAAGAAGGATATTAACAGAGACACTTCTTTGAAAACAAAGAATACACACCCTAAAAATCAAAAGCAAATTTTTGTTAAAAAGGTTGATTTTGTTAAGGGAAGTGACATGAAAGAAGAGGTTCCTGTTATTACTAAGGAGTCTAATGTGCAGTTTGATAAGAACAAAAACAAAGAAAAATTAGAAGTTAAGCAAACTAAACAAGATCCTTCTAAAGCATCATCATAATCATCATTGCCTGATGAATCTAAGCAAGAGGCTTCTGTAAAGAAGTCTTCGGCTAGAAAATCATGCTTCAAATGTCATGAAAAGGGACATGTAGCTAGCTGCTGTCCTAACAAAAAGAGTGAAGCACAGGTAAGTGAGAGACAGAGAGAAAAATCACCAGCAAAAAGTGGTGATGGTGAGAAGAAGGTTAACTCACCAAAGGTATCTGCTACCAAGCAACAGAGTGTTGCTGTTGGTGTAGATAAGGCTGAAAAAGGAACTCAACAAGTTCCTCGTTTTCAAAGAAATCAACAGAGATTTCATCCTGCATCTACATCAGGCAGATATGATAGACCTAGAAGTAGTTCACCAAGAATGAATAACTTTAATGGTCCATCAAATAATTTCAGAAGTCAAGGTCAATATCAAAGTTGATACCAGAATGTTGGTAGTCGAAATTTTTATAACGATGGCTTTAGAAATTATCATTATCAAAATTCATGGAACCAAAAACATAATAAGTCCAAACATGGTTAGGAAACCTAATGACCACAGACCTAGTGGAAATCAAAAACCATTTCCATCAACAGATCTAAGATCCAAGACTTCTATTAGGAGTGATGGATACTGGATGGATGTTCCTATGATTGATGAATCTTGAAGACCTAAGACCATTAAGGCTTGGGTCCCCCAATCTAACTAATTTTGATGGATGGTGCAGGAGCTGCTAAGGAGGATTATCAACTTGTGGTATGTTGATAGTGGCTGCTTCAGGCACATGACGGGGGATGCGAGGCTGTTGACGGAGTTTAAGAATATAGATGGTGGTTATGTGAATTTTGCAGGTGCTAAAGGAGGGCACATTACCGGTCGAGGAAAAGTGACCAACGGGAAGATCACACTGGACAAAGTGAACTATGTTGAGTAGCTGAAGTACAATCTGATGAGCGTTTCTCAAGTCTGCGACAAGGGTCACTCAGTCCACTTTACAAAGTCTGAAGCTTTGGTGTTGAAACCTGGTTTGGTAATACCAGATGATTGGATAGTGATGAGAGCGCCAAGGAGAAATGATACTTATGTCATGGACATGGGTGCCTGGATTCTTCCACTGTAGTCGCGTGTTTACTATCAAAAGCATCTGAGGCTGAGTCATTGCTGTGGCACAGATGCATGGCCCACATCCACTATCGGAAAATGAATTATATTATTACGAATGGTTTAGTGGAAGGGTGCCAGTGCAGAGGTTTCACGTGGAAGATAAATGTCTTCCATGTCAAAAGGGAAAAAACATAAGAAACCTCATAAGTCTAAAATAGTATATTCCATAGATGCCCCTTATGAATTACTTCATATGGATCTATTCGGTCCAGTGAACGTAAGGTGCTTAGGTGGAAAGTACTATTGTTTAGTTGTCACTGACGATTACTCACGATGGGTTTTCTTTTTAGGTACAAAAGATGAGACAGCGGAGATGCTGATAGATCTTTTTACAAAATTGGAAAATGTCCATGATGCACGGATCAAGAGGATAAGGAGTGATAATGGCACGGAGTTCAAGAATCAAGTTCTGGATCTCTATTGTCTTCGCAAAAGAATTGAACATCGATATTCTGCTCCTTATACACCTCAACAGAATGGAGTTGCTGAGAGGAAGAACAGGATGTTGATTGAAGCCGCAAGGACTATGCTATCTGATTCAAAGCTTCCAGTTTTTTCTGGGGAGAAGCTGTGAACACAGCTTGCATGTCCTGAACAAAGTTTTGACGGTTAAACGGTTTAACAAAACATGTCATGAATTATTGTTTAACCGAAAACCAAACTTAAAAGGCTTTGAACCATTTGGATTACCCTGCACCATTGTGCGAAACAAAGATAAGCAAAAATTCGGCGAGGTAGCGGATGAGGGTTACTTTCTAGGCTATATGCCTGGAACACCGAATAAAAGGGTTTTTAATCTAAAAACTTGTAAATTGAGGTGGTGTTTAACATACAAATCACTAGTTATTCACCTCAACAATCAACGAGTGGTCCTGCTATATTATATGATTATGACAACGTCTTTAAATCATTTAATATTCCTGATTTTTCTAATGCAGCTGAGTCTCAAGTGATCCATACTGTGATCAGTGAAGATGGAGAGTGTGACTTCATGCCTAGATCGAGTGTATCGATGACAGATGCTCCAGAAACTTCTTCCAGTGCAGCTCCAGAGGACTCCAGTGATAGTGAGTCTGAACCTATTCAGGGGAGGACTTCACTAATCCGTTTGCTAATGCTAATATTCAGGAGGAGGTTGGATCTAATTTGGGAGATAATCTGGTTGTTGACACCATTGCTACCACACGAGTACATAGAGATCATCCAGTTGAAAACATCATTGGTGATCCTGTTGCAGGTGTTCAGACGAGAAGAGGTGTGCTCGAAGGTTCCTGTTTGTTTACTTCGATTCAGAAGACTGGGTTGATTCATGAGTGTTTATATAACTGCTTTATTGCCCAAGAGGAGCCGAAGAATGTTCATATGGCTCTAAAAGAAAATTGTTGGGTTGAAGCAATGCAAGAGGAACTAGCTCAGTTCAAGAAATTGAAAGTTTTGGAGCTAGTTGATCTACCTGAAGGAGAAAAAGAAATAGGCACTAAGTGGGTGTTCAAGTGCAAGAAAGACGATTGAGGGATCGTGATAAGGAATAAGGCTCGGTTGGTGGTAAAAGGGTTCAATCAGCAAGAGGGGATTGATTATAATGAAGTGTTTGCACCAGTAGCAAGGTTGTAAGCAATTCGTTTGTTCCTAGCTTTTTCTTCATTCAAGGGCTTCAAAGTTTACCAACTTGACGTGAAGAGTGCATTTCTTTACGGAAAAGTCCAAGAGGTGGTGTATGTCTCACAACCAGACGGGTTTACCGATCCAGACTATCCAGATCGAGTCTATCGACTTGATAAGGCATTGTGTGGGTTGCATCAGGCACCTAGGGCGTGGTATGAGACACTGTCAGCACATTTGCTAAAACATGGTTTCGAAAGAGGTCAGATTGACAGTACACTTTTCATCAAAAGGAAGAAGGAAGACTTTCTGCTGGTATAGCTATACGTCGATGACATCATTTTTGGGTTATCTGACGAGCAACATGTGTCATGATTTCGAAGAGGTAATGAAGAGCAAGTTTGAGATGAGTGTGATGGGTGAATTATCCTACTTTTTGGGTTTACAAGTTGAACAGAAGAAGGATGGGATGTTCATACATCAGACCAAGTATGTGTATGACATTTTGTCTCGTTTCAAAATGGAGGATTGCGCTACTTTCAATACACCTATCTGTGAGAATCACAATCTTGGTCCATATCATGAGAGTGTGGAGGATGTTGATCCAACTCAATACAGGGCAATGATTGGCTCTCTGATGTACTTGACTGCTTCAAGACCTGACATCATGTTCGCAACATGTCTTTGTGCCAGATATCAAGCGAATCCAAAGGAGTCCTACATGAAAGCGGTGAAGCGGATTCTTCGTTACTTGTAAGGGAAACCTAAACTTGGGTTATGGTATCCAGCTGCTAGTGATTTGAAGTTTGTTGCTTTTACTGATTCGGACTTTGGAGGATGCAAATCTACAAGGAAGTCTACCACAGGTGGTTGTCAGTTCTTAGGAGAGAGGCTCGTGACATGGCAATGCAAGAAGCAATCTTGCGTGTCCACCTCAACGTGTGAAGCTGAATATCTTGTTGCGGGTAGCTGTTGCTCTCAAGTTCTCTGGATCCAACAGTAGATGCGCGATTACAGTTTGAATTTCACTTGTATTCCTATTATGATAGACAATAATGCCACTATATCAATCACCAACAATCCCGTAAAACACAGTCGCACAAAACATATTGACATTCGTCATCATTTTATACGGAATTGTGCTAAAAAAGAAATTAATTGAACTACATTGAGTCGACACACTAGATAACCTGGCAGATCTTTACACAAAAGCATTTGACAGGGCTCGTTTTGAACATTTGGTCGAACTCAACGGGATGAGGAATCCTGAATAACCATTTTTCCATAAAAATCTCTGTAAATTAATTTACTGCTTTTCAAAAAATCAAAAACATAAAAAAATAGAAAATCAAAGATGAGTTTTTCACTGTGTGAAAAAGAAGAAATGATAGTATATCAGCAAGTTAGACTGTCACACTAAAATTAAAACTAAAGTTGCTTAAGTGTGATAGCAGCTTCATCATATGATGTACCAGTAGGCAAAAGGCATGAAATAATCAACTTACCTTTGTGATACACATAAAATAGACTGTGTATGAGTGGGTAACATATCAGTGGCGTATGGTTTTATAATCTTAAATCTTGCGTTGATAGATTGCCAAAATCTGAGGTTTTAGGTCTTATATCGTTCTTTCATCCGGAGTATCAAGGTTGTCCTTCTACTGCATCCAGATATATGCTAACCTAGGCACAACCAGGATATCTTAAAAGAGCTAAAATGCCAAATCCCAAATATTGAAGAAGCTCTCCTAGAGAGTCATTCAAATGTGCAAATTGCATTATTCGTACCGAAATTTGGTAATTGTCCTAACCCTCGTTGGATATTGGTCTCTTTGTTGTACGGAAGTACTGACCTGATCACCAATTATCTAACATTGTAGTTCAAAAGGATGAATTTCGGTATCTCACCTACTACGATGAATTTTTGTGCATACCTTGATCGCGGGGGTATGTCCTGAAGTGGGACACACTAGTATATCAGTATAAATTATTTAAACAGATCACGAGGTAATGGCACTTGAAATGTTCATGTATTTTGTTTAAGTGGATAAACAATACTGGTAATCGTCTTGAACTGCTTTCCATGAAAATTGCATATAAAATGATCAGATAGTGTGCAAACAGTTTGAAGGTGCTGATATGATCTTCTTACCAGTGATACTCACAAAAATAGAGTGTTTATTATTTTGTTATTTACTTGCTTTCAGAAAACATAAAAATCCAATAATATTTCATTTTCTTGTATATTTTTAATGTACGAGATATTGGCTTGTTCGTGGAAGAGTTGTTATCGATAGGGGGAGACGATGTTAGAAGATGAGTTCAAAATTTTTACGATCTTGCGGGTTCATGGTGTTTAAAAATTTTGAGTATATGGTTTGAGTTGAGACGTGCTTAATCTGTGATACGGTTATACTATCTTTTGAATAATAATAATTTGTTTAACTTATGTTGAAAAATTCTTATGTTTTCTCGAGATGTTTGTTTTATAGTATACAGATTGTAGTAGTGTGTTGCTGAGAAGTTTGGTGAAGAGGAGTTAGCTTGGATGCATGGTAGAACCTCCTTTCTACATTGCAGACAAAGTTGAAGAGCCTTGAAGATTTCTATGCAAGGACTAAACTGGAGTTTACTCTAACACTAACGATTTAGAAGGTTTGGTGATTGGATACATCAGCTTAGGGGGAGTCTGTTGCTGACAGAAGCTGTTAAAGCTGAAGCTATCCAAAGACCAACGTTTTTCAAAGCAACTGAAGATTGCATAAAGACTGGAGACTAAGTTATCTTATAAAGCTATTGTCAAGGGGGAGTTTGTTGGTGCATATTTGTGACAACAGCTTAGATTTGGTCTTTGGATATCTTGTAATTGATAAAATGATAAACGGTTAGCGGGTTTAGTTTTGTAATAGTTATTTAGAAGTAATTGGGCTGAACTAGACATAGAATAGTGCATGGTAGGCGAATTGGGCCTTAAACCCATTAGCAGTCCATGTAGGAAACCCTAGCCCATGAGCATAACCTATCTCTTATATAGGGAGGTTGTAATTAGGGTTAAGGTTGCTTAGTTAGTTGTTCAGTGCTGAAAGAATTGCTTCAAATAGATTGAGAGAAGAGTCTTGAATTGATTGTAAAACAATTGTGTTTGATAATCAATAGAAGACTGTTTGAAGGAATTGTTCGTGTTTGTATTCGTGTTCTTGTTATTTTTGTGAAATCTGATCTAAGAGATCCCGCACTCTAGATTAGAAAGATGATTCTGTCAAGATCCATAAGGACTAGGGTACCACATGTTCAAATAAAGTTATAAGCGAAACAAAATATTAAAAAAATAATATACCAATAATATATTCTATATATAAACATTTTTAAATGTGAACAGACCTAATTCATCATTGGTCTATGTGTCTTAGTTTGTAGCTATATGATATTATTGATTTTTATTTTTTATTTTTAATTAATTTAAGTTTTTAACCCTAAATTTTATACAATAACTATACAACCTCTAAACTCCAATAATTTTATTTATAAGCATTTTACGTGTATACCTCTGAACTTTAATAGCTTTTTCTTACAGAAGTTTAATAGGAAATGATTTTCTATAACGATTTACTATTAGACTCTCATACTTTAATAGAGATATCATACGTCCATTGAAGTTTGATAAAGTTAATTTTTTTTCTTTTTTAACAAATATTTGGTCCTTTATTTTTTTTTATTTGATATTTATTTAACTTATTATAATTAAAAGTAACTTTTAACTCTTGACATGATATCTAAATATGTTGTTTGCTTATTTTTAACATCGTTTAGATTAAAACATACATGGTCGAAATTAACCATTTATTTAATATACCAGGTAACAAATTTATTTTTTTTACTTTACTATAGCTAAAGCTAACTTTCAACTCTTAACATGTTTACTTAACCATGTTGATTGCTTATTTTTACCATCAGCTATAATAACCAATCAATATATCATGTAACAAATACATCCTCATTAGTACCATATTACGATCCCATAGTAAAATGCGGCTCAAATACTAATTATATCAACAAAATAACAAATAACGGTATCTATAATAATTATATAATAAAGAAGAATAAAAGTAAAAAAATAAATGTAAAAGTAAAAATAAGAAAAGAAAATAAAGATAAGACATTCTTAAAAAGTAAAAGTAAATAAAAAAAGAAATAAAACATATTGTTGCAGAACTTTTCTGATTTTAGATGTATTAATTGAAAGTAAGGAAAACGCATATATATATATATATATATATATATATATATATATAGCAAGGTTAGTGTAAAAATATGTTTTTTTTGTGAGAAGAGTAAGAATGAATCTAAACCATTAGATCTTTAATCTAATGGTTAAGATCTTGATGGCAATATTTTAATAGTGTTTACTATTAAAATAATTAGTTTTCTAGATTAAGAGTATAAAGGTAAATTACATTTTTAAATTAATAACTAACATTAATGCTTATGCAAGTCCCCCCCCCCCCCCCTCCTTTTTAAACGTCAATAACTTGTTATACGTAACTGTTTTTTTTTAATTATACCATAATAACGAGTGTTTTTTTATCTTTAATATGAGTACCATATTGTTATACTTATGTAGAGAAAAAAATTACGTTAGTCCATGGTGTTTTTTATATGTTCATACAATGGTGTTTTAATTGTATTGTGATTCAAGGCGTTGTGTTTTATAGTAAAACACCATGAACGTAAAATAAGTCACCATAGCATTGCAAATAATGATATGCTACTAGAAATAATAATATAACACTATATAACAATATATATCCATCATAGGCCTGCTACCAGAAATATATAACACTATATAACACTATACATCCATCATAGATCTGTTACAGAATACATAACACTATAACACTATACATCCATCATAGACCTATTACAGAATACATAACACTATAACACTATTCATCCATAGTAGACCTGTTACAAAATCGTATTCCTATAATAATGGATGCGGTTATGGAAGGTTATCAATTAATTGAATCAATGAGAAAATTACTTGTTTACCCTTTTGGATTAATTTAGATTGAGGACACATGTTATCTCCACAATATTTCTCACACTTCTCACACTTTGGGCTCTTTTACGGAACCTCTACCTATATATATATATACACACACACTTTCACCATAGAATCTTCTTACAACTTATATATACTAGCTCGTACCTATTCGCATGTTGCGCTGGGACACGGTTAGAATTCGGTACGTATCGCATATCATCACAACCGATTAATAAATTCGCAAAATTAAACATGATATCAGGATGTGTTATATTATATGTATCGTAGCTCGGCTCTAAACATCAAAATAATAATAAAAAAGGTAAATAATAAGGTAAATAACAAATGTGACAAAAAGTAAACGAAAAAAAGAACGACAGAAACGTGATCGGTTTTGATGCAATCGTTATAACAAAGAAAGAAAGTTTTTTTATACCTCAAAAAAATACCGATACATTCGTTAAAAAACTAAACTTAAAAAAAAAAGAAAGAAAACCTATAAAAACTAAACTAAAAAAGAGAAGGAAGTTAGCAAATCTCAAATAAACTAAAAAAAGATGGAGGTTATCTGATATTCACCTACCATCATTATTGGACCCGCTCTAGTTTTTTATATAGGATAATATGGTGTAGATAGAATAGTTTAATATATAGTTTAATAAGATTATATCTGCATCGAACAAACAAATTATAGTCACTTCTTCCACATTTCGCCTATCATATTTGACTCGAGAGTGATTACGAATATCATGAGAGCTAGTTTCGATGTTTTTTTCTTCCAAATAAGACAAAAACCAAGTTGTTAGAACCAAAGCATATTAACATAATGTATGTATTTTGAATTCAATAAACATGTTCTAAACTTGTATAATATATTCATGAAGTTTTTTTTGCCTTCAGTCGGTTGAAGTGATCAACTTATAACTTACATACTCTCTCTATATTGAGAGAGGGATAGAGGGGTAAAATTACAAATGTTATAAACACACAAGACTTTAAGGTTGTAAGGGTGAGAAGCTTGGTTAGCATGTGACGGAGATAAGGTTCATCAGGCCACTCTCAAAAACTGAGGTGTGTGAGTGGTGTGGGTGAACCATATGGATATATTATAGTTTTTTTGTATTTTGACTTATATAAAATAAAATACACCACAATATTACTAAAAAAGGTTACAGAAAATCCTAATAAATTGAAAAAATAACTTAATAAATCCTAAAAAATTTAAAAAAATTACAAAGTACGATAAATATTAAAGTGTGGAACCCAACAAAATTCTGGATTGCCATCGTGCCTATACTCGATTTTGTTGATCTCCACTTGATCGTCGTGGCTAAGGTCGTCCGCAGGGACACGGTTGTAGCATGCTTTAAACCGATCCAGCTTCGGTTTCAGTTCACGCCACTTATGTTGACAAACGTTCAAGTTGTGACGTGAGTTTCCAACATGTTGTTGGTATTGCTGAAACCTCTATGTCCAGTACGCGGTTTGACCACGACTTAGCGTACGTTGTACGTCAACGATTGACGTCACTAGAGCTATCTCCTCCTCCTTGGTCCAAGTAACCATTTTCGTTTTTTTGGTTGGTTTTGGATGAAGATATGTGTTTGAAGAAAGTAGATGTGAAATTTTTATAGGTGAAAATATTAATTTTTTTTAATTTTGAGTTGGTTAGCGGAAACCGCCATGCCTAACAGCTAGCCCAAACGGTCTGATTTTGCAAGCCAATACTAGCCCGCCACATCGTCGCCCCAACCCGCCCCACGCCAGGTTTCATACCAACGCCAACGGGGCAACGTCGCTACCCACGCTGGCCCGATGTGGCTAAAGCGGCGTTGCTTAGCTACCCAAGCCCACACCACCGCAGTCTAATCATTCATGTTTCAAAAAACATAAGCACACATGGTTATGATTTTCAACATGCGTTTTATGGTTTTTCAACATGTGTAATTATGATTTTCAACATTCGTAATTACGTTTTTTAGTGATTATGGTTTTTCAACATGCGTAATTATGTTTTAACATGTGCAATTTCATCTCGTACCTAATGTACGTTAAGGGATATTGTATTTTACACTTTCACTATATATATATATATATATTGATATATTGTTAGGTTCATTTGTAAATAACCCCCTTGATAGTGAACTGTGTGAACTAATCAATACACAAGTGTAAATCAAATGGTCAGGATTTGTTCACTCAGTTCACAAATACACTAGTGTTCACTCTATAACCCCACCCTACCCAATCTATAGGGAGGGTTTAAATGAGAACGCTAAATATTGCGAGAGAACAATGAGAACGAATGAAAAAACCACAAGAACTAGGTCAAAATCAATTCAAATTTAAAATTTTCTTTTACACTTATTATTATTCGAATACAATGTTAAAAGTTAAATTTACAAGTTCAAATTTACATGATTCGTAAATAAAGAAAATTTACACATATGTAAGTTTGTCATTTACACATGTGTAAATTTGTTGTATTTACACATGTATAAAAAATATTAATAAGAGTGATTGAGAGGAGAAATAGATTATTTGATGTTGTAAATGCTTTTTAGATGTATTTTAACTACAATAAGGTTTGTATTAAAAGAATGGTTTTGATTAGTTTTCTCATTCGTTCTTACAGTGCTCTCAATATTTAGCATTCTTATGATAACCCTCCCCAATATATATATATATATAGGGGTTGGTTAACGTACAAGATTCCTTAACGTAAGATGTGTACGAGATGAAATTACGCACGTTATAAAACTCAAAAGCACTAATCACGCATGTACAAATCAGAAATCACGCATGGGTAAAAAACCTAATCACGCATGTTACAAAAATAATCACGCATTGTACGTTAAGCAAAATTGTACAATACACTTCACTATATATATGTATATATATATATATATATATATATATATATGGAGAAAACCCTTGTGATTGAGAAAACCTAGGAAACTCTAACCTGCCGACATTTTTTGATTTTGAAAAAAAATCACACATGTAATATACATGTTTTTAAGAGTTTTGAGCAAAAATATACTAAAAAGCGCCGAGTGGATATTTTTTAAAAAAAATTAACAAGTTTTGCGCAACGCGACTGTAACATATGGTACACAAAAACTTGTTTATTTTTTTTTAAATTTGGTCGGCGCTTTTTTAATTTATTTTTGATCAAATCCCTTAAAAACATGTATATTACATCTGTAATCTTTTTCAAAAAAAAATGTCGGGAGCTTAGAGTTTCCTGGGTTTTCTCACCACAAGTGGGTTTTCTATTTATCATTTCCCTATATATATATATATATATATATATATATATATATATATATATATATATATATATATATATATATATATATATATATTGTAGGGATCCTAAGGAAGTCCACCATATTTAAGAAACTTGCGAATCATTCTAGACCACACATTTTCTCTAAGTTTTTCATAATATACACATACGTATAATTTAAAATTGACTATATATGGATATTGTCAAATCTTGAATTATACACACATATAGTCAATTTTAAACTATACACATGTGTATATTACGAAAAGCTTAGGAAAATGTGTGGTCAAGATTGTTTCTCAAGTTTCTCAATTAGCCTAATGCTTCTCACACGATCCTAACTATACATATAGGTTCAGGTTCCTAAAAATTGGTGAAGTTTATGAGAAGTGTGAGAAATATTATGGAGACAACACATGACATTATTTAATTTTATGGATTAAGGGTAATTAGGTAATTAACTTCAAAAACCAATTTAATTATAAAATAGATTGTAACCACTTAAGGAGTTATTTTAGGAGATAATTTTTTTTACGTATCAATAACTGATTATGGTGTTTTAACATCTGGAATGTTTTTTTGTTATTTTACATGTATAAAACACTATACAGATTCCAAAAACATCATGACTTGAATCATAATACAGTCATGGTGTTTTAACATCTAGAATGATTGTATTGATATTCAAGTCATGGTGTTTTAACATCATCTGGGGATGATTGTATTACTATTCCAGATGTTAAAACACATGATTTAAATCACAATACAATGTTTCCAGATTTAAGATGTTAAAACACCCTAACTTGAATCACAATACATTGTTTCAAGATGTTTAAAACATCATGCATCGAATCACAATACAATTAAAATACAATTCTATGAACATAGACAAAACACCATGGACTAAAACATCCAATTGAAACCTAATTTTTTTCTCTATAGAAGTATAGCAATAAGGTACTCATATTAAAGATAAAATAACGCTCGTTATTATGGTTTATTTTTTTTAAATAAAGTTACGTATAAATAGTTATTAACGTTTAAAAAAACAGGAGGAACTTGCATGTGCATAGAGTTTATGGCAGTTTCTTTATGTAACGCCTCGTATTCCTATTTTTAGAAAGTTCGTATTCGCATTCTATTTTTAGAAAACCTTACAATCATACTCCATCTCTGTTATCACAAAATTCGAGGGGTTAATCATAATGAAATTTGTATTTTATACATATTTGTTATTCGCACAATCGATCGTTTAAATACGTTTTTATACGCAAACAGACACTTGTTATACGTGCAAATACTCATACATACATTCTCAATATTCTAATTATACTTGCATATGTGTTATACACTTAAAAACATGCCAAAACACCAAGTTTTAGCTTAAAATGAAGGAAAACCAAGTTTAGGGACCAAATTGCAAAATCTGCCTAATTTAGTCTCTGGCGGGGCGCGAGAGACAAGGCTTTGCCTCTCGCGGGGCGCGAGAGATCTCATTCCGCATAAAGTTGCTTCCAGCTCGCGGGTTGGCCTATTTTCTCCACCTTTTTCACACCTAATCACCTCTAAATCTCATTTAACACCAAACCTAACTCACCCACTATATATACAACTTCCCAAGGCCTCATTTACACTTTCCAAACACTTCTAAGTCATCAAAACACTCTCAAATTCTCTGGAATTTCAATAACAAGGCAGATTTCTTTCAAGTGCAAAAATGAGTTCAAACTCACTTTTCTTCATTAAATCTTTCTCTACAAAGCTTGGAACACCTCTAGGATTGATTCGACAGGTTTTCCATGGAAAACTAAGGTAGAACATCACCATTTTGAGGTCCAAACTTTCTGTGTTGGAAGAACATTTGTTAAACTTTTACAAACTATGTTTTTCTTGACTTAATCTTGTTCCTACTTGTTCTTAAACCTATCTAAGGTTATGAGACTTGTTAGGAATAGATTCTAATGTGTTTAAGAGGTGCAAACACCTCTAAATTTTCTGTTTTTGCAAGAGTTTATGCAACCAACAAGTGATGAAACCATCCGAGCTTGCCATGAAATTGATGGCAAGACTTGTGTTTTGGTATAGGTGTGAATACTTGGAAGCCTTAGCTATCCTAACTTCATTCCACCACCTCACTTGATGTTTTTACCCTGCTATCTTAAGTAGTTTGCTAGACTTAAAGTAACTAAACCCCGTCTAGCCTCGACACTTAGTTAACTATTTCCATGTGAGGAATGACTCACCCAGGTTAAAGCTTACTTGGCTACTTGATATAGTAAGAAGTGGTACATTTCCTTTTCATTCATGACCATCCGAATCATCCTTGTGATGATTTGTGTATCTGGTGAATCATACAATGAGGTTAATCCTCCATGCTTGACTTACATGAAAATCTATGATACTCTTGATGGACTTAGCTTAGAATTATTATACAATATATATATAATATTATATATATATACACATAACCAAATCCTTGATGAAAATCGACATGGTTACTTGTCATTGTAATAGGTTATATTATCTAAGACTTGAACCTCTCCTTAGGATTCTAATGGGTACTTAACCCATGAAATCGCAAGAACCCATACAGGATATATAGTGTCAAAATGAGTAAGACTAGATAATTACTTTGTGTATACATACTTTTGTACTTAAATTCTAGATTCCGAATTCAACCACTCCATAAACCCCGAATGACCTTATACCTTCATTCCCCATTCTCAAACAACTTATCACTCAGGTATAATCGGAAAGCTTTGCGAAATTGTGAGTATATATGACCCCTTTTGGTTTTACACATTTGGGTGCAATACGTTATACTATTAAACACACGCAATCACTTATACTTTATGCAAACACAAACAATCCAATCATACATGCTTAAATATGTGATACTTGATTTGTATTCTTGGAACATTCTTATGTGATTTACTTGTCATTAACTTTGTTTAAAGCCTCCCCTTAACATGTATAACCCTATAGGAGTAACGCACCGTCCGCATTCTTGAGGTCATGTTAAGTTAAATCATACAAAAACGGTCTTATCGTTGCTATGATAAGAATTACTCTAGCGGTAATCAGTGGGTTGACTTGATAATTGCATGCCATGATACATTAATCTAGTTAACTATTTTTTCATGTGGATTGTTCAAACTTTTCTTTACTTATATGCTAGTACTCAAACTTGTATGCTCGCCAATACTTTTGTATTGATTTATACCTTAAAACGTATTTGCAGGATTTTGACGATGATGATGCACGGAACCTAGTAGGATGCCTAGAAACGCACCTTAAACTGTCACACCCCGACCCGCAGCGGAATAAGAGTCGGAGCATAATTGGGTTATCACCAAAGCTCATGATATTTACTAATATGTTTCATATTTATTAAAGTCAAAATTACATTCCCAATAATCCAAACATGTCCATACAAATACAAAGAAAATAACCAAACAAAACAATTCCAAGCTCTAACTCATTTTATTCTTCTAGGCCAATCCTATGTGTTTCTTGCTGCAGCTGGTTCACCTGTATCATGTGTAAAAATAGGGGTTTTTGGGTCCACATAAGTTGGCGAGTGAACCTTGTTAGATAAACATTTATTATTGGTTTTCTTGTTAGTTTATCAATGAAAAATTGTGCATAATCATAATTGAGCAAATGTAAATAATCAAACAGTAGCAATAGCAATCACAACTATAACATACAATAACATATGATAGCATACATTAACATACCAACATCATACAATAAATAACATGAATGAAATTGTGCGATCAAGGCTCAATCAAGCGGAGCCGATCGTATTGCATGTACTGAAAATGATAAATGTCTGTGCGATCAAGGCTCAATCAAACGGAGCCGATCGTATGTTGGCACCCAGGTTCACGCTCATAATGTAATGGGGAACATGCTCAACGCTCATAATGTAATGGGGAGCGGCAGCCTATGAAATTCCATGTACTGAAAATAATAAAATTTAATCTAACAATAACCACACAAACAGTTGAAACAAACTGAATACACATTTGTTCATGATATGATGTATGCACAATGATTTAAATATAATAAATGGCAAGACACATGATACACCCCAAAAACGTGATTAAAACGGGGATTTGTAAAGATTCACTCACATTGGGTGCGTTTGATTGGAGATGGTGAGATGTGCACGAGTTGGAAGAGCGGAACAACGAGAATTCAACTAACCTAAATAATAACGGAAAATATAGTAAATGAGTGGATTTTATTAAGGATTTTAATAGACTTTTTTAGATATATTTTTGCGAGTTTAAGGCTATTTCCTATCTTTAAAAACATTATTTTTAAGTATTTTTAATTGATTTTTAAATTAAATTAAATAATTAGAATATAAAAATATGTTGACTTTTTGGGTTGACCGTTGACTTTTTGACTTTGACTGTTTGACCGGTTTATTGTGTAATTGCAATGCGCTGGGTGAGGCTCGAACCCGAGACCTCCCGTACGCGTGCACGCAGCTCTACCAACTGAGCTACGTGTCTAACCCGAAATAATTCCGTTTTTAATTATATTTATATATTAACTCAGCTTATCCAAAATTCTTTTATTTTCAAAAACATTTTAAATCATCGAACCGGTGTCACTAACAGGTCTCGAACCCGGGACCTGTGCTTTAACGTTACACACAGTCCACCGCTGGACTGTGTGTCTAACTTGGTTAAATACAAATTTTTATATACTTAACAAATAACTAAATTAACCCGGTTCAGTTAGAAAAATAAAACGTTTTTATTACATAGAGGGTGCGTGTATCAGGGATCGAACTCGCGGCGTGTGCGTATTATTTGCACACAGTCCACCGCTGGACTGTGTGTCTAACCCGTTTAAAATACCAATTTTAATTATCCTTATAATGTTAGCACAGTTCATCTTCTCCGTTAGTTTTTACAGACAGCAGATTACCCCTCAGTTTTCTTGTTTTAAAACGATTAACACATTCATAAGACTGAGATGAAATGAAAAAGACTGTGTTGGAAACAAACATACCGGAGGAATAATTCAACTCAGAATTCCGGCAAGGCGTCGGCTCTGTTTTTATGAACTTCAACTGAGCAAGCAAATTATTCGTTTTGATTAGCTAAACATGGAATTGAAGTGCTAAACAAGCGTTAACAGGGTGTTTAAATGTCCATACTTTTTTACAGCTGAAAATAAGGATTTCCAGAAATTTTCCGGCGAACTGGAATTATCTGATAACAGCGTCTGAATTCGATTTCAATTGAAAGGTCCGAGTTAGAAATAGCTTAACAATTGATAGACCACGACGGTATTGAAAGACTTGCCGTTTTGATGGAGAATACGGTTTTCCGGCGACTTGCAGAAACTTTCCGGCGAGTTCAAATAGCTTCTCCGGTGGACTGAAAATTGTGCGGAAATGTAATTGGAGGTTTGCAGAGTGTGTTTGAGTCGCAAGAGGGGACAAAGATTGAAGTATTCCTGGAATTGAAAGTTTTCGGTTATAAAACCGATCCTTTCTCGAATTTAAGTTTATTCAAGGCAAACTTGATTGAAAGCGCCGGTGCATCGGTTAAACTCAGTAAACCGAGATCAATCAAACGTCTTTGGACGTTTGGTGACCGATTTTGGTTACAGTTGGCGTAACCGGTTGATTTATGGTTGTCTATAAGATTTATTTGTTTCCCATAGATGACAGAAAACAACAAGTGGTGGAGTGGTTATGCGTGTGTGTGTTTTAAGTCTTTGGAGTTCACAACCCGGCTGACCCGGGTTCGAGTCCCGGCAGCCACATTTTATTTTTAGTTAGTTTATTTTTTACTTTTTATCAATTATAACTTTTATAGTTTAGTTGGTTTATTAATTATGTATCATTAAAAATCAAAATAGGCATAAATACGCAACGAACATTTATAACTTGATATTCGATTACAAATGCAGCGGGTTTGGAAAACCCGTTTTCGACAAATGTTACAGTATCCCCTACTTTTAGGAATTTCGTCCCGAAATTTAAGTAGTAGAAGTAGTAGGAAAAAGATGCGGGTATTTTTCACGCATTGAGTCTTCACGTTCCCAAGTAAATTCAGGTCCCCGTTTCGACTCCCAGCGTACCCTAACAATTGGAATGCGACTCCGTCGTAGACGTTTTTCTTCGAAATCCATGTTCTCTACTGGTCTTTCAATAAAATGCATAGATTCATCAATCTGAATATCTTCCAAAGGAATGTGGAGGTTTTCATCAGCGAGGCACTTCTTCAAGTTTGATACGTGGAATGTGGGATGAATCCTGTTGAGTTCTTCTGGTAGATCAAGCTTGTATGCTACAGGTCCTACTCTTTCGAGTATCTTGAAAGGTCCTATGTAGCGTGGTGCTAGCTTGCCTTTTTGACCAAAACGAACTACTCCCTTCCACGGTGATACTTTTAAAAGTACATGATCACCAATGTTAAACTCTAAAGGCTTCCGTCGTTTATCTGCATAACTCTTTTGACGACTTTGAGCCGCTTGAAGATTGTTTCGAATTTGATGGATCTTGTCTGTGGTTTCTTGAATCAATTCTGGACCAGTGATTTGAGCTTCCCCAATTTCGTGCCAACATACTGGAGATCGGCACTTACGACCATATAAAGCTTCAAAAGGTGCCATGACGATGCTTGAATGATAGCTGTTGTTGTACGAAAATTCGACTAATGGTAGATGAGCGTCCCAATTTCCCTTGAAGTCTATGACACATGCTCGAAGCATATCTTCAAGAGTTTGAATGGTGCGTTCAGATTGTCCATCAGTTTGAGGATGATAGGCAGTACTAAGATCTAATCGCGTACCCATAGCGGCTTGTACTGCTTGCCATGTTTGTGAAGTGAAACGACCATCACGATCAGAAATAATGCTTAACGGTACACCATGTCGGCTTACGATTTCGCTGATATAAATACGAGCTAGCTTTTCGTTCTTGAAATCTTCGCGGATGGGAATAAAGTGAGCTGATTTTGTAAGTCGATCAATGATTACCCATATAGTGTCATACCCACCAGAAGTGCGAGGTAACCCGGTAATGAAGTCCATGGTTATATTTTCCCACTTCCATACGGGTATTTCAGGTTGGACCAGAAGTCCTAAGGGTCTTTGGTGTTCAGCTTTCACCTTGGAACATGTAAGGCACTTAGAAACAAAAACAGCAATATCCTTTTTCACTCCCGGCCACCAATAGGTATACCGTAGGTCTTGATACATCTTATCGGCTCCTGGGTGTATAGAGTATCGCGTTTTGTGAGCTTCATTCATAAGAATTTCATGAAGATTGTTGTGGTCAGGAATCCATATGCGATCTAGATAGTACAGAATACCGTCAGATTTAGTTTCAATTTTAAGTTCAGCTCCACAGGACAGCTCCTTTCGTACATCATCTTCCGTTACTGAAACATGTTGGGCTTCTCGAATTTGAACTTTAATGTCAGTTATGATTTGCGAACATAGAAGACGAATGGAGTTTGCATAACCCTTTCGACTAAGTGCATCAGCCACCACATTTGCCTTGCCAGGGTGGTACCGAATTTCACAGTCGTAGTCATTTAGAAGTTCGACCCATCTTCGTTGCCTCATGTTTAACTCCTTTTGATTGAAGATATGTTGAAGACTCTTGTGGTCAGTGTATATTTCACACTTAGTACCGTAGAGATAATGTCTCCATATCTTAAGAGCGAACACAACGGCTCCAAGTTCTAGGTCATGGGTGATGTAGTTCTTCTCATGAGTCTTGAGTTGTCTCGAAGCATAAGATATAACTTTTCCTCTTTGCATTAGAACGCAGCCTAATCCTTGCCCTGACGCGTCGCAATAGACCACGAAATCATCACAACCTTCAGGAAGAGTGAGGATTGGTGCATCACAGAGTTTTTGTTTAAGGGTTTGGAAGGCTTCTTCTTGCTTGGGTCCCCATATGAAAGGTTTTCCCTTATGAGTTAAAGCCGTGAGTGGTACAACAATGCGTGAGAAGTTTGAAATGAAACGACGATAATAACCAGCCAAACCAAGAAAAAGATCTTACTTCAGTTGGTGTACGTGGCGCTTGCCATTCTTGTACCGCTTTGATCTTTGAGGGGTCGACATGTATTCCCTTGTCATTGACTACATGTCCGAAGAATTGCACCTCTTTTAACCAGAATTCGCATTTGGAAAATTTGGCGTAAAGCTTTTCATTCTCTAGAAGTGTAAGGATGAGTCGAAGATGACGCTCATGATCAGACTTAGACTTTGAATAAATGAGAATGTCGTCGATGAAGACTATAAGAAATCGATCAAGATAAGGTTTGCAGACTCTGTTCATTAGGTCCATGAAGACTGCTGGAGCGTTGGTTAAACCAAATGGCATGACCATGAATTCATAATGACCATAACGAGTTCGGAATGCGGTCTTTGGGACGTCTTCTTCATGTACTCTAAGTTGATGATAACCAGATCGAATGTCGATTTTTGAAAAGTAGCTGGCACCTTGAAGTTGGTCAATGTAACATCCGTCAAAAACCGGATTTACCAAACCCGCTCAGTTTATTAACCGAACAATCAGTTAAAATTTTCGTTGCTTATTTAATGCCCAAATTAATATTAAGCGATACATAATTGATAAGTATATTGGAAAAAATAATTTATATTTGAAAAAGTATTGAAATTAAGAAAATAAAAATAAAATGCAGCTGCCGGGTTTCGAACCCGGGTCAGCCAGCGAGTCAAACAGCATTAACACATAACCATCCAACCACTGCGCCACTTGTATTTCTTGTTAATTATTGGAGTCAATTAATTCATATCATGAATCTCAAATTCAAAAACCGGCGCGCCCAAATGCAGTCGTCGGAAATCCCGGCGATCTCGCGAGAATTGACGGTTACTTCAGTTATAACGTAAACTCTAATCACTGCATCGGTTATAACCGACGCCTGAATCTGCGACACAAGTTATAACCGCCGGAAAGTTCTAACCGACGAATCAAGTCGGAAATCGGACCAAATTCATCGATGACCTGCCCTATAAATACCTCCTCGAACCTCTGCAAGCTTTTTCGCTCAAAACCGCACCTTTACCCGACGTAATTCCACTCGCCGAAAAGTTCTGCACATCGCCGGAAAACCGAGCCCTTCACCTCTGTGCCTTACTGAACCCCCAGAGCTTATACCGAAGTCACCCACATCCATTTCAAGCTTGCTGAAGACTCTCTGCCGCAGGACACACGTCGTCGGAAGTTTCTGCTGTCACCGGAGTTTCGCCGGAGAAACAGAGGAGTCCAGTTTCAGTATATTTAACACTTAATCTTTCATTCTCTTATATATCTCACCTGTAATTAACTGAAACACACTAACGATTTTGATTAAAACTTCGAACCAGTCGGACTTCCGATTCTGGTTAAGATTAACGAAGAAGACGAAGACTCAGTAGTATATAAGTTTAATTTAAATCAAGATATAACTCGGGTTAGACACACAGTCCAGTGGTGGACTGTGTGCACATTAAAAACGCTTACGTCTCGAGTTCGAATCATGTCCCACGCTCCCTCGCTTTAATAAAAATGTTTCTTTTTATTACTGAACCGGATTCATTTCATATAGTTGTTAAGTATAATAAAAACCGGAATAATAACCAAGATAGACCACAGTCCAGTGGTGGACTGTGTGCGCGTTTAAAACACAGGTCACGAGTTCGAGTCCGGACTACTACACCGGTCCGGACAATTATCCAACTTTTTATTAAAGTCAGAAATGAAAATACTTAGTTTGTATTTAAGTATAATGAAAATCAGTTTATTTAACAAGTTGGACACACAGTCCAGCGGTGGACTGTGTGTTAACTCAACCCACAGGTCCCGGGTTCGAGACCTGTGGAGCGCACCGGTCCGACGCATTAAATCGTTTTTAAAAATAAATGATTTTCAGTTTAATCTAATTAGTATATAAATATAATTAAAAACAGAAATATTTCGGGTTAGACACGTAGCTCAGTTGGTAGAGCTGCGTGCACGCGTACGGGAGGTCTCGGGTTCGAGCCTCACCCAGCGCACACATACACGCATACGAACCGGTCAACAGTCAAGGTCAAAGTCAATGGTCAACGGTCAACGGTAAAAAAGTCAACTTTTTTTATTATTTTTATTTATTTATTTTATTTAAAAATCAATTAAAAATATTTAAAAATAACATTTTCAGGGTTAGAAAATAGCCTTAAACTCACAAAAATACACCCAACAATTCTACTAAAATAGATTAATAAAATCCGTTTACTTACTGAACCACTATGCCATTATCTAGGTAAATTTCACTCGTGGTTAAATCCAACTTCGTGCGTACTCAACATCATCAACCGAACGCACCCACTGTGAGTGAATCTTACAACTCCCCTTTTTAATTACACGTTTTGGGGTGTGTCATGTGTCACCAAAAATTAACTCGTTTATTTAAACTTGTGCCATACCATATTGTGATCTAAACTTAGATTGTATACATTGCTTGTAGTTATGTATTTCATTCTGTCTATTTTTATGCAATTCATTCATTAGGCCCATCAGTTCCTTGTGTGAGACGAGTTGAGCAACACGTGCCTCAAAACAAATCCATTATTGTTCGTGTGTGTATTATTGAGTTTATATTGTTTGTAGTTATGTATTTCATATTGTCAAGTTTATGCAATTCATTCATTAGGCCCATCAGTTCCTCGTGAGAGACGAGTTAAGCAACGCGTGCCTCTAAACGATCCATTATTGTTCATGTGTGTATTGTTTAATATTAAATTGATTGGCGAATAAGTTTACATCTATTTTTACTCATGTGTGGTTGTGCACTTTATTTTATAATCAATTAAATAAACTTGTTCAAATGTTTTCCATAGGTTTCACTCGCCAACTTTTTGTTGATCCAAAAACCATTTTTACACATGATACAGGTGAGCAGGATGAAGCAAGGAAAACATAGAAAATGCCTTAGAAGAAAACAAAGAAGCTTAGATTGATGTTTAGGTCATGATGTAATTATGATTGTAAATTTCCATTAAATTGTATTAATAAATATGAAACGTTAAAATAAATGTCATGAGCTTTGATGATAACCCAATCATGCCCCGATCACCTTTTCCGCTGCGGGTCGGGGTGTGACAGATTGGTATCAGAGCCATGACTATAGGGATATAGGATAGGTTATTAGACCCTTAGAGCCTATACTATAGTCTGCCTAAATTTTAATTGATTAGGTGGTTACATACAAACTTATGATATTTATTTGTTTCATATCTGTTTATACTTACAGTCAAACATACATACTTATATACACATTTATCGTACATATATCAATGTTCATATATTCAATTCATCTTCATACTTTTGTTATTCAAAGATTTTGTTGCAATTTTCAAATCTCATCAAAGTAAGTTCTGCGACGGGCATGTAGTAACTGGAAGGGTAAAAGTACCGGTAGTCGGAACGTCCTGTCTAGGTTGGCATTCGTATAAATCCAATATAACGGACCAGTTTGCCTACCTGGGGACTAACGATGAGAGTATGAAGGACCTATTAGGCCAAAGCATGTCACACCAAACGTCGTTCGAACTAACCCCACTTTGAGGTGTCACCGTGTCTACACCTGGACACATTCCGAATATCACACGTTATATACATATTTCTCGATTTTCTCCGGGTTTTAGTGTACGTAACCAGGCTAACACATGCGAACCATATGAAAAACCCGGTATTCATGGGGGCCCACATGATTATGAAGGTGAAGTATGGCGGCATGTAGGGCCTAATGACGAGCAAAGCCCAAGACATCCTATGGATGTAGTAGATTTATTTTTCTATAATCATTTTATGAATGTTCATTCCTAAGTGCGATCCATGATCCCAAAAACATCCAACTCATACTCTTGACATGTATTCCTTGTAGATGTCTTCTAGCCTCGCCCGTAGGAAGATGAGAGCAGGAAAAGCTCGCGAGCGCATGGCTGCCCTAATCGCTCAACAAATGGCTGCCGTAATACCCAACATTGTAATCCAAGTCCAACAAGCACTTACCGCGAATCCTGTCAATCAAGAAGATCAACACGTTATCAACCCTCCCCCAAATACCACTAAATGCACCTACAAGCATTTCAAATCATGCGACCCTCCAAAATACAAAGGGACTGAAGGTGTCACTGCTCTCCTCCAATGATTTGAAGAAATGGAGAACACTTTTCTAAATTGCGATTGCCCCGATGATCGCAAAGTGCGATATGCTACCGATCGTTTATATGGAATAGCACTTACTTGGTGGAATACAGAGAAAGCCAAACGAGGTGTTGAAGATGCTATGACTTTAACTTGGAATGAATTGAAGGAAATCATCACCAGACGATTTTGCCCAAGGAGCGAAATCAAGAAATTAGAAGATGAATTTTATTCGTTGAAGCAAAAGGAAGGAGACCACACCACATACAACAAAAGATTCCTCGAGTTACATCAGATGGTTCCCAACTTGTTCACTCCCCTCTACCGGTTGATCGAGTACTACATTCGAGGCCTTCCGTCAAAGATTCAAGACTCTGTAATAAGTACCACGCCTGCAACTTTCGAAGCAGCAATGGAGCTAGCAACAGAGCTCACCGAGAACCGAATCTGGAACAAAGACTTCAAGGAGGAGAAGAAGAAGGATAAAGCATCGACTGAAACCTCCGACTACACCCAAACCGAATCCCCTTCTCAACCCAATTCTAAGAGAACAAGAGACGGGCAACTTTTCGCTACTATCCAACGAAATCAACCAATTTCACAGGCCATACCCATCCAAGCTATCCCAATCACCCAAGTGGCACCCAACTCAACTTACCCAAATAAGAAACCATATCTTGGACCTCACCCTCGATGTAACACCTGTTTTTATCACCATCCCGTTACCTTACCTTGTCGACTATGTGCAACTTGTGGACGCTATGGTCATTTGAGCAAGGTTTGTCGCACCTTTCAAAACCAAATCTCTCCCCCTACTCAAGACACGATCCAAACCTATCAACAACCCCAATACCCCATGTTCCCATATGTTCGAGCTTGTTTCAATTGTGGCGACCCTACCCACTATAGAAACACGTGCCCTCGATTGGTTAACATCATAAACGCTCAAGCTCAGTCAAACCCAGTTAACCAAGTAAATCAAGAAAACCCAACCACTAGGCCACCAGCAAGAGGAAGAGTTTTCAACATCAACGCCAATCTTGTCGAAGATAATGACGGCTCAAACGAAACCACCCAACTAGTCCTCTTCACCGGAAATCAAGATTCAACTCCAATCGTTTAGTTTTATGTTTTTTTCTTTATGTTTTAGAATTACATAGAATCAATCATAACTTAAGGATAAAGCCAATGAGAATTTGACAAGAATATGGTGGATACGCCGCTGGTACTTCCTATATATAAGTATTCTTGCCAAAGGATCAGAAGCATTATATGGCGGTTATGAGAGGTTCCATGTGTAAACTGTTTAAGTGATTATTGTTTATTATTTTCAGTACATGCAATACGATCGGCTCCGTTTGATTGAGCCTTGATCGCACATACATTTTTCATTTTCAGTACATACAATACGATCGGCTCCGTTTGATTGAGCCTTGATCGCACAGACATTTTTCATTATCAGTATCTTGTGGTTGTTGTGTTTGTTGTAGAGTCACATAGAACTAATCATAACTTGCGGATAAAGTCAATGAAAATTTGACAAGAATATGGTGGATACGCCGCTGGTACTTCCTATATATAAGTATTCTTGTCAAAGGATCGGAGGCATTATCAGGCGGTTATGAGAGGTTCCATGTATAAGCTGTTTGTGTGATTATTGTTTAGATTAAATTTATTATTTTCAGTACATGCAATACGATCGGCTCCGTTTGATTGAGCCTTGATCGCACAGACATTTTTCATTTTCAGTACATACAATACGATCGGCTCCGTTTGATTGAGCCTTGATCGCACAGACATTTTCATTATCAGTATGTTGTGGTTGTTGTGTTTGTTGTAGAGTCACATAGAACTAATCATAACTTGCGGATAAAGTCAATGAAAATTTGACGAGAATATGGTGGATACGCCGCTGGTACTTCCTATATATAAGTATTCTTGTCAAAGGATCGGAGGCATTATCAGGCGGTTATGAGAGGTTCCATGTATAAGTTGTTTGTGTGATTATTGTTTAGATTAAATTTATTACTTTCAGTACATGCAATACGATCGGCTCCGTTTGATTGAGCCTTGATCGCACAGACATTTTCATTTTTCAGTACATGCAATACGATCGGCTCCATTTGATTGAGCCTTGATCGCACAGACATTTTTCATTATCAGTATTTTGTGTTTGTTGTATTGGTTGTAGAGTCACATATGACTAATCATAATTCACTGATAAAACCAATGAAAATTTGACGAGAATATGGTGGATACGCCGCTGGTACTTCCTATATATAAGTATTCTTGTCAAAGGATCAGAGGCATTGTCAGACGGTTATGAGAAGTTCTATGTAGGATTTAGTAGTTTCTTGGTAACAAATCATAACTTGCGGATAAAACCAACGAAAATTTGACAAGAATATGGTGGATACGCCGCTGGTACTTCCTATATATAAGTATTCTTGCCAAAGGATCAGAGGCATTATCAGGCGGTTATGAGAAGTTCCATGTAGGATTTAGTATTATCTTGGTTGAAATTTGTGTTACATTCATATCATCTCGCCATTTAAAGAAATTGGATTGTGATCTATTTCTACATAAACTAACCTCTCCATCATAACAAACGAGAGAGGAACTGTCACCATTCAAACATATATGCTATGAGAATGTGGATTCAAATATTGGTTGTTGTGTTATTTATGTTCTAGAGTTACATCATAGGACCAATCATAACTTACTAATAAAACCAATGAAAATTTGACAAGAATATGGTGGATACGCCGCTGGTACTTCCTATATATAAGTATTCTTGTCAAAGGATCGGAGGCATTGCCAGACGGTTATGAGAAAGTTCTATGTAGGATTTAGTAATTTCTTGGTACATTAGTTGTTGTGTTTATTTATGTTCTAGAATCATATCATATAACCAATCATAATTTACTGATAAAACCAATGAAAATTTGACAAGAATATGGTGGATACGCCGCTGGTACTTCCTATATATAAGTATTCTTGTCAAAGGATCAGAGGTATTGTTAGACGGTTATGAGAAGTTCCATGTAGGTTGTAGTATTAGAAGTTTTGCTTTCGGATGTAACCATATCCTTCCAAACATATCAAAACTCTTGCGCATGATATCATATTTAGCGAATCAACTCCGCTTATCAATATTTTTACCATAGGCAACAAAAAGCGATTCCTGTAACAGGGTACTTAACCCTTACAAGGGACGTTACCGCCTCAAACAAAATTTAAACTCTTACTTTTCTTATAAGTATGTAACTGTCAAACTAAACACCATCATTCTTTTAGTCAAATATATCACTACTTAAATTTCGGGACGAAATTTCTAAAAAGCAGGGGATACTGTAACATCCGTCAAAAACCGATTTACCAAACCCGCTCCGTTTATTAACCGAACAATCAGTTAAAAATTTCGTTGCTTATTTAATGCCCAAATTAATTTTAAGCGATACATAATTGATAAGTATATTGGAAAATATAATTTATATTTGAAAAGGTATTGAAAATAAGAAAATAAAAATAATATGCAGCTGCCGGGTTTCGAACCCGGGTCAGCCAGCGAGTCAAACAGCATTAACACATAACCATCCAACCACTGAGCCACTTGTATTTCTTGTTAATTATTGGAGTCAATTAATTCATATCATGAATCTCAAATTCAAAAACCGGCGCGCCCAAATGCAGTCGTCGGAAATCCCGGCGATCTCGCGAGAATTGACGGTTACTTCAGTTATAACGTAAACTCTAATCACTGCATCGGTTATAACCGAAGCCTGAATCCGCGACACAAGTTATAACCGCCGGAAAGTTCTAACCGACGAATCAAGTCGGAAATCGGACCAAATTCATCGATGACCTGCCCTATAAATACCTCCTCGAACCTCTGCAAGCTTTTTCGCTCAAAACCGCACCTTTACCCGACGTAATTCCACTCGCCGAAAAGTTCTGCACATCGCCGGAAAACCGAGCCCTTCACCTCTGTGCCTTACTGAACCCCCAGAGCTTATACCGAAGTCACCCACATCCATTTCAAGCTTGCTGAAGACTCTCTGCCGCAGGACACACGTCGTCGGAAGTTTCTGCTGTCACCGGAGTTTCGCCGGAGAAACAGAGGAGTCCAGTTTCAGTATATTTAACACTTAATCTTTCATTCTCTTATATATCTCACCTGTAATTAACTGAAACACACTAACGATTTTGATTAAAACTTCGAACCAGTCGGACTTCCGATTCTGGTTAAGATTAACGAAGAAGACGAAGACTCAGTAGTATATAAGTTTAATTTAAATCAAGATATAACTCGGGTTAGACACACAGTCCAGTGGTGGACTGTGTGCACATTAAAAACGCTTACGTCTCGAGTTCGAATCATGTCCCACGCTCCCTCGCTTTAATAAAAATGTTTCTTTTTATTACTGAACCGGATTCATTTCATATAGTTGTTAAGTATAATAAAAACCGGAATAATAACCAAGATAGACACACAGTCCAGTGGTGGACTGTGTGCGCGTTTAAAACACAGGTCACGAGTTCGAGTCCGGACTACTACACCGGTCCGGACAATTATCCAACTTTTTATTAAAGTCAGAAATGAAAATACTTAGTTTGTATTTAAGTATAATGAAAATCAGTTTATTTAACAAGTTGGACACACAGTCCAGCAGTGGACTGTGTGTTAACTCAACCCACAGGTCCCGGGTTCGAGACCTGTGGAGCGCACCGGTCCGACGCATTAAATCGTTTTTAAAAATAAATGATTTTCAGTTTAATCTAATTAGTATATAAATATAATTAAAAACAGAAATATTTCGGGTTAGACACGTAGCTCAGTTGGTAGAGCTGCGTGCACGCGTACGGGAGGTCTCGGGTTCGAGCCTCACCCAGCGCACACATACACGCATACGAACCGGTCAACAGTCAAGGTCAAAGTCAATGGTCAACGGTCAACGGTAAAAAAGTCAACTTTTTTTTATTATTTTTATTTATTTATTTTATTTAAAAATCAATTAAAAATATTTAAAAATAACATTTTCAGGGTTAGAAAATAGCCTTAAACTCACAAAAATACACCCAACAATTCTACTAAAATAGATTAATAAAATCCGTTTACTTACTGAACCACTATGCCATTATCTAGGTAAATTTCACTCGTGGTTAAATCCAACTTCGTGCGTACTCAACATCATCAACCGAACGCACCCACTGTGAGTGAATCTTACAACTCCCCTTTTTAATTACACGTTTTGGGGTGTGTCATGTGTCACCAAAAATTAACTCGTTTATTTAAACTTGTGCCATACCATATTGTGATCTAAACTTAGATTGTATACATTGCTTGTAGTTATGTATTTCATTCTGTCTATTTTTATGCAATTCATTCATTAGGCCCATCAGTTCCTTGTGTGAGACGAGTTGAGCAACACGTGCCTCAAAACAAATCCATTATTGTTCGTATGTGTATTATTGAGTTTATATTGTTTGTAGTTATGTATTTCATATTGTCAAGTTTATGCAATTCATTCATTAGGCCCATCAGTTCCTCGTGAGAGACGAGTTAAGCAACGCGTGCCTCTAAACGATCCATTATTGTTCATGTGTGTATTGTTTAATATTAAATTGATTGGCGAATAAGTTTACATCTATTTTTACTCATGTGTGGTTGTGCACTTTATTTTATAATCAATTAAATAAACTTGTTCAAATGTTTTCCATAGGTTTCACTCGCCAACTTTTTGTTGATCCAAAAACCATTTTTACACATGATACAGGTGAGCAGGATGAAGCAAGGAAAACATAGGAAATGCCTTAGAAGAAAACAAAGAAGCTTAGATTGATGTTTAGGTCATGATGTAATTATGATTGTAAATTTCCATTAAATTGTATTAATGAATATGAAACGTTAAAATAAATGTCATGAGCTTTGATGATAACCCAATCATGCCCCGATCACCTTTTCCGCTGCGGGTCGGGGTGTGACAGTCAAGAAGATCATCAATGCGAGGTAATGGATAGCGATTCTTGATTGTTAATTTGTTGAGTTCTCTGTAGTCGATGCACATGCGAAACGATCCATCTTTCTTCTTTACAAAAAGGACAGGTGCGCCCCAAGGCGAGGAGCTAGGACGTATGAATCCCTTGTCAGTCAACTCTTGTAATTGACTGGCTAGCTCTTGCATTTCAGAGGGGGCTAACCTATAAGGAGACTTTGCAACTGGTGTAGCACTAGGTATAAGATCAATACGGAATTCGACTTCTCTAACTGGAGGAAGTCCTGAAATGTCGTCAGGAAAAACTTGTGGGAAATCTTTTACTACTGGGATGTCTTCAAGTTTCTTCTCCATGGTTCCTTTTTTGATGATATGAGCTAAAAACGCGACATAATTCCTGCGAATATATTTTTGAGCTTGAAGACAAGACATTAAGCTGAGCCCTTTTGACGAGGTTTCTCCAAATATTCGAAGAGTCTGACCGTTTGAAAGAGGAATACGTATAAACTTTTCGCGACATACAACTTCTGCCTGATGTTGACTGAGCCAGTCCAAACCAATTATGATATCAAAACTTCCCAACTTCATAGGAATAAGGTCAACTGAAAAGTCGTGGTCGTTTAAGGTGAGTGTACAGTTGCGTATAATAGAGTTTAATGAGACCGGTTTCCCGTCAGCAACTTCTACCGTTATAGATTCCATGAGCTTATCCCGATTTTGGTTTAAGATAGGTTCAAACTCTAAGGACACAAAACTTTTATCCGCGCTAGTATCAAACAACATGGATGCATATCTACCATTTATAAGGAACGTACCGTTAACCACATTGCCGTCAGCTCTAGCCTGATTAGCGTTGATGTTGAAAGCTCTTCCTCTTGCAGGTGGAGAGCTTGGTTTGCTTGATTCACTGGATTGGCTTGGGCCTGAGCATGAATAATGTTTACCAGCCTTGGACAAGTGTTTCTAAAATGGCTTGGGTCTCCACAATTGTAGCAAGCCCGCATAGGTTGTACCATAGGATAGTTGGGTTGGTAATATGTTTGGGCTAAATGTTGGGTAGGTGGTAATAGTAGGGGTTGTTGGGCTTGACCCAATATTTGCTGGTGGGTTTGGGTTGAAGGCTGGTGGCGGTTCGTTCGCTGAGGCATGCGGCAGGTTTGAACAGTATGACCTGCGCGACCACAGCCGGTGCAATATTGGCAAGGATGATCAGGAGAATGGTGGTATTGGCAATGGTTGCATTTTGGTAACGGGCCAGAGTATGGTTTTTGTATGGTCCAGGTGAAGGGGCGACTTGGGTAATGGGTGCAGCAGGAATAGGGAAATTGGTTTGTGTAACAGCGAAGTTTCTGGTGTTGCGCTTCCTCTTGTTAGCAAACTTAGAGGAGGAGATGGAATGGTTTGAAGTTTGACCCTCAACAGGGGCTTTCTTTTTCTCTTCTTTAAACTTACCGTTGCGAATTCGATTCTCGGTCAGTTCAGTCGCTAGCTCCATAGCAGCTTCAAGTGTTGCTGGCGAAATGCTGAGAACTGAATCTTGAATTTTCGAGGGAAGACCTCGAATATAATGTTCGATCAAGCGATAAACTGGGGTAAACAAATTAGGGACCATTTGGTTCAACTCTAAGAACCTCTTGTTGTAGGTGGTATGATCTCCCTCCTTTTGCTTTAAAGAATGAAATTCGTCCTCCAACTTTTTAATTTCACTCCTAGGACAGAAACGCTAGTCATGATTTCCCTTAACTCCTCCCATGTTAAGGCCATTGCATCATCAATTCCCCTCTTCCCCTTTTCAGTATTCCACCAGGTGAGAGCTACCCCAAATAGTCTCCCGGTGGCGTATCGAACCTTGCGATCCTCAGGACAATCGCAGTTGAGGAAGGTGTTTTCCATTTCCTCAAACCAGTGGAGGAGAGCAGTGACACCTTCGGTCCCTTCGAATTTAGGAGGATCACAAGACTTGAAATATTTGTATGAGCACTTGCTGGTAGGAGGGTTGCCGATGTTCTGGTCATGTTGTTGGGGAGGATTAGTGGGATTTGTGCGAGAGCTTGTTGTACTTGAACCACAATGTCAGGAAGTACCGCGGCCATTTGTTTCGCAATTTGTGTGGCCAAACGTTCGTGAGCCCTTCCTGATCTTTTACCCCCTCGTAGTTGTCTAGCCGACATCTACAGGAACATACATAAGAAGATTGTGAGTTTATGGAGTCTTTTTAGGTGTCATGTGTCTTTAAGAAAATTAAAATAACATAAATATCAATAATGCAACTACATCCATAGGATGTCTTGGGTTTGCTCATGTTGGGCCTCAAATGTCCCCCATACCTTCACCTGTATAGTCATGTGGGCCCCCATGACTATTGGCTTGGTAGGATTTACATTAGTATTGGCGATTTAACACTCGCATTACCCGAATGCAAACCACAAAATATGTTTACGAGATGTAAGGTCGGAATGTGTCCAGGTGTAGACACAATGACAACTCAAACTGGGGTTAGCTCACACGACGTTTGGTATAGCATGCTTTGGCCTAATAGGTACTTCGTACTCTCATCGTTAGTCCCCAGGTAGGCAAACTGGTCCTTTATTTTGGATTTATACGAATGCTAGCCTAGACAGGACGTTCCGACTACCGGTATTGGTAACCTTCCAGTTACTACATGCCCGTCATGAGAACTCACTTTGATGAGATTTGAAAACACAAAAATCGTTGTAAAAGCAATCATGAAAATGATGTGGTGTGTGCTTTCATGAATATGATATGTTATGAGAATATGATTCATGATAGGCATTATATGATAATATATACTTTATGAACATGCTTGCATAACATTGAATGTAACATTTAACTTAAAACATATAAACATCATGATATTTGGCATGTAACACACAAAAATCTTAAAAATTTTTAATCAACTATAGTATAGGCTCTAAGGGTCTAATAACCTATCCTATATCCCTATAGTCATGGCTCTGATACCAATCTGTCACACCCCGACCCGCAGCGGAATAAGAGTCGGAGCATAATTGGGTTATCACCAAAGCTCATGATATTTACTAATATGTTTCATATTTATTAAAGTCAAAATTACATTCCCAATAATCCAAACATGTCCATACAAATACAAAGAAAATAACCAAACAAAACAATTCCAAGCTCTAACTCAATTTATTCTTCTAGGCCAATCCTATGTGTTTCTTGCTGCAGGTGGTTCACCTGTATCATGTGTAAAAATGGGGTTTTTGGGTCAACATAAGTTGGCGAGTGAACCTTGTTAGATAAACATTTATTATTGATTTTCTTGTTAGTTTATCAATGAAAAATTGTGCATAATCATAAGTGAGCAAATGTAAATAATCAAACAGTAGCAATAGCAATCACAACTATAACATACAATAACATATGATAGCATACATTAACATACCAACATCATACAATAAATAACATGAATGAAACTGTGCGATCAAGGCTCAATCAAGCGGAGCCGATCGTATTGCATGTACTGAAAATGATAAATGTCTGTGCGATCAAGGCTCAATCAAACGTAGCCGATCGTATGTTGGCACGCCAGGTTCACGCTCATAATGTAATGGGGAACATGCTCAACGCTCATAATGTAATGGGGAGCGGCGGCCTATGAAATTGCATGTACTGAAATAATAAAATTTAATCTAACAATAACCACACAAACAGTTGAAACAAACTGGATACACATTTGTTCATGATATGATGTATGCACAATGATTTAAATATAATAAATGGCAAGACACATGATACACCCCAAAAACGTGATTAAAATGGGGAATTTGTAAAGATTCACTCACATTGGGTGCGTTTGATTGGAGATGGTGAGATGCGCACGAGTTAGAAGAGCGGAACAACGAGAATTAACTAACCTAAATAATAACGGAAAATATAGTAAATGAGTGGATTTTATTAAGGATTTTAATAGATTTTTTAGATATATTTTTGCGAGTTTAAGGCTATTTCCTATCTTTAAAAACATTATTTTTAAGTATTTTTAATTGATTTTTAAATTAAATTAATTAATTAAAAATATAAAAATATGTTGACTTTTTGGGTTGACCGTTGACTTTTTGACTTTGACTGTTTGACCGGTTTATTGTGTAATTGCAATGCGCTGGGTGAGGCTCGAACCCGAGACCTCCCGTACGCGTGCACGCAACTACTACCAACTGAGCTACGTGTCTAACCCGAAATAATTCCGTTTTTAATTATACTTATATATTAACTCAGATTATCCAAAATTTTTTTATTTTAAAAACATTTTAAATCATCGAACCGGTGTCACTAACAGGTCTCGAACCCGGGACCTGTGCTTTAGCGTTACACACAGTCCACCGCTGGACTGTGTGTCTAACTTGGTTAATATACAAATTTTTATTATACTTAACAACTAACGTAAATTAACCCGGTTCAGTTAGAAAAATAAAACGTTTTTATTACATAGAGGTGCGTGTATCAGGGATCGAACTCGCGGCGTGTGCGTATTATTTGCACACAGTCCACCGCTGGACTGTGTGTCTAACCCGTTTAAAATACCAATTTTAATTATCCTTATAATGTTAGCACAGTTCATCTTCTCCATTAGTTTTTACAGACAGCAGATTACCCCTCTGTTTTCTTGTTTTAAAACGATTAACACATTCATAAGACTGAGATGAAATGACAAAGACTTGTTGGAAACAAACATACCGGACGAATAATTCAACTCAGAATTCCGGCAAGGCGTCGGCTCTTTTTTTATGAACTTCAACTGAGCAAGCAAATTATTCGTTTTGATTAGCTAAACGTGGAATTGAAGTGCTAAACAAGCGTTAACAGGGTGTTTAAATGTCCATACCGTTTCACAGCTGAAAATAAGGATTTCCAGAAATTTTCCGGCGAACTGGAATTATCTGATAACAGCGTCTGAATTCGATTTCAATTGAAAGGTCCGAGTTAGAAATAGCTTAACAATTGATAGACCACGACGGTATTGAAAGACTTACCGTTTTGATGGAGAATACGGTTTTCCGGCGACTTGCAAAACTTTCCGGCGAGTTCAAATAGCTTCTCTGGTGGACTGAAAATTGTGCGGAAATGTAATTGGAGGTTTGCAGAGTGTGTTTGAGTCGCAAGAGGGGACAAAGATTGAAGTATTCCTGGAATTGAAAGTTTTCGGTTATAAAAACCGATCCTTTCTCGAATTTAAGTTTATTCAAGGCAAACTTGATTGAAAGCGTCGGTGCATCGGTTAAACTCAGTAAACCGAGATCAATCAAACGTCTTTGGACGTTTGATGACCGATTTCGGTTACAGTTGGCGTAACCGGTTGATTTATGGTTGTCTATAAGATTTATTTGTTTCCCATAGATGACAGAAAACAACAAGTGGCGGAGTGGTTATGCGTGTGTGTGTTTAAGTCTTTGGAGTTCACAACCCGGCTGACCCGGGTTCGAGTCCCGGCAGCCACATTTTATTTTTAATTAGTTTATTTTTTTACTTTTTATCAATTATAACTTTTATAGTTTAGTTGGTTTATTAATTATGTATCATTAAAAATCAAAATAGGCATAAATACGCAACGAACATTTATAACTTGATATTCGATTACAAATGGAGCGGGTTTGGAAAACCGTTTTCGACAAATGTTACATAAACTTTAATACTTGTTGTATTTTATTTTGATCAAAACTTCTTGTAACTTCATTTTCAAACAATGTACTTGATATTAGCAATAAAATGAAATATGTTTATTAAATACTTGTCACACTTAGCATTATGAAGTCTCAAGCAATCTCATTCGTCTCACTCCTATGTGTCCGCCATCGTTGGGGTGTGACAGATTGGTATCAGAGCCATAACTATAAAGAATTAGGAAACATTTGCCATGGTTTGACCTAGTCTATAGTCTAAGTACCCATACATGACCATTCCTTATTCATATGCTAAAATTACCAATACTTATATGCTAAAATTCTTAAAAATCTTTCTATGTGCTCGTATTTACCTTCTTATTTCCAAACATATGCCTTTCCTAGGACAAACTTTACTTCACCATGTGAAGGCATGGAAACACTCGTATTATACACACGAGACGATTTCATAAAAATAGGAGTGAAACCCTCACTTTGCGGACAAATTGCAAAATCTGCCTAAATTAGTCTCTTGCCGGCGGAGAGACAAGGCTCTGCCTCTCGCAGGGCGTGAGAGACCTCAATCCGCAGAAAGTTGCTTCCAGCTTGGGGGTTGGACCGATTTTCTCCACCTTTTTCACATGCAATCACCTCTAAACCTCATTTAACACCAAACCAAACCCACCCACTATATATACAACCTACCTAACCCTCATTTGCACTTTCCAAACACTTCTAAATCATCAAAAGACTCTCAAATTCTTTGGAATTTCAATAACAAGGCAGATTTCTTTCAAGTTCAAAAGTGAGTTCAAACTCACTTTTCTTCACTAAATCTTCCTCTACAAAGCTTGGAACACCTCTAGGATTGATTCGACAGGTTTTCCATGGAAAACCAAGGTAGAACATCACCATTTTGAGGTCCAAACTTTCTGATTTTGAAGAACTTTTGTTAAACTTTTACAAACTATGTTTTTCTTGACTTAATGTTAGGTCCTAGAAGTGTGAGATTGAAGCATCAAATATATGCAACGGTCTATGGTGGTTAACTGGGTTAGTTTGTATTAGTTTTAGACCTTTATAGGTTATTTGGCCATGCGATAGGCCATTTGGGCCAGGCAAGCCCATGAGGGGCATGCCCTTACCCTAGGTATATAAGCTAAGCTTATTCATTTCTAGGGTTAAAAAAGACTTTTGGGTTTTCTCTAGAGAGCCTCCATCTTGTACCAGACGGTTTTGCTTGTTCAAGTAATAGAATCGTGTGCAAGGTGTTAGAAGTTGATTCGTGTTGTTCTTCCATCTTTTGGGTTTCTTGAATATCATCAAGTTGGATTCCGCCCATCCTTGGTGATTGTGTGATACCGTGTTAGATCCGTTTATCGGACTTACAATTGGTATCAGAGCCTGCTGTACAATACAGGCTCTAGGTATCGCAGATCGAAGAATCGCTACTATTCAGAGTTGAGGAATTGTTACTATTCAGAGTTGAAGAATCGTTACTGTTCAGACTTCAACCCGGGTTGTTACTGTTGATTATTGTTGTTGTTCATCTCGGATTCGGTATTGTTGCGGATTTCGAAGAACACGAAGAAGATTCAAGTATTTCGGATTGTGTACTGTTGAAGATCCCGAAGAACACGAAGAAGATCATCCATCTCGGATTGATTCCAGACAACTGTTCATCAGCCTTCTCCATAACCTTATCCGATTACTCGCATTCTGGATAAGGATCTGTTATTTCGGATCATATGCGTTCATCTCGGATTGCATCTCGGATTGCAATAAACAGTGCATCTCGGATACCATCTGGATCACTGTTCCGAATCACCATCTTGGATTAGTATCTCGGATCACTGTTTCAAGATTCCATCTCGGATTGTTAATCTGAGTTACTGTTTCAAATTCGATACTGTTCCGAACTGTACCCACAAAGGTGGAAAGTTAACCAGCTGAGGTAACCAGAGTTAAACGTTTCCGCACACAGAACCTGATCCATAGACAATCTGGACAAACCGGTTGCACGGTTAGACTCATGTGATTTTTAGGACAAAAAAAGGCACGAAAATTTCTAAAATCACTATCGGACATTATATATCATTGGATTCGTATCGTCGAGACGAGTGTAACGATAC
This sequence comes from Scalesia atractyloides, assembly GCA_947069175.1. Lineage (NCBI taxonomy): Eukaryota > Viridiplantae > Streptophyta > Magnoliopsida > Asterales > Asteraceae > Scalesia > Scalesia atractyloides. The sequence goes on from CAMTDV010000020.1 coordinate 25,138,255, forward strand.
ATTTTGCTAAAAACAATTTTCGGAAATTTTTATCGTGTTTACTGGTACGATTTCGATTATCCTAAGATGTTTACAGCCCAAGCTCAGCACTCCAACATAGTTTTCAGTCCAGCACAAAATCAAAACCCGAACCTGCGGGATGAAGTGAAGGAAAAGCTGAATGAGTTTATTGGAAACTACAATGTTGATCCGATTTCTGACTATGTGATCGTTTGCTTGAACGTGGGAGGCGAAAAGAGGAAGTAAGAGATGAGTATGAATAGCGTTTGGGTGATGACAAAGACTCCTTTGCATCTTGGTTGTGGGATCATTTACTATCAAACCAAGGTCTCCAAGATCTATACGCTAAATCAATAGGGTCTCATCCTGAAGAAGTGTCCGAACAGAAACCTCAAGCCCAGTAAGCAGCAATCAACAACCCAGCACCCCAAACTCTACCTTAAGCCCAAACTCACGCTGACAAACCAAGCTCGCACACTGACACATTCAACTACCTTTTGTGCACTGAACCTTGCAGGAATAGGGTTGCTCAACTCAGGGCACTTAATTCCAAAATGCTGATGATTACAACAATGCAATGGCTCAGTGCATCAGCCTTCGAGAAAGTAAAAGTTACTCACAGAAAAGGTTGAAGCACAAAAGAAAGACATAGCTCAGCTTCCACCTGGACGTAAATCAACAGAAATATTGGGTCCATGATTACAAAACCAGATTAGATTCAAAAACCATGGAATGTGACTTGGTAACAATTAAGCTGGGACTTCTTACTGGAAAATATCAACAAAATGAAGCTAATATAAAGAAGTTTGATACATCCAGCAAGCTCGTTCAAGACGTGTGTTATGTGCAGCTAGCATATAAGGCGAACAAGGGGAAGGGTTTGGGATACAATCAGGTTTCCCCACCGTATAGTCATAACTACACGACAATACTAGAAACCAACGAAGATATTGAGAGAGCATTGAATATGGTGTACGGCAAACCCAATGATTATACGTCAGACGCACAGGAACCATATGGTGTTGTTGACACTTCTAATGATTTAGCTAATGAAGAGAGAGATGACATGAACAAGGCTCCAAGTGCACAAACTGAACAATCTAAACCTTCTGCTTCTGATGAAAAGGTTCAGAGCAAGCTAAAAGAGCAGAAACGAGCAAATCGGAGACGAAGAAAGCAGAAGTCCAAACGTTAAGGACAGTCACACTCTCCAAAATCATCAGTGGGCAGCAATAGCCCTCAAAAGGCTGGTGTTGTGGAAAATGCTTTAGTTAAGCCGGTCTTTAATGGCAAATGTGAAAAATATGCTTTTGATTATGCTAGCAAAGCTTTTGGAAAGGTTGGGGAGATTTCTTAGAAAGACTTGCAGTCTAAACAAAACAAGAAGAATCCAAAGAGATATCCACAGCAACAGAAGGCCCTTGCAAATGATAAGTACAAACATCCAAATTCATCTTTGTCTACAAGGAACGTGCAAGGAAATCAAGCACAGAAAGAATCAGTTCATCCTTCAAGGCCTACAAGAGCAAATCAAGCTGACTAGGATGCTTTATAAGTGAAGAGATAAACATGCTTCAATTGCGGCATTCCTGGTCACATTGCTCGGAACTGCACACATAGTCCCCATGTTCCATATCATGCTCAAAATCTGAAGGTTACACCAAAGGATACTAATCATTCCAAGTCGATGAAGGTATCATCACCTAAGGCAATGAAGAATGTGAATTCCAAGGTTAAACCATCTGATGGGGATTGGAATATTGCCAAAAACAAACGCAAAGCTGTTCATAAACAAAAATCTTTTTCTAAAACGACTAAACTGAAAAAGCCAAAGTTGCTCAATCAAAGGCAACAACCGTGTTTGTTAAAATGAAACTGATTTGGAAACCCAAATCCAAAGCGGCAGCAACATCACCAATCCTCGAAACAAAAGGGACTTGTTTCTAAATAAGTGTCTTATTTTGATGCTTAGGGAAACCAGGACCACGATGGCCTGGGTCCCACTGTCTTACTAATCTTCTTATTTTTCAGGAATAACCAAGTAGTAGCTATTGACAATCTCTGGAGTGTTGATAGCGGTTTTTCCAGGGATATATCGGATAACATCTCACTGTTGCAAAAAGTTCAAATTTTTTTACAAGTGTGATGTTTTCTTTGGAGGAGATGAGGTAAGAAAAGATCAACGAAAAGGTACAAATTTAGATTTCAAACTTTAATTTTGAAGTTGATGAGTCTTTAATCTAATGACGGAACGGTTAAGCAAAAACAACAAAATATTTTCCTTTCCTTTCGTTCAAAACTTTGTACATACGTTCAAAATTTATAGGTAAATTTGTTATAAAGTATGATGCACAAATTTAGGGAGGAAGAGGGCAACATATGTATATATGCATTGTTTGAGGGCGAGAAAATCAGAGAAATACAAAAACATTTGAAAAACTGAAAAATCCAAAAGGTCATTTTGGATCAAATGGGAAATGAAATGAATATTCATGATAAATGGTGTGGCTGACACATGTACGGTGTCGTAGCTGAAAAGACTAGGATCTAACGTGATATGTCGATAGGCTTAACATTCAAAGTGATTAAAAGATACTAAGTGATATAAACATAATGAACTATGTATCTTATGGGTAACATACCATCGGCGTATGATTTTATGGTCTTAAATCATGCGTTGATAGATCGCCACATCTGAAGTTTCGGGTCTTTATGTTGTTGAGTCATCCCGGGGATATCTTGGTTGCCCTTCTATTGCATCCAGATTATATGCAGACCTAGGCACAGTCAGGATATCCTTAAAAGAGCCAAATTAGAAGGGCCAAAACCTTAAAAGAAAGGAAATCTCATCATGAGAAAATTCCAGGAATTCAAACATACCACATAAGGTATTTGCCTAACCCTCTTCAGATACTAATGGTCACTCTGCTGTATGAAAGTACTGACCTGTTCACCAATAGTCTGACGTTGTAAAAGATAAAGGATGATCTAAGTAAACTCACCTGCTACAATGAATCGTTGTGCTTACCTTAATCGTGGGGGTATGTCATGGTATGGGACGCACGGGTATTATAGTATAATACTACCTCAAGCATATCACAAAGTTGAAAAGTGAAAGTTGAGCGTTAAAGTTTAAGTGGACAAACATATTGGCAATCACTTAGACCAGTCGGAATAAGTTCGCACTGATCAGTGTTCTTTGGTCCGCCTGAAAATGATTTTGATCCCATTGTAATTGTATAGTTATAACTATTGAGTTAGTTTCTTTGTTTATTTGTGTTTCTGTTTCTATTCTTATATTCTAAAATTAAAATTTAGAAAATTCAAAAAATCCAAATTAGAGTGCTTTCTTGTTTTATTAAAAATTATTAACCGTTCTTGAAGATTTGACTAATCATCTAAAGATGAAAGAAATTTGAATTCAGATCCGAGTACAAGTACTTGGATGTACCAAGTGTTCATTTGGTACTCTCCCTGAGAATGTTTACTTATAAATTTATGAGAATGTGTAGATCTTGATTTAGATCAAGAAACAGGGGTTGCTGAAATTGAGATGTTGTTAGTTGCCGACAAAGCATGAAGCGTCTCAACAGCAAAGTGTACCTGAGTCAGAAGAACCAGATGCCAGTCATCGTCTGACAGTGATAGTAAGTACCTGTGAACCTGCTTGCTTGAAAGAGAAAGATTGAAGAAGAAAAGAGCTGCTGAGGAGCAGAAGAAAGATACATGGTGCTGAGAGTTCGTTGAAGTGTGAGGTACTAGAAGTTTGAGACGGACTTCCATAACACTTATAGCATAGCGACAACCATAGTCTCTGTTGAAGACGTTGCTGAATTTATGCTATCAAGAAAATTTGATGCATCAGTCTAGGGGGAGATTGTTAGGTCCTAGAAGTGTGAGACTGAAGTATCAAATGTACGCAACAGTCTATGGTGGTTAACTGGGGTTAACTGGGTTAGTTTGTATTATCTTTGACCTTTATAGGTCATTTGGGCATGCCATAGGCCATGTGAGCCAGGCAAGTCCATGAGGGGCATGCCCTTACCCTAGGTATATAAGCTAAGCTTATTCATTTCTAGGGTTAAAAAAGACTTTTGGGTTTTCTCTAGAGAGCCTCCATCTTGTACCAGACGGTTTTGCTTGTTCAAGTAATAGAATCGTGTGCAAGGTGTTAAAAGTTTATTCGTGTTGTTCTTCCATCTTTTCGGGTTTCTTGAATATCTCAAGTTTGGATTCTGCCCATCCTTGGTGATTATGTGATACCGTCTTGGATCCGTTTATCAGGACTTACAGTTAATCTTGTTCCTACTTGTTCTTAAACCTATCTAAGGTTATGAGATTTGTTAGCAATAGATTCTAATGAGTTTAAGAGGTGCAAACACCTCTAAATTTTCTGTTTTTGCAAGAGTTTATGCAACCCACAAGTGATGAAACCATCCGAGCTTGCCATGAAGTTGATGGCAAGACTTGTTTTTGGTATAGGTGTGAATACTTGGAAGCCTTGGCTATCCTAACTTCATTCCACCACCTCACTTGATGTTTTTACCATGCTATCTCAAGTAGTTTGCTAGACTTAAAGTAACTGAATCCCGTCTAGCCTCCCACACGTAGTTAACTATTTCCATGTCGGGAATGACCCACCCAGGTTAAAGCTTACTTGGCTACTTAATATAGTAAGAAGTGGTACATTTACTTTTCATTCATGACCATCCGAATCATCCTTCTGATGATTTGTGTATCTGGTGAATCATACAATGAGGTTAATCCTCCATCCTTGACTACATGACAATCTATGATACTCTTGATGAACTTAGCTTAGAATTATTATACAAATAATATATAATATATATATATATACACACATAACCAAATCCTTGATGAAAATGACATGGTTACTTGTCATTGTAATATGTTATATTATCTAAGACTTGAACCTCTCGTTAGGATTCTAATGGGCACTTAACCCATGAAATCGCAACAACCCATACAGGATTTAGGACTAGATAATTACTTTGTGTATACATACTTTTGAGATGCTGTTAGTTGCCGACAAAGCATGAAGCATCACAACAGCAAAGTGTACCTAAGTCAGAAGAACTAGATGCCAGTCATCGTCTGACAGTGATAGTACATTTGAAGTACCTATGAACCTGCTTTCTTGAAAGAGAAAGATTGAAGAAGAAATGTGATGCTGAGATTCCTCCTCTCACATTCTTTTTGACAAAGATGTTTCAAGCAAAGCTAATTAAGATCCTGATATGAAGCTAACCACAAGAGCAGAAGAAAGAGACCCGGTGCTGAGAGTTCGTTGAAGTGTGAGGTCCTAGAATATGAGACTGACTTCCACAACACTGACAGCATAGCAACAACCATACACTCTGTTGAAGACGTTGCTGAATTTTGATGAAGACAATTTATGCATCATCTAGGGGAGATGTTAGGTCCTAGAAGTGTGAGACTGACGCATCAAATTTACGCAACGGTCTATGGTAGTTAACTGAGGTTAACGAGGTTAGTTTGTATTAGGTTTGGACCTTTATAGGTCATTTGGGATGCCATAAGCCATGTGGACTAGGCAAGCCCATGAGGGGCATGCCCTATGTAACGTCTTGCTTTTTCGTACTTTCCTTATTAGAAAGTATAATCATATTTCTATTTTTATGGAAACTTGTATTCGTATTTCTTTTCCCAATTTTGTAATCCGAGACTCGAATCATAATAAAAATTCATACTTTTTATATATACATGTCTTACTGCATTCAATCGTTTAAACTGGTCCTGTTATACGTGCAAAGACTCATACATTCACACTCGATAGTTAAATCATACTTATATGCGTTATACATGCAAAAATGACAAGTTATAGCCTGAAATGAAAGATAAACTAAGTTCAAGGACAAAAATGGCATATTCCGGAGAAAGTGTTTATAGCCCATGGATTGGTCCAATTTGTGTTTTCTACATTAAATGAACTCAACCAACAACCCCTCTAACCTCAACTATAAATACCCACTTCCTCTCACTCTCATTTACACCTCAAACACTTCTCTTTTCTCTCTAAATCTCTCTCTCTCTCCATCTGAAAGTTCAAGACTTTCAAAGTGAGTTCTAACTCACCCTTACCTCCCTTCTTTGATTTTTCTTCCTTTCTTAACACTTGAATCACCTCTAGGAATGTTTCCATAGGTTTTCCATGGAAAACCAACTTGGAACATCACCATATTTGAGGTCTCAAGAGTAAGAGCTTTTCATTTTAATAGGGTTTTCAACCCACAAGTGTTGTATCCTTCCAAGCTTGTTCTTGAAACAAGACTGGAGTTGGTAGTGTGTGTATTACTTGGAAGCCTTGGCTATCCTACCTTCAATCCACCACCTCACTTGTGATTTTGATTATTTTTCGTCTTTTACTTTTATGCTTAACTTATTCATGACCATCCTTGTTGTCCTTGTGACGACTTGTACATTGTTGAACTATACGAAAGAGGTTAAAGGAAGATTATCCTCTACCTCAATGCATAACTTCTATGAACTTCCATGATGTTTATGATCTACTTATTATATATACTATATAATATATGTATAAATATATATCCACTAATCGAACCCTTGATGACAATCGAATGATTGTCCGTCATGGTACTAGGTTACATCACCTAAGTACTTAATCTCTCGTTACGATTCTAATAGGCATCCTAACCCATGAAAACACATCAACCCGAATGGGTATTATAGTGTCAAGAACGAGTATTAAGTCTAGATGATTATTTTCTCATATACATACTTTCCCTAGCCACCGGTTTCGTCACCCGAACCAATTCAATCCTGAATTCTATTTCACGCACAGGTGGTATCCCTGTAAATCTTTCGGAATACATCTTCAAAATCTCGTACGACTGGTATGTTTTCAACTTTAGGCAGCCCTTTTTCCGTATCATGTACATAAGTCAAATAAGCCTTGCACCCATGTAATATGAGTCTTTGGGCTTTCATTATTGAGCATACCATAAGGTTTAAGCTCTTTTCTCCATAAATAGTGGTACGTTTTCCGCTCGGAGATGTTAGTCGTATCTCCTTGCGAAAACATATTACCTTGGCGTGGTAACGAGCAACCATCCATTCCAATCACTACTTGAAACTCCCCCATCGACAGAGGTATCAAGTCTACTAAGTAATCCTCTCCATCCACTTCATTTTGCAATTTAGGCATACATCACAAACAACAATTTTATTATTATTACCTACTTCTACTTCCATTGGCATAGGTAGTTTCGGTAATATAAATGAAGGGTGTCGAATAAGTCTATGTGAAACAAAAGATTTATTCGCACCCATATCAAACAATACGGTGTCGAGAATATTATTTACGGTAAATGTACCTTAAACGGCATCAGGTTCAATCTTAGCCTCAATCGCGGTTATTTGGAAGGATCTTGCCTTTGCCCTTAGAACCTCGTTTTTGTGTCAGGTATCACATTCTTTCTGCTCAATTAATGGGCATTGGATTTCTTGTGACCCGGTTGGTAACATTTGTAGCATACCACACTTTGCCAGGGCAAATTAAGCTTCATGTCCTGTCTTTCCGCATATAATACATGGTTTATCTTTAAAGTAACATTCACCCCGATGGCCACGACCGCACGTCTTGCAGTTAGGTGATCCCCCTTTTGCACTCGTTTTCTTTGAGGAAAAGGAATTAAATATGAGGCAAAGACGTTGGTTGAGACAGTGAAGATTATGATTGCGAAATACATTATCACCCAGACGAGCCAACGTAGTGGCTGACACCCTTAGTCAAACAGAAGGATACACTCCTATCCGAGTACGGTCGATGGAATTAGTGGTAACTTCAGGTTTGCTTGAGGGATCCGAGAAGCTCAAATTGAAGCGGTAAAAGAAGAAAATTTAGAAAGGAACGAATGAAGGAACAAGTGAAAATTTTAGTGGACGAGATAACGGGTTGAAATCCCGATTTGGTATAATATGGGTTCCAAACACGTGTGGTGTTAAGGACCTCTTACTTAATGAAGCCCATAAGCGCGTTATTCAATTAACCCAGGAGCGACCAAAATGTACCTCGATTTGAAACGAAATTATTTGTGGCCCGGGATGAAAAGGGACGTGGTGAAGTACGTCGAAAAATGCCTAACTTGTTTACAAATAAAGGCAGAACATCAAAAACCACATGGAAAACTACAACCGTTAGACATACCAGTTTGGAAATGGGAACATATCACTATGGACCCTGTTGACTAAATTGCCGAGAACGGCACGAGGCTTTGACGCCATTTGGGTCGTTGTAGATAGGTTGACTAAAAGTGCACATTTCATTTCCATTCGTGAAAATTATACTTCCGAAAAGACGTCAGATGTGTATATACACGAGATTGTTGCACGCCATGGAGTGCTTGTATCCATCGTGTCTGACAGAGATGCTAGGTTCACTTCAAAATTTTGGTGAGAATTTCAAGAAAAATTAGGTACTAAGCTATTAGTTAGTACAAGCATATCACCCTCAAACAACGGGCAAAGCGCGAGGACAATTCAAACGTTGGAAAATATGCTTCGAGCATGTATTATTGACTTTGGCGGTAGTTGGGTGCCTACATACCGCTAGTAGAGTTTTCATACAACAACTATCATTCGAGCATAGGTATGGCGCCATATGAGATGCTTTATGGCCAAAAATGTAGAACCCCAGTATGTTGGAGTGAAATAGGACCTAGAGAACTTGCCCACAAAGATGTGATTAAAGCCACGAACGAGAAGATTGACACGGCAAGAGCCCATTTAAAGGCTGCCCAAAATCGACAAAAATCCTATGCGGATAAAAGACGGAGACCTATTGGATTTCAAGTAGGCGATAGAGTAATACTAAAGGTGTCACTGTGGAAGGGAATAATTCAGTTTAGAAAAAGGGGTAAATTGAGTCCACGATTTATCGACCATTTAAAGTTATCAGTGGGTGGGGAAAGTAGCCTACCAACTAGAACTTCCAGGTGAATTAAGTGGAATAGATAACACCTTCCATGTATCTCACCTTCGCAAATGTTTGGCAACCTTGTACCAGTGATGTTGAAGTTGATCACAAGTTTAACTACATAGCTAAACCAATTCAAATCCTCGATCGAAATGTAAAAGGATTAAGGAACAAAGAGATGAACCAAGTGAAGGTCAAATGGGAGCATCGGAAGGGTCGGACACCACATGGGAACCCGAAGAATAGATGAAACGACTCTACCCCTTGCTATTTGGTATGTGCACTAGTTTCGAGAACGAAACCCTTTTTAAGGAGGGTGGAATTGTAACATCCCAGAAATAATATGTGTGTGTGTATATATATATATATATATATATAACTAAATATATATATTAACCTATTGGTGATAAGTAGTGACTATCAAACTTATAAATTTTGATCCTTTTATTAAAGAACAAAACTTAAGGGACCAAAATAGTCAATAGGAGAACTAGGTTTTTTTTTAAAAGAAAAAATCAAATTAAAACACACATTTGTGTGTGTTTAGTTGAACGACCAGGAGCAAGAAGAACACCAAAACCTACATTCACCAAATTGATCAAAATTGAAAGAGCAATTGAATCAGAATACATGCATGAATCGATTTTAGTGATCATCTTGTCAGAGAGATCATGAGATATGCTAAATTTGATACTTGATAATGTTATGAGAAATTATTGGGTTCTTGAAACTACAATTCCTGCATTATATGTAGAAATTAAAGCGAATTAAGAGTAGATACATGCTTTGAATAAACCAAGGTGAAGAATAGTTGTCAAACAATATGATATGAGTGTTTGAGTTAGTGGCCATGGTTATGTAAGTGGGTTTTAGTAAATGGGTTGAAATACATGAATTGTGATGTTGAAATTGATGTGGCTGATGTGAGAATAATGAATTTTGAATGTTAACTAGGCATACTAATCACACTAAACTCATATGATGTTAAGATTATGACAAATTCAGGAAATGAGAACCAAATAGGCTTAATGTAAATATTAATGTCTATAAGGTGTTTGATATAATGGTTAAATGAAGATAAATTGTTAAAAAGGATAAAGAGAATCATGGTAGAGAACTTATAAATGGGATTTTGACAGATTCGTGTCATATGTCATGCTATGAGTTCTAAATGGTAAATTCGGATTGAACTTTATAGGCAAATTTGGTGAAGCATCTAGTTCCAAAGCTGAAGTAGACGCGCGGTTGAAGGGAAAGCTTTGAGGTATGTGGTTTTACACCTTGTATGATTTCATTCATTTACTTGATTGTTAGTGTAATAATAATCGAAGAAATACTTAAAGGAAATTTTAGTCATTCTTAAGCGATGGATTTCCCATGAATGAATCAAACTAGTAATTAGTGCTTGAACATAAGTTGGAATTAGTTGTTATGGTGGAATCCACATAATTAACCAAGAATATGAGCATGCGTAAACCGGGTAACGGAAACGCAGATCGTAAACCATAAACTCACTATACGGTTGGGAAGAGGTTTCTTGTTTGGCTAAAATAGCCAAACGGGTAAACTAAAAGAGAAGAAGGTATAATAAGGCGTAAACCAAGTGACGGATGCCTAAACTGGAGGTATAACAAGCTGTTCTTTAATGGCAAATGTGAAAAAATATGCTTTTGATCATGCTAGTAAAGCTTTTGGAAAGGTTGGGGAGATTTCTGAGCAAGACTTGCAGTCTAAAAAAACAAGAAGAACCAAAAGAAATCTCCACAACAGAAGAAGGCCCTTGTAGACGACAAGTATAGACATCCAAATTCATCTTCGTCTACAAGAAATGTGCAAGGAAATCAAGCACAAAAAGGATCAGTTCATCCTTCAAGGCCTACAAGAGCAAATCAAGCTGACCAGGATGCTTTATACGTGAAGAGACAAACGTGCTTCAATTGCGGCATTCCTGGTCACATTGCTCGAAACTGCACACATAGTCCCCATGTTCCATATCATGCTCAAAATCAGAAGGTTACACCAAAGGATACCAATCATTCCAATTCGATGAAGGTATCATCACCTAAGGCAATGAAGAATGTGAATTCCAAGGTTAAACCATCTGATGGGGATTGGAATGTTGCCAAAAAACAAACGCAAGGCTGTTCAGAAACAAAAATCTATTTCTAAAACGACTAAACCTAGAACAGCCAAAGTTGCTCAATCAAAGGCAATAACCGCGTTTATTAAAATGAAACAGATAATGAAACCAAATCCAAAGTGATAGCAACATCACCAATCCTCGAAACAAAAGGGGACTTGTGTTTGAAAGAAGTGTCTTCTTTTGATGCTTTAGGGAAACAGGACCGCGATGGCATGGTCTCACTATCTTACTAATCTTCTTATTTTTCATGAACAACCAAGTAGGAGCTGTTGACAATCTCTAGAATGTTAATAGCGGTTGTTCCAGGGACATATCGGATAAAATCTCAGTGTTGCAAAAAGTTCAAAAAAAATTTTACGAGTGCGATGTTTCCTTTGGAGGAAATGATGTAAGAAAAGTTCAGCGAAAAGGTACAGATTTAAATTCCGTGCTTTAATTTTGAAATTGATTAGTCTTTAATCTAATGACGGAACTGTTAAGCAAAAACAACAAATAAATTTTCCTTTTCTTTCGCTTAAAACTTTGTACATACGTTTTCTTTATTAGGTAAATTTGTGCATAAAGTGTGATGCACAAATTTAGGGGGAAGAGGGAGATATATGTATATATGCATTGTTTGAGGGGGAGAAAATCAGGAAAAAAAAAAACAAAAACATTTGAAAAACAGAAAAATACAAAAACTTTTAAAAAACTAAAAAATCCGAAAAGTCTTTTTGCATCGCATGGGAAATGAAATGAATATTTGTGATAAAGGGCGTGACTGACACAGGTAAGGTGTTGTATCTGAAAAGACTAGGATCTAATGTGATATGTCGGTAGGCTTAACGTTCAAAGTGATTAAAAGATACTAAGTGATATAAACATAACGATCTATGTATCTTGTGGGTAACATACCATCGGTGTATGGTTTCATTGTCTTAAATCCTGCGTTGATATACAGCCAACGTTTGAAGTTTCGGGTCTATATGTTGATGAGTCATCCGGGATATCAGGACTGCCATTCTGTTGTATCCAGATATATGCAGACCTAGGCACAATTAGGATACCCTTAAAAGAGCCTATAAATGAAAGGGCTAAAACCTTAAAAGAAAGGAAATCTCATCACGAGAAAATTCCATGTGCTTGAAAAATCAAACATACCATATAAGGTATTTGCCTAACCCTCATCAGATTTTATTCGTCACTCTACTGTACGAATGTACTGACCTATTCACCAATAGTCTGACGTTGTAAAAGATAAAGGATGATCTCAGTATACTCACCTGCTACGATGAATCGTTGTGCTTACCTTGATCGCAGAGGTATGTCATGGTTTGGGACGCACGGGTATTATAGTATAATACTACCTTAAGCATATAACGAAGTTGAAAAATGAAAGTTGAGCATTAAAGTTTAAGTGGGCAAACATATTGGCAATCACTTAGACCAGTCTAATAAGTTCGCACTGAAAAGTGTTCCTTGGTCCGCCTGGAAAGGATTTTGATCTCATTGCAATTGTATAGTTGTAACTACTGAGTTAGTTTCTTCATTTATTTACGTTTCTGTTCATATTCCTATATTTAAAAAAAGTACTTACATTAAAAAATAGAAAATCCAAAAATAAAGTGCTTTCTTTGTTTTATTAAAAATTATTAACCGTTCTTAAAGATTTGACTAATCATCAAAAGATGAAAGAAATTTGAATTTTGATCAGACTACAAGTACTTGGATATACCAAGTGTTCATGTGGTACTCTCCCTGTTGCATAAGAATGTTTGCTTATAAATTTCTGAGAATTGTGCAGATCTTGATTTAGATTAAAAAACAGGGGTTGCTTAAATTGAGATGCTGTTAGTTGCCGACCAAGCATGAAGCATCACAACAGCAAAGTGTGCCTGAGTCAGAAGAACCAGATGCCAGTCATCGTCTGACAGTGATAGTACATTTGAAGAAGTACCTGTGAACCTGCTTGCTTGAAAGAGAAAGATTGAAGAAGAAAAGCGCTGCTGAGATTCCTCCTCTCACATTCTTTTTGACAAAGATGTTTCAAGCAAAGCTAATCAAGATCCTGATATGAAGCTAACCACAAGAGCAGAAGAAAGAGACCCGGTGCTGAGAGTTCATTGAAGTGTGAGATCCTAGAAGTTTGAGACTGACTTCCACAACACTGATAGCATAGCGACAACTATAGACTCTGTTGAAGACGTTACTGAATTTATGCTATGAAGACAATTTATGCATCAGTCTAGGGGGTGATTGTTAGGTTCTAGAAGTGTGAGACTGACGCATCAAATATACGCAATGCTCTATGGTAGTTAACTGGGTTAGTTTGTATTAGGTTTGGACCTTGATAGGTCATTTGGGCATGCCATAGGCCATGTGGGCCAGGCAAGCCCATGAGTGGCATGCCCTTAGGGTTAGACTTTTGGGGGATTTCACTAGAGAGCCTCCATCTTGTACCAGGCGGTTTTACTTGTTCAAGTAATAGAATCGTGTGCAAGGTGTTAAAGTTGATTCGTATTGTTCTTTCATCTTTTCGGTTTTCTTGGATCATCATCAAGTTTGGATTCCGCCCATCCTTGGTGATCGTGTGATATCGTTGTTAGATTCGGATTTTCGGGACTTACAATTGGTCTCAGAGCTTGTTTGAACTTGTTTCTAGGCTCATATTTGATATCACACGTATTTCGGATCGCATCTGCTACTGTTTCGGAGTTGGGTTGAGTTTCTGTTTCATCTCGGACCATATCGGATTATGTTCTTGAAGATCTTGGACCATCTCGGATTGAATATCTTGAAGAGTTGAACTATCTCGGATCAAAGGCTTGCAGGGATTAACTAGGTTAGTTTGTATTAGGTTTGGACTTTATAGGTCATTTGGGCATGCCATAGGCCATGTGGGCCAGGCAAGCCCATGAGGGGCATGCCCTTACCCTAGGTATATAAGCTAAGTTTATGTCATTTCTAGGGTTAGACTTTTGGGATTTCTCTGGAGAGCCTCTATCTTATACCTGACGGCTTTGCTTGTTCAAGTAATAAAATTGTGTGCAATGTGTTAAAGTTGATTCATATTGTTCTTTCATCTTTTCGGTTTTCTTGGATCATCATAAGTTTGGATTCTGCCCATCCTTGGTGATCGTGTGATTGTTAGATCTGGATTTTCGGGACTTACATTATCGTTGCTACGATAAGAATTACGCTAGCGGTAATCAGAGGGTTGACTTGTATAATTGCATGCCATGATACATTAATCTATTTAACTATTTTTGTCATGTGGATTGTTCAAACTTTACTTTACTTATATGCTAGTACTCAAACTTGTATGTGCGCCAATACTTTTGTAATGACTTATACCTAAAACGTATTTACAGGATTTTGACGATGATGATGCACGGAACCTAGTAGGATGCTAGTAACGCACCTTAAACTTTAATACTTGTTGTATTTTATTTTGATCTAAACTTCGTGTAATTTCATTTTTAAACAATGTGCTTGATATTAGCAATAAAATGAAATATTTTTATTAAATACTTGTCACACTTAGCGTTATGAAATCTTGACCAATCTCAACCGTCTCACTCCTATGTTTCCGCCATCGGTTGGGGTGTGACAGATTGGTATCAGAGCCATAACTATAAAGAATTAGGAAACATTTGCCATGATTTGACCTAGTCTATAGTCTAAGTACCCATACATGACCATTCTTGATTCATATGCTAAAATTACCAATACTTATATGCTAAAATTCTTAAAAAGTCTTTCTATGTGCTCTTATTTACCTTCTTATTTCCAAACATATGCCTTTCCTAAGGCAAACTTTATGTAACCATGTGAAGGCATGGAAACACTCGTATTATACACACAAGATGATTTCACCAAAATAGGAGTAAAACCCTCACTTTGGTGAAAGACTGTCAATCCAGAATCCAGATTTACATGAAATTATGCATCAAGTAGGAATGACATCCTCACCTTGATGAAAATTTTCATTTCTCATTCTAGTGGACCCTTACCAATGGTCGGATTTAGTTCCTTGTCTCGCTTAGTAAGTACCAACCACCTTTAGGGAATGACGCTATCAAATTTAGGGGTGATATCCGCACCTTGGTAAATAGTCCCACTCCTCAATTTTCAATCCCGCCAAAGTCTCGAACTTTCGATTGACTAGGGACATGTAGTAACCGGAAGGGTGAACACCGTTAACCGAAATTTCGGCGATAGTATTCTACCTATTAGGCCAATGCATGCTTCCCGAACTCAAAAGAACTTTCGATCACTTTGGTTTAGTTAAAGTTCCGTTTCAGAACAATCCAAGTTTTACTCAAACCCCCCATTTTACTAGTATCAATCTTATACTTAAGATGATCCAAACTTTTCCTTTTCAAAATTTAAATTATTTCACGATGATACACACACATCATGCTAAACCTTTTCTATGCCTATACGTTATTTATATGCTTGATAGCAAAAACGTCACCAACAAGGAATACACTACTCACGTTCCGAAAACGGGGGCATATCATCAAGATAGGAGTGATTCCCTTACTTTGACAATTAGTTCCACCCCACTTCCTTCTTACAAAGACTTCACCAACGAGTTAGGAGAAATTTCCTTACCTCGATGATCGTTACTGATTCCCATTTCGCGAAGAAATCTCATCCTTGAGGTAGGAGTGATATCCACATCTCTAAAAGAGATTGAATCGCAACTCGACCACTTTCATGTCAACCACTGGATTTGAACCTATGCTTAAACCTTTTACTATTATGCCAAATTTTCTAATTTATGCATAAATTTTAAACTTTATTACTTTTGTCAAACATGTTCCTTACCCTACGAATTACTTACGTAAATTACATACACGAAATTTCCAAGTAAAGCTTTAAATATTTTCTTAATCGATTTTCATAAACTTACGAAATGCTACCAACCAACCTAGTCGGACTAATGAACTTTTTGCCCGCGATTTCATATTTTGTCCAATCACTAAAACACGCTCACAATATACTATTATACTAAAGACATTTTGTTCCCAATAGGGAACCAAACAAAACTTTCTCCCATGTTTGCATAAATCTTATAGATGCCGCTTCGTTAACCTCGCTTAGCTGGTAAAACCTAATTAGTTCATAGACAACCTAACCAACAAATGTAAATGGCCTATCCATACACCCTCGAGACTTCGATTGCCAACAGTAGATCCTAACTTAGAACTAGCTTTCCTACCAGAAAATCCATCAATACCTTAGAGCAAGGATGAAACTCTTACAACCCTCGTCTATACTCACAACCTAAGAAACTCGATACGAACCATACCTAGAGGAGCTCCCAATATCCACGACTAGTAACTTACTCAAACAACATACTACAAACACCAAGGAACCGAGCCTATAAACACTTAGTCGAAACCTAACACCTTACCATCAAACTACCATCCAATCAACTTACCACAATTGTCGCCCAAACTCACTCCCAACACACACACTAGAAATGGTAACCCTACACCTACACGACTATACAAACGAAATTCAACTATCTATAAGTTCATTTTGCAAAAAACCTTTTCAAAAACCAAAGTTTTTCCACAGAAATTTTAAAACACAATTTTTCTTATTTTGCTATATAATACTTTCAATAAAGCAAGCTCACCGTTTAAAACATTTATCAAAACCGCTAATACGCAATACTAAACTTGTGGGCATAAAGAATTCATGGGTTAAACAAACTACGATGTATGGGAGTACAAAATTTTTAAACGAATGTAGCATTTCCTTTACAAACTACATCTTTTGTCATAAATTTATACTTTCTCACGATATTCCCTCGACATTCACAAATTTGATTCTCCATTCTAGATAGACCCGACCTATTTTGGTTTGACAAAATCAATGGGTTGCTCAAACAACTATACACATGCATATCCCCATACAAGTTTCAATTTATGCAGTCAATATTTTATCACAAATCTTACACATATCATCATTGCACTTTGTATTTACACACTTACAGTTTCACGGGAACTTATATGTGCTTAATCTCATTATGCTTCAACCTATACACTCGATACTACATGCTAATCTTATACGTATTCGTCATCAATCATACTCAAATTCATGCATTCGCACTACCAGGTAGTCACGCTTGAAATCTACATGTAGGAATAAGCCAACCGGTTTCGCCTACGTTAGACACACACATACTAAAATACAATCATGCATATATGCTTAATTTTTAGACGCTATCGCGCACACATTCGCACTTGTAATACTAAAATATACCCTGGCCCATGCACTACTAGTATAAGTTATGCGGATCATGTGATGACCAAGATAATCACGGTTGCACAGAGGATTATATTTGTAGGCACGTTAAAACCATAGTGGGTTCTACTGTGTATCATAACAGGAAACGTAACATGACACTGAATAGCTAAACGGACGTACTGTGTGAACATGGTCGATACGCCGCTAGTACTTCCTATATATAAGTGTCCCTACCATGTCACCAAACTTTCGTACAACACCATGAGAGATTCGTGTTTTCCCAAACCTTATTTTATACGCAATTAAACAAACTTTAGTCACTCACAAATGCACTGTGAAACGCGGATACCCGATTATCCATAACAAGACCTCATCCTTAAAAAGATCACTAGCCGCAATGGCTACAGCTATCACTAGCATTTCTCAATGCTCCCCATTCGCATTATATCCGATAATCATACCATTCCTACCCTTACATTCATCACCAAATCACTCTTGCACTCTCATACCATGATTATTCTTGATTATTCCTTTGACATTTTATCCAAACCTTATTTACAATAAATCTGCCTAAATGTTCAATCTCTTGAAATACTTTTCTACTTTAAAACTTTTCTCCATTCCTTATTTTGCAAACTTCAACGGGTCGACCTATTACCGCCAAAAGCCTTAAAACCATAAATATTTACCATCATAACTTCTCACCAAAGAACATTTTTCTACAGCATTTATTTTACGAATACACCTTAGAACTGATAAAACTTTTCTTACAATCTACGGTACGGGTCATACATTTCATTAAAACACATCCTTATTTGCACAAATACTTGTGATGAAAACATCTGAGCTTGCCATGAAGTTGATGGCAAGACTTGTGTTTTGGTTATAGTGTGAATACTTGGAAGCCTTGGCTATCCTAACTTCATTCCACCACCTCACTTGATGTTTTACCTTGCTATCTCAAGTAGTTTGCTAGACTTAAAGTAACTGAACCCCGTCTAGCCTCCGACACTTAGTTAACTATTTCCATGTCGGGAATGACTCACCCAGGTT
Source organism: Scalesia atractyloides (assembly GCA_947069175.1). Taxonomy (NCBI): domain Eukaryota; kingdom Viridiplantae; phylum Streptophyta; class Magnoliopsida; order Asterales; family Asteraceae; genus Scalesia; species Scalesia atractyloides. The sequence continues at coordinate 25,156,671 of CAMTDV010000020.1, forward strand.
AAAGCTTACTTGGCTACTTGATATAGTAAGAAGTTGTACATTTCCTTTTCATTTATGACCATCCGAATCATCCTTGTGATGATTTGTGTATCTAGTGAATCATACAATGAGGTTAATCCTCCATGCTTGACTTACATGACAATCTAAGATACTCTTGATGGACTTAGCTTAGAATTATTATACAAAATATAATATATATATATATACACACACAGATAACCAAATCCTTGATGATAATCGACATGGTTACTTGTCATTATAATATGTTATATTATTTAAGACTTGAACCTCTCGTTAGGATTCTAATGGGCACTTAACCCATGAAATCGCAACAACCCATACAGGATATATGTGTCAAAAACGAGTTTTTTAAGACAAGATAATTACTTTGTGTATACATACTTTTGTACTTAAATTCTAGATTCCAAATTCAACCACTCCATAAACACCCGAATGACCTTATACCTTCGAATCCCCATTCTCAAACAACTCGTCACTCAAAGAAAATCGGAAAGCTTTGCAAAATTGTGATTGTACATGACCCCTTTTGCTTTTGCACTTTTGGGTGCAATACTTATACTATTAAACACACGCAATCACTTATACAAACACAACAATCCAATCATACATGCTTAAATACGTGATACTTGATTTGTATTCTTAGAAAATTCTTATGTGATTTACTTGTCATTAACTTTGTTTAAAGCCTTCCCTTAACATGTATAGCGCTATAGGAGTAATGTACCGCCCGTATTCTTGAGGTCATGTTAAGTTAAATCATACAAAAATGGTCTTATCGTTGCTACGATAAGAATTATGCTAGCGGTATAAGAGAGTTGACTTGTATAATTCATGCCATGATACATTAATCTAGTTAACTATTTTTGTCATGTGGATTGTTCAAACTTTTCTTTACTTATATGCTAGTACTCAAACTTGTATGCTCGTCAATACTTTTGTATTGAATTATACCTTAAAACATATTTAAAGGATTTTGACGACGATGATGCATGGAACCTAGTAGCATGCCTAGAAACGCACCTTAAACTTTAATACTTATTGTATTTTATTTTGATCCAAACTTGTTGTAATTTCATTTTCAAACAATGTACTTGGTATTCGCAATAAAATTAAATTTGTTTATTAAATACTTGTCACACTTAGCGTTTTGAAGTCTTGAGCAATCTCGTTTGTCTCACTCTGATATTTCCGCCATCGGTTTGGGTGTGACACTTTATTTAACAAAAAAACTAAACATGCATTTGAATTTTTAAAATTTCAAACATTGAAACAAAAACATTCATAAATCCACATCCGAATCCAATTATTTACTATTTTTATTATTTTATACTATCTTTAAACTAAACATAGTACGTACATACATACACACACACACACACATATATATATATAATAGAGAGAGAGAAGCAGGTCCTGTTAACGTAACTGTTACCCCTTCTACATGTTTTTAGGATTTATGCGTCTGATTTAGATTGTGAGTTATAAAGTAATACCGAACTTCTGTATCTTTTTACAAATATTTTTTTCACAATTCTTTTATCCATGTTTGATATCTAATTGAGTAAATTAGGTTTCGTGGTGTTTTTGTTTTCCACGGGTTAGATAGTTTTTTTCATGTAGTGTGTTATCACGTTTATTGTGTTTAAGACGTGTTCAATATATGTAAGACAATTGGTCTATATATCATTGACGTTTTACTTAACCATGTTATGGTGTTTAAGGGGTTTTCAATTAATATAATATAACTGTTTTTTAATCGGTTTAGGTTTAAGGGTTTCTTAACACTTGTTTTATACATGTGGCGTTTGTTTACATATGATTTATAATTTTTAGAAGTAGAATCCATGCATTTTTTTATTAAACTACTTAATGAATGTTTTTTTGGCGTTTAAAACTATGCTTCATGTGTATTAGTTTTTAGAAGTAAAATCCATGCATTCTATTTATTAACCTATTTAATTAATGTTTCCATTGGCATCTTAAACTAATTTCATTATATGAATTGTGTGTATTTTTTTTTCATAGTGTTTTCTATTTATCAACTTATTTATGAATGTTTCTTTGGAGTTTTAAACTAATTGTGTTCCAGGCTTGGTGTATATTACTTTGTGTATCACTTTTATAATGAGTGTTATCTTATGTTTTTGGCGTTTTTCCTTTTTGTTTGTAAACGTGAAACCAGCGCGTCTAATAAAAGATTATGTCCAAACACTGGTTTTACTTTGTACACACCTAATGTTACAGAAAATTAAAGCCTAAGATAGGAATGATATTTAAGAGCCTTATGAAGCTTATGCTTTGTATCTTAAGTATGCTACAGCTGGTGGTTTGTTGTTCAGAAAGGTACTGAGAAAATAAACTCAAAGGTCAAAAAACACCTTAAGTATTATATGTGTACGAAAGCGAGGTTATATAGGAAGAAGAAGTTTGATACATTGGATGCGAAACAGAAGGAAAGGAGCATTATATCAAACTTTTCTAATAGGACTAGTTGTGAAGCTCAAATTCGTCGTGAGTTTGAGGCTGAATTTTGGGAGTTGTATAAGTTTGTTGAAGAGAATAATCACCAGTTTGTTGATCAGTCTGACAAGCATTTCTTACCATTAAAAAGGTAATTCACTCAGCTCCAGAAGCATGTTATACATAGCATGTCTATGAGGAATTTTGGTCCTGTTAAGGCGTTTAATGTCATTAAGACTGTTTTTGGTGGTTTTGAAGATGTTGTGCAAGTAAAGTTGATTTTAAGAATCAAAGAGGAAATAAATTTGTTCATTGGTGAATATGATGTAGATATGGTTGTGAGATATCTTTATGAAAAGAAACACTCTAAACCTAATTTTTTGTATGAGTATTTCACAGCGATGATAATCGTTTGAAGGGACTGTTTTGGTGCGATCATTAGTGTAAACTAATTATCATGTTTTTAGGGATGTGATTTCATTTGAATGCCACTTACCGTTCCAACAAGTATGAATTACATGTATTTGGTGTTTTCCTTCTTTTATGGTTTTGTCCTTTTCACATTGTATTGTTATTTTCTACAGATACTCTATGGTGTTTGTATCTTTTACTTGTATAGATAGTCACCACAACAATGTCATTTTTGGTGTTGCGAATTGCCGTCGGAAACAGCTGATACTTAGATATGGTTGTTGAGAGTTTTTTTAAAAGTTGTTGGGATCAACCGAAAGTTGTTGTCACCGATAAAGATCTAGCAATGAAAAAGCTATTTCTATTGTATTTGTTAACACCCAGCATAGGTTATGCATGCGTTATGTGATTGATAAACTTTCACTTATGGTAAAACTTGTATGTGGTGTTTTTAATTTTATTGTCGTTTTACAATGTCCATGTCTAACAATGTTTTATCAGCATTCTTATTACACATTTTTACATGGCATTTACGTCTTCATGTTGGTGGGCGTAAGGCTCTACAACTCCAATTTTAGAGAACACATATGTGGTGTTGTCTGGACCAATGCACTTACACCCGGAGGGTTTGAGTCTGGATGGGGAGAGGTTATCAACGAGTTTAATCTAGCTAATAACAATTGGTTGTCTGATATTTTGGGTCTTTGGCATTCATGGATCCCCGTATATTATAGGATTGAATTTCTATCAGGTCTTATGCGTATGACATGAGGTCCGAGAATCTGTAATTTCTAAATCTACTTTAGTGGAGTTTATGACTCACTATGAAACAACAATTGAAGCAGGCATCATACACATTGTAGAAATGATCATGACACACGTTACACACGCCCCGAATTGAAGAGTAATTATCAAGTTTTGGAGAAACAAGCTTCAGATATATACACCAAAAGCATATTTCTAGATATACAAGCTGAATTAATTGTGATTGGGGATTGCATAGATGCTCGTTATAAAGATCATCTCGATGGGTTTGTTAAGTTTTTTATAAATCTTTTTCAGCAACCATGCTCATCGTTATTCAAGGTAAACAGCGTTTTTTTACTGTTGATGGTGTTGTTATCACCTACACTAACAATTATGTTTTGCATGATTTTTGTCTTAATGGTATTATTCTTATTAGATCATGGCATTTTTACCATATTTTTCAATAATGTCATTTTTGTTGTATACTTATTTTATAATTTTGTATGACAAGTTATGTTCCGGAAATCTGATAGTTCTAGTTATTATTTATGTAGACATTTTGAGCAGTTTGGGTTGGAAATATATTTTATATTTTGAGAAACATGGAGATAAAAGAATTTCCAAAACAATATATTCATTATAGATGGCGTAAAGATGTTGCCCCATGTTGGTGCATAATGTATATTGCCTACGTCTAGGATTAATCTGTAATGTTTATAAAGTTTACACGTTAATACATTAAATGAGAAAATGTAAATTTTATGTATTAATACACTGTGATTCGCACGAAATATTAGTGTGTTTAGTACGAGTGAGTCACTCGTACGAAATACTATTTCGTACGAAACACAGATGTTTGTTTTTGCACGCACTTCAGTACGAGTCATGTCGACCTATAAATAGGGAAGTGTTGTGTTAGAGCTAGATACGGATTTGTCATTTCATACGGCGAAACTCTTTCAGTTTGTTGACTTGCGTCTGTAACTTGAACGTCTTTAATAGATCAGAAGTAGTTAAACAGTAATCTCTATCTTGTTTGTCATATCTACTCTCTAGCAATGAATTCCACCTCTGCTAGTTGAGCGAGATCAGGTCGATTGCTCATTTTGGGAGCTCGATCCCCGATCCACAAGTGGTATCAGAGCCATGAGATCTGATCTACAAATAGACAACAAGTAGTTACTGTTCAGACTTGGACACATCTTCATCTTCGTCATTTTTCTGACCTTTGCTGGATTTTGGACAAATTTCGGACGAATTCTTGGACAAAATGGACTAGGATTTTAGTAATTCAAGTTAATCTTCACTCTAATCAATCTATATCATAATTCGGACATAAAATTGAACTAAATCAAGATGAAATCGATAAAATCTGGTCAGTTAGAAGTTTGAATCATTTTAATTAGTTTTTTTAACAGTTTCGCACGAAATTAAGGAGTTCTTGATTTTGGTACGAGTCAGAGTAAATTTGATACGTATCATTAAATTTCACAAATCTTAAAATTTTCAAAATTTCAACTTGTTTCATATAAAATGATTTGAATCGCACAAAATCTTAATCGTACCAAAACTCATTTAGTTAAAAACTCCTGTTTCGTACAAAAACTTCACTGATTCGTACAAAATCTTGTGATTTTTGTGAAAAAAATTGAATCGCACAAAAATTTTGTTTCGCACAAAATTCTGGTTTCGTACGAAATCTTTGTCCGCGCAAAAAGTTTTCTAATCTGTTTTGTTTGTTTTCGATAAGTGTGTTCTAATTTTTACAGGAAAAATGTCTGAGGAATTTTACAATGCGTTTGCCACATCGGTTGTTACCACTACAGCAGCTCAAAACATCAATTTAGAGAATGAAATGGAACAATGACTAAACCTCCAAAGGTTATGAATCTGGAAGACTTTGATAGCTGGAGCGAGAGGTTTATGAACTAGGGTGCAAGCTAATCATTTTACTTCTAGTTTGCAATCGAGGCAAAATACATCGCACCAGTTGGTGAAAGTGGGCTTGAAAAGACACTTGCCCAATTCTCTGATGTTGAACGAGAAAGATTTATCAACGAAAAGAAGATGATGAACATTCTTCAGCAATCGATCAAAGAAAACATCTTGGCTTTACTACAGCATGATGATGATGCGCAATCTTTATGGAATGCTCTTCGACTCAAATTTCAAGGCAGTGCTCAACTCCGCAAAAGCAAAAGGGCATTATTAAGCAAAGAGTTTGATGTATTTACATTGATCAAAGGAGAAATGGTTAAGCAGCTAATTGAGCGATACTGTTCATCTGGTGGTTCGTATGAAGAGAATGGGAATTGTGAAGACGAATGAAGAGCTTGTTGATAAACTAGCTGATTATCTGCCACAAGGTGAATGGTCGACTTACTTAACCATTTTGAAGAATGGGGTTGAATACAGCAATTTTTCGTTGCCTCGCTTTATCAAGAGATTGGAAGGTCATGAATTAGAGATGCAAAAGATGGCCAAAACAAGACTGTTCAAATGCAACAAGATGTTAATCTTTATTTCAAGAAAAATTTGCTGCTCAAATCTAAGCGCCAAAGATTCAATCTGCGTTTAGTGCATATAGCTCACCAAGCACACCTCCAACTCAGTCAAGTGGTTTCCAATCATACCCAACAGTTGATCCAAATACACCAGCAAGTCAACATTCTTCTGTTGGAACAAATCAATCTCAGAACAATCAAGCCAATCAATCATCTAATGCAAGCCAAAGAGTATTGCAATGTAATATTGCCGTTGACTTTCAGAATCGCAAAATTTTGACGAAAAGATGGCAAAACAACATATGTCTCTACTTGCTTCAGTTCTTGAGTCATATGACAGTCTTGTTGCTGGAAAGATTGGAAATTCTGAGATGACACGTGAAGACTGCGATCAAATTGATCCATTGAAATGGAATTTATTGATATAAAATGGTGCATGGCTTCGATCGTTCGACGAGCACAAAGATTTATGGAAATCACTGGTAAAGGAAATTTGGGAGGTTTGGATGGGAAACTTGGATTTGATAAATCTAAGGTTACTTGTTTCAAGTGTCGGGAGAAAGGTCACTATAAAAGAGAATGTCCAAACCGAGAGGTTCAAGGCAATCGGAATCCTTTCCAAGATGAATATTATAAAAGAGCGATCTATCACCGACCACAGTCAAGAACAAGAATTGTGCCAATAGAAGAGAAACAACCCGAGTCTAAAGATAAAGCTTTGGTTGTTACACAAGAAGATGAAGGGTTTAACTGGAACAAGTATATTTCGAAAGGAGAAAGTTAGGCATTGGTGGCTGAAATTATTAATGAACCAGAAGAAGAATCAGAGGCATCTTTTGATGAAGGACCTGAGGATGACGATTACTACTATCATACTTCATCAGAGGAAGAGGAGCTTTTGAATGGTCCATTCAAACATCTTTTTCCTAACGATGTTTTAAAAACTTTTGCAGGATATTTCGCACCTATTCAAATTTCAACAGATGAAGTGCAAAAGAAATCAGTTGAAGATGTCAAAGTGGATGAGAAAAAGAAATTGCTGAAAGAAGACATCGTTAAAGCGTGCATGGCAAATGGAAATGAAGTAATTGAAAATTTTTGTTCAAAGTGTGATGAACCATGTGGTGAGTGTCTTGTAAAAGACAAAAGATTTGCTGAATTGCAAAGGTTAACAGACAATTCGTCAAGTGATTACAAAGTCACAAAGGAAGCATATGATAAATTGAGTGCGTCTGTTAAACAATTTAATAAAGCACTCAGAGAAAATGATGCAACACTTATGATGCTTAAAGCAACAGTGGTGGATAAACAAATGGCAATTAATATTCATCTAAACACTATTGTTGAGCTCAAAAGTGAGCTTGAAAAATGAGAATTGAAACCTAACGAGTTAACAAATTGTTAGTTAGTTACTCCACAAGCTCATATGTCATAGATAATATTTTACCAAAATTCGAAAATACTAAGGAATCTAAAAATGGTGAAACAAAGAGTGGAAGTTATGATCGAGTTCCTCCACCCATGTGGAACGGTTATGCTTGCAAAAATCCATCTGGGGTGGAAAAGGCGCTAAATATTAAATTGAAATCCGAACAATTGCCTGAGGATATCGATATAAATTACACTTAAAATGATGGTGAATGTGATTCTGAAGTGGTAGAAAATGTGATTGAACAAGTGTTAACAAATGAATCTGAAGTGGCTGAGTCTGAAAAGTCTGAGAAGTCAAAATCTGATGACAAATCAGAAAATAGTTTAAATGATGATCCTAATGTCATAGTTTATAAAATGAAAGGATCTGATAATTTTTTTCGGATGAGGATTTTCCCATCAAGAATGTGAAAAGATGTTGTGTTGATAAAATGTTCAAGCTGATGGAGGTAAGTCATGATGATTGGGATAAACATGATTCATCTTTCTATTCTAAATCAAAAACTGACAACCGACCCTATTTTCGGAAAAATGGAGATTATCCGGAAAACAAGCGTGCAGGGTTGGGTTTTCAGAAGCAACATAAAACCAACAGGTTTCAAAAATTGGATTTTACAAAGAAAACTAATTTTGTATTTGGGACAACAACCGAGAAGGAAAATGAAATCATTGGAACTCAATCAAATGATAATTTTCTTAAAGAAAAAGAGAAACAAAAACAGAAACAGGTTTTGAATACCTCTGTTCATAAGGACAGCAGAACATGCTATAAATGCAAGAAAGTTGGACATATCGCACGATATTGTTCACAAGAAAGTTCAAAACCAGTTTCTTCTCCAAAAAGTTCACCAAGGATGAAAAGCCAAAAGCACCTACGGTTATGCCAAAACGAATTCTTAAAAGAAAAACTGAATCTAATCAAAATGTTAAACCAATTATTAAACCTCAATTTAAGTTTGAAATTGGTGAAACATCACATAAAGTTCAACAAAAAGATTCAAAATTTTATGTTAAACAGGCTAAAACAGAAACACAGAAATGGGTTGCTAAAATTGTTAACACCAAATCATCCAAGGTTGAATTCAAACCTTCTGTTACAAACAACATTGAGCTTAAAAAGATTGAAAAGAATAAAGTGGGTCCAAAGTTCGACATTCCAAACCCACCCAAGACCAAACAGGCTTGGGTCTCTTTGTTTAAATAAATTTTGTTAGTCATGTGTGCAGGGGCTCCAACGTTCGATATTGTCGAAATGGATCATGGATAGTGGAGCATCTCGCCACATGATAGGAATGCTTGCGCTGCTCAATGATATTAGAGCTATTCGAGGAGGATATGTTGGATTTGCTGGAACTCAAGGAGGTAGGATTGGTGGAGAAGGGATTCTCTTGAACGAAGTTGTATCGTTTGATAAAGTGAACTATATCGCTGAACTTGAGAACAATCTACTTAGTATCTCACAAATTTGTGACAAGAAGTTCACGACACATTTCAATGATAAAGAATGTCTAATTCTAAAACCCGGTTTCAAAATTCCAGAAGAATGGATTCTGATGCGAGCTCCGCGAGAAAATGATTTATATGTCCTTGACATGAGCATCGCGTCTACCACGTCAAAGAAAGTTCAATGCTTTGTTTCCAATGCTACCGAAAAAGAGTCAATTTTATGGCACATAAAATGGGGCACATTCATCTTCGAAAAATGATTTTCTTGTGCATAACGATTTAGTGGAGGGTGTCAATTTGAAAAGTTTTCATTTATCAGATGATTGTCTTAGCTGCAAAAAGGGGAAGCAGCATAAGAAATCACACCCGAGAAAGCTGTTAAATTTGATAAAGCTACCATTAGAAAGACTACACATGGATCTCTTTGGACCAGTCAATGTTTAAAGTATTTTTGTAGATGATTATTCTCGATTTTCATGGGTATTCTTTCTAGAAAGCAAGGATGAAACGTTTGAAACTCTTATCATCCTTTTCAGAAAGCTCGAGAATTTATATCATTTGCCCATTAAGAGAATTCACAGTGATAATGGACCAGAGTTTAAGAACAAGAAGATGCAAGAGTTCTCAATGAAAAGGGGATTCTTCATGAATTCAGCACCCCCTATACTCCACAACAAATGGAGTAGCTGAACGAAAGAATCACACGTTGATTGAAACTACTAGAACAATGTTAGCTGATTCGAAATTACCGATCAGTTTCTGGAGTGAAGCAGTGGCATCAGCATGCTATACCCTAAATCGTGTGTTGACAGTTAAGCCTCACAAAAAGACATGTTTCGAGTTACTAAATCAACGAAAGCCTAACTTAGCTTTTTTGGAACCTTTTGGATCACCGTGTACCGTCTTGGACCCGGCTGGTAAATTTGGAGCCAAATCTTTGGATGGTTTCTTTGTTGGTTATGCTACACCTCAAAAACGTGTTTTCTTGCCGAGTCTAAACCAGGTAGTTCTAGCACAGCATGTAGATTGTCAAAGATATACAACGCCTACACAGAAGCCTGGGGATTCGTGGCTGTTTAACTATGATGGATTGTGGGATTCGTTTGTTCTTCTAGATGTGCCAACTGAAGAAGAACTTGTTTTGTTATTTCAACAACATCAGTTATCTAATCAAGAACAAGTTCCTCCACCGTTGGTGATTTCTACGTCTTTACCAGTAACACGTCTGATGATGATCAAAGCTTTTCTGTTCTAAATCCGGTTCCTGTTTCAAATGTCAATGCTGCTGAATCTTCTATCCAGCCTAATGAAAATGATGACTCTATTCGGGCACCAACTTTCGACATGAAGGATCCAGTTCTGATGAGGATTCTGAACAGATTGAAGTCTTTCTGAACCAACAGGCTGATCAGTCTAATGCTAGGAATAAATTTCTTCATCTGTGCCGGTTGTCGATGAAAATATCTCAAATTTGCAATCACAGGTAGATGTTCCAATTGAAGTGATGCCTAGTACACTTTCATATCATCCTTCAGAGAACATTATAGGCAGCTTACAATGGGAGTGCAAACTCGCAATCAGATTAATAAAGATCTAAGCTGTTTCTATACTAGCATTGCTCCACTTCAAGTCCGATTTTCTCACAGTTGTTTTGTTTCTCAGGTTAAACCGAGAAACTGGAAAGACGCGTTGAAAGAAAAAAGTTGGGTGGATGCGATGCCAAGAAGAGTTACTGCAATTCCAGAAACTTGGCGTCTGGACGCTTGTTGACCTACCAGAACATCACAAAAAGATTAATACAAGATGGGTCTTCAAGTGTAAAAGAGATGATAGAGGAGTTGTCGTGCGCAACAAAGCTCGACTTGTGGTTCAAGGTTTTCATCAGCAAGAAGGGATAGACTATACAGAAGTCTACGCCCCAGTTGCACGTCTTGAAGCAATTCGCATATTCTTGGTCTTTGCCTCATGGAAAGGGTTCAAAGTGTACCAATTGAATATTAAATCTGCTTTCCTTTATAGAAAAGTAAAAGAGGAAGTGTACGTCGGCCAACCACCGGGGTTCGTTGATCCAGTACACAAAGATAAAGTCTACCTCTTGAATAAAGCCTTATATGGTCTTCATCAAGCCCCGAGAGCTTGGTATAAAACATTATCGAATCATCTTCTGGATAATGGCTTTATCAGGGGAACAGTAGACTCAACTCTCTTCACGAAGGAAGTAGATGGACATCTAATTATCGTACAGATTTATGTGGATGATATTATCTTTGGATCGACAAATGACAAGCTGTGTAAAGACTTTGAAGAAGTTATGAAGCGCAAATTCGAAATGAGCGCAATGGGGGAGATGAAGTTCTTTCTAGGACTTCAGGTTGATCAGTTGCCTGATGGTATCTTCATTCATCAGACGAAATATGTTCATGACATATTGGAGAAATTCAATATGACAGGAGCTAAACCAGCATCGACCCCGTTAGCTCCAAATCACGGCATTTGTCCAGATCTAACAGGAGAAAAAGTTGATGAAACTTTATATCACTCCATGATCGGATCCTTGATGTATCTTATTGCTTCTTGACCAGATATCATGTATCCAACGTGCCTCTGCTCCCGTTATCAGTCTAATCCAAAAGAGTCACATTTGCTTATTGTTAAACGCATAATGAGATATCTGAAGGGTTTTCCAAGCACCGGCTTGTGGTACCCTAGACATGATGATTTTAATCTTGCAGGTTACTCGGATTCTGATTTGGATGCTGCAAACTGAATACAAAATCTACAACGGCCGTCTTCCAGTTCTTCGGAACCCGTTTGGTAACATGGCAATGCAAGAAACAAACCGCGGTCGCTCTCTCTATCTGTGAGGCTGAATACGTTTCGACTTCCAGTTGTGCTCAGATTCTCTGGATACAACAACAGATGAGAGATTTTGGTTTGCAATTTCTTGACACGCCTATATATGTAGATAATCAGGCCGCGATTGATATCACTAAAAACTCATGTCAACACTGTACGAAACACACTAATATTTCGTGCGAATCACAGTTTATTAATACATAAAATTTACATTTTCTCATTTAAGTATTAACGTGTAAACTTAATAAACATTACAGATTTATCCTAGACGTAGGCAATAGACATTATGCACCAACAAACTCCCCCTTAGATGTTGCCGTAGTCTTGATAATCTTCAAAACTTCAAATTTAATTTGACTTTAACGCCCAAAAAATCTCTTTAACGGCTTTCGACGTTCCTCAGAAGCAATAGGCGTTTGATCGGTAAGAGGACGTCGCTTCAAAAACTTAAAACTCCTTAACGATGCTACTCTTGAACGTTCAGCGATCTGAGCTTCCTTTTCTTCAATTTTCTTCAACTCCTTCTTCTCAATCTTCCTCCATGTTGTCTTCCAATTCGATCCTGAATGAATATCATTTGCAAAGCACACATTTACAACCTTTTGAAATTGAAGTGCTTGCTCCTGATCCTTTTCTTCAAAACTGATCTTGCTATAAAATAAACATTCACTAGCCACATGGGGTCTATTACTCGAATGCCTCGCCATAACCCAAATATTCTTTTGTGTGCTATGACGGCTTCGGTTAATTCCTCAGTTATCTTCCACGCATCTTCATCAAGGTGAACACAAATAACAGCCTCACCTGTACTAGAATCGTAATGCCACCACTTGAAGATCGTATAGAAATCTTGCTCCATTTTAATCATTGGCATGTTTTTCAACACCTGTGATTTCTTTACTATCAACGTAATATCTTTCCCTTTTATCACTGGATCTTCCTTAGTAATACGACGCGGATAATGCGGTTTCCAGTGAACAAAACCATGCTTCGCTTCAAATTTAATCAATCTCCACAATTTTTGATCATGGAACTTCATCTTTAGGTTAATCATCTTCGTTTGCACAAGTTCCTTAATGTCCCAATATGGCAGAGTTTTGATGTCGCTTAAGCATCGAAAGTATTGAATCCCAAATTCTCTCTTAATAACATAAACATCCAGCTCTTCAATCCAACCCCAACTCAAAATATCTCCCAAAGAAATATCAACATCTCTAGTAAAAAATGCCAGGGGTCTTTTAAACTTCCGTTTAGCTGGACTCTCTCTAATCCATTTCTTCTTTTGTTCGATAATCTCAGTGTAGACATATTTTCTGGAATCGTTCCTTCTTTAACAGCTTCTGAAACTTTCCTTTCTAATACTTCAGAATTCTCTGCTGTGAATAAATCGATAAACGTTGGTAAATCCTCTGTACCCTGAATGGCATCATTAGTATCTTCATCAGAGTCACTTTCAACGACAACGTTATCATAAACATTTGCGCCTTCAATTTCCTCAAACACATAATCATTCGGTTCGAACACATTTATCTTGTTTAGCTCATCTTCAAAGTCAAACTCGAACTTTTCTCCACTAATTCCAAGCATTTCAGGTATCTCTTTATTCGAGTAACTATGTACAAACTCTCCCTCTTCCACATCATGCTCAAGGTATAAAACAAATGGTTTTTGCACAACAGGAACAGAAAATGTAACATTCTCTGTGAAGATTCCTGTTTGCTGAGCATCTATCGATTCAACAACTTTGTTTATCCCTTCCTCTTCAGCAACTTGATTTTCAGAATCATCAAAATACTCGGAAAGATCAACTAATTCTTAATATTTGAATCTATTACACGAACACCTGATCCACCCTCATTACCATCATTCGAATCACTAGAATCTTTATCATCAATGTCAACTTCTTCAGTATCTTCTATCTCTTCTTCCTTTTCTTTTTCCTCAACCGATTTTGTACTCTCTTTTCCCATCTTTTTCATCAACCACTCTCGATGTCGTTGTGAAATATCCAGAAAAGCTATATCAACATCAACAGGCTTTCCTATTAGAATAAAATTCTTCGGTTCCTCGTACACTACGATATCCCAACACTGTACTAGCCCAAATTCAGCTTTTGGCATAGCTTCTTCAGTCATAGAATCCTCATCAATCTTACCCTTTCCTTTTCCTAATGCATCAGATTGTTGCTTAGCCAATCGTTCTCGTTCTACAACCCTTTCTCTAGCTTAAGTACGTACAATCTCATCAATCGCTGAAGATATACTCAAACCAAACTTCTTCTCAAGAATCTTCTCAAATATATCCATCCTTTGATTATTTCTCAACCTTTCTTCTTCATACTCTGTCATTCGTAAGCGCAGCCTTTCATTCTCAGAAATAATACTTGCCATCATTGCTTCAAGTTGCTGCTTATCAACGATTAAACCTCCAATTCTTTCAAGCATCTCAAACTTCTCTGCTGTTAGCAAGTTTATCTGTTCTTGTAATTCATCGATGCGCACAACATTCATATTCACTTGTTTCTGCAAATCATCAATTCTAGGATCGTCAAACCAAAACTCGTCTCCTCCAGGTAGATCGTCTAAATTAATCTCGTCAAAGAACGCTTGTGAGCTAAACGGTTGTGATGTAGGATGAGATTGCTGAGCATGAGATGGTTGAGACTGTTGTTGATTCGACTGTTGTGGTGTTGGTTGCTCGACAGACTCTGGCTCAGACATAGGTTGTTGAACAGGTTCTGGTACAAAATGTTGCGGTGTTGGTTGTCGCTGTTCAGGTTCTTGTTCTGGAACTGGTGATTGTTGTGAAGAAGATATCTATGGTCCAACATGTGACTGATCTGGCTCAGGATGCATATAATGTAGTGGAGACTGAATACTCTACGTTTGTTCCTCCACATTTGCTTCAGTAGTTTGCTCAGTATCGGCTTCTGTTGTATTAACAATTGGAGATATATGAGCAGCAGATCTTTTCATCCTTCTCGGTCTTTTCTTAACTGGAGTTCTATAGCTTGATTCAAGCTCGGATTCAGACGGAACATGAGTAGTATCGTCTTCACCTATTGCCTTTCTTTTTCGTTCTTTGACTTTTCTTTTCAGCTCCTCTTGGACGTTTCTTTTCCAATTTCTCCGTTTTTCTCTTTTCTCCTGCACGCATGCCTTCTGAATCAGTACTAGAAGATAGTACTTCTTCAGCTGCTGTCGTGTCAGCTCCAAAAGCCTGACGTTCTATATCCTCTGCCATTTTCTCAATTGTTTCTTCAATCTCAGGCTCATCCCTCAACCCTGATCTTTTAGCAGTAGATGCAGCTCTTCTCTTTCGTCCTTTGTATGTAGCCTTACCTCCTTTATCTCCGTCTTTCACAAACCACGGACTTCGCTTTGCCACAAACAAAGATAACGAATTCACTTCCTCCTCATCATCACCACTATCGTCTTTCCTCCATTTTCCAGGTGCGGGTGAGATGTAATCTTTATTTAGAATAGCACCGAACATCGGTTTAGCGGCGGGAGCAGACTTCAAGTGTACGTTCATCTTTCGCAGAGACTGAACATCCATATGCTCAAGTTTAAGCACATCATCAGCAGATTTCTTCAAGCCAGGATGTAAATAGTCTAATATCATCTGTATAAACCTCGGGTACTGCAAAAATCTTTCCTTCTGAATATTTTGTATCATCTGAGTAAATATAACTTTAAAAAGTTATAAGGAAGATCCAACACTAGCGCAGTAATCATGCACATCTGATAATCAACTAAGTCATCAAATCCACCCTTTCTGTGACCCAAACAATGAATAATAACATGTGCCAGATATCGAAACGGCACGCTTAGATTACCCTTTTTGAAAGGAGCAGCATTCACAAAACCTAAATATCCCATCCTGTAAAAACATCCTTTCACCATATATTCAGTAAAAACTTTCGAATCAAATCTTCAGTAATCTTTACTTGAATGTCTACATCGTTAATCTTCACTGTTGATATAATGGCATTGTCGTCAAGACTGTATTCCGCAGCATTCCAGAAATACTCAACATGGGACAAATATACAGTATGTCTTTCTGTAATCGCCTTCGTCACTCTAATTCTGGTCAGAAAATCCAAGATACTTCGGTACGCAGCTATCTCTGGAATTTTAGAATCTATGATACAGCATATGTTATGCACTGGAGAAAAACCAGATCTTTTTGCCTGTTCAAGAAAATAACAATCAACCGATAGAAAAATATTCAAACTTTCAAAAAATTCCTCACTGATTCGTACAAAAACTTTCAATTTTGTACGAAATACACCTTTAAACAAAAATGTTAAACTTTCAAAGTTGATATTTCATGTTTCGTACAAAAACTTTTTGTTTCGTATGAAATTTCCAAACAAATTTTTAACATTTTAACATTATTCTCTGATTCGTACTAAATTGGTGTTTCGTACAAAATTTTCATCTGAACAAAAATTGAAATTCAGAATATTCATACGGTTCACTCGTTTCGTACAAAATTGTCTATTTAACAAATTAAACTTTGAAATCCCATTTTTGTACGTAACAGATCACTCGTACCAAATCTACTTCGTCCCAAAATTTGTCCAAGTGTAATCCGAACCCAAAACTTGTTGTTTTTAGCAAATTGATAGTTGATTTTCAGGTTATTATTAACAATTTTGTGATCAATTTTAAATTTTACCGGTCCAATTTCCCTAGATCTAAGTTTTAGTCCGAATCGTACAAAATTTTTACATTATAACAGTTAGATCGTGACGAAATTACCTTGCCCATTGTATAAGGTGTGCAAATCAACCTCAACAATGTGAATAGCAAGCACAAGAATCAAGAAATCAAGTTCTAAGAATGAATCGCACAAAAAATCTCTGAATCGCTCAATAGTGCTCAAAGAAAAGAAATCTCATTTCTGTGTGAACCAAAAGGTATTTATATTTCCCTGTTTCGTACGAAATCTTGTGAATCGTACCAAATTGTTACCCTTTGTTTCATACAAAAACGACTGACTCGCATAAAATTTGTTTTTGTACGAATCAAATCTAAAACTTTCAAATTTTTCAATTTCGATTTTTATATTTTTTATTTTTCATTCATTTTCGCAAAAATTTTATCCGTTTCAAAAATCCACTTGACTAACCAAGTCCAAGTTAATGACCCTGGTTATCCAATTTGCCTTCCAAGTCCAAATTAATGACCTTGGTTGACCATGCTTGACCAAACAGATTTATTTTAACATGAAAAGTTTTAAATTTAATGAACTTTCTTGACATTTGAGTAAACTTTGTCGCTAAACATTAGCCCCCAACCCATGATTCCAAAATTTTCTCAGCAAGATGTTGCAATGAATCCAACTATCAGTGTTTTTGTCATCGGTAAACAAAAATAAAACTATCAACTAAGAAAACTAAAAATCTTTTGTGCTTTTAAGAAATTTTTAAAGAATAACTTTTTTTATGAATTTTGTGTTTTCAGAGTATCATTTCAAACATACATATAAGTCATCAGTACCGTTAGTCTAGACATACCTTTTATGCTTTTAAACAGATTTACCTAGATTGCCAATATATTTGTCCATTTAAACCTCTTCTCATTTTTCAATTGTTTCAATATACGTTAAGGTATTATTAGAAACATGAAATAACTGTGTTTCCCATACTCAGAATATACTCCCGTATCGAGATTCCCAGAATGTCATTTTACAGGTGAATATATCGATTTGATATCTGTATAAAGGGTGAATGCGAGACCTTGAGAGCTCAGGTTAGTACTACCGTACAGACAAAGAGATGAAGACTCGTCTTTAGGTGGTGTTCCATTAAGGAATCTTTTGTACTGCAAATGTCATAATTAGCTTAAGACATAATCATTTTATGCAGCATTTGGGGAAATAATGCGAAAGTATTATATGAGTTCTAGGCCATTGCTTCCGCAAAATCAGAAGAACTCGAATAGTACCCCAGATATCAATCAAATATAAAGACCTAGTATCGCAGAATCTGGCATTCTCACAAACGAAATTTCGGAGTACTAAGTCCATATATCCGATAGATGTTAACCCACAAGTTAATCAGTTTTTGTGTCTTAGGTTTATATCTCGATAACAATCTACAGAACGAGTAAAGTCTATTGGCATATCCATAGTAAGACTTGCTTAAAATACTTTAAAACAATACACTTCTTTAGCATATTGTGGCTATCATTTTTGATTTACTATGATCACTCTTTTTTTACACAAAACTCTTTTTGATTTTTTAAATGTTTTTGTATTTTCCTCAAATATTCTCCCCTAAAATCAAAAACATATTTTTGGATTTTTTAAGAAATTATAAGAAACAATATACAAAAACGTTTAACCGATGACAAATTCACATCAAGTCGTCATCATCCTCAAACTCAACCTCAAAAATATCCCCTAGAGATCATATTTTTTAAACCGTTAAGCTTTAACAAATTTTTAAACTTTGTTTTATCAAAAGCTTTGGTATAAAAATCTGCTTTTTGGTCATCACTGTGGATTTTCTCAATTCGTACCAACTATTTCGTACGAAACACAGATGTTTGTTTTCGCAGCACTTCAGTACGAGTCATATCGACCTATAAATAGGGAAGTGTTGTGTTAGAGCTAGATACGATTTGTCATTTCATACGGCAAGCTCTGTCAGTTTGTTGACTTACGTCTGTAACTTGAACGTCTTTAATAGATCAGAAGCAGTTAAACAGTAATCTCTATCTTGTTTGTCATATCTACCTCTCTAGCAATGAATTCCGCCTCTGCTAGTTGAGCGAGATCAGGTCAATTGCTCATTTTGGGAGCTCGATCCCCGTCCACAACCCAAACTGTTCTCCTAATCATCCAATGAGCCATGATTTTATATCTGATGTTGATCCTGATGTTCAAGGTTTGATGTGAGAATTTATTTTCGCGACCGATGTAACTTGAATTGTTTGTCGAACAACAAGGTGAAGCTTTCGTTGTACAAGGATCGTGTTCAACTGTATATGAAAAAGGTTCAGATTTGCATGTTTTTGCCCCAGCTCCCAGCAAGAGGGATAAATTTGTTGAGATAACATTCCATTACCAAAATGACAAATGCGAGTTCTCGTTGGATTCAAGTTGAAAGGATGTCAAAATTGTAAAAAAAAAAAAGTTGGACATTATGCATCAACATGCAGCAAGTAAACCGTGATTAAAAGAAGATCAACAGAATCTTTGAGAGCGGCTATGAGCAAGGAATAATTTGGCGTTTATTTTTTTAAGATTTGTTTTTTTTTTTTACATAACTTCTTTTGTGTTTTTCCATATAAACGCATTAGCTCTTCCAATAAAAAATAATTTTGGTAAAAAATATATTTTTCTTAACTGTTTTTAACTTCTTTAGAGTAAATTACAAGTTTTGTCTTTTATCTAGATACCATTTTTCAGGCGCTATTCTTTGGCGCAAAAGTTGACAAGTTCTGTACTTAATGTTTGAAAATCTTGCACTGTATGTCCTTTGAGACTAACCTAGTTATTTTTTTTGCTTAAGTATGGTCAACCAAGGGTATTTTAGTCTTTATCCCATGAATGTAATATTATTTTAAAAAATTAAACAATATAATTCAATAACTTCCGTCACCGCCACTCTCCACCACCGCCCCGCCACCCTCCATCACCGCCACCACCACCACCTTCATCATATATAACCCGTGTCACCACCACCCTCCACTCTCCACCACCATCTCCAAATCAAGAACATCCACTGACACCACCACCGCCCTTCATTATCTCCAACCACCATCACCATCACCATCACCCTCCACCACCATCGTAATTATCAAAAGAACCATTATCACAGTCATCTGAAAATGAGGAGGATGAAGATCAACACAAATAGAATATGAACAAAACAGTAATTCAACTTATTTTCCTTAAAATTACCTGGATGCCCATCATTGTCATCAAGATCTCCAACCACCTCACACAACCACCGCTGCCACCCCTAATCACCTACCACAACCACCGCCGCCATAACCCACCTCACACAACCACATTCGCCACCCCTAACCCACCTCTCACACCCACCACCGCCCCTAACCCATTTCCCACAACCACCACCTCCCACAATCGCAGCCGCCCTTAACCCACCTCCCACAACCACTTTTGCCCCTAACCCAGCATCGTTGCCATCAACCCAACAACCCGGCCCTACCACTGAATTTTTTAGAAAGGAGATGGATGGAATTTCAAATTGTTAAGAGAGAAAGGGGGAATCAGATTAGAGAGAGAGGGGGAAAATCAGATCAGAGGGAGAGTTCATATAAATCCTTTTATTTTTTGGTTTTGTACAAAACAGTCCCTCATTAAAAGTTCTTTAAACAATAGCTGTTAAGAAGGTGAAATGACGAGAATGCCCTCATATGCAAGGTACATAACCAAAAACAATTAACTGGGTTAGGCTCAAAGGACATACGTGCAAGATTTGAAACATAAAGTATAGAACTTGTCAACTTTCACGCCAAAGGACAACGCCTGAAAAATGGTATATAGATAAAGGACAAAACGTTTAATTTACTCTGGTTTTTTTAGTTCTCAATTTTTTTATCAAAACGGCCTATGCACGTGCAATGTGTTTATATGCAAAAATATCATAAAAGATTTAATAAAAAATAATTTTTTATATGTAAAAATGATTTTTTTTTGCTTTGTTTTACATGGTTGCCTATTAAACTTCGGACTATATATATGGTAGGGTTCATAAGAAAACTCTATATTATTCATATATATGTATTAATTCATGACATCCTGAGGAATAGTTGCATATCTTGTCTTTTGTAGTCTTGTGTTTTGTTTGTTTATTTTTTTCAACTTAAGGGTTTTATTATTTTTGTTTAATAAGTTTATTTGTTATGTTTATAATTTTTCATTAAAGTTAAACAAGCTTAATTTTTTATTAGTTTCCACTTTATGTTTTTTTCGGAATTTAGTCGTCGTTAGGTTGCTACTTAGACAGTACTTGGTGGTCACATTTGGTTCCTTAGTTTTTTCGTTTGGTTGCTATTTAGCACAGTATTTATGTTGGAATTGAACGCCAAGGCAAAACTCTGTTCAAGACTAAACCTAAAGGTCTGCCATGGTAAAACTCTGTTGAAGACTAAAGCTAAAGGTCTGCCAAGGCAAAACTCTATTGAAGGCCAACAGAGGATGTCTCATCAGTGTTTTCTATCAGTCTTTGTAATGTTTAGTTATAGCAGTGGTTAGCTTAGAAGGTGTTGTTAGTTTGTTAATATTGTTAGATGTCGCGTTCATGCTGACATCGTCATAAGATGCTCAGTGGTTAGAATTTTGTATAAATAGAAAAGTGACTTTACTGTTCTATTTGATCACGTTTCATCACTTATCAATCTAATATTCTTCTTTATAATATGTACGAACAAATCAGTGATCTTAGGCTGATGGGGAGATTGTGAGTTATATGCAAGTGATTACAATCACGAAAGCATGATAACGAAAACAATCTCTCAATTGTTATGAATCAATGTTCATCATTCCGCTGCATTTACCTCTTATTTATCGTCTTTCATTTTTCATCTTTAAAACTTTCATAAAAGTTTCAAAGTCAGATCCTAACAATTGGTATTAGAGTTAGGTTAATCGAATTTGATTTAACAATCTGTTTGTAAACAATTAGATCAGCTCTCACTACTAATTCAGTTTGTTCGTTTTTATTTAAAACAAAGTTTAATTACATTTTCAAAGCTTTTAAACAAAAATTTGTTTGTAAACAATGAGAATGTCACATACTTCACAAGATCTTCATAACACCGGCAACATGTTTAAACCATCGATCCTTGTCAAATCTGAGTATAATATCTGGCAAAGATGGATGGGTCAGGTCCTTGCTCAGCAAAACACCAGTTGCTGGAAGTCGTTCATCTTTGGACCTCATGTTCCAATGATACCGAGTACAGAGGACCCTAAAGTCCAAGTACTAAAGAATCCTGAAAATTATTCCGAGTAAGATTTTCAAAAAATCGAGCTAGATGCAAAGGCATTTAGCATCATGGCCTTTGCATTGCCAAACAATATCTATGCTGGCATGTTGCATTGCAACAGTGCAAAGGAGTTATATGATGCTTTGAAAGAGCAATTTGGTGGGACTGAGGAAGTACTTGAAAACAATAGAGAGGTTTTGAATCAACAATATGAAACATTTTCATATGAAAGGAGAGTCATTAACCCAACAGTTTGAAAGATTTAGTTGTCTCATTAGTAGCTTAAACTGATTAATGTTGTTTTGCAAATTCGACTTTAAAGATTTAGTTTTCTTAGATCATTACCAGACAAGTGGGACACTATAGCTTTTGTAACTCGAAATTCAGTTGGGTTTAAAGAAATGAGTCTAACACAGCTCCATGGTAGGCTCCTCACTTATGAGAAGAGAGCTGAACCAGAAAAAGAAGTTACAAGAATCTGGCAAGAAGGCTGATGACTATGCATTTGGTAGTATAGCACTATTTGGCCAAGAAGAAGTCACTAGCAGTTGTAAGGATCAAAGTTATGATCATTTCATTGATATAACTTCTGGTGGAAATTTCAACTCTGACCCTTACACACCTAATTATGCATTTGCTGCTAATGGGGAAAAGCCAAACTTCTGATACCTTATGTTTTGAGTTGAAGGACCTTCAACATTTTGAACATTCAGATATGGAAGAGATGGATATTTTGCATCAGTTGGCTCTATTAAGTGT
This sequence comes from Scalesia atractyloides, assembly GCA_947069175.1. Lineage (NCBI taxonomy): Eukaryota > Viridiplantae > Streptophyta > Magnoliopsida > Asterales > Asteraceae > Scalesia > Scalesia atractyloides. Next base: position 25,179,277 of record CAMTDV010000020.1, read on the forward strand.
TAGGGCTAACAAGTATTACAAGAGAACTGGTAGAAAGTTTCTAGAGTTGCATGGGGGGCTAGTAAGGTATCTCCTCAGGCCTTAAAAGATCTATATTCAGATAAATGCATCATAGCTTTTGCTAACATAAAAGAGGTGAATGAAACCTTAGGAACAAGATTTTGGATGATGCATTACAGTTTAAAAAGCTTTCAAAAGAGCTAAAAACTAACTGTTTGAAAAAGGATCTGAAATCAGCAGCTTAAAACATTAAGCTAGCATAACCAAGGACCAACTCCAAACTATCATAGAAAAATACCAGGTTTGCAAAAAGGAGTTGGAATCCACCAAATCACTTGTGAAAAATGGGTGAAATCCTGTAAAGGTTATGACATTTTGTTAGAAAACCAGATCAAGAGTAACATAAAATTTGGCATTTGTTTCAAAGAAATTGATCAAAATTTTCTGAAAATATTACTGGAAATGATTCTGGTGTAGTTGAAATTGTTCCAACAAACTTGTTTTTTCTTATAACTTACATTCGTTAAATTGAGAAATATATATTATATTATATATTACATTACATAATAATATTATATATATATATATATATATAATTGAAAAGTGAGTATGATTAGTGGTTTTATTTTTATAATGATATATATAGTTTTTAATATTTTATTATTTAGTATTATAATAATTTATTATTATATTTATTTTAAGTTTTAACATATTTTTTCCTTTTTTAAAACTATATTTACTTTCCATTTGTTTTTTGTTATTAATAATTCTTTTTTTATTTTTTAAATTGTATTTCCTTTATCAATTAATTTGATATCCGTTTAATAACTTTCGTTCGATAATTTTTTCCCTCGACATTATTGTATAAGCTTTGTTAAAAACAAAGTTGTATCAAAAATAGAGTATTTATTTGGTATCATAGAATGGTATGATTAAAAACTAAATCGTTTCTAATGGTTTAGCTTTCTAAACAACATTCATTTTAAAATAACGTTTATTTTACATTATCATTTGTTTCATTTCGCCATAACGCATGAGGTCAACAAGTATAATTGGAAAGTGATCAATGAATAAAGGCAAAATTTGTGATGAAACAAATCATAAAACTCAAGACTGTGTTTATCTCAGAAACTTTGATGTGAAAAAAGAATGAGTTTAAACCAAAACACTAAAGAGTTTAAAGACTAGTACTGCAAAAGGAAAGTCTATATAGACCTTTGTGCCTGTTCAAACATCTGTTACCAAATCTCTGCACAAAACCTCTGCTCCCAGAGAGGTGCAAGTAACAGATGTACCACTTGCAAATCATTATCCAAGAGGACATGGCCAACCTGTTTATCTAAAGTATATCTTAGTTATGAGGGTTACAAAAGGCTCTCAAAACCAAGAGTAAATAGGCATCCTTATGGTTACTATCATCTAATAGGAGATGGGTCTCAACAGATGTTACAAAGATCTGTTCAAGCCTCTGCCCATTCTTCTGAATTTGAGACTGACTTGTCTGTGACCCTTCCAAAGCCATTTTGGCTTTGGAAACTCACCTAAACTAATTTATACTACTGTGCAGGGAGCTTCTACTTGCTTTGATAGTTTGTGGTATGTAGATAGTGGAGGCTCCAGGCACATGACAGGATGTAGTTTTTACGTCACGTGAATCACTTGGTGTTAAAATTTTGTGTTATTATTATACTTTTTTTCGGGTTTTGGTCGTGGTTCGATTGCTGTTTAGCACGGTTATACCCCCCTCCCCGGGCCGCCCCGCAAAGCGGGGAGCTAAAGACTAGTTATACTAAACCCTAAACTCTAAGCCCTAATCCCTCCCTAATAAAAGGCCCTAAACCTCAAAAAACTAAACCCTAAAAGCTAAAAATAAAACCCTAAAGGCTAACGCTTAAAAGCTGAAAACCAAATGTTAAAGTTAAATCCTAAACCCTAAAAACTAAACCCTAGAAAAAAATACTAACACAAATATCAATCGTTAGATGGAATTCTTGCGAGTTTTCTCACTAAGAAAGAGTTTCTCATGATCACTTCCTTTTTATACTTTCACTTAATGTTGTGATCGACCCACAACAAAGAGTCTAAAGTACTACAAAACAAATACTTACGACAAGAATTTAGTTTCACCCCTTATTCTATGCCTTTAGTTCATTTAATTTGTTTTTCTTAATGACTTACATTGGTTAAATTGAAAAAAATATATATATTATATTATATATTACATTACATATTTAATATTATATATATATATATATATATATATATAATTGAAAATTGAAAAGTGGGTATGAATAGTGGTTTTATTTTTATAATAATTTATATAGTTTTTAATATTTTATTATTTAGTATTATAATAATTTATTATTATATTTATTTTAAGTTTTAACATATTTTTTCCTTTTTTAAAACTATATTTACTTTTGCATTTGTTTTTTTGTTATTAATAATTCTTTTTTATTTTTTAAATTGTATGTCCTTTATCAATTAAATTAATTTGATATCCCTTTAATAACTTTCGTTCGATAACTTTTTCCCCTCGACATTATGGTATAAGTTTTGTTAAAAACGAAGTTGTATCTAAAATAGAGTATTTATTTGGTATCGTAGAATGGTACGATTATAAACTAAATCGTTTCTAATGGTTAGCTTTCTAAACAACATTCATTTTATAATAACGTTTATTTTACATTATTATTTGTTTCGTTTCGCCGTAACGCATGAGGTCAACAAGTATAATTGGAAAGTGATCAATGAATAGAATTTGATTTTTATAATAATATATAGTTTTTTTCTATACTTTTATCATTTAAGTATTACAATAGATTACTATTATATTTACTTTAACCTTAAACAATGTTCTTTAAGTTTAACCTTTAATGTTTTTCTTTTTTTAATATTATTGATATTATCTAAACAATATCAGTACCGTACCATATAACATCGGTATAATTTTTTTTATTATAACCGTTATCATGTGCTTATTATTATGTAGAATTCGATAAAAGTTCTATTCGAACGAGCCATATATAGTTGATTTTTTATCATCACAAACCGAACATATACATACCAAACAACTTTGGTTACAATATCGTATTAGTTTTATAGTTTTCTCGACGTGGCTCTATAAAATTCATAAACACAAAATTATATACCTAATAAAGTATTTTTTTTTGTATTGTAGGCTATATCGAGTGTCTGTACGATACGGTATCGTAACGAACCTATATGTACTGAACAACACTGGTACCAGTATAGGAATTTGTTTTTATTCTTTTCAATCAATGCAAAACTGTGTCGACTGCCAACGATTGTTATGCCGAGTGCCCTTACGAGTACTGTAATGAACCAGACTGATGACCAAATGCCCGCACCGAAACGCGCAGGAATAGCACTAGTACTCTACTAAAAATCATACGAGGTGAATAATAATATATATATATAATATATTATATATATATATATATATATATAACATATTTTACATATATACTCTATTAAAAGTCATGCAAAGTGAAATTAACATTTATATATAATATTTTTTTTATTTCTTTTTTTAGTTTCAACCCCTTATTCTTTAAATAATATATCTTTAATTTATTTTTTTCTAATAACTTACATTCGCTGACTTGAAAAAAAAACTAAATATGCATATGAATTTACATATATATATATATATATAAGGATCAGGATCATTTGTGAACAACTTCTTAAAAGTGAATTGAGTAAACTAATCTTGGCCTTTGATCACTTTTTAGATTAAAAGGGTAAGGTTGATATTAGTCAAGTACTTTTAACTAAAATCCTTCAATTTTCTCATCTCTTAAGGCTTTCCCTCTCTCTCTCATTTTTAATTATTTCTCTATTTTTTTTATTAAAGGGTTAATGTTTATTTTTAAATAAACTCTTATGTTCTTTATAAAATTAAATATTAAACCTTATTAAATTATATTTTTTTACATATGTGTGTACACGTCAGTATATACAAGACTTATACACTTTTGTATAATTACATCTTGTTCCCACAGGTCGGTATAAACCAGATTTATACACATGTGTATTATTCAAGTACATATGTGTATAAACTTACAGCTGTGTATCTTGTATAAATTGATAGTTAGCAAAATTGTACACATGTGTATAAACTAACATCTGCGTATCTTGTATAAACTAATACTATCGAGACTGTACACATGTGTATACACTAACAACTGTGTATCTTGTATATACGGAAACTAGCAAGATTTTAGAATTTAGATTATATTGTTTAATAAATGCAATTTACAAAAGACGCAAATACCCTTCTGTCAATTAATTCAAATAGGAGTTACAACATTATAATTACAATCTTGCCATTGTTTAAAAATCTCTAGATGATATAATCCAACGGCTCAAATTAATTCATATAATTCACTCTCAACCTAGTGTTCACTCTAGAACCCTACCATATATATATATATATATATAATATATATATATATAAAATGATTAATTAGCAACTTTACTTTTAAAATAATATATAGCTTTTTATTATTTTTTATCTAATATATTATAATAGTTTATTATTATATTTACTTTTAATAACATATTTTAAAATTTTGTCCTTTTTTTAAAAACCATATAGTTCCTTTACTAATTTTTAATTAATTCTAACGAGTGACGGTAAATGGTAACTTTATTTTAAAATAATATATAGCTTTTTTATTTTTAATATTATAAGAGTTTATTATTATCTTTACTTTTAATAACATATTTTAAATTTTTTTTCTTTTTTAAAACCATATATTTTCTTTACCATTTATTTAATGATTCTTTTTTTATTTATTTAGAACATATATTAAGTTATCATTTAATTTGATACTTCTTTGATAATTTGTTTTTATAACTTTTTTCTAAAAACTTAAATACGTAGTTGGGCTTGATTTTTCTCTCGACATTCCGTTATAAGTTATGTTAAAAACGAAGATGTACTCAAAATAAAGTGTTTATTTGGTATCATAAAACGGTACAATGATAAACTAAACCGTTCTAATGGTCTGGCTTTCTAAATAAATGATTTATTTTTAAATCACGTTTGTTTTACATTATTATTTGATCGGTTTCGCCGCAACGCACGACGTAAAAAACTAGTACTCTATTAAAAGTCATGCTAAGTGAATGGTAACATTCATATATATTATTTTATGTATATATACTCTATTAAAAGTCATGCGAAGTGAATAGTAACATTTATATATAATACTTTTTTTCTATTTTTTAGTTTATCCCTAATTTTTTAATAATATATGACTTTTATTTATTTGGTTTGTTTTTTTAATAACTTATATTTGTTAACTAAAAAACAAAAAAATAAATAAATACGCATGCGTGCTTAATTTGTTTTCTCGGTTTACATTCCTTAACTTAAAAAAAAAAACTAAACATGCATGCGTGCTTAATTTTTTGCTCCGTTTTTAGTATAAATTTTGTTGAAAACAGAGTTGTATTCAAAGTAGAATATTTTCTTATGTAAGTTGTAGCGAGTTCCGGTATCATGATGAATTCAACTGAACCGACACTGATATTGCTACTGTTTTTAGGTATTATCGGAACCAGTACCGATATTCGATTTTATGGTTTCAATCGATGTAGAACACGTATTGACATCTTTCTGGACATATCATGCCTGTACTCATTTTTATAATTTTTTTATCAATGTAAAACACATATTGATATTCGATTTTATGGTTTCGATCGATATGTTGATATCCTTTAGGCGTATAACAACTTTATTAATTTGGTTGTCTCTTCTGATTGCTATACTAAATGTGGTTACAAAAACAAACCGATTCCAACCGAAACTGAATTTCCACACATGGCAGATCCCACTAGTGTGTTTTAAAAGGGGTTTTGTGTTGGATTTACTACATCTTTAGGCGTTGTAATTAAGGTTTTATTTAGCGTTAGAACTTATTGTTATTGTTGTTGATTATTCTTACTAGTATTGGTAATGTTGTTGTTTACGTACTCTAAATGTTTAATTAACAAGCTCAACGTGTGGAAAAAAAAGTTACTTAACCGAGCCGACGGATTTGACTAAGCCTATAGTTGATCTCTATCTATCAGATATGTGGAGGGACAAAATAGAGTCACCAGCCAAAGAGTACACACAACAACAATATCTTTTAAGCTCTCCCTTGAACTTCATAATTTTACCAGAAAAATGGGAGCAGGTGGCCGGATGTCGGAATCACCTGATCAGGCAAAAGATCTCATCAAGCGTGTCCCTGTTGATCCACCGTTCTCGTTGAGCGATCTAAAGAAAGCGATCCCTGCCCATTGCTTCGAGCGATCAGTAATCCGCTCATCTTACTACGTTGTTCACGACCTCATTGTTGCCTCCATCTTTTACTTCTTAGCCAACACATACATTCCACTTCTTCCTGTCCTTTTCGCTTACTTAGCATGGCCAGTTTACTGGTTTTGTCAAGCTAGCATCCTCACTGGCCTATGGGTCATTGGTCATGAGTGTGGTCACCATGCCTTCAGTGACTACCAGTTGATCGATGACGCTGTGGGGTTTGTCCTCCATTCTGCTCTCTTTACCCCTTATTTCTCTTGGAAATACAGCCATCGGAACCACCATGCCAACACAAATTCACTTGATAACGATGAAGTTTACATTCCTAAACGCAAGTCCAAAGTTGCGGTCTACTCAAAGCTTCTTAACAACCCACCTGGTCGAGTGTTCACTTTGGTTTTCAGGTTGACTTTAGGGTTTCCTTTGTACCTCTTGACTAACATTTCTGGCAAGAAATACGGGAGGTTCGCCAACCACTTTGACCCACTGAGTCCGATTTTCACTGAGCGTGAACGGATTCAAGTTGTTCTATCTGATATTGGTATGCTCATGGTTTTCTATGCAATTAAGCTTCTTGTAGCAGCAAAGGGGGCAGCTTGGGTGACATGCATGATTTAATTCCGGTGCTAGGTGTACACATGTTTTTCGTGTTGATTACTTACTTGCACCACACACATCTCTCGTTGCCTCATTATGATTCAACCGAATGGATATGGATCAAAGGAGCTTTGTCGACCATTGATAGAGATTTTGGATTCCTGAATAGGGTATTCCATGATGTTACACACACTCACGTCTTGCATCATTTGATCTCGTACATTCCACATTATCATGCAAAAGAAGCAAGAGATGCAATCAAACCAGTGTTGGGTGAATACTATAAGATCGATAGGACTCCGATCTTTAAAGCAATGTGGAGAGAGGCTAAGGAATGCATCTATATTGAGCCGGATCAAGATAGCGAACACAAAGGTGTATACTGGTACCACAAATTCTGAGCAATGTTACAATGCCACTGTGTACTCAAGCTGCTCACCTGCTTTTGTTATAATTTATCGAAACTTAATGTTGAAACCATGTTAGCAATGGAGTTGTATTTGATTCAACCATACGTAATGTGTATGTTATGATATTAATATGGATTTGTTTCTTTGATATAATCTTATTTCCCTGTGTATTATAGTCATTAAAAAACAGAGTGCTTTCACCGATGGACACATCATATCCATCAAAAGTCGCTTTTTGAAAGTGGGTGTCATCGATAATGCGTCTGTAATATTGTATGGAAATATGGTGTGGGTAAATAGTTCACTGAAGGATTGCCACAAATGCTTCAGCATCCAAACGGAGGTGTTTTTACAACTGACAATCACTGACATGCACGCAGAATCAAAAAAGAGGTTGTCGACAATGTTCCATCAATGCCGTACATATTTATTTCAACTCTATATGATGCTGTGAAGATGACTTGGATACTATACATTTTAACCTTAACAAATGCGATATCAAATACTGCGGTAAGGACAGAGAGAAAAGCTTGGTGTGCTAAACTACAATAGACCTTAATCGACTTTATCAATATCTAGTGACTACCATCACTTAGTGGTTACCAAATATTCGAGTGGCGTTGCCTTGAAGATATCATTCAGTGACCATTTTTCATGATCATTGTTAGTTGTACCAAATTAGAAACCACTGATTATTTCATGTGCTTCCCATGATTTAACATTACTCGTATATATGTTTTCAATTAATAAATGAAATGCCGTACATATTTATTTCAACTCGATCAGCTTACTTCAATGGGATCAACGGGAGGTTGAGCAACATCTAATCGTGTAAGCACTTCTGGTAACCCAGCCGTGTCTCTTATAATCTGAACAACATCCGTTATACATATTATTAACATACAATAATCAAAACATTTGTGTACGCACGCGCGCGCACATGTGTATATCAACTTACCAGGATCTCTTCATCAAGATAAGAAATCATAAACAGCCTCTGAAAAGCTCCATCTGAAAAAATACACATTACATACTCAGAACCATTTTAACATTTCTTTTCTAGGCTGGGATTCTTCACATGACCAATACAAACTAATAAGAACAAAAAGGAAACACTCACTGAGGGGAATTGTAAAACCACCAGAAACAGCATCCTTAATTGGAGCCGGAAGTTGTTGCATGGTATTAGCAGCTTGACCCAAAACGCCTTTTAACTGTTGCGGGATTGTCTCTTCATCAACTGTTGGAGTTTCAAGCACACCTTCAGTATATTCTTCCTTCATTCTAAGCGGGCCTTCCACTGTTAACTTTGTAGTTAAAACGAGCTTGTTTTCGATCTGCATATTCACAATTTGCATTTTATAATCCCTACACTGCAAAAATATTATCCAAAATGCAATAGTTTGATAGCAAAAGGTCTTATGTAGAGTCTAAGAATATATTACCGTATTCAGAAACTTCAGGTTTGCGGTAATCTTTGCATATCCATCCTTAATCACCACATCCATCTTAGACAAATTTGCTAATGTTGCAGGAAATCTCCTGCAAATTTGTATAAAGTTGTTATAAAGAAGCTTATATGTCTGTGCATGTGTGTGTATATATGACATTATCAAAATTAAGAGATTAAGCAATCAGAAGCACATACTCTGATAATAGTCTAGCAGAAATAATCCAGGGCTTCCATATCCAATCCATTCAAAGTTCCATCGACCTTCGAGAAATGGAGATCTGGAAAAGGAAAAAGTTAATAATAAATATCCTTTAAATAATTATCAATTGCCAATTAGACTAAAAACTTACGTAGTTGGACGAGGTGTTGGATTAAGCCTCTCAAGACCAACTATCCTCTCATTCACGTCGATTTTTTGCATATCTGATGTCTTTCCAGTAACTAGAGCCTCAAACCCTCCAGCATCTTTGAACTATAAGAAGTTCAAAATTCAAATATTTGTATAGTGCTTCAATTTAAGGGTTGTGCAAAGCATTAAATATTGTGACAAATCGATTAGCAAAGATCTACTTCTTAATGTCTCAATAAAACCATATATATTTTTTAAATTACTTGATAAATATCTGACTGGACCTCCGCCAAATGCCAATATATTGGGATTAACTGAATTACACTTGGAATAACTTCTGTTAAATCCTGGCTCTATATATTTTGTTTAAAGGTAAATGCCGTACCTAATTTAAACTTAAGAACACACAAAGCATGCACGTTCTGCATCTTACATTGAAGATGAATATACTGCAAAAGGTGTTGCGGCCACTATAATTGTATCATGTCAACTATAACTCATGTGCTTTATAGTATACTGTTAGAAATCAGAGATGAATTCTCACTCAACACGGAAGAAAATTGATAAGATGAATCAAAAACACTATTCACTCTAGGCTACCGAAGAACAAACCCTGCTCCTCTATTTTGTGACCCACTAATCTGTTAGGACAAACAATTAGCAACTTTACCCATATAAGTTTTTGACACTTAACACCCTCAGGATTCTAGACTAGGCAATAAGTAATAACTACCGATATCGAGCTCGTCCCCCAACTATCTTCCACTAAACCACAATCAACGAGCAAGAGCTTTAAACACATCGTTAAAAATTAGCTGCATTATCCTTGGTGTCTACTTTCTCCACTACCATAGCCTTCAATTCCATCACATCTCTTATAAAGTAAAGCTTCCATTATGTGCTTTGATCTCTGATGGTACATTTGATTTGTTTACAGACACGACAATTTGGTTATCACGCAACACCACTATCTTTTCAGGTTCAACACTGCTGCTCACAACCGTTTGGCCTGATGTCATCACATCTTCAGAGTGTGTAACCTTCCCTCCGATATCCTAGAAAGAGATGCCTTTAGCCCTTTATGCTGGGATCCCACTTTCCTTGCTTCACATGCACATACGCTACATACCCAAACACTCATAAGGTGCATGTAAGCTAAAGTTTCCCCACACCATAGCTCCATAGGAGTTTGCAAGTCAAAAGAAGGAGACATGTTTAACAGATAGCAGCGATAGTCACAACTTATTCCGAAAATGCACGAGGCAACCTTAAGCTAGACAGCATACACCTTACTTTGTCCAATAACGTTCTATTAATCCTTTCCGCCAGTCTGTTCTGTTGAGGCATGCGTAGAAACCACTGAGCTCCTGGTTATAAAACTCGAGACCATTGTATGTACCCTACTTCTTCACCTGCCTATTTGTTTGTTTTCATAGGGCTTCCCACTACTTGGGACTTATCAATGCTTCACTCATGTGTACCTAGACCCTACTAAAAATAATCATCTACGATAAACACAAAATACCTACCTTCACCTAGAGTGTCAAAGAATCCATGTTCCACTTCTTTACTTAACATATTTTCCAGAAAAACTTATTTAAAAGTTTCTAAAACATTCTTTTCCAACTTTGGGTAATACTAACACTTTGCAAAATCATTCCTTGTGCCGCCCTCCAGCAGAATGGTAACCACACCAGCTTCTTTGACCACACGAGGCCTATTATCTCTAATCATTCCTTGTGAGGAGTCATGTGGTAAAAGCATCCAGAATCCAAGATCTAGTCGCGCTTGTGACCACCAGTACCTGTGTGCTATCATACCCATCTGAGAAGGCATATGAACTCTGTGGTTCCTTGCCTGTGAATTAAGCTTCCTTTCTTTTCTTCTTTAAACGAACCTTCTCGAGATGATTTTCATAATGGCATATGAAGCACTTCCTTCTAAACCAGATGAAACAAAGAACTACTTGTACTATATGCATTCTTGAACTCCCCTCACCAGCACAGCTTCCTCAAAATCTTCCTTAGGGACAGACCTTTTCAATCCCTTAAAGTCTAGGGCTGCTAGAACCTCCTCCGCTCTTTGTATCAACAAAGTGGTCATAGATTAGGTAGAGAAGTAAGAAAGATAATTGGATTCATCTACATGACGTATAAAACTGTATACAATCTGTTCTTGAGGTATAAGAGTATAGACCGTCCGTCTTGTTGTTGGGCCATACGGCTGGCGGTGTAGTCTCTTTCGACGCCTTATGAAAAACCCTATCACCTAGACTGGGATAACCACACTACCCCCCCCCCCCCCCTCCATTTCCATGCAAATCTTTGCTAATTTAGCACAAATAGAATGCTGACCATCACACTCGTCTGCCACATACAAACATCTGAAATGACCCCTTCTTCCAAATCATATATTACCGCTCTTGAAGCTCATAAACAAACTACCAAACACATGAGGTTCACAATTACGCGTAACTGAATTAAATAACAACTCTCACACATCAAAACAAAATCAACAAATTCCAATCACAACAGCTTCATCTACAAACATATCCACATAAATCATAAATATTCCAAAACCAACAATATTGAATGCTCAAAATTCAATTAACAAAAACTTGAAACGAGTAAGTTATCGAATACCGACAGCGAGAAGCAAAGACTCTTTGGCAGAAAGCCTCTCCATCTCCTTAGCATAAGTAGCAGATGCTCCCGGAACCGAAGTCTGCTGCACCATTGCTCTGCACACTACAAGTTTCTTACCAAATCTCTTGACACATTTTACAGGCAAAACAATTACAGAAGGATAAGAAAAGGAAGACGAAGAAGAGAGGCCAGAAATTGAAGGACCATGGATTGAATTGAACAACAAGCCATTGATTACAGAATATAGCGATTGAAATTTAGAATACAGATGTAAACCCTTATTTGTGAAGAGATTGAGGGATTGGATGAATTTGAAGGTTGGGGGAGAATAGATTTAGCAAATGCTATGCTGACAAGAAGGTTGAAGTGAAGATTAAGAAAGGGGGAAATGTACCAAACTACTAACTGTAAGTACAACCAGTAATGTCCTACCATACTTGCCCAACAAATGTCCTACCATGCTCCTACCCCATATACCAATATAACAAAGAGATAGGTTAACTAGACAAGAGCACGAATACGGGTGTAAACAAGCCCAGAGGTCTGAGAGTTACTCGTGATCGGTTCGATTAAAAGCTTGAATGAGCCTAGCCTTAACGAGCCCAAGCTCAAGCCTGAAATAGAGCTCGTTTAGTTATCGAGCCCGAGCTCGAGCCTAGAAGACAACGAGCCCGAACAAATTTTTATTTTTTTGTATCTATAATAACAATAACGATGATAACATTGGCGAGCCGAACTCAAGACAAGCTTTTGGCCCATTCAAGAGATACTGAAGCGAGCCGAACTTTTAGCTCGTTTGAGGTTTTGCTCAAAATAGCTCGAGTCGAGCCGAGCTCGAGCTTATGATTTTACTAACGAGCCGAGCTCAAGCCTGTCGGGCTCGGGCAGACTCGTTTACACTCTTAAGCATAAGTAGTGGTTCACAGTGCGAAATTTGTCATGTGGTGTCAACGTTAGGTTGAGTGAAATTACTCCCAAACTAGTGTAGTGGTGTGAAATGTGTATTCAAACAAAACCAACAAATACCTACTCTCTCATCAAACAAAACTAGCCACTCTCTCTTTTCTCTCGCGTGATACAACCCACGAAGAGCACCTTTCACATGCAAGGGGAAGTGTACCCCATGTGGTTGGATGTGAAATGAGACTTCATGAGACCACTATGTATGGTCTAATGTTTAGTGGAAGAACTAAATCACTCTCATATTATCGTTACGTCACTTTCATGTAAAACTTTGAGTCATAACTAAATACTCAATAACCAAGTGTATTGAAATAACTAAAACAAGTTTTTTTAAATAAATTAATGTGATTAGTTAGATGCTCGTTTAAAAAGAAATTACTAATTGATCAGTATTGAACAGCCCTCTATAATACATAACTTACCATCCAAACAAAAAGGTTGATTTGTTTATATCAACATCTTTTTAAAAATTGGTACAAGTGTATGGAGGTTACTTGTAACACCCTGTAAAAATCGTGTCCAATAGTATAGTGACACGTGTTGTATTTTTAAATATAATCTACTAAAGACCAATAAGGACTAAAGGCGTCAACATGATCAATCTGAGCCTCTGAGTGACGGTCCGATGTCAACATGCATAAATAACAGCCTCTGAGTGACTGATATATCAACATGCTTAAATCATTAGCCTCTGAGTGACTGATATGTCAACATGCTTGAAACTCGGCCTCTGAGTGATCGTTGTGTCAACATGCCTAGCCTCTGAGTGACATCGGAATCAACATGCTTATAATAAGCCTCTGAGTGATCCTTTACGTAGTCCTAGCTCTTATAGGTCCCGTTTATTGGACGAGAGTGATTAAATTTATCATTAATTGAAAGTTGGATAATGGAGGGATTAAAGTGTCAACATGTTAATTCTTACCTCTGAGTGACCTTTTAACTAACCGAGAGCTCGACAATGTCCGGGCATAATCCCGGGTATGCCAAGTATTGGCTACGGAGGGCTAAAAGTGCCAAAAAGGTGTTTAAAAGGGTTTTTAGAAGCTTTTAAAAATTAAGGGGCTAAAGTGTCAAACTTTGAAAGTGGCCTTGGGGCGGTCGCGCGCGAGAGACCAGGCCTAAGTCTCTCGCAGGGCCCGAGAACAGGTCTGCTGCAGAAAGTTTTGTTTGGAGACCAAGCAAAACTCCAAAACCATTAATTTGAAACCATGGCTTCTCTAAACTGCTATACCACATTTTGGGACACTTGTAAGCTTCTTCTTACACCCCTAAACACCTGGCTTCACCTCCTTTGAGTTCTCCAACTGTAAATAGGTTTCAAGTTCACCATTTGAACTTGCACCTTTCTAAATCATAACTCTTCTCCCTCATCTGGAAGTTCCTAGCTGAAAGGAGCATCCAACTTAGTTCTTTTTGCATTGTAGGAACCTCTTGTAAGTGTTCCTTGCTCTTGATTTTCGTTTATAGGCTTTTATAGCCAAAAGTCAAGCGTTTTTTGGAAAACGCTTTGGCTTTCGTTAAGACCATTATGGTCCAGCCATTGTTCGAAATGAACATGGCTAAGTGATCGTAATGAGGTAGGTGTTAATTCCTATAAAGGGCACCTCCTGAAGATCACGCTTGCTAGACCAATTGACGGGTCAAAGTTATTATATTAAAAAGTCAAACAGGCCATTTTTCGGAAAAATCATAAAATGATCTTATATGTTATGAAACCTGTTTTGACACTTAAACAAGTTGGTAAAATTATTAGAATATGTAAGTTCATGTTCGGCTCGTCAATTTCAATTCTAGGGTCGGTTCGCAACCGAAAGTCGCAAAGTTTGACTTCTATTTTGACTTTCGATTCTGACCCGATTTAGATTAGTTACCTACTGATCTAAAGTTGCATTATGATCATAATATTATGTATCATAACCCTCTGAGGTTATATTACATGATCATAATCAGAATCCAAGTTTATGCGCAAGTTCCATAATTATGCCATCTTTGACCAAAATGCCCTTTTTGCATAAGACAAAGTTTTAAATGGTAATGAACTTGAAAATGAGTTTCTACTGATGTAATATTATAAGTAGGATTATTTGGGGTGTTAAACTAATTTATAAACTGAGTTTTCAAGTAAGTCCTTAAACTATGTCGATAAATGGCGATTTTAGCCCTTGTAGCTTATAAAATAGTTTTAATCAAATCTTTTCAAGGTAAATCATTTACCTACTGATATGTTATATTAAATAATATATGTAAGACATTTTAATCTGACCTAACATCAGTTTTAGTAAGAATCACATCAAGACGCCATTTTACGACATAAGCGCCGTTTAGGCGCATAGTATGGTTTTGAACCATATTAATGAACAAGACTTGTTACCTACTGATTTTAAAACCTATTTTAAACATATTACAGTAGGTACATGTTATAAACTCAGAATCCCAAATAATTTATAAACTATATGTAAAATGACCAAAATGCCCATTCGGTGCATAGTTTGGTCATAAAAGATAATTTACACATATAATTGATATCCTACTGATATTATATCATAAATAAAGTATTTTTCCAGAGTACTTATAATTATAACATTAAAATTATATTAAAGTTCCTTTTATATGGTATGAAATTACCAAAATGCCCTTGAGGCATAGTTTCGTTTTAAAACCTTAACGGGCATATAAGTTAATATCCAACTGATATTTGAACTTATTTAAAATATAATGGCATATAGAACTTGTCCATGACTTATCCGGTTACCCATTATCGCTTATGAGCGTACGGTTGATTATGCGTAACTAGTTTACGGAATTTAACCGAAACGGGTTTAACCTTGTCATTTAAGTTTCAAAATCCAGAATGTTTTAGTTTACCCATATTATACAAGTCAAGTACTTGTCGGGATTAAACTACATTCTATCCGATCATCGTTTAATCAAGCGTTATACGTAATGATCATGTACACTATTCGGTTTATAAGACCGTTAGTATTTAATTGGCTAGCTTATGCCATAATCCAGACTAGAACCTTCCCGGTAAATGCTATCTGCACTTGGTACTTTTGTATACGGCTGAGTTATTTAAAAATAAAAGAAGAAGACTAGCTCAGGTATATACTCTCGACTTATTTTCCCTATACGAGCTTGGGATACGGTAAATTATTACCGCTTGGTCCAAAATGGGGTCAATCAAATGCCGCTTGTGGCTAGTAAACCTGCATATTTCGTTTTAATCAGTTTCGTTTGATAACTTAAACATCGGGGTTAAATTAGCGTGTCCTGAATATCCTCGGCTCAATACAATAGTTATTGGCCACGACCTTAGCACGGGGTGTAGGCATACACCCTTTGATGCTCATATGCAATATGCCCAAGACGTTGGGGATGACTCCTTCATGAGTACCTGAGTGGTGTGTATTTAATCATGTCTCGGTTTCTGTCTCGGGCCCTGTATGTATTGACAAACATGTGAATCTGATACAAGGTTGCAAGGTCAACTTTCCCAAGTTAATAAAATATTTTGTGTCGTTTTGCACTTAAAAACCATTTTAAAATTTTTCAAAATGAGTCAGTTGGGTGTATTTACCAGCGTAAAACTGACGTATCGTCCAAAGGCTAAACTGCAGGTACAATACGAAATAGGTCGGAATCTGCTCGGTAGTGAATAAGAGGATCTTGCAAATCCTTAGATCTGCCCTAAAGTCTGTTTTATATTCTTTCTTGTACATTTTTATGATCCTCCTGTGGATCTTCTATTACGAGCCTGTATATTATTTTGTATTTTCGAATATTCGGTTTGTAATAGTAATTTTACTCCAAGACTTCTGTTGTGCCGTGTTTAATTGACTATGATGATTATCAACTGACGTCACAATACTCCCCACCCGGGTCCACCGGTGTATGGATTTCGGGGTGGAAATCCGGAGTGTGACATTACTTGTCATCATTGGGAAGTAATTTCAAACCCTCTATATTATTTAGTTTAGTTAACATTGTCCGTAGCGTGCATGGAGGTGCCACCTAAGCATGGAGGGTATTTCACACCATGCCGACCTAGGCATGGAGGGGCATTGCCCTTGGGGGTATATTCACAGAGAAAAGGGCTAGGAGTGTTTGAAAAGTTTTTTAAAAATTTTTCGGACGATCCATTAATATATACCATATTCACTCACTTCTAGTTTCACTCATAATACACCATTACACTAATGTGTAGTCTTTTAGCCTGCGCTTTTTTTCACACCCATCACTTTTTTTTACACCGGTCCTAAAGAATTCACAATTGACAATACATATGTTTGGAAACCCACCCAATTATAGGATTAGGATCAAATACAAAGGGTAAAATAAATCTGAAGGGTAAGAAGGATTATAGTCCATTGATCTTGGATTTGGAGGGTTGAGATTAGTTTTAGGGAAAAGAATATAATAAAGGGCATAAAGGGGATCCTACATTTATGGACATTCTCTCTTCACATGCAAGGCACATGTCAATTTCCCTTATCAATTTGATATTCTTTTAAAAAGAAAATTTCACCATAATAACGAGCGTTTTTTATCTTTAATATGTGTATGGTATTTTCATATAAAAGTAAAATAAAAAAATTCATTTTAACTGGGTTTTTTTCTTTGTATTGTGTTAAATGTTATGCTCATTGTGTCTTTCAGCTGAGTTTTGTCATTACATTTTTACCAGGGTTTCTATACATTGTGTTATTATCAAAACTTATAACACAATGTTAATTTAGATTCTATCCATTGCATTTTTAGCAGAACCTATAATACAATGTATGACATAATGAAGATGGTATTATATCTGGGTTTTCTATACATTGTGTTATTTACATTGTGTTATAGGTTCAGGTCATTGTATTTAATATGCTATCCTTTGTGTTTTAATCTGTTGTACATTGTATTTTAGTTTGTTGTTCATTGTGTTTTTAGTCTGTTGTCCATTGTGCTTTAGTATGCTGTCCATTTTGTCTTTTATCCAGCTGTCATCAAATGTGTCTTTTATCCGTTGTCATCAATTGTGTTTTTAGTTTACTTTCCATTGCAATTTTTAGTTTGATACTCATTGTGCTATATGTTATGTCAATTGTGTTATATGTTATGTCCATTGTGTTTTAGCCTGTTGTCTAATGATGCTTTTACCTGTTGTCATCGATTGTGTTTTTTTATCTACTTTCCATTGTGTTTTACGTCATGTTCATTGTGTAATGCGCAAATGAGTTTTTACTTTTTTTTAAAGTATAACAATATGGTTCTTGTATCAAAAATAAAAAAACCCTCGATTTTATGGTATACTTTTTTTAAATGATGTATAAAAAAGTTACGGATGTTTAAAAGATAATGGGGAAATAGCATGTGACTTGTATGCGCTTCTCTTGTGGACAAAATTATCCTTCCCACTTGATTCTTTCATGAACACTCATCACTCTATAGTGGCTTTTTACACTTCTTATTTTTAAACCCTTTTGTATTATAACTCACTCCCCAAATTATATACAGACAACCAATGTGACATCCTAGTATCCTACATTAAAAAAACAACGAAATGTTTGGTTCTCTCTTAACAAATCAATAATTGCCCCAGGAATATATATGTGGACCTCAATCATTTAACTAAAATAGATGAAAATCATCAAATTATTGTTTTTTCGTTATTATATAAAAGTGTGTTGATTTTATTATTATTAAAAACATTTATGATATTATATTATAGTTTAATTATTTATTAAAATTTATGTTTTTATTTTATTGTATAGTAGCTTAAATTCAAAATTCGGTGAAGAGTTTAGATTTTATTATTAATAAAAGCATTTATGATATTATATTATAGTTCAATTATTTATTATTAATTTATATATTTACTGTATAACACCTTAAATTCAAAGGTCGGGCACTTTTGTCACCAACCCATTATGCCCCCGATTTTTTACCCTTAAAATTTTTAAAGTTTTGAGTTTATCATAAAACTAATTTCTTACATTTTTATTTTATGTACATGTCGATATAAACTCAAGTTCGTCTACGCTTTAACGTAATTTTTGTTTGTAAATGAGTCGGGTCACCTATAAAACGTCTTATTTTTATATACGTTTTAAATTGCATTATGTTTTAACGTAAATTTTGTTTGGAAACACATTGTGTCAGATATAATACGTTTTGATTTCATGGTATAAGTTTGAGTTATTATACGCTTCAACATAAATTTAGTTAGGAAACGAGTCAGGTCGATTGTGGTCTATACTTTATCAGGTTGCGCACAACGCCACCGCAAGTGTTTATTTTATGTACTGATCAACATTTTGACGTAAATGTTGTTTGGAAACAAGTCAGGTTTAATATAATACATTTGCATTCCACTGTAGGCAACTCCCACGGGCGCGAGATTACAACATAGTGTAGACAATGAGTACTATGTGAAAGGGGCCTGCAACTAATCAGCATCCACCAGCTACTGTACCTGAAAATCCCCACGATGCTCAATCGTGCAAGGGACAAATAGTACAAGCGATAATGACATGTGGCTAATCAGCATGCGCCATTTCACTCATCCTCAATCTCTATCAACGGCTGAGGGCAGACGAGAAAAAAATACATCTTGAAAGCGACATGTAGCCAATCACGGCGCGTGATCGTACTCCCTCACCTCTACGTGCATGACTAGCCACGACAAAGGGAACAAAATGGAAATTCCTTGACAACGACGTCTCGCCCAATTATCCTCCCTCCTTCTCCAACCCTTTGGCTATAAATATCAACCTTCACCAAAGGTTTAAACGATCTGATTCCCTGCTCTCTCACTCTTAACAGACATTTGTTTCCTTACTCTTTAGAAAGAACACATACTTATTCTTACACCGGATGGTGGTTACAATAAGAACCCCTCCACCACTCCTTCTCGTAACGAGCTTACGGTGTTGTTTGAGGTAAATAAGAGATTAGGAGATAACCCCTCGGTTGAGACATTACTAGCCTATACCATGCAAATTAGACTTAATGTTTCTTCCACCACCATATTAAGTCTTGATTATATTTATCTATTTGCTAAGATGCCTGTTAGTTTGTTAACCTCGCTTAACTCTACATATAAGAGTATAATATAATTTATGTTCATGATCAATACTTGTAAAACCATGACTATAAGTCCAAATCCTCCAATTGTGTTGCAACAATAAAAAATGCATTATTCAGTCCTTAGTTACACTTGTACTTGAATGTTTGGATGTTTATAATGAGAAAGGACACAACATTGATAGCTTGACCACTAGAGTTAAGCATCGTGCTCTAAAATGAGAATAAGTCTGAAAATATATCTATTTAAGGAAAGCAGTTTGATATTAAATGGGAGTGAATCTCGAAAGAAGATGATTTGATCATTTTTTTTTAATAATGCTCATCCTTTAAATGCATTCATTGTAGCAACGATTACTGCCTTTCCGCATGATTTGCTTTATCTAATGCTTTTATCGAACCACAGCATGGTGCTCTAGATAATACAAGGGCCTGGTACATTTTCGTATCTGATTATCTACATGAAGAAAAAACTGAAGCACCACGATTGGATTTCTTGTAAGCTTGGTGGTTAATTTAATGGATACAAGAATTGATTCCACGACAAAACTCCAAAATCCAATTTCCATGATTAAATATTGTAACTTAAATTTATTTAGTAGGTGTTTGCTTACATTTTAATCAATCTATGTAGAAAAGGGATCGTGATTGATTTAATGCTACAAGAAGATTATCTGAGAATCACATAGTTCTGAAAGTGGGTTTCTTTGGTGTCTAGAGATGTAACTTTTTTTTTATAAACTTGAGGTCTTTGTTTCCAGTGTGGGACAAATGGGTAAAGGGGCAGGTTTTGGAGGGGTTAACTCAAATTCAATGAACACAACCAAGCTATGACCAGCACATCAGTTATATAATCAGCACATTAACATTTCCTTGTTTTTCACTAAACGCATTATCTGCTTGTATTATATATTTCCAGCACCTTGTAAAAAATGTGCCCGATGAATAATGATGAACCTTTTTTAAAAATAATAATTGCATGATAAGTGTGATATAAATTTTCCTTAAATATTCTAAATCAAAACTACATATTTATTTTGAACGGCAAATTTGGATCCACTGACGGATCACTGGACTGTCATCGTGTCACCAGCGGAACCACCCGATCATATCGATCTCCACTAGACAATAATGTCTGTACACAAATTCAGGAGAAACCCAATAAATATGGGAAAAACCCCCTTGTGGAAATTGCACCCTGGAACTCATGGTCCTAAGCTTTATCCCACACCTAAGATGCCACTAGGCTATAATGTCGTGTGCATATCTATCCTACCTAATAAAGTTCATAATTAGGAGACACATGACATCCATCTAGGGCCTCTATTTTTTGCTTTCCCGCCAAAAAACACCAAAAATCCCTTTGGTGCATCCAGTTTGGACTACCCACTTTATTAAAAGGGATAATCACGAAAATAGCCCCTTGTCACGCCGTCTTTGCCAAAATAGCCCACTGACACGGCTCACCGAGCCGTTTCCGTTAACTGAAGCGGCTCAAGACCAGTCAAACCCGAGAACCAATGTAATTTGACACGTGTCCGGCAACACTGAAACGGCTTTAAGCCGTGTTAGATAAGGAAAGCTCTCAGCCGAGCCGTTTCACGTGGTTCGAGGATCCAAGTGTCACACCCCGACCCGCAGCGGAAAAAGGTGATCGGGGCATGATTGGGTTTTCATCAAAGCTCATGACATTTATTATAATGTTTCATATTTATTATTACAATTTAAAGGGAATCATACAATCAAATCATACAAGTACAACATGTTCTATACATCTTTCTAAACTTCATTATTTTTCTTCTAAGGCAATTTTCTATATGTTCCGTGCTTCATCCTGTCCACCTGTATCATGTGTAAAAATGGTTTTTGGGTCAACAAAAGTTGGCGAGTGAACCTTGTTAAAAACATTTGATATTGATTTCTTATTGTACTTAATATGGAAAAATTGTGCAATAATCATATGTGAGCAAACGTATATAATCAAACAATAACAAACCACCTTGCATGAGTATATGACATGAATGATAATGTATATGTTGGCAACGTCACGTTCCGCTCCGCTCATAGGTAATGGGGAACGGACGGCCTATGATGATGTATGTGCGATCAAGGCTCAATCAAACGTAGCCGATCGTATGTTGGCAACGCCTCGTTCACGCTCATAGGTAATGGGGAACAGTTCCGCTCATAGGTAATGGGGAACAGACGGCCTATGATGATGTATGTACTGAAAATGATAAATTTTAATCTAAACATTAACCACACAAACAGTTGACACATATTGAATACACATTTGATCATGGATATGATGGATACACAAGTGTTTAAATGTAATAAATAATAAGACACATGATACACCCCAAAAATGTGATTAAAACGGGGAATTTGTAGAGATTCACTCACAGTGGGTGGGTTTCTTGGATTGATGATGAATGCGCACGAATTCGGATTTAATCGGCAACGGAACTAACCTAAATAATAACATAATAGTTCGATAAATAAATAAACTTTTATTTGAGATTAATATTTTTAATTAGTGTTCTTAATGGGATTGTTAGGTTTATTTTTGTGAGTTCAAGGAAATTTTCTAACTTTAAAAATATTATTTTTAAGTATTTTTAATTGATTTTTAAATAAAATAAATAAATAAAAGAAAATAAATTTTTTTGACTTTTTGACCAGTTGACCGTTGACCAGTTGACCGTTGACCGTTTGACCGGTCGGACCGTGTTTATTATATGCGCTGAGTGAGGTTCGAACTCGTGACCTCTCGTATACGTGCACGCAGCTCTACCAACTGAGCTACGTGTCTAACCCGAAATATTTCTGTTTTTAATTATACTTATATACTATTTAGATTTATCCAGAAATCATTTATTTTAAAAAGAATTTTAATTATATCGAACCGGTGCACATAACAGGTCTCGAACCCGGGACCTGTTGTTTAACGTTGCACACAGTCCACCGCTGGACTGTGTGTCTAACCCGAAATATATTGAAGTTTAATTATACATATACACATACTAGCGCTAACATATTTTGATTTAAATAAAAGGCTCGGATAATTTCAGGGGCGGTGTAACTAACCGGATTCGAACTCGAGACTTCGGCTTCGTGTTGCACACAGCCCGACCAATTGGGCTGTGTGACTAACCCGAAGGATATAAGATTTTTATTAAAGTTATATATTTACTAGATTATTTCGTTAACTGGTTTTAAAAAAAGTTGTGTATAATTGGCGAACCGGAAAGCATGTACAGACTCGAACTCGGGACCATGGCTTGAAGTTTGCACACAGTCCACCACTGGACTGTGTGTCTAACCCGTTTAAAAATCCGTTTCGAATTGAACTTATACATTAACAGTGCTTCATCTTCTTCGTCACTTGAACAACCAGACTGTTAAAATCCGATTTCTTCGATTCATTAATCAATTCCTTTATTAAATCTTGAATAACTACATATGAGACTAATAAAAATGAGAGAGATTAGGCGTAAGATATACCAAACAGAGATCCCCTGTTTCTCCGACGAGATTCCGATGATAGCAGGTTATTCCGGCGACGTGTAACTTGCGGCAGAGGATCTTCAGGAAGTTTGAGGTGAGTGTGGGTGACTTCGGTATGAGCTCTAGATGTCCTGTTTATAAAGTAAGGCAACAGTGGAATGGTTTCTTCGGTTTTCCGGCGATAACTCTCGGTTAACTCGCAGAGAATTCCGCGATTTCCGGTGAACTGCGGTGAAACAGAGACTTGTTTTCACAATGTGGTGAGGGTTTGGCTATGAATTGAACGGGATTTGGACTTGATAGTTAACATGTTCGTCCGTTTCGGTCAAGAGATTCAATCCTCCTTCAGTTATGATTTTGATTGGTTCAAATGATTGATAACCGATTTTTGGGTTAAAGGCAATGATTAAATCGTCGGTTTGCCTTCGCGATTTTGAGTAATGCCGGCGGTTACAGATTTGCCGAAACTTTGAGATTCTCAGTTTTAGCCGTGGTCCTAAATAAAGTTTAATGGTTTCAGATTTAGCACATAAGTGTGTGTAGAGCAGTTGGTGTGTTAGTGTATTTGGCTTGTGGGCGACCCGGGTTCGAAACCCGGCGTCTGCCTTTATTTTTTTATCCATTATTTATTTGAAATTTTAAATTATGATTTTTGAATTCTAATATATTTATTAATTGTGTATTGTTTAAAATTAATTTGAGCATTAAATACGCAACAAAATTTATAACTGATTATTCGGTTTAATAAATGAAGCGGGTTTGGATAATCCGGTTTTTTATGGATGTTATAGTATCTCCTACTTTTAGAAATTTCGTCCCGAAATTTAAGTAGTGGTATATTTGACTCGAAAGGAGGGTGGTTTTGACAATTATATACTTAGAAGGGGGTAAGAGTTTAAAATTTATTTGAGGCGGTAACGTTCCTAGTAAGGGTTGAATACCCTGCTACAGGAATCGCTTTTTGATGCCTAAGATAAGGAATATGGATAAACAGAGTTGATTGACTAGGTATAATCTCATGCCCAATAGTTTTGAAAGAATCGATACGTTTGGATAGATAAGGTTATATCCTAAAACAAAACTTCTACAACTAATACCTACATGGAACCTCTCATAACTGCCTGACAATGCCTCTGATCCTTTTGGCAAGAATACTTATATATAGGAAGTACCAGCGGCGTATCCACCATATTCTTGTCAAATTTTCATTGGCTTTATCAGTAAATTATGATTAGTTCTATGTGACTCTAAACACAACAACCAAAACTTGAGTCTTAATTCTGAAAGTATACATGTTTGAATGATGACAGTACCTCTCTCGTTTGTTATGATGAAGAGGTTAGTCTATGTAGAAGTGAGACACAGCCCAACTTCTTTGAATGATGAGATTGAAATACGTTGAGATGTATGATGATATGAATGCTAAATCAGTGAGTATAAAACAAACTTCAACCATGACATTACTAAACCCTACATGAAACTTCTCATAACCGCCTGACAATGCCTCTGATCCTTTGGCAAGAATACTTATATATAGGAAGTACCAGCGGCGTATCCACCATATTCTTGTCAAATTTTCATTGGTTTTATCAGTAAGTTATGATTAGTTCTATGTGACTCTAAAACATAAACAAACACAACAACCAAAGCTTGAGTCTAAATTCTGAAAGTATACGTATTTGAATGATGACAGTACCTCTCTCGTTTGTTATGATGAAGAGGTTAGTCTATGTAGAATTGAGACACAACCCAACTTCTTTAAATGATGAGACGGAGATACGTCGTGAGGTATGATGATATGAATGTTAAATCAATGAGTATAAAACAAAACTGAAATAGTAATTTGCATTAAGATTCTTGGATAAAATTTCCAATTTATAATTGAGGGACGTGAAGATTGAGATAACATAAAGAAAAGATAAAAACTAAGCGGTTGGAGTTGGATTCTTGATTTTTGGTGAAGAAAACTAGTTGGGTGGTTCGTTTGGGCTGTCATTATCTTCAACAGGATTGGCGTTGATGTTGTAAACTCTTCCTCTTGCTGGTGGCCTAGTGGTTAGGTTTTCTTGATTTGCTTGGTTAACTTGGTTTGCTTGAGCTTGGGCGTTTATGATGTTAACCAATCGAGGGCACGTGTTTCTAAAGTGGGTAGGGTCGCCACAATTGAAACAAGCTCGAACATATGGGAACATGGGGTATTGGGGTTGTTGATATGTTTGGATCATGTTTTGAGTAGGGGGTGAGGTTTGGTTTTGAGGGGTGCGGCAAACCTTGCTCAAATGACCATAACGTCCAAAATTCGCACATAGTCGACAAGGTAAGGTAGATGGATGGTGATAAAAACAGGTGTTGCATTGAGGGTGAGGTCCAAAGTAAGGTTTCTTATTTGGGTAAGTTGAGTGGGGTGCTACTTGAGTGATCGGGATAGCTTGAAGGGGTACGGCTTGTGAAGTTGGTTGATTGTGTTGGGTGACAGCAAAAATTTGCCCATCTCGTTTTCTCTTAGAAATGGGTTGTGAAGAGGATTCGGTTCGGGTGGAGTTTGAGGTTTCGGTTGATGTTTTATCCTTCTTCTTCTCCTCCGTGAAGTCTTTATTACGTATGCGGTTTTCGGTGAGCTCTGTAGCTAACTCCATTGCTGCTTCCAAAGTTGCAGGTGTGGTACTTATTACGGAGTCTTGAATTTTTGAAGAAAGACCTCGAATGTAGTGCTCGATCAAACGGTGGAGGGGAGTGAACAAGTTAGGGACCATTTGATTTAACTCAAGGAATCTCTTGTTGTACGTAGTGTGGTCGCCTTCCTTTTGTTTCAAAGAATAGAACTCATCCTCCAATTTCTTGATTTCGCTTCTTGGGCAAAACCGTCTTGTCATGATTTCCTTCAACTCTTCCCAAGTCAAAGTCATAGCATCTTCAACACCTCGTTTGGCCTTCTCTGTATTCCACCATGTAAGTGCTATTCCAAGTAAACGACCGGTAGCATATCGCACTTTGCGATCATCGGGGCAATCGCAATTTAGAAAAGTGTTTTCCATTTCCTCGAACCAATGGAGGAGAGCGGTGACACCTTCAGTCCCTTCGTATTTTGGAGGGTCGCAGGATTTGAAATGCTTGAAGGTGCATTTAGTGGTAATTGGGGGAGGGTTGACAACATTTTGATCTTCTTGATTGACGGAATTAGCGGTAAGGGCTTGTTGAACTTGAACTACAATGTTGGGTATTACGGCAGCCATTTGTTGAGCGATTTGGGCAGCCATGCGCTCGCGGGCTTTTCCTGATCTCATCTTCCTACGAGCGAGATTAGAAGACATCTACAAGGAATACATATCAAGAGTATGAGTTGGACGTTTTAGGGGTCATGTGTCGTATTTAGGAATGAACATTCATAAAATAAATATAGACTAATAAATCTACTACATCCATAGGATGTCTTGGGCTTTGCTCGTAATTGGGCCTTGCATGCCGCCATACTTCACCTTCGTAATCATGTGGGCCCCCATGATTACCGGGTTTTTCATATGGTTCGCATGTGTTAGCCTGATTACGTACACTAAAACCCGGAGAAAATCGAGAAATATGTATGTAACGTATGACATTCGGAATGTATCCAGGTGTGGACACGGTGACAACTCAGAGTGGGGTTAGTTCGAACGACGTTTGGTGTGGCATGCTTTGGCTTAATAGGTCCTTTGTACTCTCATCGTTAGTCCCCAGGTAGGCAAACTGGTCTGTTATATTGGATTTATACGAATGCCAACCTAGACAGGACGTTCCGACTACCGGTACTTGTACCCTTACAGTTACTACATGCCCGTTGCAGAACTCACTTTGATGAGATTTGAAAAATGAAAAATGCGACAAAATCTTGAATAACGGAAGTATGAAGATGATTTGAATATGTGAACACTGAAATATGTATGATGAATATGTATGTAAGTATGTATGTTTGACTGTAAGTATAATTCATTATGTATCACAAAATGTAATATTGGAAGTGTTTGCATGCATTTGTGTATGTAATAAATATGAAAGAAATAACATCATGAGTTTGCATGTAACCACATAAACAATTAAAATCTAACAAACTATAGTATAGGCTCTAAGGGCCTAATAACCTATCCTATATCCCTATAGTCAAAAGCTCTGATACCAATCTGTCACACCCCGACCCGCAGCGGAAAAAGGTGATCGGGGCATGATTGGGTTTTCATCAAAGCTCATGACATTTATTATAATGTTTCATATTTATTATTACAATTTAAAGGGAATCATACAATCAAATCATACAAGTACAACATGTTCTATACATCTTTCTAGACTTCATTATTTTTCTTCTAAGGCAATTTCCTATGTGTTCCTTGCTTCATCCTGTCCACCTGTATCATGTGTAAAAATTTTGGGTCAACAAAAGTTGGTGAGTGAACCTTGTTAAAAACATTTGATATTGATTTCTTATTGTATTTAATATGGAAAAATTGTGCAATAATCATATGTGAGCAAACGTATATAATCAAACAATAACAAACCACCTTGCATGAGTATATGACATGAATGATAATGTATATGTTGGCAACGTCACGTTCCGCTCATAGGTAATGGGGAACGGACGGCCTATGATGATGTATGTGCGATCAAGGCTCAATCAAACGGAGCCGATCGTATGTTGGCAACGCCTCGTTCACGCTCATTGGTAATGGGGAACGGTTCCGCTCATAGGTAATGGGGAACAGACGGCCTATGATGATGTATGTACTGAAAATGATAAATTTAATCTAAACATTAACCACACAAACAGTTGACACATATTGAATACACATTTGATCATGGATATGATGGATGCACAAGTGTTTAAATGTAATAAATAATAAGACACATGATACACCCCAAAAATGTGATTAAAACGGGGAATTTGTAGAGATTCACTCACAGTGGGGCGTTTCTTGGATTGATGATGAATGCGCACGAATTCGGATTTAATCGGCAACGGAACTAACCTAAATAATAACATAATAGTTCGATAAATAAATAAACTTTTATTTGAGATTAATATTTTTAATTAGTGTTCTTAATGGGATTGTTAGGTTTATTTTTGTGAGTTCAAGGAAATTTTCTAACTTTAAAAATATTATTTTTAAGAATTTTTAATTGATTTTTAAATAAAATAAATAAATAAAAGAAAATAAAAATTTTTGACTTTTTGACAATTTGACCGTTGACCAGTTGACCGTTGACCGTTTGACCGTTCGGACCGTGTTTATTATATGCGCTGAGTGAGGTTCGAACTCGTGACCTCTCGTATACGTGCACGCAGCTCTACCAACTGAGCTACGTGTCTAACCCGAAATATTTCTGTTTTTAATTATACTTATGTACTATTTAGATTTATCCAGAAATCATTTATTTTAAAAAGAATTTTAATTATATCGAACCGGTGCACATAACAGGTCTCGAACCCGGGACCTGTTGTTTAACGTTGCACACAGTGCCCCGCTGGACTGTGTGTCTAACCCGAAATATATTGAAGTTTAATTATACATATACACATACTAGCGCTAACATATTTTGATTTAAATAAAAGGCTAGGATAATTTCAGGGGCGGTGTAACTAACCGGATTCGAACTCGAGACTTCGGCTTCGTGTTGCACACAGCCCGACCAATTGGGCTGTGTGACTAACCCGAAGGATATAAGATTTTAATTAAATTTATATATTTACTAGATTATTTCGTTAACTGGTTTTAAAAAAAGTTGTGTATAATTGGCGAACCGAAAAGCATGTACAGACTCGAACTCGGGACCATGGCTTGAAGTTTGCACACAGTCCACCACTGGACTGTGTGTCTAACCCGTTTAAAAATCCGTTTTGAATTGAACCTATACGTTAACAGTGCTTCATCTTCTTTGTCACTTGAACAACCAGACTGTTAAAATCCGATTTCTTCGATTCATTAATCAATTCCTTTATTAAATCTTGAATAACTACATATGAGACTAATAAAAATGAGAGAGATTAGGCGTAAGATATACCAAACAGAGATCCCCTGTTTCTCCGGCGAGATTCCGATGACAGCAGGTTATTCCGGCGACGTGTAACTTGCGGCAGAGGATCTTCAGGAAGTTTCAGGTGAGTGTGGGTGACTTCGGTATGAGCTCTAGATGTCCTGTTTATAAAGTAAGGCAACAGTGGAATGGTTTCTTCGGTTTTCCGGCGATAACTCTCGATTAACTCGCAGAGAATTCCGGCGATTTCCGGTGAACTCCGGTGAAACAGAGACTTGTTTTCACAATGTGGTGAGGGTTTGGCTATGAATTGAACGAGATTTGGACTTGATAGTTAACATGTTCGACCGTTTCGGTCAAGAGATTCAATCCTCCTTCAGTTATGATTTTGATTGGTTCAAATGATTGATAA
Organism: Scalesia atractyloides; assembly: GCA_947069175.1. Taxonomy (NCBI): domain Eukaryota; kingdom Viridiplantae; phylum Streptophyta; class Magnoliopsida; order Asterales; family Asteraceae; genus Scalesia; species Scalesia atractyloides. Next base: position 25,209,021 of record CAMTDV010000020.1, read on the forward strand.
CCGATTTTTGGGTTAAAGGCAATGATTAAATCATCGGTTTTCCTTCGCGATTTTGAGTAATGCCGGCGGTTACAGATTTGCTGAAACTTTGAGATTCTCAGTTTTAGCCGTGGATCCTAAATAAAGTTTAATGGTTTCAGATTTAGCACATAAGTGTGTGTAGAGCAGTTGGTGTGTTAGTGTATTTGGCTTGTGGGCGACCCGGGTTCGAAACCCGGCGTCTGCCTTTATTTTTTTATCCATTATTTATTTGAAATTTTAAATTATGATTTTTAAATTCTAATATATTTATTAATTGTGTATTGTTTAAAATTAATTTGAGCATTAAATACGCAACAAAATTTATAACTGATTATTCGGTTTAATAAACGAAGCGGGTTTGGATAACCCGGTTTTTGACGGATGTTACACAAGCCGATTAAGGACCCGGCTCGTCCTTAGCCGAGTACCTTCCAACGAGCCGAGCCGTGTTGACGCGGCTCAGAGCCGTTTCCGTACCGTCACCTGGTGACGCGGCTTAGAGTCGTTTCCGCTGTTCCTGACGCTGCTTAGAACCTTGTTTAGGCGGGTTAGAGCCGTTTGTGACCTGTTGACGCGGCTTAGAACCGTTGCCGATGTTCTTGGACGCGGCTTAGAGACGTTTTCGCTGTTCCTGACACGGCTTAGAACCTTGTTTAGGCGGCCTAGAGCTGTTTGTGACCTGCTGACGCGGCTTAGAGCCGTTCCCCTTATTTCTATGAGCCTAAACCAGGTTTAAGACGTCTCAACGGCCTGTTCAAGCCGTTTTCATGCCCTGTTCAAGCCGTTTCCGTACCATCTTACATAATATAAATATTTAGGGGGTCTGTGTTTCAATTCTATCTCAAACACGAAAACATAGCAAAATGTGTTCCAAATTCATCCTGTATATCCATGCATGTAATCTGGGCCTGAGTGATATTATGTTCAGGTGTAATGCAGAGGCGGCTATCATAACAATGTTTTTCTTAGCTTTAAAATCAACGGTGTCCGGTTTGAACTAGAGAAGATGATGTTTTAATCATTATTATGTTTGGCAGTTCCACTACCTAAACCGTCAATGTCTCTTAAGCTTTAGGGTGCTTGATGAGAATAGCAACACATCAAAGTGTTAGCTAGATCTTACCTTACATCACCGAAGCTGCAGAATCATCGGAAGGTTTAGGAATTGGTCCATGTACTGAGTGTAGATGGAACTTACCAGTTGAAGACACACCTTTATCGTTGCTACATGTTTTGATGCAGAGTTGTCGAATTGTTCCGATTAGTTTTGTAGATGAAGTTATTCGTTATTTGGTGTATTCTAGTTTAAAAGTTGAATGTTTGTTTATTTTATTTTTTAGTTGTATTTTATTTTTATTTTTTGTATTCAATAATAATAAAGTTTTGTGATTGTATCAATTTTATCAATTTTACATGCAAAAACGTAATATAATTTAACACCCGTTTTATCTCTTATATGCATTTAATTAACCACCACCCACCCAACCCCACCCCACTCTTTCACCCCACTATAAATAGGCAGTCCACGACATTTTAACCTCAACTCACCCTAAACCCATGCCGTTTCACTGCCCTCCGTTTCACTGCCCTCCGTTGCAATCGTTGATCAATGGCTTCCAATTCTTTCCCATGGACTGAGGTTGAAGACATTGCCTTATACGAGGCATATTTTGAAGCCGTGTGTGAACCACGCCGTCGAGGTCAGCGTGGCCTGTGGGTCCGTGTTAAGCGTACTACTCGCAGCTTCGTGGCGTCGACAATAATAGAACCGTGGATGCCCTGTCTTATAGATTTCGGGTCATTCGCTTAGACTGTGAAAGGTTTGAGCAAATTTACCACGCCGTTGAGCTACTTGGGGGGGACCTTGGCGAGGATGACGTTAAGGAAGTCGCCCTCATCAACTACCGCCACGAATATGGGCATGATTTCACACACGTGACGGAGTGGGACACCATTAGGCTTTTTTTAGATGCGTAGTTTTTTCTGTTTATTTTTGTTTTTATGTAATTTTTTATATATTAATATAAATTGTGTGTTTATGTTTTTAATCTTATAAATCTATTAACAAAGATGACACTAGCATCCTGTCATGAAACTCGACATATTTAATATAAAAGAATTAAAGTGTGGTTATGAAACGGGTTAGACACTAGGGTTGCGTGCACACGAACTAGTGCACGCGAGTTCGAATCCCGGGCAGGGCCTTTGTTGGACCCGTTTTCAGTGTTTGAAGATGAAACTCTTTTTTTAAAGAAGAATAGTAGGACTTATATAAAAAAATTAAGATGTGGTTATAAAACGGGTTAGCCACGCAGCCCAGCGGTAGGGCTGCGTGCACAAAAATTATTGCACGCGAGTTCGAATCCCGGGTAGGGCCTTTGTTGGACCCGTTTTCAGTGTTTGAAGATGAAACTTCTTTTTTAAAGAATAATAGTAGGACTTAATATAAAATAATTTAAGTGTGGTTATGAAACGGGTTAGACACGCAGCCCAGCGGTAGGGCTGCGTGCACACAAACTAGTGCACGCGAGTTCGAATCCCGGGCAGGGCCTTTGTTGGACCTGTTTTCAGTGTTTGAAGATGAAGCTCTTTTTTTAAAGAAGAATAGTAGGAATTATATAAAAAAATTAAGATGTGGTTATAAAACGGGTTAGACACGCAGTCCAGCGGTAGGGCTGCGTGCACACAAACTATTGCACGCGAGTTCGAATCCTGGGCAGGGCCTTTGTTGGACACGTTTTCAGTGTTTGAAGATGAAACTTCTTTTTTAAAGAATAATAGTAGGACTAATATAAAATAATTTAAGTTTGGTTATAGAACGGGTTAGACACGCAGCCCAGCGGTAGGGTTGTGTGCACACAAACTATTGCACGCGAGTTCGAATCATGGGAGGTCCTTTCTTGGACCCGTTTTTAGAGTTTGAAGATGAAATTTCTTTTTTAAAGAATAATTAAGGACTTAATATAAAATAATTTAAGTGTGGTTATGAAACGGGTTAGACACGCAGCCCAGCGGTAGGGCTGCGTGCACACAAACTAGTGCACGCGAGTTCGAATCCCGGGCTGGGCCTTTGTTGGACCCGTTTTAGTGTTTGAAGATGAAACTCTTTTTTAAAAAAATAGACATATTTTATATACTTTAACATTCACGTCAATAAATAATAATAAAACTTTTGAATCATACGTAACTTTGCAACAGTTTGATAATATAATTATTTAACATTAGGTCGTAGCAAACAACCCCAAAAATACATTTATCAGCCATGAATCGTCTATATTATAAAAAAAATTGTCTCACGTCTCCAGTAATGTTGATTGGTTTGTCCGTAACGAGATGCTCCATAAGTATGCAAAGATAGACCGCTTCATTACTGGCGATTGATTGGTTTAAAATCACATAGTCCTCATTAAGCTCATGGGTTATGGTTTTTTCTGGTCTCCCCGTCTTTTTCCAGTACCGCAAATGCACCAACAAAGCTACTAAATACACTTTGGCCTTTGTCAACCTTGGGAGAATAGCAGATCTAAATTTGTTCCCCTCACAAACGTTTTCAAAGGGATAAAAAATTATAACCTAAGACGCCAACTCAAGGCGTGCCAAAAGCCATAAGTTATTTTCAAGCGGCAGCGGAAAAAACACGAAATCCACGTCGAAAATTGAAGGATGTGGGTTTACTTTACCATTTACATAACCAACAACGTTCTTAGGAACGGAGTCAAGTAGCTTGTCATATAATTGTGGTGGAAGAATTGTCCACCGCGAATTTAATGTGGGATCCCTTTGTAGTTTTCTACTTCTCCAAACCATTAGTCTGCCAACCCATCCTTCAATATGTTATTTATAAAATATTAGTTTAATATTAATAAAAGTAATAATATGTTTGGTAAAAACATTTAAGAAACTAACCATTGATGTTAGGTAGCCGTTACAACGAACGCCTAACAGTGTTCCCAAAATTTTTGGTCCAGCTCTACTGGGTCTGTGAAAACTGCCGAATAACAGAATGGGGAATCCCCATTACTGTAAAACGTGACAACATCTTTCGACCAATTATCAGTTTCGTCGTCTGGAATCGCCCATCTACCTTCTCTGTTCTGGTGTAAACTTTGTCTATTGTTAATAAAGTTTATTTTTTCTGACTCCTGAGGTCGTGAGGCTTCGGACGACGAACCGTCATCCGTCTGTTTAGGTGCTCTCCATTTCTTTAGTATCCACGATGATGCTTTGTTAACCGGTTGAGAGGAGTATACGCCCCAGTTACCTTTATCAGACATTCTGCGTTTCTGACGAACAAATTTACAAGTGACCCTGTATTTCTCCGTATTTAAGTAGGAAAAAATAAATAAATAAAATCCGACCCGTTTCAGTCAGAGCAGAGCCGTTTCCGAAATTCTGAGCCGTTTCACCTGACACGTGTGTCAGCGTCTAAGCCGTCATAACGGACACGTGTCAGCTTCCAGATTGTTGAGCCGTTTTAACTAACGCGAGCCGTCTCAGACACCTTTTTGAGCCGTTACACCTGACTTTAAGCCGTTTCAACTGACCCGAGCCATTTCAACTGACGTTGAGCCGTTTCAACTGACTTGTGAGCCGTTTCAACCATCGGTTTGAGTCGTTTCCACTGGTGGTTTGAGCCGTTTCAAGAATGTGTCAGCATTTTACACATTTTGTCTTACACGTTTCGGTGGTTCCCCCAACCGGACGCGTGTTTAAGCCGGGTGAACAACCATGTGCTCCTCCATTTAACTTGTTGCATTTGATTGTGCTAGAGAATACCGAGAATATTCCCTTCTTTATTTCTTGTTCAACCCGTTCAAGGTCTGAAGAAAACAACAGCTGTTTGGGACCACCCATCACGTTCAGGGACCACTTGAAAGTTTCGAAAATTCAACCCACACGTGAACATGCAAGATTGTTCTACCGAACCCCCTCTTTGCCCGGTAATAAGATAGTAATAAATATGTTTGTTCATATTTCTTTTTTTAAACTTTATAAACTTTATTTCTTAGTGTGAAGTGTTTTTGTATTGTTTAGATGACGACGGTTAAAGTCAGACAAAAGTGGTTGGTTTTAAAATATTTGAAGCAGATAATGACTCCTGGAATTGAGACCGCCATAAGGAAAACGTGCTTTGGACCCTATTTAGATAATAGGTGCACGTTATGTGATAGCCTTGTTTTAATCGGGGTTGTACAACTACAATTACCTATTAATAATCCCCATCTTGGTATTTCGTATTTTTAGGAGGTGAAATATTTACGTTCACACCTAAACAATTTTGTTTAATAACCGGGTTACGGTTTGGCCACAGTTCTTGGGCACCTGTAGATCACCAAAATTCTTTTAAAAACAGATTTTTTCCAGGCCGATCCCGAGTTAGTTTTTCAAAAATTATTGATTATTTAATAACGTGATGAGATATAACGATGAAGACGACACAAGAATATGTCTTCTAATGCTTATAGGTCAAGGTTTTCTGGGATTGCAAACAATAAATCTTATTGATAATTTTCTTTTACACCTTGTGGATGATTTGGAAGCTTTTAGACAATATCCATGGGGTAATTATTTTTGGGATAGTACATATAATGCTATATATAATTTGCACATGCGTCAAAAAAACGACACTAGCGGTTTTTCGTTATCGAGATTCGTATGGCCCTTCAAGGTACGCGTGATCCCTTCCCTTTATTATACATTCCTAAATTTTTTTGTTTAAATTATTAAAACAGCCATTTTACAGATGTGGATTTTGGAGGTATTCCCCGAATTCAAGGGTTCAAACGATTGGTTTGAATCTGAGACGATTCCCAAAATTTTGGGATTGGAGGGAAGGCCGTAAGTTCATGAAGGTTAAGGTGGACCGTATGCTTAAAAAGGCGGTAAAGGTGAAATAACTATATATTTAAAAGATATGAATGTGTATTATTTTTAATAATTTGTTGCCTTTAAAATCGCAGAAACGTGAATACAAGCTGCTTTCGTTTTTACTGGCCACGAATAATGAACTGATGTGCCCATGGTATATATCTAGTTCAGATTTTTTAGAAGCTGAACGTCACATATATGCTAATGCAATGGCGAGTGAAATACCGGTTGTCGAGGAACATCAAACGCGTACGGAATTTCCGGATCCAATTCCACCCCCTATGCACTCCCCTACCGCCGTTGTCCCACAACATGCAGTCACTTATGAACAATTTATTTGGTGATGATGCCACAAATCAAGGTTTCAAGCCTTCACCGGCCCGGCAGGAAATACCGCAACAGAATTTTTCTACCGGTCCGTCCATGTGTGGAGTTGATTATGACTGGTTTAAATCACTGCTGGACAAGAACAACCGGAAATTGACTGACATGATCAAGTCAGAGGTGTTGCATGCGTATCGTGGGGCCCCTGTCGGTACACCAGCCAATGCGCGAACATCACGAAGGGAGAGTGATAATGTATTTTTAAACTTGCCAATTTTTTTTATTTAAATACAATATAATAGTGACCTTTTAATGTTTCATGTAGGCTATTGCTGATTCTTTTGTCAACTACGACAATGTCTACCATGTCTCTATGATCCTGATTATAAACGATGGATCTGTAAGTTTTTACATGTTTTAGCATAACAGTTAATTATTATTATACGAATACGAAATGTCAACTCTTATGGATAAGCATTTTTTTAGAATGAGGATCCTGATATTATGAAAATGAGACGATTGGAAAAACTTGTGAAGCCCGCTGCCGCTTTGCTATCCCCATACGTAACGTATAAAACGTTAAAACAAAAACCAACAAGACAGTCAAATAATGAGGATATACAAATTTCTTTAATCGAGCAGTGGTATCCAAGTAGTGGCAATAAATATCTTTCACTATTAGCGGGTGGATGTGTCGATCCTGATTTCTGGGCGTCATTGCTGGGCAAGGACGGTAGTGGCTGGTTAAGCGATGATGTAAGCCTTGACGATCAATGGTGTATTGAATAATACATCCATTTATCTTGTAGAGTTTGTATAATTTTAGCGCGTTTTCGTTTCGATTTGTCAATAATTTATCTACTTTTAATCCAAACGCGTTTTGCAGGTCTTGGTTCGTGAAAACGGTTGGAAGGATAGGAAAAACGAGCGAAAATGGTGAAAAGAACCGAGCGGAACGTAAGTGGATCGGAAACAAGAAAACGAAACGCAAAACAGAAGTTACAACCCGGTCGCAGGGCGCGACCGGCACACATAGACTGTCACGCGGGGCGTGAGAGAGTGATAGTTATCAATCCGGAAACCACCTCGGTCGCGGGGCGCGACCGGCCTACCCAAACTCTCTCGTAGGGCACGAGAGAGGTGTTTATCTAGAAAGTTTCGAAACCTGGTTGAATGTGGACTTGTTTTGTTATTTAAAGATTCATTATTGAGGTAAAACACATATGGGGTAACCTTGGACGAACTAGGGCAGAATTGGAGCTACTTTCTGGAGATTTGAAGCTACAAGGAGTGGATCTAGGTTGTAGGGATTGTGGTGGTGCTCAAGGGAGTTCAAGGGGGGAGCTTGTCACGGTTTACCATACCAATCCTCACTTTGATTTCCTTGTTTTGATCAATCATGCTACCTTGTTATCAACTTTGTTTTAATTACTTTTCAAACATGTTTTTAGGTTAGATCTTATTCAGTTACTTAGGTTTTGGATGATGGATTTATGAAACTTTGATTTGTTTAATTTAATTTATGGTTTGAATATTTAATTGGTAAAGGTCACAACTCTAATGATCTAGTTAGGGTATTTGCATGATCTGGTTTGTTTGATGATTGTTTGGTTGTTTTGCATGAACTTAGATGGATGTCTTCCATAGAATAGGTTTATGTTACTGTGCGTGTTCTTAGGAATTCGTGAAGTTGTCGGTAAAATTGGCCAATAAAACCGGGGAGACAATTAAATTAACCATAAAATCAAACTTGTCATTATACCTAACTTGTTAATTGAGAAATTGCAATTAGTTGGCTGAATTAATGTGGTAAATTGTTAGGTTAGGGTTTTGAGAAATTCCCGAGTCTAATTTCCTTGTCATAATTAAATCGGTTAATCTAAACTAGAAAATTGTAGTTGGTCTAGGTTAATTATTGAGAGGTAATTAATAATTAGACACTTTACTAATATGAAAAGATGACTGAAAAGAAATCTTTAAGACCGGTAAATGAATAAAAAGGTTAGGTTATTGTAGGTGTCTTCCTGAGAAGGGTCGGGGGTCCTGTTTAATAAACCTAGACTTTGATATGTTAAGATCCCGGTAAAATATTCAACCAGATTAATTATTAAATTGAAGGAGTAGTAGTCTAGAATCTAACCTAGGTAACTAGTTCATTCTCTCTTGATTAAAATCTAAGAAGTCCCTAGAAGTTCATAGTTTGGTCATTCCACTTTAGTAGTTTTAGTTAAATTGATAATTTAGATTTGTTAATGACCCCCCTTTAAATTATACATAGTGTGTAATTGAGTCTAAATTAGTAGTCTTAGCAACTAGAGAGTCCTGTGGGTTCGATAATCCGGACTTACTTAATACTATTCTACAATTGATCGGTCCACTTGCCGGTTAGTAGTTTAGTATAGTTTAGGAGTCTAGAATATAATTTGAGTCTAGAATTAGGGTAATTTGTTTTGTTTTTAATTAACTACTTTTAGAACATCAAGTTTTTGGCGCCGTTGCCGGGGACTCTCTCATTGGCAATTGCGTTGATTACTCGATTTAGGCTTTTCTATTTATCTTGTGTTTATTTTGTATTCGTTTGTGTCGTAGGAGTCTAAGTTGTTTAATTATTTAATATTTAATTTTTGTATATATTTGAATTATTTGTGCTAACTTCTCGTGTTTGTCGTGTTTCCGGTTTAGTAGATGCCCCACACGCGCTCGCAAGGACCTCCGCCTAAGCCGCCGACGGACACGCCATTCTCCCCCGCACCAAAGGTAAGTGTTTCTTCCTCAACTTTTTCAAGTTCATCCCATTCCTTCGTACCACCCGATTTCAATTTTACACCTAAACCCTTATCACCCGGTTCTCCATCACCCCGTGTAGTCCATAGAAACGTAAGCCCACCACAGCCACCACCTAAATTCCACATGGCTGACAATAATAATCAGACCGTATACCAACAGGCCACCACCGGTTTCACCAAACTCACCCATTACCTTACCCCCCATGAACAATGACCGAGCATGGCAAATCCCTTCCTACATCATGACCGCCATCACTAACTCCTGCCAATTCCACGATCGTGATGATGAGGATGCGCCCGCACATATCAACCGCCTACCCGTCTATGTCATACATTCAATATGGAGGGCGCGGACCATGATGTCCGTTTTCTCCAAGTCTTTCCGTTCTCTCTCGGGGTCGGGCCACCATCTGGCTTGACTCCCAACCACCCGGTACTTTTTCTACTTGGGCTTCTCTATGGGATGCTTTCCTTAAGAAATACTTTCCACCCGCCAAAGCGTCCCGCCTTCGCGATCAGATCCATTCGTTTCGAATGGAGCTTGACGAGCCCTACCATCTAGCTTGGGAGCGGTTCCAAACTCTAGTATCCGGTTGCTCCCAACATAGTCTATCAGACTCGACACTTGTAGGGAAGTTCTACAACAGTCTCACCCCTGAGACCCATGCTCGATTCGACACCTCTGTTGGTGGCCACCTGATGGGAAAGAAAACAGTAGCCGAGTGCAATGACCTTTTCGAGAGATTTGCCCATTCTGATGTCAATTACAGCACTGCCGGCAGGAATTCAATTCCTGCTTCTCGTACACCTCCGGTTAACCGGGGTTTACACCAAGTTAGCTTGGAAGTTACGGTAGCTGCTGCTCTAGATAGCTTCAAGAGATAGGTCACGAAGGAGATACATGAGCTGAAGAAAAAGGTAGACAAGTGTGAGGTGTGTAGAGGGGGTCATGACACGCTAGAGTGTCCCACGCTCACTGTTGAGCAGGTTGAGTTTATCACCTGTCAGAACCGAGGTCCTATGAATCCCTTCAATAATAATACCTCCAATTATAATATAATCTGGCGTAATAATAATAATTATCGATCATCCGGTAATCCCCCTGGTTTCCAATCAGGCTCTTATCAGAATAGGGGGCAGGGTGTCACACCCCGACCCACAGCGGAAAAGGTGATCGGGGCATGATTGGGTTTTCATCAAAGCTCATGACATTTATTATAATGTTTCATATTTATTATTACAATCTTAAAGAAGATCATACAATCAAATCATACAAGTACAACATGTTCTATACATCTTTCTAGACTTCATTATTTTTCTTCTAAGGCACTTTCCTATGTGTTCCTTGCTTCATCCTGTCCACCTGTATCATGTGTAAAAATGGTTTTTGGGTCAACAAAAAGTTGGCGAGTGAATCCTATGAAAAACATTTAAACGTGTTTATTGTATTGATTATAAAATAAAGTGCATAACCACATATGAGTAAATGTAGATGTAAATTTATTCACAATACACATAATATTAAATATTGCACACACATACAACAATTGATTGTTTTGAGGCACGCGTTGTTCAACTCGTCTCCCACGAGGAACTGATGGGCCTAATGAATGAGTTTTGAGGCACGCGTTGTTCTACGAACTGATGGGCCTAATGAATGAGTTTTGAGGCGCGCGTTGTTCAACTCGTCTCCCACGAGGAACTGATGGGCCTAACAAATAATTTGCATACAACTTGACAATATGTAATACATAACAACAAACAATATTTACATTCTAAGTTTAGATCATAATATGGTATAGCACGAGTTTGAATAAGCGAATTGGTTTAAGCGACACATGATACACCCCAAAACATGAATAAAAAGGGGAATTTGTAATAATTCACTCACAGTGGGTGCGTTTCTTGGATTGATGATGAATGCGCACGAATTCGGATTTAATCGGCAAGGGAAAACTAACCTAAATAATAACATAATATTTCGATAAATAAATAAACTTTTATTTGAGATTAGTATTTTTAATTAGTGTTCTTAATGGGATTGTTCGGTTTATTTTTGTGAGTTCAAGGAAATTTTCTAACTTTAAAAATATTATTTTTAAGTATTTTTAATTGATTTTTAAATAAAATAAATAAATAAAAATATATAAAAAATGTTGACTTTTTGGGGTTGACCGTTGACCGTTGACCATTGACTTTGACTGTTGACTGTTGACCGGTTCGGACGTGTGTATGTATGCGCTGGGTGAGGCTCGAACCCGAGACCTCCCGTACGCGTGCACGCAGCTCTACCAACTGAGCTACGTGTCTAACCCGAAATATTTCTGTTTTTAATTATATTTATACACTATTTAATTTTATCCAGAAATCATTTATTTTAAAAAGGGTTTTAATTATGTCGGACCGGTGCACACAACAGGTCTCGAACCCAGGACCCGTTGTTTAGTGTTGCACACAGTCCACCGCTGGACTGTGTGTCTAACCTGGATAATATACTAATTTTTATTATACTTAACATCTTACAGCGAGTTGATCCGGTTCGGTTTAAAAAGAACATTTTTATTTCAGAGAGTGAGGTTGTGTCAGGGATCGAACTCGAGACGTGTGTTAATTGTTTGCACACAGTCCACCGCTGGACTGTGTGTCTAACCCGTTTATATAACTTGTTTTAATTAATCTTATAAACATCGTCGGCTTCGTCTTCTTCGCTCAAAGACTCAGACGACCGATATTCTTCTGTTCTTGATTGAGTCGTTCATCAAACATATTACTGGTTGAAATGTAATGAATAAAATGAGTTAAGGAATCGAATGTACCGATCAGACTGTATCTTCTCAGAATTCCGGCAATGGTCGTCGGCTCTGATTTGTGTACTCCGTCTGATTGAATCAATTAACATTTTTGATCGATTAGTTATGAAATTGGGTTACTAAACAAGGATTAACAGAAGGTTTGAATGATTATACCGATTCACAGCGTGATTTTGGAAAGTCCAGAGGTTTTCCGGCGAGTGTAGAATATTCCGGCTACGTCGTCTGGGATTGATTCTGGCTGATGGATTGAAGTTAGTAATAGTCTAACAATGGATTGAAACCGAAAGAGTCGAGGTATTTACCGTTTTGATGAAAGTCTCGGTTTTCCGGCGAAAGTCCAGTGATTGCAGAAAATCTCCGGCGAGTGAAATTGATTCGAGAAATGGTGCGATTTTGAGCGAAATGATTTCCAGAGGCTTGGGTGTGTATTTATAGGGAAGAATCACAATGAATTGGGTCTGATTTCAATCTTGATTCGTTGGTCAGCCTTTCTCCGGCGGTTATGACTGATGTCGCGAGATTAGACATTGGTTATAACCGATGTTGATGTTAATACATACGTTAAGTCAAAAGAAACCGTCGATAATTGGCGAAATTGTCGGAATTTCCGGCGACTGCGAATTGGGCACGCTGTTGACTGAATTCGATTTCGAGTTTTATTATAAATGTTATTTGTTTCACTGGATAGCACAAGTGAGTCAAGTGGCGGAGTGGTTAAGTCTTTGTGGTTTCATCCGGCTGACCTGGGTTCGAAACCCGGCAGCCTTCTTTCTTTTTTATTTATTTTATTTTCACTTTTTATCAATTATAGTTTTTAAATTCTAAATTGTTTATTAATTATGTATTGTTTAAAATTAAAAAAAATCATAAATACGCAACAAAATTTTATAACTTGATATTCGATTAATAACCGAAGCGGGTTTTGGAAACCCGTTTTTCGACGGATGTTACAGTATCCCCTACTTTTAGAAATTTCATCCCGAAATTTAAGTAGTGGTATGGTTGACTCGAAAAGAGGGTGGTTTTGGCAATTACATACTTAGAAGAGGGTTAAGAGTTTAAATTTTCATTTGAGGCGGTAACGTTCCTAGTAAGGGTTAAATACCCCGCTACAGGAATCGCTTTTTGTTGCCTAAAGTGTATGAATACGGAACATGGATACACAGAGTTGATTGACTAAGTATGATTTCATGCGCAAGAGTTTTTGATACGTTTGGAAAGATAAGGTTATATCCTAAAAACAAACTTTTACTACTACATGGAACTTCTCATAACCGCCTGACAATGCCTCTAATCCTTTGGCAAGAATACTTATATATAGGAAGTACCAGCGGCGTATCCACCATATTCTTGTCAAATTTTCATTGGTTTTATCAGTAAGTTATGATTAGTTCTATGATGTGACTCTAGAACATAAACAAACACAACAACCAAATCTTGAGTCTTAATTCTGATAGTATACATGTTTGAATGATGACAGTACCTCTCTCGTTTGTTATGATGGAGAGGTTAGTCTATGTAGAAGTGAGACACAGCCCAACTTCTTTAAATGATGAGATTGAAATACGTTCAGATGATATGAATGCTAAATCAGTGAGTATAAAACAAACTTCAACCAGGACATTACTAAATCCTACTTGGGACTTCTCATAACCGCCTGACAATGCCTCTGATCCTTTGGCAAGAATACTTTATATAGGAAGTACCAGCGGCGTATCCACCATATTCTTGTCAAATTTTCATTGGTTTTATCAGTAAGTTATGATTAGTTCTATGTGACTCTAAAACATAAACAAACACCACAACCAAAGCACGAGTCTAAATTCTGAAAGTATACATGTTTGAATGATGACAGTACCTCTCTCGTTTGTTATGATGAAGAGGTTAGTCTAAGTAGAAGTGAGACACAACCCAACTTCTTTAAATGATGAGATTGAAATACGTTGAGATGCATGATGATATGAATGTTAAATCAATGAGTATAAAACAAAACTGAAATAGTAATTCGCATTAAGATTCTTGGGTAAATTTCCAATTTATAATTGAGATACGTGAAAATTGAGATAACATAAAGAAAACATAAAAACTAAGCGGTTGGAGTTGAATCTTGATTTTTGGTGAAGGAAACTAGTTGGGTGTTTCGTTTTGGCCGTCATTATCTTCAACAGGATTGGCGTTGATGTTGAAAACTCTTCCTCTTGCTGGTGGCCTAGTGGTTAGGTTTTTTTGATTTGCTTGGTTAACTGGGTTTGCTTGAGCTTGGGCGTTTATGATGTTGACCAAACGAGGGCACGTGTTTCTAAAGTGGGTAGGGTCGCCACAATTGAAACAAGCTCGAACATATGGGAACATGGGGTATTGGGGTTGTTGATAGGTTTGGATCATGTTTTGAGTAGGGGTGAGGTTTGGTTTTGAGAGGTGCGGCAAACCTTGCTCAAATGACCATAATGTCCACAATTCGCACATAGTCGACAAGGTAAGGTAGATGGATGGTGATAAAAACAGGTGTTGCATTGAGGGTGAGGTCCAAGGTAAGGTTTCTTATTTGGGTAAGTTGAGTTGGGTGCTACTTGGGTGATTGGGATAGCTTGGAGGGGTACGGCTTGTGAGGCTGGTTGATTGCGTTGGGTGACAGCGAAAAATTGCCCATCTCGTTTTCTCTTAGAAATGGGTTGAGAAGGGGATTCGGTTTGGGTGGAGTTTGAGGTTTCAGTTGATGCTTTATCCTTCTTCTTCTCCTCCTTGAAGTCCTTATTTCGTATGCGGTTCTCGGTGAGCTCTGTAGCTAACTCCATTGCTGCTTCCAAAGTTGCAGGTGTGGTACTTATTACAGAGTCTTGAATTTTTGAAGGAAGACCTCGAATGTAGTGCTCGATCAAACGGTAAAGGGAGTGAACAAGTTGGGAACCATTTGATTTAACTCGAGGAATCTCTTGTTGTATGTGGTGTGGTCGCCTTCCTTTTGTTTCAAAGAATATAACTCATCCTCCAATTTCTTGATTTCGCTTCTTGGGCAAAACCGTCTTGTCATGATTTCCTTCAACTCTTCCCAAGTCAAAGTCATAGCATCTTCAACACCTCGCTTGGCCTTCTCTGTATTCCACCATGTAAGTGCTATTCCAAGTAAACGACCAGTAGCATATCGCACTTTGCGATCATCGGGGCAATCGCAATTTAGAAAAGTGTTTTCCATTTCTTCAAACCAATGGAGGAGAGCGGTGACACTTTAGTCCCTTCGTATTTTGGAGGGTCGCAGGATTTGAAATGCTTGAAGGTGCATTTAGTGGTAATTGGGGAAGGGTTGACAACATTTTGATCTTCTTGATTGACGGGATTAGCGGTAAGAGCTTGTTAAACTTGAACTACAATGTTGGGTATTACGGCAGCCATTTGTTGAGCGATTTGGGCAGCCATGCGCTCGCGGGCTTTTCCTGATCTCATCTTCCTACGAGCGAGATTAGAAGACATCTACAAGGAATACATATCAAGAGTATGAGTTGGACGTTTTAGGGGTCATGTGTCGTATTTAGGAATGAACATTCGTAAAATAAATATAGAATAATAAATCTACTACATCCATAGGATGTCTTGGGCTTTGCTCGTAATTGGGCCTTGCATGCCGCCATACTTCACCTTCGTAATCATGTGGGCCCCCATGATTACCGGGTTTTTCATATGATTCGCATGTGTTAGCCTGGTAACGTACACTAAAACCCGGAGAAAATCGAGAAATATGTATGTAACGTATGAAGTTCGGAGTGCATCCAGGTGTGGACACGGTGACAACTCAAAGTGGGGTTAGTTCGAACGACGTTTGGTGTGGCATGCTTTGGCCTAATAGGTCCTTCGTACTCTCATCGTTAGTCCCCAGGTAGACAAACTGGTCCGTTATATTGGATTTACACGAATGCCAACCTAGACAGGACGTTCCGACTACCGGTACTTGTACCCTTACAGTTACTACATGCCCGTCATAGAACTCACTTTGATGAGATTTTGAAAAATGAAAAATGCGACAAAATCTTGAATAACGGAAGTATGAAGGTGATTTGAATATGTGAACATTGAAATATGTATGATGAATATGTATGTAAGTATGTATGTTTGACTGTAAGTATAATTCATTATGTATCACAAAATGTAATATTGGAAGTGTTTGCATGCATTTGTGTATGTAATAAATATGAAAGAAATAAACATCATGAGTTTGCATGTAACCACATAAACCATTAAAATCTAATCAACTATAGTATAGGCTCTAAGGGTCTAATAACCTATCCTATATCCCTATAGTCAAAAGCTCTGATACCAATCTGTCGCACCCGGACCCGCAGCGGAAAAGGTGATCGGGGCATGATTGGGTTTTCATCAAAGCTCATGACATTTATTATAATGTTTCATATTTATTATTACAATCTTAAAGAAGATCATACAATCAAATCACACAAGTACAACATGTTCTATACATCTTTCTATACTTCATTATTTTTCTTCTAAGGCACTTTCCTATGTGTTCCTTGCTTCATCCTGTCCACCTGTATCATGTGTAAAAATGGTTTTTGGGTCAACAAAAAGTTGGCGAGTGAATCCTATGAAAAACATTTAAACGTGTTTATTGTATTGATTATAAAATAAAGTGCATAACCACATATGAGTAAATGTAGATGTAAATTTATTCACAATACACATAATATTAAATATTGCACACACATACAACAATTGATTGTTTTGAGGCACGCGTTGTTCAACTCGTCTCCCACGAGGAACTGATGGGCCTAATGAATGAGTTTTGAGGCACGCGTTGTTCTACGAACTGATGGGCCTAATGAATGAGTTTTGAGGCGCTCGTTGTTCAACTCGTCTCCCATGAGGAACTGATGGGCCTAACAAATAATTTGCATACAACTTGACAATATGTAATACATAACAACAAACAATATTTACATTCTAAGTTTAGATCATAATATGGTATAGCACGAGTTTGAATAAGCGAATTAGTTTAAGCGACACATGATACACCCCAAAACATGAATAAAAAGGGGAATTTGTAATAATTCACTCACAGTGAGTGCGTTTCTTGGATTGATGATGAATGCGCACGAATTCGGATTTAATCGACAAGGGAAAACTAACCTAAATAATAACATAATAGTTCGATAAATAAATAAACTTTTATTTGAGATTAGTATTTTTAATTAGTGTTCTTAATGGGATTGTTTGGTTTATTTTTGTGAGTTCAAGGAAATTTTCTAACTTTAAATATATTATTTTTAAGTATTTTTAATTGATTTTTAAATAAAATAAATAAATAAAAATATATAAAAAATGTTGACTTTTTGGGGTTGACCGTTGACCGTTGACCATTGACTTTGACTGTTGACTGTT
The DNA here is from genome assembly GCA_947069175.1 of Scalesia atractyloides. NCBI lineage: Eukaryota > Viridiplantae > Streptophyta > Magnoliopsida > Asterales > Asteraceae > Scalesia > Scalesia atractyloides. Next base: position 25,226,218 of record CAMTDV010000020.1, read on the forward strand.
GACCGGTTCGGACGTGTGTATGTATGCGCTGGGTGAGGCTCGAACCCGAGACCTCCCGTACGCGTGCACGCAGCTCTACCAACTGAGCTACGTGTCTAACCCGAAATATTTCTGTTTTTAATTATATTTATACACTATTTAATTTTATCCAGAAATCATTTATTTTAAAAAGGGTTTTAATTATGTCGGACCGGTGCACACAACAGGTCTCGAACCCGGGACCCGTTGTTTAGTGTTGCACACAGTCCACCGCTGGACTGTGTGTCTAACCCGTTTATATAACTTGTTTTAATTAATCTTATAAACACATCGTCGGCTTCGTCTTCTTCGCTCAAAGACTCAGACGACCGATATTCTTCTGTTCTTGATTGAGTCGTTCATCGAACATATTACTGGTTGAAATGTAATGAATAAAATGAGTTAAGGAATCGAATGTACCGATCAGACTGTATCTTCTCAGAATTCCGGCAATGGTCGTCGGCTCTGATTTGTGTACTCCGTCTGATTGAATCAATTAACATTTTTGATCGATTAGTTATGAAATTGGGTTACTAAACAAGGATTAACAGAAGGTTTGAATGATTATACCGATTCACAGCGTGATTTTGGAAATTCCAGAGGTTTTCCGGCGAGTGCAGAATATTCCGGCTACGTCGTCTGGGATTGATTCTGGTTGATGGATTAGTAATAGTCTAACAATGGATTGAAACCGAAAGAGTCGAGGTATTTACCGTTTTGATGAAAGTCTCGGTTTTCCGGCGAAAGTCCGGCGATTGCAGAAAATCTCCGGCGAGTGAAATTGATTCGAGAAATGGTGCGATTTTGAGCGAAATGATTTCCAGAGGCTTGGGTGTGTATTTATAGGGAAGAATCACAATGAATTGGGTCTGATTTCAGTCTTGATTCGTTGGTCAGCCTTTCTCCGGCGGTTATGACTGATGTCGCGGGATTAGACATCCGTTATAGCCGTTGTCGATGTTAATACCGTCGATAATTGGCGAAATCGTCGGAATTTCCGGCGACTGCGAATTGGGCGCGCTGTTGACTGAATTCGATTTCGAGTTTTATTATAAATGTTATTTGTTTCACTGGATAGCACAAGTGAGTCGAGTGGCGGAGTGGTTAAGTCTTTGTGGTTTCATCCGGCTGACCCGGGTTCGAAACCCGGCAGCCTTCTTTCTTTTTTATTTATTTTATTTTCACTTTTTATCAATTATAGTTTTTAAATTCTAAATTGTTTATTAATTATGTATTGTTTAAAATTAAAAAAAATCATAAATACGCAACGAAATTTTATAACTTGATATTCGATTAATAACCGAAGCGGGTTTTGGAAACCCGTTTTTCGACGGATGTTACACAGGGTCATTACAATAGTGGAGGTTCAGGTCACACCAGTCAGTTTAGTGGAGGGGGTTCAAATCAGGAGGGTCAGACTAGGAGTGGAGGGTTAAGACGTAGTCTAGATAGGATCGAAGAGCTGTTATCTCAACTAGTTGTCAAAGATCAGGCTACTTAGAAAACTCTCGCGGAGCATGATCTGCTCTTGAAAAATCAACAGTCCGCGCTCTTAGATCTGCAGAGGTCGGTCGGTAGTATCGCTAAGCAGCTGCAAGAGCAGCCACACGGCCAGTTCACGGGTAATACCCAACCCAACCCCGCGAACCAACACGCGAAAGCCATTACTACGCCCAGTGGTAGGACTCTAAAGGAGGTAGGTAGAGAGGGTGTAGAGGTAGAGGTAGAGGAGCGAGATGAAGAAGTCGAGATGGAGGCTCCACCCAGGGTGCACACCAGGTTAGACCCAGCAAGTACCGCACCAGCCAGTGGACCTTCAGATGAGAGTAGGGGAGGGAGAAAACCGGTAGAGGTTAGGCCATCACCGATCATAGACACTTCACGCCTACCCTCCCCAGCACGTCTGAAGCAGCAGAAATATGCCAAGGAATACGGGAATTTCCTTGACATGTTTACTCAGTTGAAAATCAATCTCCCGTTTATCGAGGCCCTCCAGCATATGCCTAAATATAGTTTTTAAAAGATCTTTTAAAATGTAAAGATAGGTTGGTGGAGCTTTTGAATGTCCCATTGACTGGAGGGTGTTCCGTCGTGGTTTTAAACAAGTTGCCCGAGAAATTGACTGATCCGGGTATCTTTACGATTCCATGCCTATTCGGCGGCTCCATTGCTCCAGCTCATGCTCTAGCCGATCTCGGGGCAAGCATAAACCTGATGCCTTTCTCACTGTACGAGCATTTAGGTCTAGGGGAGCTCACCCCTACGCGCATGTCTCTGTCATTAGCCGATAGGTCGGTTAAGTACCCGAGGGGAATCGTAGAGAATTTGTTGGTTAAAGTTGACAGATTTGTCTTTCCTGTAGACTTCGTCATCCTCGATATGGAGGCCAACGAGAAGGTTCTCATCATCTTAGGTCGCACATTTCTGCGCACCGCAAAAGCGCTCATAGATGTTCATGATGGGAAAATCACTCTTCGAGTCGGTGACGAGAACGTTACATTTGAGATCGCAAGGTCGATGCAACACCCGAGTGGTGGCGACAACGATAGGGGCCCTTGTCACTCCGTATACTTCCTCAACTCATTCATTTCGTGCGTTGATCATTGTTAGACTATATTAACGGAGCCGACTTTGTGAATGAGAGTTTAGTACCCGAGGAGAGTGACAGTGAGGATATAGGGGACGATGTCTTCGAGATTCCGAGACTCTAGATTTCTGTGAGGTGAGTGCTGCTACTGAGAGCACATAATTGTGGAAACCAGCAGCTGTGGAGCTTAAGGTTCTCTCGTCTCATTTAGAATACACGTTCCTCGGTGATAATTCAAGCTTACCCGTAATCATTTCTTCGAAATTGTCAACGAAGGAGAAGGAGCATTTAATCGAGGTCCTGAAGTCAAATAAAAAGGCCATCGCATGGAAACTGTCTGATATCAAGGGGATTAGCCCTACCTTCTGTACTCATAGGATCCTCATGGAGGACGTATTTAATCCAGTAGTGCAGCCACAACGTCGTCTGAACCCGAATATGCAAGAAGTTGTAAAGAAAGAGGTGCTTAAGCTGATGGAGGCTGGTCTCATCTATCCGATCTCCGATTCCGCATGGGTAAGCCCCACTCAGGTCGTTCCCAAGAAGGGGGGAATGACAGTGGTTATGAACGAAAAGAAGGAGCTTATCCCATCGCAAACAGTCACGGGCTGGAGGGTGTGCATAGACTATCGTACATTAAACGACTCCACCCGTAAGGACCACTTCCCGCTCCCGTTCATCGATCAGATGCTGGAGTGACTCGTAGGATAGCAATTCTATTGCTTTCTTGACGGCTTTTCAGGTTACTTTCAGATCCCGATTGCTCCCGAGGATCAAGAAAAGACAACCTTCACATGCCCGTATGGTACTTATGCGTATCGCCGCATGCCGTTCGGGTTATGTAACGCTCTGGCTACTTTCCAGTGCTGCACGGTAGCCAACTTTCAGGACATGATCGAAACCTCCATGGAGGTTTTCATGGACGACTTCTCTGTCTATGGACACACCTTTGATCAATGTCTTACTCACTTAGATGCAATGATGAAACGGTGTGTCGAGACGCGACTGATGCTCAACTTGGAGAAATTCCACTTTATGGTGACAGAGGGCATAGTACTAGGGCACAAGATTTCACGAGCAGGGATAGAGGTCGATCGGGCGAAAATAGATACTATTAGCAGACTCCCTCCACCGACTAGCGTCAACTCCATCCGCAGCTTTCTCGGTCATGCGGGCTTCTACCGACGGTTTATTCGTGATTTTTCAAAGATCACTCGCCCCATGACTCGACTTCTCGAGAAAGATGTACCCTTCGTCTTCGATGACGAATGCTTAAAAGCTTTCACGATCCTTAAGGAGAAACTAATGAGTGCTCCTATCCTCGTCTCACCCGACTGGAGCTTGCCTTTCGAGCTCATGTGTGATGCGAGCGATTATGCTGTGGGTGCCGTTTTGGGTCAGAGACGGGAAAAACATTTCCACCCTATTTACTATGCTAGTAAAACCCTCAATGACGCATAGAAGAACTACACCACTACAGAGAAGGAGCTTTTAGCAGTGGTGTTCGGGTTTGATAAATTCCGCTCTTACCTTGTCCTGTCCAAGACCATCGTCTTTACGGACCATGCGGCTCTGTGTTTCCTTTTCCAAAAGAAGGACGAGAAGCCTCGTCTCATTCAAGGATTCTCCTGCTTTTCGAGTTCGACATAGAGATTAGAGATAAGAAGGGAGCGGAGAATGTGGCTACTGACCATCTATCCCGACTAGAGGATCCTAGTAGAGAAGAAATTAGGGAAGAAGAGATCGGTGATAGATTTCCCCACGAATCAGTAGAGTTTGTGACAGCAGAAAAGGAGGGAATGTCGTGGTTTTCCAACTTCGCGAATTATCTAGCGAATGGAGTGGTACTGAAGGGGATAACCACGCAGCAGAAGAAGAAATTCTTCCGCGATGTCAAGCGTTATATCTGGGACGACCCATTTCTATTTCGGGTAGGGGGAGACTGAATTTTGAGGTGCTGCGTGAGTCGAGAAGAGGGGGCAGAGATATTGAGGCATGTGCATGAGGGACTGACAGGAGGTCACCATGGTCCACACGTCACCGCACAGAAGGTTTTTGATTGCGGTTTTTATTGGCCATCAGTTGTGAAAGATGCCCTAGAGTTTGTGAAGACGTGTGATCGTTGCCAGCGTACCGGCAACATCTCATCCAAGGACGAGATGCCCCAACATCCCATCCAGATTCTTGAAGTCTTTGATGTTTGGGGATTGACTTCATGGGACCGTTTCCCGTCTCTAGCGGGAACCGGTACATCCTCGTGGCTATTGATTATGTTTCCAAGTGGGTTGAAGCTCAAGCTTTACCCACAAATGATGCCCGAGTGATGGTGAGATTCTTAAAGAAATTGTTCACCCGTTTTGGTACCCCACGAGCCATTATCAGTGACCGTGGCACGCACTTCTGCAATGCCGTCATGGAAAAGGCATTGGCGCGCTACGGTGTCTCTCAGCGCCTCTCCACCGCTTATCATCCGCAGACTAGCGGTTAAGTGGAGAACGCGAACAGGGGGGTAAAACGGATCCTAGAGAAGACGGTAGGTAAGAGTCGAAAGGACTGGTCCGACAAGTTGGACGATGCTTTATGGGCGTTTCGCACCGCCTATAAGACACCACTAGGCACCACGCCCTTCATGATCGTTTATGGTAAAGCCTGCCATCTCCCGGTTAACTTAGAGCATAGGGCACTGTGGGCATTGAAGACCGTAAATTTGGACCTCACTGAAGCGACCAAGCGACGATTCTTTCAAATTCACGAGTTAGAGGCACTTCGGGATGCGGCGTATGAGCGGTCATGGAGCTTGAAGGAGAAAACCAAGGCATTGCACGATCAGAGATTGAAGAATGCGAAGGAGTTTCAAATCGGCAACAAAGTGCTTCTATATAATTCGCGATTGAAACTGTTTGCGGGAAAGCTGAAATCAAAGTGGTCCGGCCCATACGTGGTAAACGAGGTATTCCCGTATGGAACTATCGAGCTGAAAGATGAAACCGACGGAGGGACATGGTAGGTCAACGGGCATCGCTTGAAACATTATTTAGGAGGACCGCTAGATCCCACCGAGACGGAGGAGACTCCTCTCGAAGTTCCACCTCAGGCCGCGTAGATTCTCGGGTTTCGGCTCGAGTATAGAGTGTGTAAAGTTTGGTAGTTAGTTACATTTTGTGTTTTCATTTAATTCATGTTTCGTATTTTGTGTATTTGTTTGTGGGTCGGTTTAGTTGGTTTGTGTAGGTCATATCACGCATCAGTCATGGAGCACGGACGATTGCAGGTACGTTTGATAAATCCGGTAGAACGAGTGTGACTCCGTAAACTTAAGAGCCAACATGATAGTTTCTACAATCAAAAAAATTTCTAAGGCATTAAACTTGAACAAAGAAGAAACTTTCTGTGAAAACAGGTCTCTCGCGGGGCGCGAGAGAGGCACAAGCCTGCTCGGTCGCAACCCGTGAGACACCATGAAATCCTGGAATCCTCACTCGCTTGCGGGGCGCGAGAGACTTAGCAGTCTCTTTCGCGGCCCGCGAGAGACCATATCTGCACATAAAAAACCCTAGCCACCATTTCTCACATCTTTCCCAACTTTCTTCACCATTTCCCTTACGGTTTTCACCCTATTTTCACCAAAACTTCACCATTTTCAACCCAAAATTACTGAAATCTCCCACATTTTCTTCACTACATCAATCCTCACTCATCCTTATGTGATTCCACCCGGTTTTCAGCCTTCTACTCGCATTTCACCGGTGTTTTAAAGTTTCAATTTTTGTGCACTAGTCTTACAGATCTACAACAAGGTATGGTTTTTCGTAACTTTTATGCTTACATTCTGTATTATCTATCTCGTTGTTGCGGTTATTTTGATGATTGATATTGTGCTAGTTGTCTGTTCGGTTAAGTTTGGGTTGGGTTCAACTGGGTTTCACTTTTGTTTTGATAGTGGTACTGGTTATATTTTGTGGATAGATTATGTACATGCAGGGTGTCTTTAGCGGGTTTGGTGCGATCCAACATTGAGTGTGGGGATGAGGGTTGGCTAACTTTATTTAAAAAAAATCTGATTTTTTTAGAAAGTCAACCGTTAGTTCTGCCATGATTTAAACTGTTTTATCTTTCATTATACACTCAATGTGGGCTCGTATCTTGGCACCTCGGTTTAATTGAGGATAATTAAAGTGCCGAGAGGGGGGTAGTTGTTTGGTTGTTTGGTTTTTTATATGTTTTTCGGGGGGTTAGTAACATCTGATAGGTCATGCACATAAGATTCGGTCTCGCCCGTACTCAATCTTCATTCGAGCGAGATTCGTTTTTTATAAAATTATAATGTTACACTCTTTTCAAATGTATCTTAATCATTGTCACACCCCGACCCGCAGCGGAAAAGGTGATCGGGGCATGATTGGGTTATCATCAAAGCTCATGACATTTATTATGCGTTTCATATTCATTAAATACAATTTAATGGAAATTTACAATAAATGTTACAACATGTTCTAACTATCAATCTAAGCGTCTTTGTTCTCTTCTAAGGCATTTCCTATGTTTTCCTTGCTTCAACCTGTTCACCTGTATCATGTGTAAAAGGGTTTTTTTGATCAACATAATGTTGGCGAGTGAATCCTATGGAAAAACATTTGAACAAGTTTATTTAAATTGATTATGAAATATGTGCACAACCAAACATGAGTAAAAATAGATGTAAACTTATTCAACAATCATAAGATATTAAATAAAGCACACATGAACAATAATGGAACATTTAGAGGCACGCGATGCTCAACTCGTCTCTCACGAGGAACTGAGGGGCCTAATGAATGAATTGCATAAACATGATAATATGAATGACACAACTACAAACAATATAAACTCAATGATACACACATGAACAACAATGAATTTGATTTGAGGCACGCGTTGTTCAACTCGTCTCCCACGAGGAACTGATGGGTTTAATGAATGAATTTCATATAATTTGACAAATGAAATAAGGAATCACAACAATATAAACAATCTAAGTTTAGATCATGACATGGTATGGCACAAGTTTAAATAAACAAGTTTATTATTTGAGACACATGACACACCCCAAAACGTGTAATTAAAAAGGGGAGTTGTAAGATTCACTCACAGTGGGTGCGTTCGGTTGATGATGTTGAATGCACGCGAAGTGGTTTTAACCACGAGTGAGATTAACCTAGATAAATCGCATTATGGTTTGGTAAGTAAACGGATTTTATTAATCTATTTTAGTAGGATTGTTGGGTGTATTTTTGTGAGTTTAAGGCTATTTTCTAACCTTAAAAATGTTATTTTTAAGTATTTTTAATTGATTTTAATTAAAATAATTAAATAAAAATAATAAAAAAATTTGACTTTTTCTGCTACAGTGACCGTTGACTTTGACCGGTTTGACCGGTTGACTGACCGTTGACCGGTTCGTATGCGTATTGTTGTGCGCTGAGTGAGGCTCGAACCCGAGACCTCCCGTACGCGTGCACGCAGCTCTACCAACTGAGCTACGTGTCTAACCCGTCATATATCTGTTTTTAATTATATTTATATATTAATTAATTTAAACAGAAAATCCTTTTATTTAAAAACGATTTAATTTGATTCGGACGGTGCGCTCCACAGGTCTCGAACCCGGGACCTGTGGCTTATACTAACACACAGTCCACCGCTGGACTGTGTGTCCAACTTGTTAACTTTACTGATTTTTATTATACTTAAACACAAATTAGTTATTTCCTTTTCTGTCTTATTTTAAAAAATAGATAATTGTCCGGGTCGATGCAGCAGACTGGACTCGAACTCGCGTGCTTTGATTAAACATACACACAGTCCACCACTGGACTGTGTGTCTAACTTGGTTATCTTTCCGGTTATTAATATACTTAACATATATCAGTATGACTCCGGTTCGGTTAATAAAAAAAATCATTTTTATTAAGGCCGCGTGTGTGGAACAGGATTCGAACTTGAGACGTTAGTGTTTATTGTGCACACAGTCCACCGCTGGACTGTGTGTCTAACCCTAGTAATATCTTGCTTTTAATTATACTTAAACATTACCGAACATCGTCTTCTTCACTGGTTTTAACCAGAATCGGAAATCGACTGGTTCGATGATTAAAACATGTTCTTTAGTGACAGAGGGTTAATTACAAGTGAGATTACATAAAAAGAATGAAGAAATTAAGCGTGAGGTATACCGATTGAATTCCTCTGTTTCTCCGGCGAAACTCCGGCGACAACAATCCCTTCCGGCGACGTGGGTCTTGCAGCAGCGAATCTTCAGAAAGTTTGAAAAAGGTATGGGTGACTTCGGTATAAGTTCAAAGGGTTTAGTAAGGCTCAGAAATGGGGAAACCGGTTTTCCGGCGATGAGCAGAGATATTCCGGCGAGTGAGTTTTCGCCGAGAAAGGGTGTGGTTTTGAGCGAAAATGTTTGCAGAGGTTCGAGGTGGTTTTTATAGGGCAAATTATCGAAGAACTTGGTCTGATTTCCGACTGGATTCATTGGTTTGAATTTCTCCGGCGGTTATAACTTTGGTCGCGGACTCAGACGTCGGTTCTTAGTAAATGTTTACGTTATAACGGAAGATGTCGTTAAAACTCGCGAGATTGCCGGGATTTCCGACGACTGAACTTTTGGGCGCCGGTTTTTGAATTCGGAAAGTCAAGATATGAATTAAATGATCTCAACACTTACCAAATAACATCAGTGGCGCAGTGGTTTGTGTGTTGAGTGTTAAGTCTGTTTGTGAGCCGGTTACTGACCCGGGTTCGAAACCCGGCAGAACCAAAATATTTTTATTTTGCGATTTTTAACAGTTTTTCAAAAACTAATTATATATTCCCGTATAATAATTGATTATGTATCGTTTAAAATTATTTTGGGCATTTAATTCGCAACGAAAATTTTAACTGACTGTTCGGTTGATAAAAGGAGCGGGTTTGGTAAATCCGTTTTTTGACGGATGTTACAATCATGAGGTAAATTGTTTATCTGTTGCAGACCATGACCGCGAATGAAATACTATACGGTCGTTTGTTTCTATGTGGTTGCTTTCTTTCTAAGGTCATGCTTGTCTTACTTGTTCTTTTTGCAGATGTCAGGAGAAGGTAGCTCGAGCAGGGCTGGAAGGAAGAGAAGGGGACCAACGCCTCGTCAGAGAGGTGACCCCTCTGATTCGCCACAACAACCCTCTTACATCGGCAGGCGCAGAATCAGATATCGGGGAGAAGGTGTCCCCCACGGGAAAAGTACGCGAATCGTGGACACCCCTCTCTTGCAGTTCGATTTAGACTCCCACGAGTGGGAGAGGCTCTCAAATTTGGTCACTTGTGAGTTGCTACCTTACAGGAGAATTGATTGGGAGTTGATTGATAATTTGGGTCAGAGGGGTCGGATCGAGCAGTTATTAGGAGATAAGTTCCGAAGGGTGCTAGATTGCGGAGCGAGACAATACAAGGAAATCACTTATGAGTTGCACTCCACTTTCGAATACCAACAGGGGAAGTTCAACGAGAATGACGCGGTTTCTTTTGACTTGGGGAGGCAAGTATTTGAGATGACAATCCCACAATTTGCGGTGGCTTCGCAAATATACACAGATGAGGAGGTTCAGTCACCGGACTTTGCCACGAGCCTGCAGGGTGTCTTCAAAAGGAGGCACCCCCATAGTGTCCAAACAGACGAGCTCGCCAGATTTTGGGGTACTATCTCTTCTGCCCCGTACTCAAACAACATGGTGGCGAGTGATATTACTGATCCCATTCACTGGTTTCTCCAGAAGATTCTTGCTGCTACGTTGGTTGGGAGAGGACAGGGGGACAATAAGGTCAACCAGGTGAGTTTATTTTGTCTGATATGTATGGTAGAGGGACGGCCAGCAAACCTGGCCACAATATTTGCTTGGTCAATGAAGCGACTGTGGAGGGGGGCCCCGGGGCAAGGGTTTATTGCGGGCCCTTGAGTACATGCTTGGCTGAGAGCCTAGGGATGTTCGACATATATCCCCAGGACAAAATGAGAGAAGGCCTCGCCCCCTGTTTCATGAGCATCAGAGATCTCCAGGCTGCCGGAATTCTTACAACCCAAGAGCCTGTTAGCTGGATACCAGCCCGCCAGGGACCGCAAGTGCAACCGCCTTCCGGATCCGAAGCTACATCTTCTATGCAGGCGGGCATCCCTACTCGATACCAGCGGCAAGTCACCCACCAGGAACTGCCAGGACAGCAGTACCCTCTTCAGGAGCCTCTCCCGTACCCACTGACCTTAGATTCGCTTTATGACAGGATGGAGATTGGGTTCGGGGATTTGCGAGGTTATGTGGACCAGCAGTTTGGCGGGATTCGCCAAACCATGTTAGAGAGTATACAGATGCACGAGGCCAGCCAGAGGAGGCTAGAGGATGTGATGCGCTACATGATGCAGAATCTAAATATGGGAATCTCGTCTTACTTTCAGCAACCAGTTGGTCAGGCAGGTTCTAGCCAGTTTGCGGGGATGGAGGACGTGCAGCCATACCAGGTATTTGAGGCGTCTGAAGAATCTGAAGAGGATGATTGAAGCAGCCGAAGATCTTTATCTTTATATTTTTTCTTTTCTGCTGTTTTCAGTTATTGATGGTTTGTACTTTTAAACAATTTACTTTGGGGTGGTGTTGGTTGGTTTGGGTATGTGTTGATGAACAATCTTGCAAAACTATTTATTTATCTGGCTTTGTTATTATGTCTTGTAAGTGTGTGATGCTAGGTTGATGTTATATGCTGTTCCGCTCGCATGAGAGCGTTAAGAGTGGCACATTAAGCGCGTTCGGTTTGGAGAGCAAGAGTGGTTAGCCTGGCACATTGACAGGCTTGCACTACCAGCTAAGTCACTTCCTTTTTTTTCTTGTATTTTTTTCTTATTTGGTTTGTTTTTATTTTATTTTGATTAGTAGTTGTCTCGTCCCTGCATTGGGGGCAATGCAAAACTTTAAGTGTGGGGATGGGGTATTAGAGTAGTGTTGAAAAAAAAATCCGAAAATGTCTTTTGAAAAAGAAGTTTGCGTGAAATTAAACGGAAAATGATAGAAAAAATAAATTTTTATTCGGTTTCAAATAATAATAATATGAGAATAAAAAGGGTGAGTTTATGTCTAACTTAGGATATACGAGTAGGCTCGATTCGGTTCTTATTTTCTTTGAGCTTAATACACCTTAATACTCGGTCTACTAGTGGGTACTCATCTAGGAGAAATGGGAAACTGAAACCGCCAAAAATAGTATAAGGAATGCCGTTATAAGCTAAAATATTTAGGATTTTTAATCATGTAAAAAGAAGAGAGAAAAAATAGGAAAATGAGCTTGATTGAAAAGTAGACGAGGCCTATGAAATATCCCTTGGGGATGGTGACTCTGATCGAGAATCCCTCTAGGATTAGTTGAAATTTTAAGTATCGAAGCCCACGTTGTCGCTCTCAGGGATGGTGACTCTGGTTGAGACAGCCTCTAGGTTAGATATGCAAAAAGAAATCAAAATGCTCAAAAGAGAAAAAAAAGAGAAAAAGAAAATTGCTTGATTTTAAATCCTTTATATTTTGGTATAAAACGGTTAGGAAAGGGTTTAAACAATTCGTTCCTTGTGTTTCATAAGCTTGAGGGGGGATTATGGATATTGTGGACTCTAGTGTGAGACCCTAGGTGGATTGACCGCACTTAAATTAAATTTACATGATAAGAGGTTTGAACCGAATTTTGAGTTTAAGTGGATCCGATACTTGCAATCGCGGTTAACATGAATCTTGTTCCCTAATGAAAATAACTATAATCTTTGAAATCGAGTAATTGTTTGGTTATGATTCCGTTTATGCACAATTCTTTTTCGAGGGCGAAAAAAGAGCAAGTGTGGGGATATTTGATGTATTGAATAATACATCAATTTATCTTGTAGAGTTTGTATAATTTTAGCGCGTTTTCATTTCGATTTGACAAGAATTTATCTACTTTTAATCCAAATGCGTTTTGCAGGTCTTGGTTCATGAAAACGGTTGGAAGGATGGGAAAAAGGAGCGAAAATGGTGAAAAGAACCGAGCCGGAACGTGAGTGGATGGGAAACGAGGAAAACGAAACACAAAACAGGAATTACAACATGGTCGCGGGGCGCGACCGACACACATAGACTCTCTCGCGGGGCGCGAGAGAGTGATAGTTATCAATCCGGAAGCCACCTCGGTCGCGGGGTGCGACCGACCTACCCAAACTCTCTCGCGGGACGCGAAAGAGGTGTTTATCCAGAATGTTTCGAAACCTGGTTGAATGTGGACTTGTTTTGTTATTGAAAGACTCATTATTGAGGTAAAACACATATGGGGTAACCTTGGACGAACTAGGGCAGAATTGGAGCTACTTTATGGAGATTTGAAGCTACAAGGAGTGGATCTAAGCTGCAGGGATTGTGGTGGTGATCAAGGGAGTTCAAGGCAGGAGCTTGTCACGGTTTATCATACCAATCCTCACTTTGATTTCCTTGTTTTGATCAATCATGCTACCTTGTTATCAACTTTGTTTTAATTACTTTTCAAACATGTTTTTAGGCTAGATCTTATTCAGTTACTTAGGTTTTGGATGATGGATTTATGAAACTTTGATTTGTTTAATTTAATTTATGGTTTGAATATTTAATTGGTAAAGGTCACAACTCTAATGATCTAGTTTAGGGTATTTGCATGATCTGGTTTGTTTGATGATTGTTTGGTTGTTTTGCATGAACTTAGATGGATGTCTTCCATAGAATAGGTTTATGTTACTGTGCGTGTTCTTAGGAATTCGTGAAGTTGTCGGTAAAATTGGCCAATAAAACCGGGGAGACAATTAAATTAACCATAAAATCAAACTTGTCATTATACCTAACTTGTTAATTGAGAAATTGCAATTAGTTGGCTGAATTAATGTGGTAAATTGTTAGGTTAGGGTTTTGAGAAATTCCCGAGTCTAATTTCCTTGTCATAATTAAATCGGTTAATCTAAACTAGAAAATTGTAGTTGGTCTAGGTTAATTATTGAGAGGTAATTAATAATTAGACACTTTACTAATTTGAAAAGATGACTGAAAAGAAATCTTTAAGACCGGTAAACGAATAAAAAGGTTAGGTTATTGTAGGTGTCTTCCTGAGAAGGGTCGGGGTTCCTGTTTAATAAACCTAGACTTTGATATGTTAAGATCCCGGTAAAATATTCAACCAGATTAATTGTTAAATTGAAGGAGTAGTAGTCTAAGAATCTAACCTAGGTAACTAGTTCATTCTCTCTTGATTAAAATCTAAAAAGTCCCTAGAAGTTCATAGTTTGGTCATTCCACTTTAGTAGTTTTAGTTAAATTGATAATTTAGATTTATTAGTAACCCCCCTTTAAATTATACATAGTGTGTAATTGAGTCTAAATTAGTAGTCTTAGCAATTAGAGAGTCCTGTGGGTTCGATAATCCGGACTTGCTTAATACTATTCTACAATTGATCGGTCCACTTGCCGGTTAGTAGTTTAGTATAGTTTAGGAGTCTAGAATATAATTTGAGTCTAGAATTAGGGTAATTTGTTTTGTTTTTAATTAACTACTTTTAGAACATCAATCAACAAGTAAAAAAATATACATTTTTTATATTTTTTTCACACTAAATTTACCTTTTTTACAGCATATATTTGGGTAGAGATGCAAGAGAACGTTGGAGTATTTTACCCCCTTATTTTCAAATGAATCTTTTTAGTTCAGGTGGGCACGACCACACGTTCAAGGGTTATTTCACCGGGGCGGTGGACCCCTTTCCACCAATAAGTACAGTTGACGAGGTATTATGGAGCATTCCAATTACTTAGTTTTTACACATATTTATCTTTATTATTTTCGTAATTTATTAACGAACCACTTACTTATTTATTATGTAGGTGTACGTATCGTTGTACATACCAGGCGTACACTGGTTTTTAGGCGTTTTCAATCTTAGTGATTACACACTTACGATATACAATAGGTATTTTTTCCCGATTGAATCTCATTAATAATTTAATATTTATGCTGCTAACTGTTGTTATGTTTTTGTGATTATAGTTTGTTAGGTTTAAAAACTTTGGAAAAGGGAAGAACGGAGGTGGTCTGTCATATAAATTTTGTTTTTGACCACTGGCTACGGATTAATGGTTATCAAGCCGACAGGCTGTTACCATTACATTATCCCTTCCGCGTTATTTATGCCAGTGATACTTCTCAACAGTCCGGAGTTTTAGGAGACTGTGGAGTTTGGGTTTGCATATACCTACAAAGGTTGATAAATAAACAACAGTTGAACGATGGTGAAGATACTGTGTTAACTGCATACAGAATGAGACGTAAACTAGCTATACTATTTTTTGACTGAGTATTACCAGAGGATATAGAAGACTACGTGGAAGGTGACGAAGTTTTATTTGGAAGATAATTGTACAAATGTAGAAAATGATGTAAAAATCTTATCATGTATAGGATGGTTCTTTAGAAACTATATTTTAATATTATTTGTATTATGTTTTAGATACATGTGTACTCTTTGTGTGTGTATATGTGTGTGCTACCATTATGGAAACACATGTTACTCAAATAGATCCACAATGGCAAACCGGAGTTGGTCGTCAAATGTTCTTGAATTCTATTACGCTGACGATAGTCCAAGTTGCTATTCCTCATACATGGGGATAACACCGCTCGGAAAAGAGTGGTGGGGTGGACTACTTGGATTTAGTGGAGATGGCCATGTTCAAGAAACGGTACCTTAATAACAAATATTTTCGTTTAATAATTAGGCTAAAGTTTTATTTAAAAAAAATTATTTACGATTCTCTTATAGCACTTGAAAGCATGGTGTAACAAACTCATGTATCAACGAGAGGTTGAAAGACGGGCAAGGACGATGTCTTCAAAGGATTTTCGTTGGACGGTTCTACCACCAAATTTTGTCGCCATGTTAAATGGACAAGATAGTGTGGCAAACACATACGCAGATGGGTCTTCAACTACATACCCTCCATTTTGGGAAATAGATACGGTAGAATAATTTCTTTTATTTTATTTTCTACGTATCTTTCATACTCCACGTCTCTATAAACAAATGTTTGTGCACTCCTCAACTTGTGTGTTCCTTTTCAAACATGGTCAAACAACAACATAACATTCATTTACACTTCCATATCCACCTTAACACTGAAGAACCAAACCCACCCTTAGAGAACACCGAACCCAACTTTTCCCAACATAACATTCATTTACACTTCCATAACCACCTTAACAATGAAGATCCAAACCCACCCTCGGAGAACACCGAACCCAACTTTTCCCAACTGTCGACCCAACCGACAACAGTGGAAAAGCCAACAGTGGAAGACCCCACTGTGCAGCAGCAAAAAACTGAAGAAACGGAAAGTGCGACGGCTGGCACCGATGAAGACTCTGACCAGGAGTTGGATTTTGAAAGATACTTCGATTTACTACGTTTAGAGGCTTACACAACAGAAATGGAAAAGGGATTAGAGTATGATTCGTAGGCAGAAGACCACACCAAGTAGATTAGATCTGTTTACTAACGTGTGGGGGTTCCATATGTAACAAGGTCTTAAAAATTTTTATTTGGAGTGATCTTTAACATAGAAATTTAAACCGTATGTTATATACTTTTCTTTTTGGACACATGTTTACATTCCTATACCAGAAAAGGAACAACAATGGTTACTTCTAAAGATAAATTTAAAGTCACTAGAGATAACTATTTATTTTACAAATACTTGTGACGTGATTAACTGCGGGGATTCATTTTGCGTGCACAGAAGAATTCATCAAACTGTAATGGAGTTTGAGTCTCTATTCATGTGGTTTCTGGGTCATACCGGGTATTGGCAACACGCTGAAGTAAATGAGACGGATGGCATGGAACTGGTAGGGGATATCGTCTGGCCTGATCAAAGAGATCGTATTGGCCGAAATTCTGGAGTAATCATATGTATACTAATGGAAAAGCTTGTTCGCAACCGCTCGTTAACATGTTGGGAAGGAAACCTTCAGGATGCTTGTTTTGGATACAGATGGTACATGGCAAATGAACTCTATGTCGGGCACTTCACACCAGTTAATTTTTGATGCTTTGTGTATACATATAAAAAATGAAAATTCTACTGAAATAGTTCCTGCGTAACTTTATTAATTATAGTACTAGAAAAAAAAAGATACTGTTAAAAGTCTCCCAAGTTATAGGACGGAAATTGTGTAAACTGGTCAGGATCGCCCCAGCTTTCTTTCTCTTTCCCTTCACCCAATCCTTTGCGAGTACGAATTTGTGACGGCATTGGCTGTTAACACAAATCACGATGATGGCCGTATGATTTACATCGGGAACAATACGGCAACGTAGGTTCTTCCCCGAGGGATAAGATCCGGTTGTTATCTCGAGGATGACCCGCCTGACGCTTTGTAATATGCGGCGGTTGAAGATTTATAAGATCTTCTGGAGTCTCCCATTCAGACTTATGAGGAAGAGGATTAATCGCTTCTTCATAAGTTCTTTTATAGATTTCGTTTGAGTAACACTGGAAGGAATAATGACTGCAATCGGTTTCATCTATAAATTTAGAAACCGAAATTACATGCCCACATGGTAGACCAGAAACTTGCCAAACTCGGCAGCTACATGTTCGATTATACAAATCAACAAAACCCCGCTTGCTCCGTCTTCAACATCATAAGTGTTTAACCCAACACCAGCAACAGTCCACGTTCTAGACGCTTCAATTTTTTTAAAAATTTTCTTTTGAGCCCCAGTGTAAGCAGGTGTGTGTTTCCTGAATACCCTGCAATCGGCGTTCATAAAACCATTTTTGTACGGACTGATGGAAGAATTCTATAATTTGTGTTATCGGCATTTTGCGCTGGTGTCTAGAAAGAGCGTTAATGGACTCCGCGCTGTTAGATGTCATATAATGATATCGATTACCTGGACAATGTGCTCTTGCCCATCTACCGAACCCAATATTTGTTAGAATTTGACGTACTCTGGGAACGACAAGACAAAGAGCGTTGAATGACTCATTAAAATCAGACATACGGTAAGATTTGCATGTCTTCCACCACAGACTCTCGTATTCTTTTTTTTTATTCAACGGCAAACGTAAGTTCATCATTAAATGACAACAATACAACCCGTGATAAGCACGTGGAAAGACGTTACTAACAGCTAAGTGTATAGAATTCGCCATATCCGATATTATCGCCGTATCGGGTATTTCACCAACACACTCTCTAAGCTTAGAAAGTAACCATGTCCAAGATTCCCCATCCTCTGATTTTCCTATTCCATAGGAAACTGGTAAAATCTGGTTGTTTCCATCCATGCCAACTGCTAAAAACAGCGTATCTTTAAACTCACCTTTCAGGTGGGCTGCATCGATGATCATCAACGGTCTTAGATTACACATAAAGGCACGAATCTGAAATGAAAAATTCATAAGAGGTCAACTGCATTTTAATTTAAGATAACTAATAAAAAGTAAAACGATAACATTACAGCAGCACCGATGGCGACAAAGACCATTTCAAACTGATTCTTGTCGTCAGTCTTGATGCGAGTGACAGTACCCGGGTTTGCCCGCTCTAAATTGTAGCAGTAAAACGGTGGTTCAGCAAAGGAATGGGTGCTTGTTCCTTGTAGGATCCCTAGCGCGTGACTTTTTCCACGCCAAGCTTGACTATAACTTATGTCCACTTGGAATCTTTGTTTAAAATCTTTGACAATATCCGTGGACCGATATTGTCTACCACTATCTTTTAGTGATTCCTTTAAATAGTGAGCCATAACCATTGGGTTTGCCTGACGAAGATGGGGATACGTTAGCGTCTTTGAGCACGTGTGTTTATCGTTCATATACTTAACAACAAACATCGCATTGCCGCAACACTACGTGCCCTAAAACGCCATGCACCCATCCACCAAGCCTGACACATCATACCTGGTTTTAGACGATCTATCTACTTTAAACTTAAAGTGTTCTAACAAACATTTTTTCCCTAGCTCAAGTTTCATTTCTTCTTTGTTAGTGAATACGTAGCCTGGCTCAAAGTTAATTGATGGAAACAGGGTTGTGTTGTACCATGTAAATTATCGAAATTCGTTGTATACTCGTTTAAAACATCATCATTAACTTCATTAATAGGAACATTTAAAACAGGAACTTTAATGTATCTTGATCAGAAGCAAAACTAGATGACCCAACATGTGTTGGCTCCTGAATGACGTACATCTTATATAATTCAAAAGGATTTTGCATAGCAAAATTAAATAAAAAAGCGAGATCACCATCATCAGTTATATCGATCGGGTCAGTAAACGAAGACATCCGATACGATAGCTTTTTAATGTTTGGAATTCCACACAACTTAGAAACATTACTTAAAAGACCAATGTACGAAAGATTGGTTTCAATTTCTAAACCACGTCTACTTGCATCGACATCAGAAACATACTCCAAGTTTCCATTAACAATCTGCCAAACAAAGCTTCATGTTGTAAAAACCGGATTTTACTTTAAACGTAAAACGCCTTAAACTAAGTGTAAATAAATAACCTATGCATTTAATCACAAACCCCTTATATTCGTACTGAAACGGCTTGAACTGAGACTTGAAACAGCTCTAAGCCCCTATAAAATGTGTTTTAAGCCGCGTCAACATGTAAAAAACGGCTCTGAGCCGCGTCAACACGGCTCGGCTCGTTGGAAGGTACTCGGCTAAGGACGAGCCGGGTCCTTAACCGGCTTAGATCCTAGAGCCACGTGAAACGGCTCGGCTGAGAGCTTTCCTTATCTAACACGACTTAAAGTCGTTTCAGTGTTGCCGGACACGTGTCAACATTACAATTGGTTCTCGGGTTTGACTGGTCTTGAACCGCTTCGGTTAACGGAAAGTGGACTATTTAGCGAAGACGGCGTGACTAACGGGCTAGTTTCATGATTTCCCCTATTTTAAAACGGGTCAAAATTTCAATTTAAGTTACCCGGCGTCTTTTCCTCTCTTCTATTCTCTCTCTTCTCCTCCTCTCTCTGTCGCCTCTTTACGAATATTCTAAAATCTTCATTCCATCAATTCGAATAAATGTTAGATTAACAATACTTCCGATTAAAGATAGTTATTTTATCATTCTAATCTGTTGATCTATGTTCTCTTTATCATTTGATTTTGATTTCAAACGTTTTTGGCTAGGGTTTCTTCGTATTGGATCTCTTTGCTGCTCCGACACACAATGTCGCTCCGGTTTGCCTTCTTTAATTTCTATTTGTAATGCTTTCTTTTTCTTATGTCTCATGGTACGATTGTTGTCTTTGATTTTCAAATCCTTGCGTCTGCTCTTACAAACTGAGTCACAATTGTTGTTGTCGTTGTTTGGGTATATCTTTGTTTTGATTCTAAGTTTCAAGGAAATCGATATTTAGTAAACGTTGTTCACTTTTGTTTTTACTTATAAGACCTTTGCTATTAATCAGGTATACCATTCAGTTCATAACACAACTTCAGTTGAAGAAAAATAGCAGAGAAATAAAGAATTTTTTTTAAATCAACATACTATATAGAAAAAAAAAACTTCATAATCCTCCTTAAGCTCCATACTATATCTTAGATTATCCAATAAAACATTCTTTTGTATTTTATATTATTTTTGTACTTATGGATCATATAAATTGAAGTGTTATGTCATATTAGATTTTTACTCTAATGATTAATTGAGGTTTTGTTTCTTTTTTTCTTTTTTTTATGATTTGCAGTGAATCATAACTATTGTTGGCTGATAGTTTGGTGCGTATTTGCAGTGAATCCGGAAGACTATTGCTAGCAAAAAAATGTGCCTAATATGTATGTGTGTATTAATTGTTTTATTTAGTTATGCAATGCTTATTGGAGCAAAAGAATGACTATGATAGTGTATTAATGAGTTTCATTTTTAGCTACTTCTCATTTATCCATGAATTGATATGGAATCTATTGTGTAGAAATTTGCGGTTTTGGTCGATGAGAGTTCTTATTCATCATTGACAATCAGGTAATTCATTCTTATCATTTATCAAGTTTAACATACCATGTTTATGCTGACTTGGTATTTTGGTGAATTTAATCAAACTTCAGCATGGCTAAAGATGCACTTGATGCAACTATCATGTTATGGTAATATTAAATGTTTAACATCCAATACACATCTGGTAGGTGGATCGATGCATATTTCATTGTGCTTCCTCAAGAATATGTATGGATGAAAGTGTCACACATGGGAATAGTTGTTCGTGGAGTCTTAGACACTGCTGTTGCTAAATATTTGTTTCATACGTATGGTACCATGGCTAAAAAAGTAGTTGCCATAGCTAAGGTTTTATTTTATTTTTTGCTAATTATATTTTATTAAATTATCTGCCAGGTTCACACCATAGCCCTTATCACATTACAAGGTGAGAGAGAAACACATACACACGCGTCGTTTACCTTCACCTTTAGCTTCAGATAACATTACAAGTACCACTGCAGAACCTTCATTGACTATCAAAGTTGATAAATACCAATTTATCTAAGAGTAGGTTCACTTCTTATTCTTTTTGTTCTTGTGTAAGTTAAAATTTATTGTTTTTTCAGCTGGAATCTCTTATAGCAAAGGATGCTAAAGAAGTGAAATTCAGGTAATTGTTTTCTCATATTCCCCATGAAAGTTATTATATTTCTAAAACATTTGAATTTGAATAATAGATCTGAAAGAGGAGGCTGTTTTCGGGCTATTATGGTGAGGTTCATGGGGTAAATCTTAGATGCATTAGGCAGGATGAGGCTGCCGAGGTTGTGGCTCAAAAGGTAGTTATTCATTGCTACTATGTTGAATCTTATCCCTGATAGCTGCGTTAGAAACTAGAAGTATCAAGTGAATTTGAGCAAAAAGTGTCTTCAGACAATAAGGATTTATGTTTACTTTTCGGTTGTGGGGTGTTGTGGATAGTGCATTGGTGGATAAGGCGTGTTATGGTCTATGGACCCGAGAAGCTCAAATGACATATTTTATTAATAAGGTAGATTGTTTTCTATAGGTAGTAGGCATTTGTACAGTTGCTTTCTTGCATATGTTGAATGTTCTTTTTACTAAAAAGGCTTATGACAGTCTTTAGTAAATGTTGGTGACTTATCGAAGTTTGTTCCTGGCTGTGTTACAACTGAGGTGGATGTTTTCCTTGCTTATGACACACATCTTATTGTTGGGAAGGTACAACTATGGTTGTTGTTCACGCAGGTATGGCTCTAAATCTTAGTTTAAGTTTGTTCATGGTCTTAACTATATATATGTTGATTGCCTTAGCCCTGTATAATTAAAGCTTTTTGATTTGGGTTATTCTCGACTTGGGTCATTTTCAAATTTGGTTTAGTTCTGGTAATTAATTGCATTTTCAAATAAACTAACTACAAAATCTGGTGTTTTGGGCCGTTTTATAGTTTCTAATGTTGTTAACGGGGCATGGCCAAGTTGACTTACAAACCATGTTTTTGTCTACTTAAATTGTTTTTATAAATAATGAATTAAAAAAGTTTTCAGAAGTTATTATTAGTACAACATTAAATTATTTAGTTAGCCATTTAAGAGGTCACATGCACTACAAATATACTTTAAGGGACCTTGGGCCCAATCCGTTTGACCCATGTAAAATTTAAGATAAGAATATTAAATTAATAATTTAAATATTTTAGGCTATCTTTTTAAATTTGAAAATTTAAAATCCCCCCAAACATGAACAATTTTGTCACCACTCCAACAGAGCTAAGGTGAAGTGTAGTATCTTTTTTAAAACTTATAATATGTTGCGCTGTTACGTATTACTGGTGCACTTAAAACTAATAAATTTAGTCCTATAAAGTAAATACAGGTTATTAGTTCTTATTAGAGGTGGTTAATTTAGATGATACTTGACACACTACAAAACCTTCTAGATTCCTTTTTTTAAACCTAGACAGTTATTGATTTAATTTAATTTATGTGCTGATACTTGACACACTACATATCTATATAATTTGAGATATAATTAATAGAAATATTACATGTAGATAAGGATCAGTTATGAAGGAAATTAGCCAGTTGCTTATTTCTGCTGCACAAGTTCAGAATAGGTGGGCTGGACCATTCATAATCGGGTCAAAACATGTTTAGGTTGAAACAAGTTTTAAAGTGGGTTATAAGGGGTTTGATCAGGTTGACCCACACTTTTTTACCACTTCAAAACATTATAAAATATATTAATTCTGTTAAACATGAAAAAAAAACTTGATATAATAACCATAATCTAAATGCTTATGAGGTTGTGTGCACCAAATAGACATTTTGGGTTTTGACCCGTTAACAACGTGTTTTGGGTTTTCATTATTCGAAACTTTATTTTATAATAAAGGTGATTTATGGTGTGATTGACTCGATTAAAACAGGTTTGGATGAAATGAGTCTTTTTTAAAAATGGGTCTTTTTCAAAATTGGTTTAATTCTCGATTAAAACTTAAAAATATTCATAAGTTTTATGCTTGCATTTTCTTTATTATTTCAAGATACTTTTCTTTTATTACTATTAGTGTTCGGATCTTATTAGGCTGTTAATGTTGATCATGTGTTAGATATGAGAAGCGACCTTCGCCACCAAATAGCTGAAAAAAGCCGGAATCATAACTTAAGGATTGAATTATGTCCAACCTTACGGATTTACAATGGGTTTGAATCATAAATTAAGTTTATTATAGGCTTGAAGTGCACATCAACGTACTCTTTGTTCCTGTCTTCAATTGGTAATACTATTCTATGTTTTCTTTAATTGTTTTTTTACTGTTTGTTCTTTGTAATAACATTTACAAAATTGTTGTTCTATCAAATGTAGATCCTTTCAAAATAAATTACTAACTTGGGTGTTTTAGATGAATTATCTTAAATGAATATCAAAGTTCTTGATGGAAATACTTGGCTTATGAAGCTCTGCAGAGAGAATATTGATGGTCAAACAAAGTTTGTCAATGCATTACTCATATTATTGATTAATTTTATTTTAGCGTTTACTACATTTTTCAGTATGTTACTAATATATTTCCTTTTCATATACATTGTTTATAATATGTTTAGTGTTATTGTATGGTATGATATGATTCAAGTCGAAGATATATTGTTAGGTGATTGTTTTTCAAATTGGTCGAGGTTATTGGTTACGAAAGGAGAAGTATTAGATTAATAGACTTTCTATCTATATTTCGAGCTACAAAAATGTAATTTCATCATTTATTTATCTTTTTCGCTTTATTTATATTAATAATATGTTAGTTGTTTTATTTACTTTATAAACCTGAGAGTTTCATATATTTTGTTTACGATAGGTATGGTGTTTGTCGGATGACATGATATAATTGAAGTCGAAAATATTTCGTTAGGTGATGATTGTTTTTTCAATTGGTCAAAAACGAATTCGAGGTTATTGGTTACGATGCTCCAACAAGTAGAAGTATTAGAATACTAGGATTTCAATTTATATTCTAAACCAGAAACATGTATTTCCTTTATTTACTTATCTTTTCGGTTATTTTAGATCTATAGTACGATGCTTCGTTGTATTTTAATGTTCAACTTCAGATTTTCATAATAAGTCTATGCGAGCAGTTTTCTTTTTTTATGATCAGTATAAACGTATTTTTTTTTTCAAAAAATAAAAAGCATATCATTTCTCAACACCGCGAAATTCGTGAGAATTAACACTAGTAGCTAATAGAAATATGAATTTTCCATAAATATTATAGAAATTTTTGAAAAGCAAGTTTATATAAATTTTCCATAAATATTGGATGTTACAAAATACACAAATACCCTTGTTGATAATTATTAAGTTTTGCCATATATCTCATTTCTATTGGTTCTTATCGTTTTCATGTTCAAAATAGTTTGTATTTGATCTTGCGCCTATAAGTTTTAATTAATTTTTTTTATTAATTTGGTTTAATATTGATTTGAGTATATTATATAAAAGTTTATTATATTTTAGAAAGATATTTTAGTCATTTTAAATAAATTAACATAAACCGATGATAGACCCTCTACTTGTTACAAGCCACATAACTCAAATTTACAACTTTTTAAGTTAGGCGTCAAAAATGTGATTAGAGCAGAACCACATGTAAATATTGTAATAAACTCAAGGTTTTACGAAGAATAAATGTTTGGCCAATTAATATGATGGTCATCTTATACCAGTGATATCATGTTCTTATGTGTTTGTATATGCATATAGGTTGACTTCAAATAATTCCACCAAGAAAAATAAGAAGTCATTAGAAACTACATGTGGGCCGTCCATCTTCCATATAAAACATCACACAATGACATTTTTTAATGAGGTGGAACATCTATCTAAACTATTTGCTTAAAAACATAGAAAACACATCATGGTAATATTGTGAATAAGTGAAACTTTAATAATGTATATAACAATACATATACGACGTGTCAAAGAAATTTCGCATGGTTGTAGACTTGTAGTATGGTGAATAAGTTAAACATTAATAGTATAATATAACATATGCATTGACGATTAACATACATGTGTTAGTGATAATATTTTTATAGTGCATGTGCTTTATACATTACTATATATTGTGTTAACGATGATACATGTTTTGTTTTATTTTTACGTAACATGACATCCGATGTTTGACGCACATTTGATTTTTAGAAAATTTTTATTTTGTGGTTTGATTTTCCTTTTTTTTTTTTTTTTCTATCTTCACTTTTGATTTTGAAATGTTCTATGTAAGTAGGTGTAATAGCCTAATAGGTGAGGAAGAAAACTTCTATGAGATATTGTATAGATGTCAAGATGTGAATGATTTTACCATCGTCATCGCACAAATAAAAAAATGGTCCTAAAGCTTTCACCCAATCATTAATCAAAGAACTCACCAACCTACCACAACTTCCAAATATGGTAGAACAAGACACAAAAACCATACAAAAGCCGTCCAACCACCACAAATGCACAAAGAATATCCTTTCCACTCCAAGAAACAAAGGCGGACCTTCCATCACAAACTCATAGAATTCAGCCGAATGGCCACCTAAATCATCGAACTAAACTCATCCTCCCATCATTTTCAAACATCTCCAAATGCCCCAAATCAATAATAAATTGCAAGACCATAAAAACTGTTTAAAACACACATCCAATCATGGACAAACCATCAAAAATGGAGTCCAAGAAAGACGAGCACCGATACCACCATTTCAGCCACAACCATCACTAGACTACACCAAATTACACCCGCACCCGGAAGCCATTTGTTCCGGGTGCAGACAACCCTTAGCACCGGGTAAATTCTACCACAGGTGCAAATTATGCGGGTTTTACCTTCATCAAATATGTTTCAGTATGCCTGAAAATGTCACTCATCCATCCGACCCGAATCACAATCTAACCCTGGAAACATTCCCTACCCCTTCCAAAGTCCCCATTAGATGCAAAAGTTGCGAAAGCCCAATAAAGGGCTTTTACTACCGGTGTTCCAAATGTACACATTATTACCATACTTTGTGTTTAGCTGCCCCTTTGTCAATGAAAACCCCTTTGCATCGACACTCGCTTAATATCGACTTTAAGCCGGTTTATGATTTCCAATGTGATTTGTGTGATAAGCCCAGTTACAGTGGGTGGGTATACCACTGTAATTTATGTGAATTCGATGCTCATCTTTCATGTGTTCTTACTAACAAAGGCTGGGTGCATCCGCCTGATGATCCACTCGCTCCAATGACCAGTTTGGATCGTAACCAGCGACAAGATGAGTTGATGGAGTTGCTAACGAGGAGTTCGAATCTACCACAGAATCCAGATAATTCCATGCAAAGCTTTCAGCTCAGTGAAGCGTGTTTTTCGATAGATTTTCAGAACTCGTTGATTGGAAACGATGGTGGTAAGATGCAGGTTGCTCAGGAGGGTATTGTTGGGATCCCGGAAGAGAAGAGAATGTATGGAGGTGTAGATGATAGTGAAGCTTTTGAAGAAGAATCTAAGAGGTCTGAGAAAAGTAGAGGTTCGAGTTACGGCCGAATGTCCACCTCCGGTCGAAAGTCTACGTCGGTATCGTCGGGTGTGATCGGAGCTCATATTTGGACGGAACTGGAGCAAACTACTGAGAAAAGGAATTCAAAGAGAGCAGATAGAGAAGCTGAATTGAACGATGTAAGTAATCAGGTGTAAAGTTATCGTTATCTACTTGATATTGACTCGATAATACTTAAAATTAAACCGAGCTTAAACGGGTTTGATTTTTATTTGTTCAGTTGAGTCTTACGAAATACGAGCATATTATTTATATGAATTTTATTTAATGTATCAAATATATATTTACAAGATTGTTACTTTATATAATTTTATTACTAAATTAATTGAATAGTGTATATGTATATATATATATATACACATATATATATATATATATATATATATATATATATATATATATATATATATTATAAAAGTATAATTGCAAATATTTGAAAAAATAGTTATGAATTTTTATTAAAAGGTTATTAGAATATATAAAAATTAATAAGAAAGTTGAGTATTACCCAGCTCAAGCTTGAAAAATGAATCAAACTTTTGCTTTGAAACTAAAGCTCGAAACGAGCCTAACTTGGGCTCAAGCACCTCTCAGGGGCGGACCTAGCATGTTACTAGGGGTTGCCCACACTATCCCTTGACGTTCCGACGGTAGTGTAAACTTTGGAAAAATTTGACGTTTTTTCGATTTCGTTACCCCTTTTTATATGAAACTTTGCCCCTATAAAGATTTTTTAGATCCGTCACTGGCAACCGTATGTTAAAAGCCAAGCCTGAGTAGATAAGAGTTGCTTTTTTTCCTTTAGGTTTTTTATACATATTGAAAAATTATATATAAATTTTATTATAGTAACAATATAATTAAAACATTTTATTATTCTGGTGTTTTTCAGAGGAGACCCAGTTCAAGCTCAAGGTTCATGTGCTGTTTCAACATGGGGAAGATTGTTTCCTGACACCGATCGGCATCACTTTTTACTTAATTTGGTGATATTTGTATAATATTTTAAGCCTTTTCTACGTACCATGAGTTTATATCGGTTTCTTTTTAAATAAATAAACGTTTATTAATTTCTTTGTTTCCCAATATTGATATGGTACAGAAAAATATATAGTTAAGTTGTTTTCTTAAATAACGTTTATTTAAATAATTTTTTACAGCAATTACAAGTGTTTATAAAGATTTACGTGTTTCAAGTAAAATTGATTATGTAGTAAACAACTTATATAATTTAATAATTATTTTTTTAAGGATAATCTAAGATATTTCTAAGTATTTCTATACTTGAACCTTATAGTATATGAACTCTTCACCTCTTTAATAGAGAAAATATTTTACCACAATATCATGCCCCAAAATTAAGTTTGCTTAAGGTATGATTATTGTGTTATTTACCCTTTTAGGATTGTAGAATGCATAACAGGAAACAAGAATCAAATAATTTGATTGGCAAAATGTTTCATAGATTTTCATTATTAAAATATCTTTAAATTTTCAGTAAACTACGATTGAAGTCCTTGTAGTTAATACTTAATATCTTTAAATTTTAAGTAAACTACAATTTAAGTCTTTGTAGTTAATACTCAATGGCACGTTAAGTCCCTATCAGGGGCGGACCTATTGTTTATCCAAGGTGAACAGAAACAACTCTTAAAGAAATAGTGTTAATTTTGTGTGAAAATCATGAGCGCACTCTATAAAATTTTCCTACCACACACCCCTTGATCATTTAGAGATCGAAATAATTATAGCAGTTGAATGAAAAGTGTGAAGCAGAAATTTTGTCGAGGTGATGAGTTTAGAGAAAGTGAAGAAAAACAAGAAAAGAAAACCAAATTTAAATGATTAGTTGGGCTTTTCTAAATATAACCTCGAGCCCATTATAATTTAAATCCTAGTTTAATAGATTTGTCAAAAACTCAAAATACATATAGGTCAGCTGAGTAAAAATAATAAAAGAAAAAAAATCAGTCTTTCAAATCTCAAAACAAAAAACAACCTGTATTTCATTATTTATTTATTTAACCTATTATAAAATACTTTACATTGTTGTTTTTATATTTTTTATCAGTTGTTTTCCCGTTATATAGGTTAATATTTATCTTTTTAATAACTTTTACGATATATATATATGGCTAGGATTTGCGAACTGAGATAATATACTAGTGTTCACTGTTAAACCTAATCATGTATATATATATATAAAGGGGATGATCAAATAAGAAGAAAATTATTGAAAGAAAAAAAAAGAAAAAAGGACATATGGTAAAATACTAATTCATTTATAACTCATTTTATTAATTCTTCTCTTTTTAATTAATTAGTCAACTAATCATTAATTATCCTATATAATCTACAAAACCTATACATATCAAATTTTCATACATATACCCTACAAATTTATCTTACACATCTTGAAATATATCCTACACACCTCATAATCTATCTTACAAACAACGTAATTTATTCTACATTTAAAATTTTTTTTTTTAATTTGAAAAAAAGTATATTTGTTGAAAAGAAGTTACAAATTTAATTTTCTTAGTTATTAAAAAAGAAGAATACAAATGAATAATCTATGTAAATCTACAAATATACCCTTAAATAAAAGTAAATACAAATATTAAATAAAGTAAAATTAAACATTCTTATTGGTTGAAACTTTTTCTTTTTACATATAATTTCTTCTCATTTGAACCCTCCAATATATATATATATATATATATATATATATATATATGTATATATGGTTTGAATGAGAACCACCTTAAGTTGTGAGAACTAGGACATCCAAAAGGTTTTCCAAAATTTTTTTCTCAAAAGTCATAAAAAACCACTTGTTCCAACAAAAAAACGCACACCCACATTTACATGAGTCGTAAAAAAATATTTATCTACGTACAAAATTTACGCTTGCATCAATTAAAACTAACGACTTGACAATTTTGGTTTTTTTACTTTTTTAGTTGTGTTTATAATATTTCATCTACATTTCGCAAAAAAGAAAAATTGGCCAACTTGCGCGAGAAGAAAAAGTTCTCACGGTTCTCATAACTCGTGTTGGTTCTCATTTTAACCGAGCTCTATATATATAATAACTTTTTCGATACATATATATATATATATAAATTTTAGCAAAATTTATTGAAATACCCATTATAATTTTATACGACCCGACCCGACTCGAACCGAACCGAAAAAAATTATTAATAGTGATAGACAATGATCCCTTAAAATTTCCGCCCCCCATGAAATTGAACATGATAAATACTAACTTTTCAAAAACAACTTTTCAATACACAAAACCATCTTAAAAACTAACTTCTCAACACACAAAACCATATTAAATAAGCTAACCAAACACTATAAAACTAACTTATTAACTTTTATAAATCAATAAGTTATAAGTTCTTTAAAATAAGCTAACCCAAACACCCACTTACAGCCACCACCAACCATGGTTAGAGGGGTTGACTGGAAGGAGGGTGAAATAGAGATATTGAAGAAGAGAATTGATAGAGAGAAGGAATGGATAATGGGAAATGAGTTAAAAAAAGAACACTCCAGAGGGAAGAACACCTATTTAACACGTGGATAATATAAAAACCTAGTTAACAGGTAGATTTGTTATCGGCACGTATTAAAACCCCAAATTACTTATAAAAAACACAAAATACCTAAAATGTCATAATTCACTATTCATTTCACTTAGTAAACTAATAGATATAACACCTATTTAACACGTAGACAATATAAAAACCTAGTTAACAGATAGATTTGTTATCGGCACGTATTAAAACCCCAAATTACTTATAAGAAAACACAAAATACCTAAAATGCCATTCATTTCACTTGGTAAACTAATAGATATAATATTTATGACATTTATCTTATTTTCGTTTTATTAATTTTAATTATGGGTAGGTTTTTCGTTATTTATGTTTTAAAATAAAAATTGTTGTAGAGAGGAACAATTTATGCTGGATCCGAATAACAAGCGGTAGAAAAACACACGTAAAAAAGATGACGGCACGTAGACGTTGGCCTCCGTTTTTGGCGGTTTATAAAAAATACTCGAACCAGAAGAAACCCATTCCCCCGAGCCAGATATTCATCATCCCTCTGTTTCCAATCCTCAATCCGGCGAGAGTGAGGAGAGAGAAACAGGAAAAGAATCCTTCATACTTTTTCTGCTTTCTTTCTCTTCCTGCCTCTTTCCTTTTTCTTCAATTCCATTTGGCTTCATTTTTGTGGTTATGGGGTATCTTCTTACCTTCATTCTTCGTTAATTTCATGTTTTAATCGAATTATTTCGCTTCCCCATTGTTATTTGGTTTAAATGTTTGTGCATATAAGGTGTTTGCGTAAATGCCTCACTGGGTCTATGAATCATTTGCGCCTTTTGTTTGATCTAGATTTTAAAGGGTTGGTTTGAATGCAGAGATCTGATTGGGTAACATATTGATAAAAGAGAGAATATTGTGTGCTTTCTGTGGCTGCGATTTGAATGATGACATGCTGTTGTAAGAGGCGAAATCAGGGGAAGGCTGCCGATGGCGGTGGCAAGGCTAACAATTGTAAAACGGCCCCGCCTCGAGGACCCCTTTATGGCGGAGGTAAGAAATTCAACTCCGTCCATACATGGTGTCATATCGATATTATTATATCCATAATGTATGTGGGTTGTTGTTAATAAGTGAAACTTATCTTTATGGTTAAGATGATTGATTATCTTTAAGGATTTTGATGCTAGAAAGGTGATAGATATGGTTTGTCATGGATGTATTTCTATGTGATCATTACATAATTGCCATGAAGCATAGTTATGATGATGATGTAGGCAGTACGAAAGAGCCGAGGAACCGGTGGAGGTGGGGCTCCTAAGAAAGTTGCAATGATTGAAGCACCATCATTCTCATTAGATGAGCTAAACAAGATGACGAATAATTTTGGTTCAGAATCTTCTATTGGAGAAGGAACTTATTGTCGGGTTTTTCATGGAAAGCTAAACACTGGTGACGAAGTAGTCATAAAGATGCTGGATACGAGCTCCTTATCAGATTCTGAATCTGATTTTACAGACAAGGTGAAAATTTCATTTTATTTTTTAAGAGTAAGAGGTTTGGTCACTTTGGCGACTTTCGTCTAAAGGTTTGTTTTTCTGCATCGGGATCCAAAGGTTTGAAATCGTGTCATTTTCATCCGACTCATTAACTACATCCTTTTTTAACGTTATGCCAGGGGTATTTTGTCTTTTTGGACACTTTTGTGATGATTGAAGGGTTTGGATGGGAAGAAAGTCAACAGAGGTGGATCTTTATTTCTTAGAGTGTTTTACATTTTAATAAAAAAATGTCTAAAAAGTCGGAAATGGCCCTCATTTAACTGAGAAATATGGATGGAGTTAACGAATTAGATGAAAAATGGCAAGATTTTAAACCTTTTGGATTCAGATGCGGAAAAACAAACGTTTGGGCGAAAGTCGCAAAAGTGGCCAAACCTCAGGGACGAAAAATGGCATTTACTCCTTTTTTAAATTAGTGTGTTTATGTATATGGTTTTATAGTTTATATTGTTTAATTTTGGATGTGTACAGTTAGCCATGATTTCAAGACTTAAGAATGAGTATTTTTCTCAACTGTGTGGTTACTGCTTGGAGAAAAACAAACGAATCTTGGTATTTCAATATGCAACCATGGGTTGTTTGCATGAGATATTACACGGTAAAACACATCACAAACATCTTGATGTTTGTACATGATATTTAGAATTTGACGGTAAGAAACATATATTTATGTTAATTAGGGAGAAAGGGCGGTGTAGTTCTCAACTGGGCTCAGAGAGTTAAAATTGCCTATGGTGCCGCAAGAGGTCTTGAATATTTACATGAAAAAGCTCAACCACCAATAGTACATTGTGATGTAAGGTCAAGCAATGTTCTTGTGTTTGATGATTTTGAAACAAAAATAGCCGATTTCAGCTTGAGCAATTTGTCTTCTGACAACGCAGCTCGGCTGCATTCAACAAGAGTGTTGGGAACTTTTGGTTACCATGCTCCTGAGTAAGTCTTATTGTCAGATAACACTGGTTTTCTGGTTCATAATGTTGGTATTTACTGATTAGTTTCATGAAAACATTCATATGTTTTTACTCAGATATGCTATGACTGGACAGATAACTCAAAAGAGTGATGTCTACAGTTTTGGGGTTATTCTTTTAGAACTTTTGACAGGAAGGAAACCTGTGGATCACACATTGCCAAAAGGACAACAGTCTCTTGTTACATGGGTGTGTCTTACATGCTACCCTACTCACATAAAGAATCCACATTCGACATTTTGAGTATCAAATTAATCATTTTTTAACTAAAACATGCAAGTCTCTAAGAGGGACGGGTAATACAAACACCAGTTTTAAATAGAGAACCATATGTACTTATTGCTTTCAATGTAGGGCTGTTCATGAGCCAAGCCGAGCCAAGCTAGGCCAAGCTCGGGCTCGGCTCGATTATAAACCGAGCCGGCTCAGCTTGGTTTGACTCGAATTCAAAAAGAAAAATTAATACATGTCTCTCAAAGTTCAAAGTTTAAAAGAGCGTAGCCAAAATGAGTTCAATCTTATACATTACAAGCGAAAATCAAGTTCAACAACACAAAATAAGATTTAAATTTCAACGAATTACAATATAAGTTTATTAGCAAATCCACCTTCAAATGACACAGGTATACAATTACTCATAAATACATGTAAATAATAATCAGTTTTTTGTATATATTATAAAGTATATAAAAATAAAATACATTAAAAGTAAAATAATCTGAGCCAAACCGAGCCAAGCTAAAAAGCGAGCCAGACCGAGCCAATTTGGCTCGTTACGAGCTGAGCCGGCTCCCGCTTAGTTTCAAACCGAGCCATATCGAGCGAGCTTATTCCGAGCTAAATCCGAGCGAGCTTCGAACAAGCTTCAAGCCACGAGCTTTTTGGACAGCCCTATTTCAATGGGATACATAACACAGTTATGTAACTGACGACCACCTCTCTTTCTCTCTCCTACGTTAATAGGCGTTTGCGATGTTCACTTTGTTCTCTGTTTAAATCTGGTAGTGTGTTGAACGCTCCCAATCATTAAAATAAAAATATTTTCAGTTTATTTTAAACTATCATGTTTGACTTTCTAATGGAATCGGTCAGTTTATTTTAAACTATCATGTTTCACTTTCTAATGGAAACGGAACTTCTACCTATACTGAAACAATTGTACATACTGATATTAAGTTTTATGTAACTGTAACAGGCAACTCCAAGATTGAGCGAGGATAAAGTAAAGCAATGTGTTGATCCCAGTTTAAACAACGATTACCCACCAAAGGCAATTGCTAAGGTCCACTTCATATCCTTGTTCTCCCGTCTTGTATTTCACACATTGTAGACAGGACGGCAATCACACGACAGTGGGATTTGCCAAATGCAAGCCCATTTACTTATAGCGTATTGATTAGATGGTTTTTTTGTCTCAAATGTGTCAATTATGATATTTAGCTAAAAGGGAACGAGTCAAATGGTTAAACGGGTTGATGTATTTATAATTAACTGTTAATTATGTATAAAAGCTTAAATAATGACAAAAAAAATAGTTTTTTTTTTTTAAAAACCGATATGAAGATGTTATTTAACCACCCCAACTAATAACCTCTAATGAAAATGGTTGAATAACAAACAGAAGCTAAATGCGTTTATTATGATCAGTTGGCAGCGGTTGCAGCACTTTGTGTCCAGTATGAGGCAGATTTCCGGCCAAGTTTGACGATCGTGGTGAAGGCGTTGCAACCACTTCTAAACTCAAAACCAGCCTCAGAGTCCTAAACCTAGTCAACATTTGACCATCAAGCACGACAACAAATGTCCCTAAAGAATTGCTATTAGATGGTAGATCATACTAAAATTGTCAGTTATACAAAATACGCTTGTACATATTCTTTTTACAAAGTGTATTCCTTGTCATTCCCCATACAAGCACAATCACTTGAGTAGAACTATATTTCAATTGAAATTTTCTTGGGTATATTTAAGGATCATTCATATAAAATTATCATCTCACCGGCAGACGCAATCAAGCAATTGTGACATTTTCAACTTAAATCTATTTCTTATAAACATTAAATCACAAACTCTGTCATATGAACTATGATGTAAACTGCACATGTTTTTGCAAACAAACCCAAAATCAGTAAGATAAACAATTTGTAACAAGAACCACACTGAAACAAGAACAAAAAACGAAATGTCATTAAAACTTTTGTATTCAATTCAAACTGCGCCGTATGTAACCAATTTAAATAGTAACAAACAAAAAGTGTCACACATCTTTCATTCCTCTATTTCCCCCCACCATTGAAACACCTGCTCCACGAGAAAACTTCAACTCATGGTTCACGACTAAGTTAAACTGCTGAAATTATATTTCTATTAAAACGATCGATTTTCCTGAGTGAAAGGTAGCATGATACAGAGTAGTAGATCACTGCACAAATTCCCTACAAAATCTACTTTTTTCACACTTTTCACTTACATGGGTTTCCCTTCACTTCTATCACCATTATTCAACCTGATCTGCAAACAGTTGGATCAATACGCGATTTTTTGATTATTTGAAAGATAACAGTGAGCTTAAATTACTTGCCTAAAAGCGTTAACGTCTAGTGCGTGGCTTGCACCGAAACTCAGCTAAGAGTGCAATGTGATCAGATGACCACTCTGGAGAAGGAAGTGCTGTATCTTTCCTCAAACTATCTTCATCCAAAAGCTCCAACAATGACTCCACCATCAAACTATCGGCTGAAATAAGCAGTTACAGTAAAATAAATTCAAAGATGTAGTGTTTGGATGATGATCACATGTTTTAAGTGTTCAAATAATCCCGGTTTCCAACTAATTTAGAAATTAACACATAAAATGATCAAAGAGTAAAATGCCATTTTTGTCCCTGAGGTTTGGCCAGTTTTGAGACTTTTGTCCAAAGGTTTGTTTTTTCGAAACCTGGATCCAAAAGATACAAAATCTTGCCATTTGCATCCGGCTAGTTAACTCCATCCATTTTTCTTCGTTAAGTCAGGGGTATTTTTGTACATAAAGTGAAAAAGACATAAAGTCCCTCTAAGTAAATACTTGAACATTCTGCGAAAAGCTTGTAAATAAGTTAAAAAGACCGAATTGCCCTTTAAGTTGACAAAAAATATGGAAATACGCCTGACTTAACAAATAAAAATGGATGGAGTTGACGCGCCTGATGAAAATAGCAAAATTTCAAACCTTTAGGGTCCAGATGCAGAAATACAAACCTTTGGACGAAAATCGCAAAACTGAGGAAACCTCAGGGGTGCGAAAATGGCATTTTACTCATGATCAAAAGACATTCTACAAAATATACTTTTAAGAGAGGATGACAAAACAAGCCATACAAGCAAAAATAAAGAATAAACATTTACCAGAGTAGAATATGTAATCAAGGGTGCCGATGAAGTCTCTTGTGCAATTTGTAAACAAGGGTTCATTTGTATCAGGGTCCACTCTCTTTTTCTGTTGCTCATAACCAATTCTAGCAAACGACGAGTATGCACTAACCTGAAATATATGAAATCATAGTTAAACAAAGTGCAATAATTCCTAAAAAAACTCAACTAATAATTAAAGGTGCGTAGATTACCAAGGGGAGAGTGTGAGTCAATTTGGTGGCCGGTCGCAGAATTCCAAGAGGGTCTACAGCTAGATCTGGATGCATGGGATCAACTTTTCCGATTGCAAGAAGTGCATGTGGAGCACTGCAAATGTTTAAAGTTGTATGTTTTATTGAAAGTAATAAAGTATTAACTTTTATTTTACTAAATAATACACCCTTCACTCACCTTCCGGGAACTGAATTGAAGTCACCACACACTAACATTGGAATATCTGCACTGGCAGCTATCTTTTCGAGTCCTTTTAACAGTGTGTGAACCTTCAGCATTTGCCAACCAAACACGTTTTGTAAATTATAATATAGTATATCATAACGAAAATATAATAAAGATAACAACGATGAAAAAAAATATATATTTCAAAGGTCAAACCTGCCACAGTTTCACATCCTTTAGGTCATGCTGCACGTTCACATGAGTATTTGCCTACACTCCAAAAGAGAAAAGAGCGAAGTCGGTGAATTTCCATACATTTTTTTGTATTATACATTTACACTATTATATGAATGTGACAATCCGGTCCGACACATTAGTTAAGAGTTTAAATATTGTAATGTATGTGTCATAGTATCTTACCACACAAACAAGCTGTCGCTTCCCGAGATTATCAACACCTTGGTTACTGAACTTTGCTTCTAGAACAACAATTAATGCAACATTATCCTAAAGACCACAAAGTTATCATCATAAATGACACATTTAACCCATAACAAATCTATTGAAACGAATGATCAGTTAAAGATCTAAAGCTACCTTGACCAGTCGATTTAAAGCGGTTTTCTTCTGTGCATTAGGAACCAAAGCGTCGGTTAAAGATTGTGCGGCTTTATTGAACTCAACCTCATATTTTTTCACATGTGAGAATCTATCTCTGCGAAAAAATGTAGCACATCCGTCAATAGTCTGATTATTGCCATTGTAAACCTCAGTAGTTCGCCTCTTAAAAAGCGCCTGATATCCGTGTTTGTCGAGCTCGGTTGCAAAAAATTCTTCAAAATGGTCACTTTGAACCTGAAACAAAATAAGTCAAAGTCAAACTTAGCACAGCCTTGCAAGAGATTAAAGTCAATGTGTCAAACTCACCTCTTGAAGACAAACAATGTCTGCAAGGTAGCCAACGATCTCTCTTAACAAATTCTGCCTGCGGTAAGGCCAAGAGAGGGCCCACGAGGACAATAACCGTACAAATCACTAGTAGCATATGAATCACATAAAACATTATATGAAAGCACAGTAAAAGTCCCCGAAGATGAATCCAAATGGCCTGCCACGTCAGCAGTGGTGACGGAAATCAACCGCCTTGGACTCGGTGATGGAGCAGGAATCACACGAGATGTTAATATAGTGTTCGGTTGTCCGACAGGCGTTTTTGTCTCTG
Organism: Scalesia atractyloides; assembly: GCA_947069175.1. Taxonomy (NCBI): domain Eukaryota; kingdom Viridiplantae; phylum Streptophyta; class Magnoliopsida; order Asterales; family Asteraceae; genus Scalesia; species Scalesia atractyloides. The sequence goes on from CAMTDV010000020.1 coordinate 25,264,091, forward strand.
AGTCTACCACAACACATTCGAATTTAAGAACGTGGCCGATATCATCTGCAGTTGGTGTGTATGTTTTCGAACGCCCGACTTCAAACCAAGTTTCACCACCGTTTCTTTGTGTAACTGCAGCGGTATATAATGGCGTTGTACCGTTGACAACAGGCTGTACACTTGTATTACTGTTGTTATTACTGTTTATCCCTGATGTTGTATTATTGAATCGCCCATAAATATCCTCCTCTTCGTTTCCGTTCTCGTTAACGGCACTGGCAGCACGCTCGTGTAGTACACGATGGTGTTGCCATGCATCAGAAAAACATTTTGGAGTGCAATGGTAGCTTTTAGCAACGGGTATCTTGGCTTTAACACAGCCTAAACACTGCAAAGTGGCTTGTTCGGATGGATGTACACTACAGATAGCAACTTTTTTATCACTCTGCATGCGATACCTGCAACAAAAGTAGAATAACAATATGATTATGAAGACAACATCTGGGTTCAATAATTGAGGCCGTGCAACTTTACTGATCACAGAAAATATATGAAAAACACAGAAATAAGGAGATACAAGAAAAGTAGAAAACTTTAACAATATGATTATGAACACAGCATCTGAGTTCAATAATTAAGGCCGTCTAGCTGCACATGTCACACAAAATAGATGAAAAACACAGAAATAAAGGTTACAAAAAAGGAAGTAGAAAACTTTAACAATATGATTATATGAACACAACATCTGAGCTAAATAAAAGGCCGTGCAACTTCACCGATCACACAAAATAAATGAAAAACACAGAAATAAAGAAGATACAAAAAAAGTTGAAAACTTTAACAATATGATTATGAACACAACATCTGAGGTCAATAATGAAGGCCCTGCAACTTCACTGATCACACAAAATGGATGAAAACACAGAAAACAAGAAGATAAATTAAAAAGGTAAACAAAAACTTAAAACTATGATTATAAATACCACATCTGAGCTAAATAAAAGACTGTGCAACTTCACTGATCACACAAAATAAATGAAAAACACAGAAATACAAAAAATCACATTCCTATAAGTTTTAACAAAATGCCAAATCTCCATCCTCTTAAAATTTTGTTATGTACTTATGTCTGTCATTATTTCAGTTACCCCCCCCCCCCCCTCCCCACCACACACACGCACACAAGCAGGAACATGAACTCGACGATCACACTCGTTTAGCACCACCTACCATGCCTCAAGTAATCTTTATAAGGAATAAAAGTCTTACTGACAATATTCAGCAAAATAAGAGCAGGTTCACTTGTCATCAAGCAAACTTTAAAGGTACAATTTGCACAAACAATTACTTAATCCTAAAACACAATCATACAAATCAAATTCAAATAAATAAACTGTCACAGCATATTAACGTGAAAGAAATACTACATTCAAACAGTAAGCCATTCATTAATTGTGAATTATTCAGCAAAATAATAACAGATTCACTAGTTTACACACACTAATACTTATTCTTAAAGCACAATCATACTAATCAAATACAATTAGCAAAATTTATCACAACACATTAAAAAAAGCAACACTGCAACTAAACAGTGAAGCATTGAGTAAACAATATGCACTCATTACAAACAGTTAAAAAGCAACACTGCAACACTGCAACTCACCACTTATATCTCAAGAAACAACCCTCAACTGGCGCAGATTCAGGAACATCTTCAGTAGAAACAGTCTTATCAGGATGACGTATAAGCACGTACGGCGAAAGCTCACAGCCCACAATCGGAATATCGGACGGAAGGTGCACTCTCAGCACACTCAGCATACTTGTAATTAAAACAACAACAACAACAACAAACAACCCTAATCGAACAGACCCTAACCCTAATTTAATAAACAACAACGAAGTTGACAGTAAAAGTATATCAAGGAATTGGAATACGTGGCGGACACCTGGTGAATCCGCCATTACATAGCGTGTACAGGCGCCAGAATTGCGGAATTGTTTGATATGAGATTTTGAAACTGGAAACCCTAATTTGGGGGAATTGAGATTCTGAGATTGATTGAGAAGGTTCTGGAAGAAGATCGTGAAGGTGAAGAGTTGATGTGTGGAATTTGTGATTGGAAGGGGGGATTATTGATTGATTGGATTGGATTTAGAAGATGGAGAATTAGGGTTTGTGATTTGATTTGATTGGGCGTGTTGTGTTGTGTTGTGTGTATTGGGGATTTGGGGTTTCACAAACAAGAGAAGACGACCTAATTTTTAATTTGTTATTATTATTTGTTTTTCTGTTCTATTTCGTCAGATTTTGTATTTTGCAAAGGAAAATGAAATTTAACTGTGATATATTAATCACCTTTTCTTTCTATAATATGCCTTTCCTATTTTGAAATCATGACAAGTGATAAAACTTTGGCGTCTTGAATGGGCCGGGTTTACGGGTGGGTGGGTTCAATTCGAACTCAAAAAATATACGAACCTGATCTGAACCCAAGATTTTGTCATACATATGAACCTGAACACGGTTCTAATATTAGCAATTTCGACCCGAATACGACCCGTTCAACCTGAATCTAAAAAAAATAATTTTTTGGCAAATTAATATATTTAAATTAAATGTTACTAAAAAAACAAAAACGTATATAATACAATTTCATTCTAATTTTACTAAATAAAACAGATATATATGTGTATATTTATAATAGAATTATATTTTATTATAAAACTTTATTTCAGTCTCCTTTACAAGTTACGATTATGCATAAAATACACACCCAAATAAATTTATGACATAAAGCATATTGTAAAAAAAAGTATAATATAAATGGGTTAAACGGGTCAACCCGTCAACCTGACCGGGTTGACCCGAACCCAAACCATTTAGCTAAACGGGCTTACAGGGTAAACCTGAAATTGATTTGAACCGTTTAAACTAAACCTAAACTCGCGAATTCCGTGTTAGTTTCATATCGTATTTTTGACCGTATAAAAAATTCAGACCCCTAATAAAATTTAGCAATTGTTGTATGTGATTATCTAAGATCAATTGTTGTATGTGATTATGTATATCAATTATTGTGAAACATTATTTCATTAGCATACAAGATTGCTTACTACATGGATAAATTAAAATATAAGATTAGCAAGAGGCAAGATTAATTACAAAATCATTAGCCTACATGGATAAAATAAAATATAAAATTAGCAAGAGGCAAGATTATTTACAAAATTATTAGCCTAAGTATACCACTCTTTCTTATTTGTCGACTCACACACTTAGAAAATCAATTTACAACTCGCCATATAATCATTATTTGTATAAGGTTATTTAAGATTTAAAAACACTGTGTAAAAGAAAAAAAATGTACAAAATGTTTTTCAAAAAAAAAGGAACAAGAATTCTTTTTTTTTTAAAAACACCTTCTCTATAAACTCAAAAATAGTGTTTAAAACAGTTTCTCTAAGTTAATATTTATTTCTTTATAAAACGTCTCTAAAAAATAATCATGTTTTTCAAGCGATAAAAAAGTTTGGTGTATTTATTTTGTCATCCCTTCAGGCCTGTAAATAAACTAAACGTTCAGTTAACCATTCGGCGGTAAGTTATTTGTATTTACGAGTGTTCGTTTATTTACATTTGTTTGTGTTTGTTCATTTATGTTTGTTAATATTCATTTATATTTGTTCGTTTATGTTCGTGAATTGTTCGTTTAGAATACATTTATTTTTCTAAATGAACACGTTTATTTTTTAAAACGTTTTTAGTTTTCTTAAACCACATTTTTTTCTTATTTTCAACACGTTAATAAACAAGAAGATTTGAATTGGATTAATGTAAAACTTAAGAGGAAGAGACACATTCAATAGAAAAAAAAAAAGGAAAGTGAGGCATGGTTCTCAGTTTGGCACCACCCTTACAAAACTAAAAACTTCAATTTTAAGATTAACATACTCAAAGAAATGGCATGAAACAAGGTTCGTATGCATATTATGAAGTATCGATATAATACCAACAAAAAAATAAAATACATAATAGAAAATCAAGATTAGATTAACAAGTTCAAATGCAACATGTATGATTAGTGAAAACAAATGAAATATATTAATTAGCATCTGGTTATAAAAAGAACAAAGTTTAAAAATGTAATGCTATAAAATAAATTAAACTTTTTGAAGATTTTTAAGACAATTTAAAGTTTGAAAATTTCATAAATATAATATTTGTTGTATAGTGTTGAAGTACTAAATGAATTTGTTACAAGCACTTTCTTATACAAGTCTTTCATCATGGATATCTTTCTTTGTACATTGAGCCAGTATTTTAAGTAGTTTAGTGTCGACCTCAACTAGGCATCTTGGATATCTCTCTTCAACATTTTTTTTATATTGTTCTTAAAAAATTAAGAAAAACCCAGAAAGTAAAAAACAAAAGAAACATATCGTTCTTTATGTCTCTTATAATTAAATGATTCGGTCCATAAACTTTCCACTTTGTACTACCAAGATATCGTATGAAAACACAACACTATTCAATGAGTATATTTACACACAAGTTTCCAAGACATTAGAAAACAACAAAGTCATATGTTGCACAAGAGTTGTCATGGTACTATCCCTTTAACCGAATAGTATAATTTTTCTTTTTCTTTTTTTTTTTTTGGAATAGGGGAAACCATTTGTTTCCAATAAGTTAAGCCACCTAAATCTTCAAATTGAATAAAACAAAACCACTTTTTGTCTTAAATACCTGAGCTGAATCGCTCAGGAACACAACACAATTAATCAACCATCTTGTTTCACTGTTCTAATTTTCTACATCTAAGTAAATGGCAAGCCAGCCAGCCAACAACACTTAAATATGATACAAAAAGCATTCGCCCCACGAAAAATACAGATTACAGAACAGTCTACACTACTATAGAAATTGTGTATCTCAACGTATACGACTTTGTAATCCTACATCATTTTGACTGGCCTGAGCTTGACGACTGATTTCCGTTTTCTTCGCTTGTTATTAAACGTGGAGGGCCTAAAGTGAACCCGTTTTCCTTAATTGACCCAAACTGGTCATCTTTAGAGAGTAAAGATGTAAGCTGTGGTGTCTGATTCTGAATTGTTTCCATTCGCTTTAAAGATGGAACTTTACCGTTACAGTAGCCACGCCACATATCGCGATAAGCGGACTCCAACCCAGTAATAAACTTCGATCCATTGCACAGAGCGGATTTTGACATGAGGTTTCTTAGATCCATACGAAGGCTTGAAAGTGATGTAACATCAGAAGCCAATTCTATTGCTAACCGAATATACTCATCTTCAGTTTTTGCAACCAGGCGTTCTAATCCTGAGATTTAAAGTTATTTAACTAGTTATATATAAGTTGACGCAAGTACAAACTGTGTTAAATAAATTCATAAAAAAACGTGACGATAAGATATCTTACCAACTGCAATTAGAAGACTAACACCAACGTTATGTGCGTGTACTAAACCACCCATAGTAACACATGGAACTCCCATATAAAGGGATTCACATGTGGTTGTAGTTCCCGCATATGGGAAGGTATCCAAGCTACATCCCAATAAAAAGATCATCAAATATAACACAAAAAAGTAAACCGATTATATCTTCTACTATTTAACAAATGCATGAAAATAATTATGTTTTTCGTCCCTGTGGTTTGTTGAAAGTAACCATTATAGTTCATTAGTTTAAAAATTGCCAAAACAGTACCAGTACTTTCACTTTTGTAACAGTTATAGGCCACCTCTGTTAACTGCATCCAACTCTCCGTTAAGTTTTTGATGAAAGGACTAAAATATCCCTCAGAAGAAGAGAAAAGAGGTAGAGAGAAAAATGATGAGACTGAGGGGTATTTTAGTCATTTCATCAAAAACTTAACGGTGAATTAGATGGGGTTAACGGAGGTGGACTGTAATTGTTACAAAAGTGAAAATATTGGTACTGTTTTGGCAATTTTTAAACTAATGGACTGTAATGGTTATTTTCAACAAACCACAAAGACAAAAAACGTAATTAACTCTTAAGAATTTATATGATGAAAGGTTTACCTAATATCCATAAGAGAATACGCTTGCATATGGTCATGGTTGAGTAAAATCAAGGGGACAAGATCAACACGATGCGATTCCAAACCCAACTGCTCCAATGTCGATAGAAATTTCTGTCTTACACTATCACAGCAGAAAGGCTTGCACTTCACAATAAGCCTAGAGTTCGGGACTGCACATAAGATTTTGGCCCAAACTTGTAGCACTTTCGGTGTTATCTGATACAAAGTAAAAAAAATTCAGAAGTCGAGAAAAGCCGCTGAAAATCGAAACTTACAAAATTGCCTACGTTCTTTACCTTTGCTAAATTGTTGAAACTACCAAATGTAACAAAGCCATTAGAAAGAGCAGGTGCTGGTGATGCTGGCCCGGCCTCGGGAGATGGTGTATAGCAAAGAAAGCATTCGGGTAGACGAACAAGATCCTCGACATGCCTGTCATCATTACAACACTTCCATAGAGTTTAGTATCCATATTAATAAAAATTGTTTTACCAGGTCATAAGAATATATTGTTTAAAAAACGTACTTCTGCTTTGTATCAGGAGGGTCAGCCAAGGCATCAGTGATTCGATAGTCGATAGTAGGCAAACCAGTGGTATTTGGGTACCCAATCCAAGTCACCTGTCGGTATATGAAGCCAAAATAATATAAGCAACATGTTGAATTTAGAGCATTTGCTTCAACCATGTACTATGAATGTATTTTCACAGATAGAAGAGTAAAATGCCACTTTCGTCCCTGAGGTTTGGCCAGTTTTACAACTTTCGTCCAAAGGTTTGTTTTTTCATACCTGGATCTAAAAGGTTTGAAATCTTGCCATTTTCATCCAGCTCGTTAACTCCATTCAATTTTCTCCGTTAATTCAGGGGTATTTCCATCTTTTTTGTCAACTTAAAGGGCAATTCAGACTTTTTTACTTACAAGCATTTAACATAATGTACATAAAGTGAAAAAGACCAAAATTGCCCTTTAAGTTAACAAAAAAGACGAAGATACCCATGACTGGAGTTAACGAGCCGAATGAAAATGACAAGATTTCAAAACTTGTGGATCCAGATGTGAAAAAACAAACCTATGGACGAAAGTCGCAAAACTTGCCAAATGTCGGAGACAAAAATGGCATTTTACTCCGAATAAAAAAATGATTCAGAAAAATACAATAGGTGAATAATAAATATATCAATTAATAACCTGAAGAGGAGCAGGGCGGCAAGCCATCATTCCAAGCTTATTATTAGCGGTATGACCGGTAAGTTCAACCAAAATATCAACTTTGTCTTCTCGAACCATGCTTGCAACCTTCTTCTCATCAATTCCGTAAATATCGCTCCATACGCCTCCTCTTTTCATAACTATATCTCTGAATTTAAAAGTTTTTGCATCTGCCTGTAACATTTATAAATAGCAAATAACTGTCATTACAGTTACCTTTCTTGAATAAGAAGAAATCGTGGGCGCGTAAATGGCATGTAGACAAAGCTTTACCTTAACAACCGCCGAGTAAACGACCACCTTATAGTTAGAATAGTCATGATAGAAAAGAGGTGCTTCAATGAAATAAGATACGGAATGCGTGAAATAATCAGGAGATACATATCCTATAACAAGTGGCCTTTCTGGATCTTTTGAGTTGTCCCATGAAGTATATTGAGGATACAATCTCATAAATCGCCAGCCCCAGTCCCTACAAAAAGTCATATAAGTTACATACGGATATAAATATATAATTGTGAGCTAATAACATGCAAAGTATACAATATTTCGCATGAGTGAAGGTTGAAGGACCTGTGAGCTTCATATAGTTTATCATCTGTTCCCTCGTTTATGTAGTTCATCGCAAGTAATCGATTCTGCAACAAATAGTCAACGTACAGAAATAAAAACAATGCTGTTCCGCTCAACCGACAACCATAAGGTAAAGAACTTCCAACCGTCTTCAATTATTGGTTTAATTCAGATGCAATCAACACATGTATGCGTTGAACTATTAAATATACATAACAGATACCAAATTACAAGCTCCCCGATTGTAGTAAGCGATCAAAAGAAATCGACTTTAAAATGTTTGGACAATATATGTGCACACCAGCATTATTTCTTAAAATAAGATTATGTTCTTCATAGAAAAAAAACAGATTTCTATTAGACTACAGAATTACGTTAGAAAAACTAGAAATAATTGAAAAGTTACTAGTTCATATATATAAACAAGAAAGATGTGTTGAGCAAGAAGTGCAAATGTACTGTCGTTTATGACAGAAATACCACTTTCTTCTTGTTACATGCTATGCCATTAAGTTTTACCTTTTCTCTGTTTTAACTGTCTTTGAATTTTTTTGTGTCATATATACCTTTTTGTTTCCATTTTCTCTTTTATCTATAATATTTTGTTCCTACTTCTACATATTATGTGTTTAGTTTTTAGCTTAATAAACACTTTCAAGTTTGCTAAAATCAAACAAATATATACATCAATAGTTATTTAAGCATTTAACCTACTGTAACTGTTATTTACATTTAATAGTTTCCTTTATGTTCTTTACACTAACATCCGAGAATATGTGTGTAACAATTATATTACTTTTACATAGCAGTTGGAAAAAATATCATTTCCGTCACACGATGTATCAGTTAACTTCTCTTAAGTAAAGTTACGATATAATAAACTTGTTAGTTATTTACCATTTATCAGTCGCCAGTGACCATTACCAGAAAACACTGTCTAAAAGTGGTATAAGTGAGGCGCTAAGTTTGTATAGTCAAGATGTTGTATACAGTATGCCTACAAACACTAGTTTCCATCAGCACCAGTTATACGCAATACGCAAAACATCTAACCACTTAACAAATTTCATTCAGTTTAATCAAACACTGATTGTAGTTCACATGGTTGACCTAAATGAACTGTGAACTAGCAAAAAGTTGACAAGCATATATTAATACCTGGCCCGCATTGCGAGAATCTGCGTCTATTTTAAGACATTGCTCATATGCTTCAATTGCCAAAGTTATACTCCCAGCATCTCTGTATAAAACCCCTACAAATAACAATTTGCAACAAATAATTGATAAGTTGATACATATAAAAATATATGTATTATAACTTGCATGCAAGAACGAAAAATGATTTCAACGTATGATTATGTTGGAACAAACCTAAGTTATTGTAGGCTTCTGCATAATTAGGATTCGCCACAATCGCTTTCTCTATCATGCTAGCAGCAGCATCCATTTTTCCCTGTATATTTATTTAAAATGCAATAACTCAATAAGTTATAGTTGGGCCATATAGTCCTGTTAGACGATTGATTGATTGAATTGTACCTGCACCGTGTAGACAACTCCAAGGTTGTTCAACGATTGAGAGAAATTGGGTTTAATTGACAAAGCCAACTTCAAAAGATCAACAAAATCTATTAGAAGAAGTTCTACAAATATTAATCGTGGTACATCAATACTAGCAATGCTGCGATGAAATACCTGATAACACTCCACAGCTTTATCAAGGTTGTCTCGGTCCTTATAAATAACTCCAAGATTATTGCAAGCCTCTGCGCAATGGGATTAAAGTGGAAAGCTAGTTCATAGAACACAATTGCCTGCTAACAGAAGTGAGAGCTTACTTACCATGTAATATAGAAAATAACACAAAGTCGGTACAGATGACTAAAAGTATTTCTTTATATACATAACAAAAGATAATAAAAGTGAATTAACAATATAATGAGAAAAAAAACACAAATAATAATAATAATAATAATAACAATAATAATAATAATAATAATAATCAACTTTACCATTTCAAACTTGAGCATTTCCCCATAAGCAACCCCTAGATTGTACATGGCATCTGCATAATGCCAGTTATAGTACAGAGCTTTTTTGTAATATGCCACACCTTGGTTAATATCTCCCTCCAATTTTACCTGAAAAAATACGGTGAAAATTATAGAATAACGAAAAGAAGATAATTAACAGAACCATTAGATCTAACCAAGAAAACATATGTACAAAATTTGTATGGTTTGTCCATGACAAAATGCCATCATTTCGCCATCTTTCAATATGTAAGAATGAAACTTTTTAAGTGCGTAGATATCTTGGTTTTAAAATGCACGCATCAGGAGTGCATAATGCGCACGGTGCGCTGATAAGATCGCATCAGGTGATGCAATGCGCTGCGATTACATGATGCGAGAATGATACGGTCTAACTCGCACGAAGCGCTACTGATGCGGGCATTTTTTTCTGAAATAGACCACTATAGAGTAAAACTGTACAATGAGCTTGTACAATGAGCCGATGAAGTTGTTAAGTGAGTTCCTACATAGATCACTTGTACCTTTTGCATAGACTACTTGTACACATAAGAGTTCAAGACTGATTTTGGTTATATTGAACTTCTTTGATGGTGCTAGAGCTATTTTTGTATTTCTTTATTTTAATCTCTAAATTTTAAGTGTTTGAAGCTAACAAGTTGAAATATTATCTATAAATATTTTTAAAATAACGAACACTTCGCATATGTGATGCAGCCGCATCACGCATCTGCTTTTGGGATCAAAACGCATCGCGCATTATAAAACCAAGGTAGATTTAAGAATTATAAATGTAATACTATCCCGGCCCCATTCTCTATTTTAACATGCATTGCCACTACCTATTTTGGTCTTATTGTAACCCCCCCCCCCCCATGCGCACGGTGCGCTGATAAGATCGCATCAGGTGATGCAATGCGCTGCGATTACATGATGTGAGAATGATACGGTCTAACTCGCACGAAGCGGTACTGATGCGGGCATTTTTTCTGAAATAGACCACTATAGAGTAAAACTGTACAATGAGCTTGTACAATGAGCTGATGAAGTTGTAAAGTGAGTTCCTATATAGATCACTTGTACCTTTTGCATAGGCTACTTGTACACATAAGAGTTCAAGACTGATTTTGGTTATATTGAACTTCTTTGATGGTGCTAGAGCTATTTTGTATTTCTTTATTTTAATCTCTAAATTTTAAGTGTTTGAAGCTAACAAGTTGAAATATTATCTATATTTATTTTTAAAATAACGAACACTTCGCATATGTGGCATCACGCATCTGCTTTTGGGATCAAAACGCATCGCGCATTATAAAACCAAGGTAGATTTAAGAATTATAAATGTAATACTATCCCGGCCCCATTCTCTATTTTAACATGCATTGCCACTGCCTATTTTGGTCTTATTGTAACCCCCCCCCCCCCCATGCGCACGGTGCGCTGATAAGATCGCATCAGGTGATGCAATGCGCTGCGATTACATGATGCGAGAATGATACGGTCTAACTCGCACGAAGCGCTACTGATGCGGGCATTTTTTCTGAAATAGACCACTATAGAGTAAACTGTACAATGAGCTTGTACAATGAGCTGATGAAGTTGTAAAGTGAGTTCCTACATAGATCACTTGTACCTTTTGCATAGGCTACTTGTACACATAAGAGTTCAAGACTGATTTTGGTTATATTGAACTTCTTTGATGGTGCTAGAGCTATTTTTGTATTTCTTTATTTTAATCTCTAAATTTTAAGTGTTTGAAGCTAACAAGTTGAAATATTATCTATAAATATTTTTAAAATAACGAACACTTCGCATATGTGATGCAGCCGCATCAAGCATCTGCTTTTGGGATCAAAACGCATCGCGCATTATAAAACCAAGGTAGATTTAAGAATTATAAATGTAATACTATCCCGGCCCCATTCTCTATTTTAACATGCATTGCCACTACCTATTTTGGTCTTATTGTAACCCCCCCCCCCCCACAACACACACTGGTGGTCAATATATTACCTTTGTGCCTAAATCTGTCAAAGCGATTGCCATGTTATTCTTAGCAATCTCAAAGTTAGGTGACACAGCTAGACACCTGAAAATACAACAATAAAACCATACAAGGACAATTAGTAAAACAGAATAATGGTTAACCCAATGGAAAACAGCAAATAAACATCCTTAACCTCTCATAACACGCAATAGCTGACTCCAGATCTCCACGATTTTTATAAATCACACCCATGTTACAATACGCTTCAGCATACATGGGCCTTTCCAAGGCAGCCTTCTCATAACAATTAAGTGCCGTATCATATTGCATCATTTCAGAATACACGACTCCAAGGTTGTAATATGCAGGCTGCCAAAGAAAACAATAGCAGCATTAATAACGCACAAAAGGGAATGAAACCCTAAAAAGATGTATGAAGAAAATGAAACTACAGCGTAATGAGGGTCAATCTTGATAGCGTCATAATACTTCTGAATTCCCTCTTGTGTGTTGCCTGCAAGCTTTAAGCTAGTTCCAATATCTGTAAGTACAATTGCTAAGCATTCTGCTGCTGGTTTATATGATGGATCCGCTGCCAGAGCCTTACGGTATGACTGCATGACCAGAGAGCATATTTGATATAGTATAGAAAAATGACACAATGTCATATACATCAAATGAGTACAATCAAGATTTAACCGCATGTAACCTCAGTAGAACTGTAATGTATGTACGTAAAACACAACAATACCTCAGAAGCCTCCACCAATCGACCTTCATCTTTATACAAGATACCACAATGAGTGAGTGCACATGGATTTTCCGGATCTAACTTAACAGCCTCGGAAAAGCTCTCAAAAGACTGTTTTCCCATATTTTGCATCTGCAAGCAAATTCCTTTGCCAATATGAGCCTCAACAACTCCATTATCTTTCTCTAGTATACTTTCATATATACCCAGAGCTTCCACAAACTTGTTTCTAGACCGTAAGACATTAGCATAACCAAGCGCATCTTTACCCTCATAACTCTTTTCTATCGGACTGGTAGACACAGTAGAATTGCTGCCCCTTAACGACGGCTCAGTTGCTTTCAAGAAACCATTATCTTTAATCTGACCCTTCTCTTCCCCTCCGCTAACATCCTTCTCTGTCAATGTCATCACAGTACACCTACAAGTTCAGATTCCTGAACCAACTGCAACAAATTGAAAACTGATGGTAAATTCACAAAAAAAAACTACAAAAACGAGTAGGTTTCAAAGATGTACTACCCCACAAACTTTTAAAATTTGAATCCGCCTACCATGCCCAACAAGTTTCTATAGCACATTTATCAAATGTTTCAACTATCACTTACGCAGATACCAAACCGTTCAATCCCATTACTAACAAGAAAGCTGCTTTGTTATGAATCATAACACCAACTTACCACCAGCATTTAGCACATACAATACCCGTAACGTGGATTACCATATTTCTCTATTTCTACAAAACAAAAGTTTAAAAAAATAATCTACAAACCCAAAACTAGCTCCTTTTAACCAAACAATGAGGCATATTCCACTACACTTTACAAACTATTCCAGTATCCTCTTATCCCCCTAAAAACCTAACACAAACACAAAAAACCGTAGCTAATCCACTTCAATAAAACAGCCTCAAATAATACAAATCAAGTATTTAACTTCACTTCAGTACCACAAAATCAAATTACCAAATAACGAAAACCTAGAGAAACATGATTTAATTTCATACACACTATCTAATTATCACAAAACAATTACACAATAAAATGCAAAACTCAATCCCACATGGTACCATTCAATCCCATACCACCAGCATTTACCATTTACAATACTCGTAATGCGGATTACCGTTTTGGTCCATCTCTACAAAAAAAATTATGATAAAACAATAATCTCCAAATCCGAAACTAGCTACTTTTAACCGTACGGCATATTCCACTAAACCTTACAAGCTTTTCCACCATCCTCTTATCGCCCTAAAACCCTAACACAAGCACAAATAACAGTAACCCATCCACTCCAAAACCCTAACAGAACACGTAACAGATACACCACACCAACAATCACATATAAACTTCCAAAACCTAGCCTCAAACAATACAGATCAAGTATTTAACTTCAGTTCAGTACCACAAACTCAAATTACCTAATAACAAAAACCTAGAATAACGCGATTCAAATACATACACACTATCTAATCATCACAAAACTATTACATAACAAAATGCAAATATTAAAAACCTAAATACACATTCTAAACAAAGTTTTGTAAATAGATAACATTTCCGATGCTTACGTGTGTTGGCAGAGTTGATTGACAGAGAGGTGAGAGGTTTTAGAAGGATTTGTTTTGCGTGTGACGAAAGGATGACGGTGAGATGAGGAGGAGGAGGAGTTCGGCCGCTGACTACCGACGCGGTGGTAGGATGAGTGGCGGCGAGCGACGGGGCGCCACCGTTGCGGTGGGGGTTGAAGAATGGAGCAGTGGTGACGGAAAGAGAAAAGAGAAGTTTGGAGTCAAATGTTGAAGGTGTTCCGTCTATGATTTTGCCCGCGTTATGCTACAACCCTGGCCCGAATAATAAGTAATCAAAATTAATTATTATTGTATTCTGGGAGTTATCAAAGTGGTCCTTTGAGTGATGCACATTTTTGGTCCATCTAGCTTTTCTAGTGAGTGGTGTGTGCGAGTGGGGTATTCAATTATCTCATCTTTAGAAATTTATCAAGAGACGAACGCTTCAAATTTTGAAAAGTGTAGATTTATTGTATTCTTTCTCTAAACCATACACACTACCACCTCTTACCTTCAATAAAAAACATGAACCATCAACCCAGCTAATTACTTCTTTCTTAAACTATTGTTAATCCTTGTTCCTTCTGATTCTAACTTCTAAGATCTAAAATCTAACAAATTCCATGTTCTAAATCACTTAAGCCATCAATCGTGTGGAGATTCGTCATATTCTTCAATATTGAACAATTGTACGGTATGTGTCCTTGTTGTTTTGTGTTCTTTATATTCATAGCTAATCTATCTAAAAAATCACAACCTTAATGGTTAAAACATAGATCTAGTGTTTTATAAGTCCTAATGATGGTAATTAAACCCGAAAATCATGCATAAACACGTTATATGTGGAGAACAGCTTGCTTATGTAACTCAAACTCAGTTTTATAATAGTCATAACTTGATCATAACAACACCAAATCAATCGATTTTGAGTCTAAAACTGGTTTAAAGAAATTTCTATCAAACCCAAATGGTTTAGTAATTTTCATTAAGGATTAGGTATTCAAAACCAATTTCTAAAACCAAAGGCTAAATCTAACTCCAGGATAAAGTATTAATTTGTCTTCTCGAAGTCATAACTCATTCAATATAGGTCCAAATGACCTTAAGTTTTTACATAACATAATTCTATGAGTCTATACACTAGTCTTAGAGGCGTTGCATTTTTTGATAAAAACTCAATTTTTACCAAATTTTAACATTTATAGTCGCTGAAAAATAGCTATTACTACCTTCTTGTGTTCAATGAATATTCATAATTTTGTACGTGTTAAAAAAATTAAGATGAAACATTTCTGAAGACTACACACATGTGAAATGTTGTCATAAAATTCTCATAATCTATTTCCATCATTTAGTCAATCAATAAAGTTCGTGAACAAGTACCGAAACTTCACAAACTAACATCGTGCTTATCTAATAACTGAAACTTGTTCCCTTTCTGCGTGTTACCAATATTGTATCCATCTCATGGGAAAATATCTACAACTTTTTACCAACCTTGTGTGGATAATAGCAACACTATTAGGTGAGTTCGTGACCCCATTTACTGTTTTTTATCATTTAAACGGAGGGAGAAACATGCTACCTGAAACTGTTTAAACTTTACCACGCTTGTTGTGTGTACGTGATTTGCATTAGACATGATCCTTAAAACCTCAACCCTTATATCCATTTAACTCATAGGTATAGCTGATGGACAAGATTAAATAGTACTATTCGGGCTAACAATCTCACTCTTGTCGTGGTACTGCTAGATAAAGTACATGAACACTAAGAACCGACACTTGAGTGAATATTTCCAACCTGAACCATGAACTTAAATATCAGCCCTATTGTTTGTTATAGACAGTAAACAGGGTAGAACTAAACATCAATAGGCTTAGTTATAACATGTATTACCTTTATCTGTTTAATTGTGAATTTACATGTTGCATGCAAGCAAAAGCTGAAATTTTATTGAATGAACTTCCTTGACTGTTTTATCGAGTCTTAAACTTGCGTGCTTACCAACTTTATAGTTTACCCTTTTTAGCATATTTCAGGTGATAATAACCGATGTAGCTAAGGATGTAGATTATTTAGTAGAGACTTGCATATGATGATTTGTTTGCATTAACTACTTGTTTGCTTGTGACCTCGTATGCTAGCTTTTGGTTCGTCGCATTCCTGTGTTTCCGTCTTGACTAGGGTGTGACAATATAATCATGTCTTAATATGTACATCAAGCTAAAGGATACAAATAACTATATTTTTAGAATTTTTCTTGTGATGTCAACCCATGAAGTGAGTTCCGTCCAGCATTTATTATTCATTAAACATGTATAAATTTGGTTGCAACTATTTGCTCACTCCCATGTAATCACACGTGAACTTGAAAGTGGCCATTCGCGCATTCAAGGTAGTTCAAGTGCACTTTGTCATTTAAGCATCTAATCATTTTTTAGTTTTTAAGTTTTTTCTCAAACCACGTGATCGATTAACACATTAGAAAACACTAAAGTTCAACCACTTATTAGCATAGTACTTTACACATTTTGGGATGAAAATTAGTACTAAATAGCCAAATTGCATGTAACGCCCAAGTTATTTTTAAGACCGAAAAACTAAAAAATTTAAACTTTTAAAACATAACCTAAAATTCCCATTATACCCTTAAGTTTTACATAACGAACGTAACCACAAAAGTTTCGACTACATGAAATTTAAAGTACCATCTACTAAGGTTAAATCATTTTCTTACAAAAGTAATTTGGAAGCAAATTGCATCATTTACAAACCAAAAGTATTTTGACCCGTTTGTCAATATCATATCCGGAAGCGCAATGAGGGCAAGAAGTGTGTTCATTCCAAGCGAGACGCGACGTCAAATGGAAATTTACATAGACATCACAAGAACTTGGTTAGCATTTCACGTAATATTTTATAACAATTTCACTAGTTAAACGCTCACCACATTCTTGACTTATTTCAAAATCTTTCATTGACATAAAGACATAAGCTCATAGACTCATATATATTAACTCTAAACTAAATCGTCTTTTAGCTTACTCATTCTTATTCGGTGGATCGCTCAACGTGATGCAACACAATTTTTATTCTTTACATTCTTGTCCTTACTCGGTTGGCCTGTTCATCACGTATCGACGCGAAACCATACAACACAAATGCATTCTTTACATTCTTGTCCTTACTCGGTTGACCCGTTCAACACGTGTCAATGCAAAACCATACCTTTACTTTCTTATTTCTTGTCCGGTTGACCCGTTCATCACAAGTCAACACGAAACCATATATCACAAATGCATTTTTTACATTCTTGTCCTTACTCGGTTGACCCGTTCATCACAAGTCAACACGAAACCATATATCACACAGGCATTCTTTACATTCTTGTCCTTACTCGGTTGACTCGTTCAACACTGTCAACGCAAAATCATACCTTTACTTTCTTATTTCTTGTCCGGTTGACCCGTTCATCATAAGTCAACACGAAACCTTTCTTTTAGCAACTATCTTGACAAAACAAAACAACTATATTTCTTCACGACGATGCTATATAATTTGTTACGTCTAAACATAATATACAAATAGAAATACAATGTACAAGTGACGTACCTCAATCTTGCGAGCTTTGAGGATTCCGGTTGCTTGAACCTTCTTCTTTTACGCCTACATTTTTACAATCGATATACTTTAATCTCATGTCTTTATTTCATTCTTTCATTAACATAATTGAGTTAACAACTATCGTTTTACCAATTCTGATCATTTAGCATCATACTCACATAGAATCTCAATTCAAGGCATTTTATCAAACACTTAGCGTGCGTACCCCTAACAAGGCATAATGTACAAGTGTTCTATGCATATTCCTACTAGTTCATATCATGGATCATCAAATCAACTAAACTCACACAACCTTCATTCTATATCAAATTCATTTAACATTCTCTACTATACACATTCTTACATCAAAGTTGCACTTAATTTCTTGAACCTACATGATCATAACATTTCATCATACTACTACTACAAGTGGGTTTTACTTCAATTTATCAAGATAATAAAATTCAAGCATGTTTCATCTTCTACATGATGATTCTAACCAATAACCATGCTTAATTCCATAAAATTTCATGGATTTATTACAACCACTTCATGGCTATTCACTTTATGTTGGAGACACTTAGTTGATAAGAATCTCAATACATGCATTCAATTTCAGCCTAGGACTTCTTTGATTTGCTGAATTTCTTGTTGTATGTTGAAGGAGAAGGTTTTTCCTTCTCTTCCTTTCTCTCATACAACAACACACTAATTTCTGTACTTTTAGTCTTTAACCTCAACTTTCCATTTTGCTACAATTGGCCCTTCATGTATGACCCACATTTAAGTTTTATTAAACATCTTTATATTTTATAAAACTACATGTAATAAATTAATTTGTTATTTTCTCACTAGGGACATACTATGAAAATTAAATAATCAAGTATGCGCAAATTTGGGTGTTACATTGCATGTGTTGTCAAGACATGTCCGAAATCATTTTCTTATGTAATATTCCAACCTCTTTTTTACAATCACATTTTATATAAAAAAATGTTATCTTCTATAAAATTTAATAAGTTTTTACAAACCATATCACCATAACTGAATTATTTTGTAACATTTTTTCATAATACTTTTTTTAGTTGTTTCAGTGAAATTATTACTTATATGGTATAATTATCAAATATGCTTGCACTCTCGTCTTTAATGTTTAATTTTTTTTGTGTTAATTGTTGTTATACCTCATGCTTTACCAATGGTTACCACCTACTAAACATGGATTATTGTTGACCATGGCCTTTTGAGAACTTTTTTACACGTGGTTCAAATTCCTTTGATTTATCAATATCTCAACTTTGAACTCCCACCTTGGTTTGGACTCTCACCGTTCTTAGAACCGAACGTCCATACTACAATTGCTCGTCTATGATTTTTTAATCCCTGTTGATCTCTAGTCAACAAGATTCGATTTCTGTCTTTTGCATGGGTTTCTTTTAATAGTGTTGGGTGTTTAATATGATTTTGAGTAACCGTATGTCGCTATTGCGGGTTTGATTTCTGTTGATGATTTTCCTACTTGTCAGTTATTGCTTAGTTAGCCTTCATTGGTGGTTTATCTGCCTTTTAAAATAGGTTAAATTTATATAAAAAAAATAATCAAAGTTTCAAAGTTGTTAGCAATTCGATGATTTACGATTGATAGTTTAAGTAACAAAATTGAACAAATATTAGAAATTCTGATATTTTATCCTGGATTTAGATGGACCCCAACTTTTAAGTGCAATGAATCAGTGATAAAAAGTAGTAATTTTAATAATTGTCATACATTTGGGCTTAGACTTACTAACAACTGTATATTGGATATTGACACCCCAACCTCTACTATTGAGTCTAGAACTTATCTAGGGTGGTAGGGACATTTTTACCCAATCTTTTGAAGCTTAAACACAGTTTATGGTTAGTACATTGGAATGCAAATTTTACGATTGATGTATTGAAAATACATCTATTTATCTTGTAGAGTTTGTATATTTTTAGCGCGTTTTCAGTTTTGATTTGTCAAGAGTTTATCTACTTTTAATCCAAACATTTTTACAGGTCTTGGTTAGTGAAAACGGTTGGAAGGATGGAAAAAACGAGCGAAAATGATGAAAAGAACCGAGCGGGACGTGAGTGGATCGAAAACGAGAAAACGAAACGCAAAAATATGGATTTCTACCCGGTCGCAGGGTGCGACCGGCACAGCCAACCTCTCTCGCGGCCTGCGAGAGGGGATAATTATCTCCGGAATCTTTACTCGGTCGTGGGGCGCGACGGACCATCCAACTTCTCTCGCGGCCCACGAGAGAGGTGTTTATCCAGAAAGTTTCAAAATCAGAGTTGTTTTGGGATTTGGTTGTTTATAATAGAATTATTATCATTGTAAAACACATCTTGGGAAATTGTGGACGATCTTGAGCAACTTTGGAGCTATTTTCTGGAGGTTTGAAGCTACACAAGGCAGATCTAAGTTGCAGTAATTGTGGTGGTGATCACGGGAGTTCAAGGCAGGAGCTTGTCATGGTTTATCATACCAATCTCCTCTTTGATTTCTTTGGTTTTTGATCAATCATGCTATCTTGTTATCAACTTGGTTTTTATTATTTTTCAAACATGTTGTTAGGCTAGATTTTCTTTGGTTACCTAGGTTTTGGATTTTGGAATTATGAAACTTTGATTTACTTTAATTTAATTTATGGTTTGAATATTTAAATTGGTAAAGGTTACAACTTTAATGATCTAGTTTAGGGTATTTGCATGATCTTGTTTGTTTGATGATTGTTTGGTTGTTTTGCATAAACTTTGGTGAATGTCTTTCATGTAATAGGTTTATGTTACTTTTGTGTTCTTAGGAATTCGTGAAGTTGTCGGTAAAATTGGCAAATAAAACTGGGGAAACAATTAGATTAACCATTAAATTAAATGTGTCATTATACCTAACTTGTTAATTGAGAAATTGCAGTTGGTTGGCTGAATTAATATGGTAAATTGTTAGGTGAGGGTTTTGAGAATTTCCCGAATCTAATTTCCTTGTCATAATTGAATCGTTTAATCTAAACTAGAAAATTTTAGTTGGTCTAGGTTAATTATTGAGAGGTAATTAATAATTAAGCACTTTACTAATTTGAAAAGATAATTAAAAAAGAATCTTTAGGACTAGTAAACGACTAAAAAGGATAGGTTATTGTAGGTGTCTCTTGAGAAGGGTCGGGAGTCCTTTTTAATAAACCTAAACTTTGATATCTAAGATCCCGATAAAATATTCAACCAGATTAATTATTGTTAAGTTGAAGGAGTAGTATTCTAAAAATCTAACCTAGGTAACTAGTTTATTATCTCTTGGTAAAAGTTCTAATAAGTCCATAGAAGTTCATATTTTGGTCATTTCACTTTAGTAGTTTTATTTAAATTGATAATTTAGAATTATTAGTAACACCCCCCTTAAAATATACCTAGTGTGTAATTGAGTCTAAATTAGTAGTCTTAGCAATTAGAGAGTCATGTGGGTTCGATAATCCGGACTTACTTAATACTATTCTTCAATTGATCGGTCCACTTGCCGGTTAGCAGTTTAGTAAAATTTAGGAGTCTAGAGTATAATATTGAGTCTAGAATTAGGATAATTTGTTTTTTTAATTAACTACTTTTAGAACATCAAGTTTTTGGCGCCGTTGCCGGGACTCTCTCATTGGCAATTTGATTACTCGATTTAGGCTTTTCTTTTACACTTGTGTTTATTCTATATTCGTTTGTGTCGTAGGAGTCTAAGCTGTTTAATAATTTAATATTTAATTTTTCTATTATATTTAAATCATTTGTGCTAACTTCCGTGTTTGCCGTGTTTCCGGTTTAGTGGATGCCCCACACGCGCTCGCAAGGACCTCCGCCTAAGCCGCCGATGGACACGCCATTCTCCCCCGCACCAAAGGTAAGTGCTTCTTCCTCAAACTTTTTTTAAGTTCACCTCATTCCTTCGTACCACTCGATTTCGATTTTACACCTAAGCCTTCATCACCCGATTCTCCATCACCCCGTGTAGTCCATAGAAACGTAAACCCACCACAGCCACCACCCAACTTCACATGGCCGATAATAACAATCAGACCGTCTACCAACAAGCCACCACTGGTTTCACCAGTGCGAACTCACCTATTACCATACCCCCCATGAACAATGACCGAGCTTGGCAAATCCTTTCCTACATCATGACCGCCATCACTAACTCTTGCCAATTCCACGGTCATGATGATGAGGATGCGCCCGCACATATCAACCGCCTTACCCGTCTATGTCATACATTCAATATGGAGGGTGCGGGTCATGATGCCCGTTTTCTCCAAGTCTTTCCGTTTTCTCTCGGGGGTCGGGCCGCCATCTGGCTTGATTCCTAACCACCTGACACTTTTTCTACTTGGGCTTCTTTACGGGATGCTTTCCTTAAGAAATACTTTCCACCCGCCAAAGCATCCCACCTTCGACGATCAGATCCATTCGTTCCGAATGGAGCCTGACGAGCCCTACCATCTAGCTTGGGAGCGGTTCCAAACTCTAGTCTCCCGCTGCTCCCAACATGGTCTATTAGAATGGGCACTTGTAGAGAATTCTACAACGGTCTCACCCTAAGACCCGTGCTCGATTCGACACCTCTGCTGGTGGCCACCTAATGGGAAAGAAAACAGTAGCCGAGTGCAATGACCTTTTCGAGAGCTTTGCCCATTCTGATGTCGATTACAGCACGGCCGGTGGGAATTAAATTCCTGTTTCACGTACACCTCCGGTTAACCGAGGTTTACACCAAGTTAGCTTGGAAACTACAGTAGCTGCTGCTCTAGATAGTTTCAAGAGAGAGGTCACGAAGGAGATACAGGAGTTGAAGAAAAAGGTAGACAGATGTGAGGTTTGTAGAGGGGGTCATGACACGATCGAGTGCCCCACGCTCACTGTTGAGCAGGTAGAGTTTATCACCGGTTAGAACCGTGGTCCTACGAACCCTTTAAATAATAATACTTCAATTATAATCAAAACTGGCGTAATAGTAAGAATTATCGATCTTCTGGTAACCCCCTCTGGCTTCCAATCAGGGTCTTATCAGAACAGGGGGCAGGGTCATTACAATAGTGGAGTGTCAGGTCACACCAGTCAGTTTAGTGGAGGGGTTCAAATCAGGAGGGTCAGACTAGGAGTGAAGGGTCGGGAGGTAGTCTAGATAGGATCGAAGAGCTGTTATCCCAACTAGTTGTCAAAGATCAGGCTACTCAAAAAACTCTCACGGAACATGATTTGCTCTTGAAAAATCAACAGTCCGCACTCTTAGATCTGCAGAGGTCGGTCAATAGTATCGCTAAGCAGCTGCAAGAGCAGCCACACAGCCAGTTTGAGGGTAATACCCAACCCACCCGCAAACCAACACGCGAAAGCGATCACTACTCGCTGTGGTAATACTCTGAAGGAGGTAGGTAGAGAGGGTGTAGAGGTAAGTAGAGGAGCGAGATGAAGAGGTAGATGAGGAAATCGAGATGGAGGCTCCACCCAGGGTACACACTAGGCGAGACCCAGCAAGTACCTCACTAGCCAGTGGACCTTCAGCCGAGAGTAGGGGAGAGAGAAACCGGTATAGGTTAGGCCATCGCCGCTTGTAGACACTTCATGCCTACCCTACCCATCACGTCTGAAGCAACAGAAATATGCCAAGGAATACGGGAATTTCCTTGACATGTTTACTCAATTAAAGATTAATCTCCCGTTTATCGAGGCACTCCAGCATATGCCTAAATATGCTAAGGTTTTGAAGGATCTTCTGAAATGTAAAGATAGGCTGGGGGAGCTATCGAATGTCCCGTTGACTGGGGGATGTTCTGCTGTCGTTTTGAACAAGTTACTTGAGAAGCTTACTGATCCGGGTATCTTCACTATCCCATGCTTATTCGGTGGATCCATCTCTCCGGCCCATGCTTTGGCCGATCTCGGGGTGAGCATAAATCTGATGCCTTTCTCCCTCTACGAGAGATTAGGTTTAGGGGAGCTCACCCCTACTCGTATGTCATTGTCATTAGCCGATAGGTCTATTAAATATCCGAGGGGAATCATAGAAAACCTATTGGTTAAAGTCGATAGATTTGTCTTCCCCGTAGATTTCGTCATCCTCGATATGGAGGCCGACGAGAAGGTACCCATCATCTTAGGTCGCCCATTCTTGCGCACCGCGAAAGCGCTCATAGACGTTCATGATGGGAAAATCACCCTTCGAGACGGAGACGAGAGCGTCACATTCGAGATCGCAAGGTAGATGCAACACCCAATGGGTGGCGACAACGATAGTGGCCCTTGTCACTCCGTATATTTTCTTAACTCTTTCATGTCGTGCGTTGATCAGTGTATCGAGTACATCAGTGGAGCCGACCTAGTGGGTGAGGATGTAGTAGCTACGGAGAGCGATAGTGATGAGATAGGGGACGATGTCTTCGAGATTCCCGAGACTCTAGATTTCTGTGAGGTGAGTGCCGCTACTGAGAGTACACCTTTGCCGACACCAGCAGCCGTAGAGCTTAAGATTCTCCCGTCTCATTTAGAATACGCGTTCCTAGGTGACAATTCGAGCTTACCCGTGATCATTTCCTCGAAATTGTCAACGGAGGAGAAGGAGCGTTTAATCGAGGTCCTAAAGTCGAACAAGGAGGCCATCACATGGAAACTGTCTGATATCAAGGGGATTAGCCCTACCTCCTGTACTCATAGGATCCTCATGGAGGACGTCTTTAAGCCAGTAGTACAGCCACAACGCCGTCTGAACCCGAACATGCAAGAAGTTATAAAGAAAGAGGTGCTCAAGCTGATGGAGGCTGGGTAAGCCCCACTCAGGTCGTTCCCAAGAAAGGGGGAATGATAGTGATCATGAATGAAAAGAAGGAGCTTATCCCATCGCGAACCGTCACGGGCTGGAGAGTGTGCATAGACTATCAGAAATTAAACGACGCCACCCGCAAGGATCACTTCCCGCTCCTGTTCATCGATCAGATGCTGGAGCGTCTCGTAGGACAACAATTTTATTGCTTTCTTGACGGCTTCTCAGGTTACTTTCAGATCCCGATTGCTCACGAGGATCAAGAAAATACAACCTTCACATGCCCGTATGGTACTTATGCGTATCGCCGCATGCCGTTCGGGTTATGTAATGCTCCAGCTACTTTCCAGCTGCATGGTAGCCATCTTTCAGGACATGATCGAAACCTCCATGGAGGTTTTCATGGACGACTTTTCTGTTTATGGAAACACCTTTGATCAATGTCTTACTCACTTAGATGCGATGATGAAACGGTGTGTCGAGACGCGACTGATGCTCAACTGGGAGAAATGTCACTTTATGGTGACAGAGGGCATAGTGCTAGGGCATAAAATTTCGCGTGCCGGGATAGAGGTCGATCGGGCGAAAATTGATACTATCAGCAGACTTCCCCCACCGACTAGCGTCAAGTCCATCCGCAGCTTTCTCGGTCATGCGGGCTTCTACCGACGGTTTATTCGAGATTTTTCAAAGATCACCCGCCCTATGACTCGACTTCTCGAGAAAGATGTACCCTTCGTCTTCGATGACGACTGCTTAAAAGCTTTCACGATCCTTAAGGAGAAACTAGTGAGTGCTCCTATCCTCGTCTCACCCGACTGGAGCTTGCCTTTCGAGCTCATGTGTGATGCGAGCGATTATGCTGTGAGCGCCGTTTTGGGTCAGCGTCGGGACAAACATTTCCACCCTATTTACTACGCTAGTAAAACCCTCAATGACGCACAGGAGAACTACACCACTACAGAGAAGGAGCTTTTAGCAGTGGTCTTCGCATTTGATAAATTCCGCTCTTACCTTGTCCTGTCCAAAACCATTGTCTTTACGGACCATGCGGCTCTCCGCTTCCTTTTCCAAAAGAATGACGTGAAGCCTCGTCTCATTCGATGAATTCTCATGCTTTCCGAACTGACATAGAGATTAGATATAAGAAAGGAGCAGAGAATGTAGCTGCTGACCATCTATCCCGACTAGAGGATCCTAGTAGAGAAGAAATTAGGGAAGAAGAGATCGGTGATAGATTTCCCCACGAGTCGGTAGAGTTTGTGACAGCCGAGAAGGAGGGAATGTCGTGGTTTTCCGACTTCGCGAATTATCTGGCGAATGGAGTGGTACTGAAGGGGATGACTACGCAGCAGAAGAGGAAATTCTTCTGTGATGTCAGGCGTTATATCTGGGACGACCCATTTCTATTTCAGGTAGGGGGTGACCGAATTTTGAGGCGTTGCGTGATTCGAGAAGAGGGGCAGAGATATTAAGGCACGTGCATGAGGGACTGACAGGAGGTCACCATGGTCCGCACGTTACCGCACAGAAGGTTTTTGATTGCAGTTTTTATTAGCCATCAGTTGTGAAGGACGCCCTAGAGTTTGTGAAGATGTGTGATCGTTGCCAGCGTACCGGCAACATCTCATCCAAGGACGAGATGCCCCAACATCTCATCCAAGGACGAGATGCCCCAACATCCAATCTAGATTCTTGAAGTCTTCGATGTTTGGGGGATTGACTTCATGGGACCGTTTCCCGTCTCTAGCGGGAACAGGTTCATCCTCGTGGCTATTGATTATGTCTCCAAGTGGGTTGAAGCTCAAGCTTTACCCATGAATGATGCCCGAGTGGTGGTGAGATTCCTAAAGAAATTGTTTACCCGTTTTGGTACCCCACGAGCCATTATCAGTGACCGTGGCATGCACTTCTACAATGCCGTCATGGAAAAGGCATTGGCACGCTATGGTGTCACTCACCGCCTCTCCACCGCCTATCATCCGCAGACTAGCGGTCAAGTGGAGAACACGAACATGGGGGTAAAGCGGATTCTGGAGAAGACGGTAGGCAAAGTCGAAAGGTTGTCTGACAAACTGGACGATGCTTTGTGGGCGTTTCGCACTGCCTACAAGAGACCATTAGGCACCACGCCCTTCATGATCGTATACGGTAAAGCTTGCCATCTCCCGGTCGAATTAGAGCATAAGGCACTGTGGGTGTTGAAGACCGTAAATCTGGACCTCTCCGAAGTAGCCAAGCGACGATTCTTTCAAATTCACGAGTTAGAGGCACTTCGGGATGCGGCATGTGAGCGGTCATGGAGTCTGAAAGAGAAAACAAAAGCGCTGCATGATCTACGGTCGAAGAATGTGAAGGATTTTCAAATCGGTGACAAAGTGCTTCTATATAATTCCCGATTGAAACTGTTTGTGGGCAAGCTGAAATCCAAATGGTCCGGCCCGTACGTGGTAAATGGGGTTTTCCCTTATGGAACTATCGAGCTGAAAGACGAAGCTGACAGAGGGAAATGGAAGGTCAACGGGCATCGCTTGAAACATTATTTAGGAGGACCGCTAGATCCCACCGAGACGAAGGAGACTCCCCTCGAAGTTCCTCCTCAAACCGCGTAGATTCTCGGGTTTCGGCTCGAGTGTAGAGTTTGTGAGATTTGGTAGTTAGTTGCATTTTCTGTTTATTTAATTCTTTTTTCGTAGTTTGTGTCTTTGTTTGTGGGTTGGTTTTGTTGGTTTTTGTAGGTCACATCACGCATCAGTCATGGAGCACGGGCGATTGCAGGTACGTCTCATCAATCCGGTAGAACGAGTGGGATTCCGTGAACTAACAAGCTAACATGATAGTTTCTAAGATTAAAAAATTTCAAAATTTTTTCTAAGGCATAAAACCTGATCAAAGAAAGAAACTTTCTGTGAAAACAAGCCTCTCGCGGGGCGCGAGAGGCACAAGCCTCCTCGGCCGCGGCCCGCGAGAGGCCAATAAAATCCGGAATTATCACTCGGTCGCGGGGCGCGAGAGACTTAGTGGTCTCTCTCGCGGCCCGCGAGAGGCCTTATCTGCATTTAAAAAACCCTAGCCTCTATTTTCACCCACATTTCACCACTTTTCTCAATCTTTCCTTACGACTTTCAACCCAATTTCACCATAACTCCGCCATTTTCAACCCAAATTCACCAAAATCACCCACATTTTCTTCCCTACATCATTCCTCACTCATTTTGATGTGACTTCACCCGGTTTTTACCCTCCCACTTGCATTTCACCGGTGCTTTAAAGTTTCAATCTTTTGTACTTATCTTCCAGATCTACAACAAGGTACGGTTTTTTGCAACTCTTATGCTTCATTTCTTTATGCTGTAGTTTTTTGTTGCGGTTATTTTGATGTTTGCTACTGTACTAGTTGTTGGTTCGGTTAAGTGCGGGTTGGGTTCATCGAGGTTGCTCATGAGTTTTAAGAGTATTATGGGTTATTATTTGTGGATAAATTCTGTACATGCAGGGGGAATTTTGCGGGTTTGGTACGGTCCAACATTGAGTTCGGGGATGAGGGTTGACTAACTCTGTTTTTAAACAAAAACAAAAATATGATTTTTTTAGATAGCCAACCGTTAGTTCTACCATGATTCAACCTGTTTTATTTTTCATTATACACTCAATGTGGGCTTGTATCTCGGCACCGAGAGGGGGGTAGTGTTTGGTGTTGGATATGTTTCAGGGGGTTAGTAACATTTGATTAATCATGCATATAAAATTCAGTCTCGCCCGTACTTAATCTCCATTCGGGCGAGATTCGGTTTTTATCAAACAATAATGTTACACTCGCTTCAATTATATCTTAATCATGAAGTAAATTGTTTTTCTGTTGCAACCACGACCGCGAATGAAATGCTATACGGTCGTTTATTTTATGTGGTTATTCTCTTTCTAAGGCCATACTTGTCTTACTTGTGTTTTATACAGATTTCAGGAGAAGGTAGCTCAAGCAGGGCCGGCAGAATGAGAAGGGGACCAACACCTCGTAAGAGAGGTGACCCCGCCGAAGCGCCACAACAACCCTCTTATTTCAGTAGGCGCAGAATCAGGTATCAGGGAGAAGGTGTTCCCCATGGGCAGAGCACGCGAATCGTGGACAACCCTCTCTTACAGTTCGATTTAGACTCCCACGAATGGGAGAGGCTCTCAAACTTGGTCACCTGTGAGTTACTACCTTACAGGAGGATTGATTGGGAGTTGATTGATAATTTGGGACAAAGGGGTCGGATCGAACAGCTACTGGGGGATAAGTTCAGAAGGGTACTAGATTGTGGAGCAAGGCCGTACAATGAAATTACTTACGAGTTACATTCCACTTTCGAGTACCAACAAGGAAAGTTCAACGAAAATGACGCAGTTTCTTTTGCCTTGGGGAGGCAAGTATTTGAAATGACTATTCCACAGTTTGCGGTGGCGACGCAAATATATTCAGATGAGGAGGTTCAGTCGCCAGACTTCGCCGCCAGCTTGCAGGGTGTCTTCAAAAGAAGGCACCCCCACAGTGTATAGACAGATGAACTCGCCAGGTTTTGGGGCACCATCTCTTCTGCCCCGTACTCGAACAACATGGTGGCGAGTGATATCACTGATCCCATTCACTGTTTCCTTCATAAGATTCTCGCTGCTACGTTGGTTGGGAGGGGACAAGGGGATAATAAAGTTAACCAGGTGAGTTTATTTTGTTTGATGTGCATGGTAGAAGGACGGCCGGCAAACCTGGCCACACTATTTGCTTGGTTAATGAAGAGACTGTGGAGGGGGGGCCAGGGCAAGGGTTTAAGCGGGCCCTTGATTACATGCTTGGCTGAGAGCCTAGGGGTGTTTGACAGATACCCCAAGGACAGAATGAGGGAAGGCCCCAGCCCCTGTGTCATGAGCATCAGAGATCTCCAGGCTGTCGGAATTCTCACCACCCAAGAGCCGATTAGCTGGATACCAGCCCGCCAAGGGCCTCAAGTGCAACCGCCTCCCGAATCCGAAGTTGCATCTTCTATGCAGGCGGGCATACCTACTCGATACTCGCGGCTAGTCACCCGCCAGGACGGCAGTACCTCTTCGGGAGCCTCGACCAGACCCACTGACTTTAGATTCACTTTATGACAGGATGGAGACAGGGTTCGGGGATTTGAGAGGTTATGTGGACCAGCAGTTTGGCGGGGTGCGCCAAACTATGTTAGAGAGTAGACGAATGCACGAGGCCAGCCAGATGAGGCTAGAGGATGGGATGCGCTACATGATGCAGAATCTAAACATGGGAGTCTCGTCTTACTTTAGCAGCAAGGCGGTCAGGCAGGTTCTAGCCAGTTTGTAGGGATGGAGGATGTGCAGCC
The DNA here is from genome assembly GCA_947069175.1 of Scalesia atractyloides. Taxonomy (NCBI): domain Eukaryota; kingdom Viridiplantae; phylum Streptophyta; class Magnoliopsida; order Asterales; family Asteraceae; genus Scalesia; species Scalesia atractyloides. Next base: position 25,294,070 of record CAMTDV010000020.1, read on the forward strand.
ATACCAGGTTTTTGAGGCGTCCGAAGAATCAGAAGAGGATGATTGAAGCAGCTGAAGATCTTTACCTTTATTTTTTTCTTTTCTGCTGTTTTCAGTTATTTTGGTTTGTATCTTTAAACAATTTACTTTGGGTTGGTTGGTTGGTTGGGTATGTGTTGATGAACAATATTGCAAAACTATGGATTTATTTGGCATCTATTATTATCATGTTTTGTAAGTGTGTGATGCTAGGTTGATGTATATGTTGTTCCGTTCACATGAGAGCGTTAAGAGTGGCACATTAAGCCATTCGGTTTGGAGAGCACGAGTGGTTTGCCTGGCACATCGACAGGCTTGCACTATCAACTAAGTCGCTTCCTTTTCTGTATTTTATTTTTCTTCTTATTTTGTTTGCTTGTTTTTATTTTATTTCGAGTAGTATTTGTCTCGTCCTTGCATTAGGGACAATGCAAAACTTTAAGTGTGGGGATGGAATATTAGATATTAGAGTAGTATTTGATTTACTTAAAAAAAAACAAAAATGTCTTTTGAAAAAGAAGTTTGCATGAAAATTAAACGGAAAATGATAGAAAAATTTAACTTTATTCGGTTTCAAATAATAATAACATGAGAATAAAAAAGGGTGAGTTTATGTCTAATTTGGGATGTGCAAGTAGGCTCGATTCGGTTCTTATTTTCTTTGAGCTTAATACACCTTAATTGTCGGTTTACTAGTGGGTACTCATCTAGGAGAAATGGGAAACTGAAACCACCAAAAATAGTATAAGAAATACCGTTATAAGCTAAAATACTTAGAATTTTTAATCATGTAATAAGAAGAAAAAAAAAAGATGAGCTTGATTAAAAGTAGACTGAGGCCTATGGAATCTTCCTTGGGGATGGTGACTCTGATCGAGAATCCCTCTAGGATTAGTTGAAATTTTAAGTATCGAAGCCCACGTTGTCGCTCTCGGGGATGGTGACTCTGGTTGAGACAACCTCTAGGTTAGATATGCAAAAAGAAATCAAAATGCTCAAATGAAAAATGAAAAAAAAAGAGAAAAAGAAAATTTCTTGATTTTAAATTCTTTATATTTTGGTATAAAACGGTTAGAAAAGGGTTCAAATAATTCATTCCTTTTGTTTCATAAGCTTGAGGTGGGATTAGGGGTACTGCGGACTCTAGTGTGAGACCCTAGGTGGATTGACAGCACTTAAATTAAATTTGCATGATAAGAGGTTTGAGCAGAATTTTTAGTTTAAGTGGATCAAATACTTGCAATCGCGGTTAACATGAATCTTGTTCCCTAATGAAAATAATAGTAATTTTTGAAATCGAGTAATTGTTGGTTATGATTCCGTTTGTGCACAATTCTTTTTCGAGGGCGAAAAAAGAGCAAGTGTGGGGATATCTGATGTATTGAATAATACATCTATTTATCTTGTAGAGTTTGTATATTTTTAGCGCTTTTCGTTTTGATTTGTCAAGAATTTATCTACTTTTAATCCAAACATGTTTTGCAGGTCTTGGTTAGTGAAAACGGTTGGAATGATGGGAAAAAACGAGCGAAAATGATGAAAAGAACCGAGCCGGGACGAGACGTGAGTGGATCGAAAACGAGAAAACGAAACACAAAAATCTGGATTTCTACCCGGCTGCGGGGCGTGACGGCACAGCCAACCTCTCTCACGGCCCGCGAGAGAGGGATAATTATCTCCGGAATCTTTACTCGGTCACGAGGCGCGACCGGACCATCCAACCTCTCTCGCGGCCCGCGAGAGAGGTGTTTATCTCGAAAGTTTCGAAATCAGAGTTGTTTTGGGATTTGGTTGTTTATAATAGAATTATTATCATTGTAAAACACATCTTGGGCAATTGTGGACGATCTAGAGCAACTTTGGAGCTATTTTCTGGAGGTTTGAAGCTACACAAGGCAGATCTAAGCTGCAGGAATTGTGGTGGTGATCACGGGAGTTCAAGGCAGGAGCTTGTCACGGTTTATCATACCAATCTCCTCTTTGATTTCTTTGGTATTTGATCAATCATGCTATCTTGTTATCAACTTGGTTTTTATTATTTTTCAAACATGTTGTTAGGCTAGATTTTCTTTGGTTACCTAGGTTTTGGATTATGGAATTATGAAACTTTGGTTTACTTTAATTTAATTTATGGTTTGAATATTTAAATTGGTAAATGTCACAACTTTAATGATCTAGTTTAGGGTATTTGCATGATCTTGTTTGTTTGATGATTGTTTGGTTGTTTTGCATAAACTTTGGTGAATGTCTTTCATGTAATAGGTTTATGTTACTTTTCGTGTTCTTAGTAATTCGTGAAGTTGTCGGTAAAATTGGCCAATAAAACCGGGGAAACAATTAGATTAACCATTAAATTAAATGTGTCATTATACCTAACTTGTTAATTGAGAAATTGCAATTAGTTGGCTGAATTAATATGGTAAATTGTTAGGTGAGGGTTTTGAGAATTTTCCGAGTCTAATTTCCTTGTGATAATTGAATCGGTTAATCTAAACTAGAAAATTTTAGTTGGTCTAGGTTAATTATTGAGAGGTAATTAATAATTAGGCACTTTACTAATTTGAAAAGATAATTGAAAAAGAATCTTTAGGACCGGTAAACGACTAAAAAGGATAGGTTATTATAGGTGTCTTCTTGAGAAGGGTCGGGAGTCCTTTTTAATAAACCTAAACTTTGATATGCTAAGATCCCGGTAAAATATTCAACCAGATTAATTATTGTTAAGTTGAAGGAGTAGTATTCTAAAAATCTAAACTAGGTAACTAGTTTATTATCTCTTGATAAAAGTTCTAATAAGTCTCTAGAAGTTCATATTTTGGTCATTTCACTTTAGTAGTTTTATTTAAAATGATAATTTAGAATTATTAGTAACATCCCTTAAAATATACCTAGTGTGTAATTGAGTCTAAATTAGTAGTCTTAGCAATTAGAGAGTCATGTGGGTTCGATAATCCGGACTTACTTAATACTATTCTACAATTGATCGGTCCACTTGCCGGTTAGCAGTTTAGTAAAATCTAGGAGTCTAGAGTATAACTTGAGTTTAGAATTAGGATAATTTGTTTTGTTTTTTTAATTAACTACTTTTAGAACATTAACGATCTCCTAGCACCTTTGTTGGATCATATTCTTTTAAGAAACCCTTGAAACTTCTATAGTTCTATTTGTTATAACATCTTACTGGCTATAACCATTTCTTGCATAAATTTTATGAAAATCTTAGTTATTATACTACTACTAGGTTAGTAACCCGTGTATTACACGGGCTATGAAGATCTTCTAGCACCTTTGTTGGTCATATTTTTTTAAGAAACCCTTGAAACTTCTATAGTTCTGTTTGTTATAACATCTCACTGGCTATAACCATTTCTTGCATAAATTTTATGAAGATCTTAGTTATTATACTATTAGATTAGTAACCCGTATATTACACGTTAAACAATAAAAACGATAAAAATCATAAAATTGTAACACAGATTGAATGTTTAAAACTTAGTATTAATTTTTTATTTTTATTTTTTGGATATGTGGTAGATAATGGCTGCCAAAAAAACAATATAGAAGAACAGGAAATTACTGAAGATAATAGGAAAATGCAGGATATAAACTAAAGATAATAGGAAAATGCAGGATATGAATAAAGATAATAGGAAAATGCAGGATATAAGAAACATAAACAAACATAACAACATACTATGTTAGAAAATTTACCCTTCAAACTTCATAATTAGCATTTCATAATTAGATAGATATATAAACTTTTTACAAACTAAACAATAATTATTAGTTAATGAAACTTAGCTCAAGGTTCCTTAATCTCCTTAAGGATTTTTTTTACTTAATAATTTGTAGTTTTTAAGTGCTTATAAATCATCATTTCGGAAAGATGACTTAGTAGCTCATTCACAAACTCACTTCTCCTAGTGTTTTCCTCCTGATCTTCTCCAAACAACGTGTTTTTTATACACTTGAGAGACAACAAAAAAAGGCATTCGTAACAAATAGTGCCAATTAGAAAATAAGGTATTTTAACTTCAATTGTTGTTGAAATGCCATTGTAGTTCTTTATTTTTATTTTTTTAGAATGGCGTCAGTAGTAATTTCATGTATAATACAGAAAATAATAAACATATATGCCAAAACATAAACGAAAAAATATGGGGCAATCTGGGTATCAACAATTCAACTAGAGGTGATAATTTTAACCCATTTGTTTATAATTGAGTCAATTTGGATTGTGTTTTTATCTCAAATGGGTCAATGAAAGAGAAACGGTTATAAACGGGTTAAAAGTCACAAAAAAGTTTCCTTTCAATGACTATAACCTCCAAGATTGTTTTACTCACAACCTTAGGTTATTACTGAATAATATTGTTTTGGTAATACATTTAGTGCATTAATTACTTATAAAACAATTTTGGTACAGTGTACCGATTAACCACCCAACCAGTCTAGCTCGTTACTAAAGAATGATCCATTTCAACACCTATCCATTTTGAGTCATTACCAAATCCACCTATCATGCAACCTATATTGAAGATATTTCATGACAAGAAACGCAAAATAAAGGTTCCCTAAGCTACCAATTCTTTGCTTGACCAGTATATCAATATGAAAACAAAGACCCACAATGTCTGTTGCTACAAACAAATGTAATACCAAGGATAGTGACTGAACTGGTTAAGCAAAAGGGTTCAAGGGTTTCGATTTGCCTAACGCAGGTCGTGGGGTCCCCTCACGTTTGCAACACGTGGAGAGAGATCACTATTGTTAGTTGTTCACTTTTGGATTTTGTTTAACCAGAATGTTAATATCAAATGTGATGATGTCGTGTTAAGTTAAGAATAGAACGAGCATAAAGCAAGTTATAGAGAGGATAAGTAAGATCGGAGATCAAGAGGAATCTCGGCTGATCTGGTGTGTTCCTCCTGAATGACAAGAGGCTGTGCTTTATAAGGAAGGGATTCTCTATAAGAAGAAACCTTTGACTAGTGATCCCTGGTTGTAGTGGCGGACTTGCCCTTTTGGTAGGTTGAAGGTTTTGGACCTGTAGGTAAAAGAGTGTGCTCTTGCACATGCTCTGTTGCGGCTGTGCAGGAGAGTATACACGCAAAGTGTTGATGTGACCGGGCACTGTTCTCATTCTTTTTGCTGATCACGACAGTTGTTGATTCTGAACCCTTTTACCTTTCAACCCTTTAAGCTATATTGTGTCTAAGTCATTTTATTGAGCTTTGAGCTACCCACGTCATCAGCCCCAAGTCGAGGTGTTTGGGGTGTAGGCTCAAAGGCTTCTGACTTTTTTCACAACGTTTGGTTTGGTAAAAGGCTTCAAGGCTTGAAGAGTTCCAAGCTTTATCTTTTGGGCGGCGAAAATGTCGGATTTTAAATTTTGAAAAGACTGTTGATTTGACTGATTGGACGGTTTTTCTGCATGTTGCAGTTTTTAGCCCTCTAGACAATTATAAGTGTCCTTTTTCTATTATAACTTCTTCTTCCATAGTTACTTCTTCACACATCTTTCCATTAACCACAAGCTTTATCGCAATTACTCCTTTCATCCAGGTTAGTTTTTCTTTACCCTGTTCTTGTTTTTTCTCGATCATCACTCATGGGTGCTCGAAAGGATTTAGCTGCTAGTTTTTCTCGCCTTACACAAGAGGAAGTTGAGGCGTTTTGTATACAATGGGGTATTGATATGCGGTTTAATCCAGTTGCTCTGGGTTTGGACAAATCCATAGATCAATATCCTACCGGTTCCATTACTCTGTATTGTCGTCATTTTGAGTTTTCCAATCTTCGTCATCCTTTTTCTACTTTTGTGCTCAATGTTTTAGAGTATTATCGTGTTTCCTTTGGAAAATTGCATCCCCAAGGTCTTGCTAGGGTTTTACACTTTGAAATCGTGTGTCGGGCTTCAGGGTTTGACCCATCTTTGCTATCCTTTCGTCGCTTATTCCGTTTGGCTAAGAACGGTGATTGGTTTACGTTTGAGACGTCTCAAATGGGACACCTGTTTAATTCCATCTATAGTGACTACGCTTGGTTCTTGGAAAGACAGTTTTTTTTTGGTTTCTGAATCGATTGTTCCGTTCATAATGGTTTGGAGACATCCGGATGCAGTCCTTAATGAGTTGGAACTCGCGAAATCTGAGTTGAATAGTTGTTTTTTAAAGTCTATCAGGGCATGTCCTTCGTGGCTTCATCCCTTTCCTGAACACTTGTTGGTGCTCCTGGGTATTAGCAAGTTATGGGATAAAGTGGATCGAGACCCTGTACTCATAAGGGATGGTCGGGGTATGCGTTTTTACTTTGTGCATCTGTTTGCTGTTTTCTTGAATTGTTACTTATGTTTTTCTTTGTTTTGTCTGGCAGTTATGTCTGCATTGGATTTCATTAAGAGTGATGACACATCCGATGTTGTTTTTACGAATGTGAAGCCACCGAGGGTGATGATGTTGTTTTCGAGGTGCTGAGCATCGATTTGAGGGTTCAGCTTACGTGAATGTTTCAATGTTAAAAGGTTTACCAAGGTTGCTGTTGCGAAAGTTTTACTCGCCGTTCGAGCGTCGCTTGATAAAGGGTGCTGAACAACCGTCTAGTTCTGAACCTGTGGAGTTGAGCGATGATAAGAGGTTTCAGGTGATTTGGAAGCGGTGGTTGAAGCTGAGAAGAAGAGTTGCCTTGACTGTTTGGGAAAGAGAGTAAAGCGGTGGAAAAAGGTTGTGGGGTTAAAGGGTTCGCGAAAGGTGTTGAAAGTTCTAGTGATGCCGGTTCTGAGGAGGTTTATGTGCCGGGTTGGAAGGTTAAGGTTGATGATAGTTTTGCTTCCTCATCGTTTGTGAGGATGTGTTGACACACTTTGCTTCTCCTGGGGTCCGAGACTCTGCTTGTCATGGAGGATGATCGGATAATCTCAAAGATGATGTTGGCGCTTGCAATCTTTCGGCCTTTATTCATGAAGGTGTGGCTCTGTTTCGCAAGAGGATGCGAGTTTGAAGCTTTTTTCAAAGAAGAGAAGGAATGAAGCTTCTATGGCTACTTTGAAGAAGGAGAGTGTGGCCTTTGCTGAGAGGAAAAGGCTTGGGTGTGTCGAAGGTTGGTGAGCTTACCCAAAGGCATGAGGTGGGGGTTGAATGGTTTGAAGAAGGAGGTGGAGGCTTTTGAATGTTCAGGAGAAAGCTCTTTTAGAGGTGAAGAAACGGCTGGAGGCTTTCACTGGCTCAGGTTACCAGTGACAACAATGGCTCATTAAGCATGGCTTCCAACAGGTAGTTACCTATCTTCTTCACTCTTTCTAATTTAACAGGGCCCTGGGTGGTGTTTATAGCAAGCTCCTTGTTCATGAGAGGCATCAAGGCTTTGTTGCTGGTTACAAAGCCTGTGGGTCTGGGGAGCCTCTAGATAAATCTTCCTTCTATCAGCCTTAAGCTTTCAAGGTCTTCCAAGATGTTGTCTTGGAGATGGAGCATTCGACTTACCCTTATGTGGGTGAAGTCTCCGAATGCTTTGGCAAACCTCTCTTCGTCCTGCAAGAGCTGAAACCCCGTGCCTTGAACGAGGCTGTTTATGACAAGGTGCTTAAGTCTCTTTCCAAGAAACGTTCATGCTCAGGTGATAGTGTGGAGACTTTTGCTGAAGGTGGTGAAGGCTCAAAGGAGGCAAGCCTTCAAGCTTCTGAGGCGGCGGTCGCAAGTGACCAGAAGGATAAGAAGGGGAAAAAGGTGAAGAAGGCTAAAGTTGACAATGCTGGTGTTTCCAAGCCTTCTGCTGATGTTTGATTGATTCGTAGCTTTCTTAGCATCCTAGACAATTTTATGTTGTGTACTTTTTTAAACATGCTTGTTTTAAAGGGAACCATTTAGGTCCCTCTGGTGGTGGAAGCCTTTAAGGCTTATGCATAATTTGTAAGTTAACTGGCCCTTAAGGCCGCTGTGATGGTTATTTTTTTATGTTGCTTTGCTCTATTATTCCCTTGTGTTGTTTCATAGTTTGTTATGTTGCCTTTGTTTTTGGGTTGTGCATCTTTTGCTACTTATACCTTGAAGGGTTCAGTGCTGCAGTCACTTAGCCTTAGTATTTGTTAACAAGGAGACACACCGCCTATCCTATTTATAACACTCACTTAGTGTTTTTTTTGCTTCGTAAGCTACTGTTAGAGCTCAAGGAACATTTGATATAGGCTGCTCAAACCCGTCTATGAGACATGTATTTGAAAATTTTGCTAGGTCTCATGGAATTGCATTGATTTAGGAACTCACCCCTTATATAAGTCCATTAACCTTCGAACCTATTGAGCGATATGGCATGGGAGCTCATTCCCTTCATGCCCTTGCCATGGAGTTTTTTTGTTAGGTTCTCAACCTGATTTATAGGATAGAAAGACAAATTTGAGAAAAAAAAAACTTCATCATTCATTCATTCAAGAGAGCTTTTGTTACAAAGGGAGAATAGAACAACTCTTGAAATACTTTCTAAGATATTTTGGCTACACGTGGAACCTTTTAAGGTTTTTGCCATTCCAGTGATGGGGAAGCCTTTTGCCTTGGTCGTCTGTCAGTTTGTACGACCCTCCCTTGTGAGCTTAAGGATGGTGTATGGCCCTTCCCACTTTGGGCCAAGTTTTCCTTGATTTTCTTTCTTACTGGCTTCATTGTTATGGAGCACAAGGTCTCCAAGTTTGAACCGTTCGTGCTTCACTCATGTGTTGTAATAAGATTCTATCTTTTGTTTGTACTTGGCTTCTTGCACAGTGGCTTGATCACGAATTTCTTCGAGGAGTTCCAAGTTCAACGTGGTCTCCGTTTTGTATGATCCTAGGTCTATGTTGTCGTGTTGGAACTTCGATTTCCGCTGGGATCACAACTTTTGATCCAAACATTAGACTGTAGGGTGTTTTCTTATGACTTGTCTTCTCGGTTGTTCGGATTGCCCATAAGACATTAGGCAATTCTTCGAGCCAGTTGTTTTTGTATCTTCCTAATCGGGTTTTAATACCTTCAACAATGCTTCGATTTGTTCTTTCCACCTGGCTGTTTGATTGTGGATAAGCAACCGAGCTAAACACTTGAGTTATCCTGAACTCTTTACACCAATAGCTAAAGGGTTCTTGGCAAACTGTTTTCCGTTGTCGGTTACTAGTACCCCTGGGAGCCCAAATCGACATATTATGCTTTCCCAAACAAAATCAATGAACTTGTTTTCTCGAGATCTTGGCCAATGGTTTTACTTCCGGCCACCAGCAAGAATTTGATTCCTCCTTTGGCTGGTGGGAATGGACCAACAATGTCCATGCCCCATTTGTGAAATGGCCAAGCTGAGGAGATAGGGATAAGGTCATGCTTGGGGCTTTTTGGTACTGGGGCGTGTAATTGACAAGCTTCACATTTCTTCAGCTGTTCAGTGGTGTCACGATGCATGGAAGGCCAAAAGTATCCAAGGTGCATCAACTTTGCAACTACCGATCTTGGGCCATAGTGGGCTCCACATATTCCCTCGTGGACCTCATTTATCAGATACTAGCTTTGTTCTGGGCCAACGCATCGGAGCAGTAGTGCAAGGTAACCTTTTTATAAAGGACTTCTCCTTGTAGCACGTATGCCTTGACTTGATACGAACCCTGTCAGCCTTCGTCTGATCATTCGGTAATTCACCATTTCTCAGGAGTTTGATTAAAGGGGTTATCTAGTTTGGCCCATCTTCGGTAATTACGTCTTGTACTTCAAGTTCTTGGATGGATGGTGTCTTTAATACTTTGACTAATACTTTCTTGGTGGGATGAGCAAATGTGAGAGATGCAAGCTTGCTTAGTGCATCAGCCTTCTTGTTTTGTGATCTTGGAACTTGTTTGATGGTACATGATTGGAATGTACTCATGAGTTCCTTTGCTTTCTCCCTGTACTTCTTCATGTTGGGTTCCTTAGCTATGTAGTTATCATTTACTTGGTTTGAAACAAGTAAAGAGTCTGTGAAGACTTGAAGCTTTTGGACATCCATCTTTTTAGCTAGCTTGAGTCCGGCAATGAGTGCTTCATACTCGGCTTCGTTATTGGTTGTCTGAAATTCAAGCCGGAGAGACATATGTAAACTCTAAGTTTCGGGGTTGATTAGCACCAAGCCGGCCCCTGACCCTTCAAGGCTGGAAGCTCCATCGGTAAAAAGCTTCCAGATATCCCGGTCAGATGGTTCAGTTGTGGTTGTGTTAACTTTCGTTGATGTTTCTTATCGAATTTCCACAATGAAATCAGCCAATATTTGGGCTTTGACAGCCTTTCTTGGAGTATAAGTGATGTTGCGTTCACCTAATTCCACAGCCATTTGGCTAATCGCCCGGAAGTTTCAGGTTTTTCAAGCACACTTTTTATGGGTTGGTCAGTGACCTTATGTATTGGGTGTGCTTGGAAGTACCTTCGAAGCCTTATAGCTGTTTTTACAAGGGTTAGAGCAAGTTTTTCAAATGTGGGGGGGGGGGTACTTGGTCTCTGTCAATTTTAAAGTTTTGCTGAAGAAGTAAACGGGTACCTGAGCTTTGTTCCGTTCAATGGTCAGGACCGCGTGATAGCTTCCTCAGCAACTGAAAGATAGACAGATATTAGTTCCCCTGTTTTCGGAGTGGCAATGTCTGGGAGTGAAGCCAAGTTTTGCTTCATTTGGTTGAAACTTCCTCTGTCTCTTCTGTCCATCAGAAGTCTTTCTTATTTGTGCATCCTTGAAGGGTCTTGAAGAAAGGCATGGATTTTTCTGTTAGTTTGGACGTGAAGTGCTTCAAGGCTACAAGCTTTCCGTTCAGGCTTTCCACCTCTTTCTTGGTTTGTGGAGACTTTGTGTCGAGGATGGCTTTAACCTTGTTAGGGTTAGCCTTTATGCTTTGTTTTCCCACTATGTGTCCCAAGAACTTGCCTTCTTCAAATCCAAATGAGCATTTTACAGGATTAAGCTTCATGTTGATCTTTCTTAGGTTCCAGAAAGTTTCTTGTATATCATCAAGCATTTGATCTTCAATTTTACTTTTGATCACCAAATCATCAACGTAGGCTTCCATGTTTTTGCCTATTTGCTCGGCAAACCATTTGTCTACCAGGCGTTGATAAGATGCCCCTGCATTTTTTAAACCAAAAGGCATTTTTTGGTAACAAAAGATACCTTTGTCGGTGTGGAATGCCGTTTTCTCTTCATCCTCTTGTTTCATTTGAATCTGATGGTAGCCTTTGTAGGCATCAAGAAAGCATTTGAAAGGGAAGCCTGTGAGCGAATCAGCTTTTAGGTCGATTTCTGGTAAAGGATAGCAATCTTTTGGGCATGCTTTATTTAGGTCTTTGAAGTCAATGCACAGGTTTGCGGACCATTACCGGGTTGGCTATCCAAGAATGATACTTGACTTCTCGGAGGATTCCGGCTTGAACAAGCCCTTCGACCTCCTAGCAAGCTGCGAGGCTTCTAGCTGGGGCTAGGCTTCTCTTTTGCTGTACCACAGGCTTTACATCAGATGGAATTTTGAGATCTTGTTCGGCAATACTTCAGGGGATTCCAGTCCTGTCTTCGGGACACCATGCAAAGATGTCTGTGTTGTGCAAGAGAAACTTCTTGAGATGAGAGAGGGTTTCTTTGGTAAGGTTGGTATTCACCCTTATCCTTTGTTGAGGATATTTCGGGTTAATGATCCATCCTTGTTCATCATCCTCATTTTCCTTTGAACTTTCTCCTTCAACCAAGAAAGCTTCTTGTGTTGGTTGAAGGGTTACTATCCCTTGTTCAGTGGGGAATTTCACGGTGCCTTGGCCAACTGAAACCTCCATTCCAAACGTCACTTTGGTGGCTCTTTCCTTGATAACACAATTGAAGGGTGTTATTGGCCACAAAGGTGATGTTGGTTCTTTCCATTTTCCTTCACTTAATAGGACATTAATGGTTAGTTGCTCAAAGCTTTTTTGATGGTATGTCGGCGATACTTTTAATGGAGGATTCAGATGGGTGAGCTTTGAACGTTCGTATGTTGATGTCACCCGACCAGCGGAAATAAAAGTGGGCATAAATGGTTCACAAGTCTGACATTTACAAAAGGTTTCATATTTATTAATTTGGAATTTAAAACTTCAATTATCCAAAACAAAGAAACATACAAGCACAAATAACCATTGTTCTAAACAGTATATATGTTATTAATCTTCTAAGGCCATTTCTATGTGTTCCTCTCCTTAGCCTGTCCACCTGTATCATGGCGTAAAACAAAGGTTTGGGTCAACAAAAGTTGGCGAGTAAATCTAAGTAAAACATTTAAACATTAGTTATATTAGTTGTTTAAATAAAATTTTGTGCATGAATCATAAGTGAGCATATGTATATATATAAACCATCACAAACCACATAATATCCACAATGAACACATGACATGATGAATGATGAACTTGAGATCAAGGCTCAATCAAACGGAGCCGATCTAATGAGGCACCTGATGCTAACTCGTATCCCACGAGGAACTGATGGGCCTAATGAATGATTGCACTGAAATGATAAAATGTAACCACACATAATCACACAAACAAATATACACATTTGATCACGAAATGATATTAGCACAAGTGTTTAAATAAATAAAATATATGACACATGTGTACATGATTAAAAAAGGGAATTTGTAAAGATTCACTCACAGTGGGTGCGTTTTCTTGATTGGTGAAAGATGCGCACGAATTGAGGATTTGAACGATGAACGAATACTAACTTAAAATAATAATACGATAATTCGATAAATATAAACAAATTAATATTTTGATTTAATACTTTTTTTAGATTTTTAGATTATTTTTGTGGTTTTTATTGAGATTTAAAACCGTTGATATTGTATTTTTTAAGTATTTTTAAATTAATTTTTAGATACAAAAATAATATTAATTAAATAATATAAAAAAATTATTTTCCTGTCAGACTAACAGGAAACCTGACCGGTTTTCTAGGATTTTAGGCGCCGTGGGTGAGATTCGAACTTGAGACCTTCCGTTCACGTGCACGCAGCTCTTCCAACTGAGCTACATGTCTAACCCGTTAGAATCAGGATTTTTATTATACTTATACTCTTGTTAGCTTTATTCAGAAATTAATAAATTTAAAAAGGTTTTAAACCAAACAAACCGCCGCGCCTACTGAGGCTCGAACCCGCAATCACTATGCTACTCTGCACCCAGCCCAACCAACTGGGCTGGGTGTCTAACCCATTATAAAGTGAAATTACTTTATATTTATATACTTATTGAAAACTGATTTAGTTTGGTTTTAAAAAGTAAACATTTTATTTAGAATACCAGCGATGAGTAGGGATTCGAACTCGGGTCGTGCATGTTATTTATGCACACAGTCCACCACTGGACTGTGTGTCTAACCCAGTTAAAATCCGATTATTATTTCTTTTAACTACTAATCGAGAACCCATCTTCTTCAATGATTTCAACACTGAACCAGAACTCGATTAACAAATGATTTTAACTACTCTGATGTTTTAAATACTTATTATGAATTGAACAAATACACAGAAAAGATTAAGACTCATACCAAACAGAAAATCAGGTTCGCTTTTCTTGTGACCAACTCTGGCGGTTGCAGGCAGTGATTCCGACGAACAGAAGTTAGAATGAAAAATTGAGGTTTTGCTAGTGTTTCCGAGGTGTGAGGCGATGATATTTATAATGTAATTTGGAGTAATTTCATTTCGGTTTCAATCTCGACAATCATATGTATTGGGTCATTTTAGATTTGAATTGATTAAGGACGTAGGTTATAACTGACATTGCATCATCAGTTACACTCAAAAATTTCGCGACCACACTAAAAATCTATGATTATTTGAAAACGTTGGGCGGTTTCAGTCCTTGTCGCAAAAAGATGATACACGGGTGAGACTTAAGTTTTATTTGATTCAATTATTTCTCAACATGTGCATGTATCACAGTGGTGTTTGGTGTGTGTATATCCCCGGTAGACCCGGGTTCGACTCCGGTTGACCCCTTTTTATTATTTCTATTTTTTTACACTTTATTCTTTTGATTTAATCAATCCCTTTTATTCTTTAGTAAATTCTAATTTTAATTATTAGTATTAATATTATTATTATTACATAACAATAATTATATATCTAATGTCCATAAATTTATAATAACAAAACAAAAATACTTAACTATTACACAGGGCGGTTTTGAAACCCAAATTACACGCATGTTACAGTATCCCCTACTTTTAGAAATTTCGTCCCGAAATTTAAGTAGTAACCGTAACTGGAAAAAGATGCGGTATTTCTAGCGCATTGAGTCTTCACGTTCCCAAGTAAACTCAGGTCCTCATTTTGACTCCCAACCACCCTGACTATAGGAATACGACTTCGTCTCAAATGCTTTTCACCAAAGTCCATGATTTCTACTGGTCTTTCAACGAAGTGCATTGATTCATCGATTTGGATATCTTCTAAAGGAACATGGAGATTTTCGTCAGCGAGACACTTTTTCAAGTTTGATACGTGAAAAGTGGGATGAATTCTGTTGAGTTCTTCTGGTAGGTCAAGCTTGTATGCTACAAGACCTACTCTTTCGAGTATCTTGAATGGTCCCACATAGCGTGGTGCTAGCTTGCCCTTTTAACCAAAACGAACCACTCACTTCCACGGTGATACTTTCAAAACTACTTGATCACCAACACTAAACTCCAAAGGTTTTCATCGTTTATCAGCGTAACTCTTTTGACGACTTTGAGCTGCTAGAAGATTGTTTCGAATTTGAAGGATTTTGTCAGTCATTTCTTGGATTAGCTCAGGTCCTGTGATTTGTGCTTCACCAATTTCATGCCAACATAGAGGAGATCGCATTTACAACCATATAGGGCTTCAAAAGGAGCCATGCCAATGCTTGAATGATAGCTATTATTGTACGAAAATTCCACTAACGTAAGTGAGTGTCCCAATTGCCCTTAAAGTCTATGACGCATGCTCGAAGCATGTCCTCAAGGGTTTTTATGGTGCACTCCGATTGACCATCAGTTTGAGGGTGAAAGGCAGTGCTGAGATTAAGATGTGTACCCAAAGCAGATTGTACGGCTTGCCATGTTCGTGAAGTAAAGCGGCCGTCTCGATCTAAAATGATATTTAAAGGTACACCATGATGGCTTACAATTTCATTGATATAAATACGAGCTAACTTCTCGTTCTTGAAGTCTTCGCGAATCGGAATGAAATGAGTTGATTTGGTAAGACGATCAATGATAACCCAAATGGTGTCATACCCACTGGAGGTGCGAGGTAACCCGGTAATTAAATCCATGGTTATATTTTCCCACTTCCATACAGGTATTTCGGGTTGAACAAGAAGTCCTGAGGGTCTTTGATGTTCAGCTTTCACTTGGAACATGTAAGGCATTTGGAAACAAATATAGCGATATCTTTCTTCATGTCGGGCCACCAGTAGGAGTATCGTAGATCTTGATACATCTTATCGGCTCCTGGGTGAATGGAGTATCGTGTTTTGTGAGCCTCGTTCATGAGAAAAGCACGAAGGTCGTCACGATCGGGTACCCAAATACGATTCAAGTAATAGAGAATACCGTCCGACTTGGATTCTAATTTGGTTTCAGCTCCACAAGACAGTTCATCTCGTACATCATTTTCCGTGACAGAAATATGTTGAGCTGCTCTAATTCGGTTTAGAAGACCAGTCACAATTTGAGAACACAAAATATGAATGGAGTTTGCATACTCCTTTCAATGAGAGCATCAGCCACAACATTAGCCTTGCCAGGATGATATCGAATTTCACAATCATAATCATTTAGGAGTTCGACCCATCGACGTTGCCTCATGTTCAATTCCTTTTGATTGAAGATATGTTGGAGACTCTTATGGTCAGTGTAAATTTCACACTTGGTACCATAGAGATAATGTCTCCATATCTTAAGGGCGAACACGACTGCTCCAAGTTCTAGGTCGTGAGTGGTTTAATTCTTTTCATGCACCTTGAGTTGTCTTGAGGCATAGGCTATCACCTTTCCTCTTTGGATTAAAACGCAACCCAACCCTTGTCCTGACGCATCACAATAAACCACAAAGTCTTCGTAACCATCAAGAAGTGTAAGAATAGGTGCATCACAAAGCTTTTGCTTCAAAGTTTGGAAAGCCTCTTCTTGCTTGGGTCCCCAATTAAAAGGCTTGCCCTTGTGAGTCAAGGCTGTGAGTGGAACAGCGAGACGAGAAAAATTTGCTATGAACCGACGATAATAACCAGCTAGACCAAGAAATGATCTAACTTCGGTAGGAGTACGGGGCGCTTGCCATTCTTGCACCGCTTTGATCTTCGCAGGGTCGACATGTATCCCTTTGTTGTTAAAGACATGACCAAGAAATTGTACCTCTTTTAACCAAAACTCACATTTCAAGAACTTAGCATAAAGTTTTTCGGTTCTCAAGAGTGTTAGAATAAGCCGAAGATGTCGCTCATGATCGGATTTGGTCTTGGAGTAGATAAGAATATCATCAATGAAAACTATAACGAAACGATCGAGGTAGGGTTTGCAAATCCTATTCATCAAATCCATGAAGACAGAAGGGGCATTGGTCAACCCAAAAGGCATAACCATGAATTCATAGTGACCACTTCGAGTTTGAAAATTTGGGATATCTTCCTTACGAACTCTAAGTTGATGATAACCAGAACGAAGGTCGATCTTAGAAAAGCAGGTGGCACCTTGAAGTTGATCTAGAAGATCATAAATACGAGGTAATGGATAGCGATTCTTGATGGTCAGCTTGTTGAGCTCTCTATAATCGATGCACATACAAGAAGTTCCATCTTTCTTCTTTACAAAAAGAACAGGCGCACCCCAATGTGACGAGCTAAGGCGTATAAACCCCTTGTCAGTCCACTCTTGCAATTGACTAGCTAATTCTTGCATCTAGAATGGGGCTAATCTATAGGGAGATTTTGCGATTGGTGTAGCACCAGGTACAAGATCAATTCAGAACTCGACTTCTCGCACACGAGGAAGTCCTGAGACATCGTCGGGAAAAACTTGAGGAAATTCTTTAACGATGGGAATATCTTCGAGCTTCCTTTCCTTGCCTTCCTTCTTGACGACATGGGCTAGAAACACGATATAATCCTTGCGAAGGTATCTGCGAGCTTGGAGGCAAGACATCAATTTAAGCCCTTTAGAAGGAGTTTCGCCAAAGATACGTAAAGTTTGACCGTCAGCGAGGGGAATTCGAATAAACTTTTCATAGCAAACAACTTCAGAGTGGTGATGACTAAGCCAGTCCATACCGATGATGATGTCGAAACTACCAATTTCATTGGAATGAGATCAATTGAGAAATCGTGATCATTAAGGGTAAGAGTACAATTACGAATAATCGAGTCTAACGTAATAGGTTCACCATTAGAAACTTCCACCGTGAATGCTTCAGCGAGACTAACGCGAGGTAAAACAAGAATGTATTCGAATTCCAACGACACAAAACTCTTATCCGCACCAGTATCAAACAGTATGGATGCATATCTACCGTTAATAAGAAAAGTACCGTTGACTACATTATTATCTGCCCTAGCTTGGTTGGCGTTGATGTTGAAAGCCCTTCCTCTAGCAGGTGGATTTGCTTGGTTGGCTTGGTTCACCGGATTGGCTTGAGCTTAGGCGTTGATGATGTTCACCAGGCGTGGGCATATGTTTCGAAAATGGGTTGGATCGCCACAGTTGAAGCATGCTTTGAGAGGTTGCATCATTGGATAATTGGGTGGGTAGTAGGGTTGAGCCATGGGTTGAGCAGGGGGTAAGAGTAAGGGTTGTTGGTTTTGGGCTTGACCCACCACTTGATTATTGGTTGGGGCTTGAGGCTGGTTGCGGTTTGGCTTTTGGAGAATACGACAAGTTTGAATCGTGTGTGACCTGCACGACCACAATTTGTGCAGTATTGGCAGAGGTTATTAGGGGGATGATGGTATTGGCATCGATTGCATTTTGGGTTGGACCAGTGCATGGCTTCTTGAATGGGGCGTTTGTGGGAGGAAGCAGACACATTGTCGTTCCCAAGCCTCCAAGTCTGGTCGTTTGTGGGAGGCCTTTCCATCAAAATCCGCCATGTTTACTTCTTTGCTTTTTTCCTTCAGCCATCTTATCCCTTACCCCTTTCACTAAGTGGGATAGTCCTCCGGACTTGACAGATTCCTCAATTCTCTTATTGAGTTGAAAGCAATCGTTCGTATGGTGGCCTTTCTCTTCATGAAATTCGCAGTATTGGGTGGAGTTCTCGTTTCTCTTGCTTTTGGGCAGAGGTCGAGGAGGTCGGAAGCTATATTTTACTTCTTCAGTGGCTAAGATCTCTTGTGGGGTCTTGGTCAAAGCCGTGAAGTTTATGGTTTTTTTCTCGGCTTGGAGGGTTCCGACCTTCAAGCCTTCTGGAATCTGAACCCTTGAACCGTTTGTCATAAGGACCAAAGTTCCCTCTTTTTCTGTTGGGGTTATTGTTTCACCAACTAGGAGCTGTTTTCCTTTGTTCTTTAATGTCAACAGCTTCCTCTCCACGAATGTGAGCTTCAGCCCTTTCTAAGGCCTCTTCAAGGGTTTTGGGTAGGCATTTGTTGAAATCTCTTGTGAGATACTTGGAAGTGATGGCATTCATGAATCCTGCCCCTCATTTTCTCATCAGCACCCACGTAGGTTAATCCTTCTTTCTTGTATCTTTCGATGAATTCTCTGAGACTTTTGTCATCTCGTTGCTTTATTTAGAAAATAACTGTGGCATCCTTGACGTACCTCCGTTGTTGCGAAAAGTTGGCCAAAAAACCTTTGCTTAGGTCGTCGAAAGTTCGAATGCTTTTGTCAGGTAGGTCATTGAACCATATCCTAGCGGACCCTACAAGGGTTTGCATGAACATGAGGCAGCATTCAGCGTTGGACCATGGACCATTTTTCGATCCTGGCTGCTGTAACACCCTGTAAAATCGTGTCTAATAGTATAGTGACACGTGTTTTATTTTAAATATAGTCTATTAAAGACCAATAAGGACTAAAGGTGTTAACATGCTCGAACTGAGCCTCTGAGTGACGGTCCGATGTCAACATGCATAAATAACAGCCTCTGTGTCACACCCCGGATTCCAACTGAAATCCATACACCGCTGGGCCCGGGTGGTGAGTATCGTGACGTCAGTTGATAATCATCATAGTCAATTAAACACAGAAAGCGGAAGTCTTGGAGTAAAATTACTATTACAAACCAAATGTTCGAAAATACAAAATAATACACCTTCTCGTAATAGAAGATCCACAGGAGGATCATAAATTGTACATGGAAAGAATATAAAACAGACTTTAGGCAGATTTAGGATTTGCAAGATCCTCTATCACTACCGAGCACTTCCAGCCTATTTTTCGTATTGTACCTGCAGTTTAGTCTTTTGAAAATACGCCAGCTTTCGTTGGTAAATACACCCAACCAACTCATTTTGAAAACATTTCAAAAATGTTTTAAGTGCGTATCAAGCACAAAATCTTTATATAACTTGGGTTAATTGACCGTCAAACCTTGTTAACAGATTTACATGTTTGTCCATACATACGGGGCCCGGTACGGAGACCGAGATATAATTAACGTACACACCACTTTGGACTCACGAAGGAGTCAATTCCTCCCAACCTGTGGGAATGCATAATTGAGCGTCTATCGGGTGTATGCCTACACCCGCGCTAAGGTCGTGGCCATTTCTATTGTAATCAGCCGAGGATATCCAGGACACGTAGTTAACCCCCGATGTTTAAACTATCAAACAAAACTGATTAAAACAGAATATGCGGATTTACTATCCCCGAACCGGCGTTCGATTGATCCTATTCCGACCAAGCGGTAATAATTTACCGTAACCCAAGCCCGTATAGGGGAAATAAGTCGAGAGTATTTACCTGAGCTAGTCTTTTTTTAATTTTTAATAACTCAGCCGTACACAAAAGGACTAAGTGCAGATAGCATTTACCGGCAAGTCTCTTGTCTGGATTATGGCATAAACTAACCAATTAAATACTAACGGTCTTATTTAAGTCATAGACTTAGACCGACTAGCGTACTTGATCAAAACGTATGACGCTAGATTAAATGATGATTGGATAGAATGTAGTTTAATCCAAACAAGTACCTTGACTTGTATAATATGGGTAAACTATAAACATTCTGGATTTTGAGACTTAAATGACAAGGTTAAACCCGTTTTGGTTAAATTCCGTAAACTAGTTACGTATAATCAACCGTACGCTTATAAGCGATAATGGGTAACCGGATAAGTCATGGACAAGTTCTATATGCCATTATATTTAAATAAGTTAAAATATCAGTAGGATATTAACTTATATGCCCGTTAAGGTTTCAAAATGAAACCATGCCTCATAAGGGTATTTTGGTAATTTCATATCGTATAAAAAGGAACTTGAATAAATTTTAAGTTTATAATCATGGGTATTATGAAAAAATAGTTCATTTATGATATAACATCAGTAGGATACCAATTATATGTGTAATTTATCTTTTATGACCAAACTATGCACCGAAGGGGCATTTTGGTCATTTTACACATAGTTTATAAATTATTTGGAATTTTGAGTTTATAACATGTACCTACTGTAAATATGTTTAAAATAAGTTTTGAAATCAGTAGGTATCAAGTCTTGGTCAATAATATGGTTTAAAACCATATTATGCGCCGAGACGGCGCTTATGTCGTAATATGACGTTTTTAAGCGATGTCTATGAATACTGATGTTAAAGTTAAATTCAAATGTTTAAAATATGTTATTTAATATAACATATCAGTAGGTAAATGATTTACCTTGAAAAGATTTGATTAAAACTATTTTATGAGCCATAAGGACTAAATTCGTCATTTATCGACATAGTTTCAGGATTTGTTTGAAAATTAAGTTTATAACTTGGTTTAACATCCCAAATAATCCTACTTATAAATTACATCAGTAGAAAACTTATTTCAAGTTCATTACCATTTAAAACTTTGTTTTATGAAAAAGGACATTTTGGTCAAAGATGGCATAATTACGGAACTTGCGCATAAACTTGGATTATGATTATGATCAGGTAATATAACCTCAGAGGGTTATGGTACATTATATTATGATCATAATGCAACTCTATATTAGTAGGTAACTAATCTAAATCGGGTCAGAATCGAAAGTCAAAGCAGAAGTCAAACTTCGAGACTTTCGGTTGCGAACCGACCCTAGAACTGAAATTGACGAGCCGAATTCTACATGTTCTAATAATTATTACCAACTTTTGTTTAAGTGTCAAAAGAGGTTTCATAATATATATAAGATCAGATTTATGATTTTTCCAAAAAATGGCATGTTTGACTTTTTAATAACTTAACTTTGACCTGTCAATTGGTCTAGCAAATGTGATATTCAGGAGGTGCTCTTTATAGGGATTAACACCTACCTTATTACGATCACTTAGCCATGTTCATTTCGAACAATGGCTGGACCATAATGGTCTTGACCGAAAGTCAAAGCGTTTTCCGTAAAACGCTTGACTTTTGACTATAAAAGCCTATAAACGAAAATGCACAAGGAAGGAACACTTACCAGTGATTCCTAGGGTGCAAAAGAACTATGTTGGATGCTCCTTTTAGCTAGGAACTTCCAGAGGAGGGAAAAGAGTATGAATAAGAAATGTGCAACTTCAAATGGTGAACTTGATCACCTATTTATAGTTGGAGAACTCAAAGGAGGTGATGCCAGGTGTTTAGGGGTGTAAGAGGAAGCTTACAAGTGTCCCAAAACGTGGCATAGCAGTTTGGGAAGTCATGGTTTCGATTTAATAGTTTTGTGGAGTTTTGCTTGGTTGCCAAACAACTTTTTGCAGCAGAGACTCTCTCGCGCCCCGCGAGAGACACATGCCATGTCTCTCGCGGCCCGGAACCGCCCTATTGCTACTTTCAAACTTTGAGACTTTTAACCCCTTAACTTATTAAAGCTTCTAAAAACCTTTTTAAACACCTTTTTGGCACTTTTAGCCCTCCGTAGCCAATACTTGGCGTACCCTGGATTATGTCCGGACATTGTCGAGCTCTCGGTTCATTAAAAGGTCATTCAGAGGTATAAATTAACATGTTGACACTTTTAATCCCTCCATTATCCAACTTTCACATATATACAGAATTGAACTCTCTTGTCCAATATTTGGTATGTATGAGAGTTAGGACTTCACAAAGGATCACTCAGAGGCTTCTTATAAGCATGTCGATTCCGATGTCACTCAGAGGCTGGGCATGTTGACATATCAGTCACTCAGAGGCCAAATTTCAAGCATGTTGACATATCAGTCACTCAGAGGCTGTTATTTATGCATGTTGACATCGGACCGTCACTCAGAGGCTCAGTTTGAGCATGCTGACGCCTTTAGTCCTTATTGGTCTTTAACAGACTATATTTAAAATACAACACGTGTCACTATACTATTGGACACAATTTTACATGGTGCTACATCCTCACCCCCTTAAAAGAAATCTCGAACTCGAGATTTTATTCAAAAAGATGGGGGTATTTTTATCGCATAGTGGACTCAACCTCCCATGTATACTCGGGACCTCTAAAAGCGTCCCACTTAACCTTTACTATAGGTATCATTTTTCTTCGGAGCTTCTTAACCTGTCTATCCTCGATCAAAATCGGTTTCTCAATAAAACTCAGGTTTTCATCTATTTGCACATCTTTATGTGACATTGCCAGCGACTCATCGGCTAGATATTTCTTAAGGTTACTGGTGTGGAACACATCCTGGATTCCACTAAGCTCCTCTGGAAACCTGAGCTTATAAGCTACAGCGCCGACAAATTCAACTATCTCGAATGGTCCAATATATCTTGGGCTCAACTTGCCCTTCTTTCCAAAACACATCACACCTTTCCAGGGTGATACCTTGAGTATGACCTTGTCCCCTACTTGTAACTTAAGAGGTTTATGCCTCTTGTCATCATAGCTCTTCTACCTGTCCCTGGCAGCTTTGAGACGATCACGGATTTGCACAATCTTTTTCGTGGTCTCCAGGACAATCTCTGGTCTGATAGTTGGACCTCCCCAATTCTGCCCAACACACGGGCGTTCTACATTTTCTCCCATACAAGGCCTCAAAAGGAGCAGCCTTGATGCTAGTATGATAACTGTTATTGTAGGAGAATTTTATTAGTGGTAAGTGGTCGTCCCAACTTCCACCTAAATCAATCACACATGCCCTAAGCATGTCTTCCAGTGTCTGGATAGTACACTCACTTTGACCATCAGTCTGCGGATGGTAAGCCGTACTAAAGTTCAATCGTGTGCCTAAAGATTGTTGGAAACTTTTCCAAAGTGAGATGTGTATCTAGTATCTCTATCAGATACAATAGATACCGGCACACCGTGTAGGGACACAATCTTGTCCACATAAAATTTAGCCAATTTATCTGAATTATACATTCCCTTTATTGGTAAGAAATGTGCTGACTTGGTCGGCCTATCCACAATGACCCAAATAGTGTCATTTCCACTTTTGGTCTTGGGTAACTTGGTAATCAAGTCCATAGTTACCATTTCCCATTTCCATGTGGGAATTGCTAATTGTTGTAGAAGTCCTGACGGCTCTGATGTTCGGCTTTAACCTGCGAACACGTCAGACACTTAGCTACATAAGTGGCTATGGATTTCTTCAAACCCATCCACCAGTAATTCTTCCTTAGATCTTGATACATCTTGTCACCTCCCGGGTGAACTGAGTATCTCGAACTATGCGCTTCTTGGAGGACTAGATCTCTAAGTCCTCCAAAGACTGGAACCCAGATCCTATCATTAAATCGAAGGATTCCATCTTTTCATGGCGCTAACTGATCAATAGTTCCGCTTAACCCCTCATTAGGGATATTAGCCTCTAATGGAGCTTGCTTCTGTGCATCTAAAAGCCTCTCACTTAAGCTATTTATGAGCTCAATGCTCTTAGCGTTAATCCTTATAGGTTTAACTCGGTCTTTGCAACTTAAGGCATCAGCAACTATATTGCTTTGGCCCGATGGTAGCGAATCTCGCAATCATAGTCATTAAGCGTTTCCATCCATCGACGTTGTCGCATGTTCAATTCCTTCTGATTGAACAGACTGGAGACTTTTATGGTCAGTGTATATAATACACTTTGTGCCGTACAAGTAATGTCTCCACAATTTTTGTGCAAATACAATGGCACCCAATTCCAAATCATGGGTGGTGTAATTTCTTTCGTGCACCTTTAACTGTCGTGATGCATAGGCAATCACTTTGCCTTTTTTCATTAGCACACAACCCATGCCAGTGTGTAATGCATCACAGTAGACTACAAAATCTTCAACACCCTCTGGTAGGGATAACACAAGAGCATTGCTCAACTTGTGTTTAAGGACTTCGAAAGATTCCTGTTGCTTTGGACCTCAATTATACTTAACATTCTTACGTGTTAAGGTAGTTAAAGGAGTGGCTATTCTTGAAAAGTTCTCAATGAACCTCCTATATTAACTAGCCAATCCTAGGAAACTACGAATCTCTGATGTAGTCTTGGGCACTTCCCAATTCATTATGGCCTCAATTTTGGCGGGATCCACTTGGATACCCCGCTCACGAACCATGTGTCCAAGGAATTGGACTTTTTAAGCCAGAATTCACATTTAGAGAATTTAGCATAAAGCTTTTTTTGCCTTAGTAGTTCTAAGATGCACCGAAGATGTTTCTCGTGATCAGCTTGATTACGAGAATAAATAACTATGTCGTCTATAAAGACAATGACAAACTTATCCAGATATGGTTTGCAGACTCTATTCATGAGATCCATGAATGCTGCAGGTGCATTTGTGAGCCCAAAAGGCATCACTAGGAATTCAAAGTGACCGTATCGAGTCCTGAAGGCTGTCTTAGGAACATCTTCACTCCTAGCCTTCAGTTGATGATATCGTGATCTCAGATCAATCTTGGAGAAGTAACTAGCCCCTTGAAGTTGGTCGAATAAATCGTCGATCCTGGGTAGAGGATATCTATTCTTGATTGTTAACTTGTTTAGCTCTCGGTAGTCAATGCACATCAGCATTGAACCGTCTTTATTTTTAACGAAAAGGATTGGAGCTCCCCAAGGTGAGGAACTAGGCTGTATAAAGCCTTTCTCCAAGAGTTCGTCTAGTTGCGTCCTCAATTCCTTCATCTTCGTTGGTGCTAACCTATATGGAGCTCTAGATACGGGTGCTGACCCTAGCAGGATATCAATCTTGAACTCCACTTGTCTGTCTGGAGGTAGGCCTGGTAATTGATACGTGGTTGAAAATCGTTGCTTTTATTGAGTTTAAGTTAATGTTTTACGTAACATTTAGTTTCGAATAGCCTACTTTTGATTGGATTTGTATTTTGCAGCGAAGTTTAAGGAGCTATTCGGGAGCGTTTCAGAGCATCGGGGCGGAAAACGGATCAACCTGGAGCGAAAAATGGGAAAATAGAAAAACACAATTTAGGGAGGTCGTCGCTGACGACCATATGGACCGTCAGCGACGCCCCCCAGATAACCCCGTCGGCAAAAATTGTTCGTAGACAATGGATTAAGGCGTCGGAGGAAAACACGAAGTTTTAGAGGCCGTCGGTGACGCCCCATTGGGCCGTCGGTGACGCCTTTCCTTTTATTTTGTCGTTAAAATTCAATTTTGAACGGTTTTTAATGTTGGTGTTGACCCATTTGCAAGGAGTTACGGGATTTTGAACCAAAGACAACTATCTTGGAGCCAAGAACACTATAACCTTCAATCCCAATCCATCTCTTCAATCCATCTTGAACCGAATCAATCATCCACCATTCCTAACCCTAATCCATCATCATCATCCTCACCAATCCACCAATCCCTCCACCATAATCATCCATTCCCAAACCCTAATCCTCACCATCGAGATGTTCGTGTTTGAGTTTCAATCTTTCATTGATCAAGTTCCGTTCACCATGAGCGGCTAATTTCCGAAGGTTTAACCCCGGTGTAGGTTTTGTAAGTTCTAAGTTCTAGGGTTTAACATTGTTTTGGGTTTTGATTTGTGACAAATTCCAATTTGATTTGAAACTTATGATAATTGTCTCGCATTGGTATTGTATTTGTGAATTGTCGAATGAGTTATGAAATTTGACTTTGCGAAATGTTTATGTGTGATTATGCCTTATCTAGGTTAGAGTTTGCATGTTCTTGGTAATGAGGTGTATTGTAATCCATTGTCTATGATGTTGATAGCTTTTGACACCTAAACCATGCAACACTAAATTCGTTGATCATTGTTTGCAATTGAGTTAAAACCAAAACGTGTAGAAATCCTAGGAGTTGAATTACCGAACCGGGTGTGAACCTTGCTTTCAAACTATTGTGTTCATCAATTTAATTAACGTGTTCTTACAATCAATTGAGTTTTCAAAATTAGTAAAGTAGAAGCAAAAATTCGTCGGACCATTCCGACACTCTTTCAAACCAAATAACCAAACTAAACACTTATAATAGCAAGCTTCATAAAGTGACACTTTTACCGAAAATCAATCACATCCGAACACAAACCACAAACTCTTCGTGGTTCGACCCCTTACTACCACTAACGCATTGTTAAGGGTAATTTAGGTATATAAATATTATCTTTGACCGGGGCGAGACACTCCGATCAGTAATTCTTCTGGAAACACATCGGGATATTCTGAGATGACTGGTTGGTCCTTCATGTTTGGCTTAGGCTCATTTATGGTAACTTGTGCCATGTAAATGACACATCCTCTTCTCAACATGCTTAAAACTTGGCATCTGAATGACTGATATGTCAAGATGCCCAGCCTTTGAGTGACATCGGAGTCAACATGCTTATAATAAGCCTCTGAGTGATCCTATACGAAGTCTTAACTCTCATACATGCCATTCGTTGGACGAGAGGGTTCAATTTTGTATATATGTAAAAGTTTGATAATGGAGGGATTAAATGTGTTACCTCTGAGTGACCTTTTAACGAACCGAGAGCTCGACAATGTCCAGGCATAATCCCGGGTATGCCAAGTATTTGCTACGGAGGGCTAAAAGTGCCAAAAAGGTGTTTTAGAAGGTTTTTTGAAGCTTTATAAAGTTAAGGGGTTAAAGTGTCAAAGTTTGAATCTGGCCATGGGGAGATCGGGGGCCGCGAGAGACCAGGCCTGGGTCTCTCGCAGGGCGCGAGAAGGGATCTGTTGCAAAAATTTTTTGCTTGGCTGCCAAACAAAGATCCAAAAACCATTAAATCAAAATTATGGCTTCCCAAACTGCTATGCCATGTTTTGGGACACTTGTAAGCTTCCTCTTACACCTCCTAAACACCTGGCATCACCTTCTTTGAGTTCTCCAACTATAAATAGGTGTTCAAGTTCACCATTTCAACTTGCACCTTTCTCATTCATACACTCTTCTCCCTCCTCTGGAAGTTCCTAACTGAAAGGAGCATCCAACTTAGCTCTTTTGCACCCTAGGAATACTGGTAAGTGTTCCTTCGTTGTGCATTTTCGTTTATAGGCTTTTATAGCCAAAAGTCAAGCGTTTTACGGAAAACGCTTTGACTTTCGGTTAAGACCATTATGGTCTAGCCATTGTTCAAAACGACATGGCTAAGTGATCGTAATAAGGTAGGTGTTAATCCCTATAAAAGGCACCTCCAGAATATCACGTTTGCTAGACCAATTGACGGGTCACAGTTACAATATTAAAAAGTCAAACAGGCCATTTTTCGGAAAAATCATAAAATGATGTTATATATGTTATGAAACCTGTTTTGACACTTAAACAAGTTGTAATAATTATTAGAACATGTAAGAACATGTTCGGCTCGTCAATTTCAGTTATAGGGTCGGTTCGCAACCGAAAGTCGCGAAGTTTGACTTCTGCTTTGACTTTCGATTCTGACCCGATTTAGATTAGTTACCTATTGATCTAAAGTTGCATTATGATCATAGATAAGTAGCATAACCCTCTAATGTTATATTACATGATCATAATCAGAATTTTGAGTTTATGCACAAGTTCCGCAATTATGCCATTTTTTGATTAAAATGCCATTTTTTGCATAAAGCAAGGTTTTAATGAAAATGAACTTGAAAATAACTTTCCTACTGATGTAATATTATAAGTAGGATTATTTGGGATGTTAAACTAGATTACAAACTGAGTTTACAAACAGTCCTTGAATTATGTCGATAAATGACAATTTAGCTCTTGTGGCTCATAAAACGGTTTTATTCAAATCTTTTTAAGGTAATTATTTTATCTACTTATATGTTATATTAAATAACATATATAAGACGTTTTAATCTGACCTCAACATCAGTTTTCATTAAACGTCACATAAAACGTCATTTTACGACATAAGCATCGTTTCGACACATAGTATGGTTTTAAACCGTATTATTGATCAAGACTTGTTACCTACTGATTTTAAAACTTATTTTAAACATATATACAGTAGTACATGTTACAAACTTAGAATCCCAAATAATTTATTAAACTATGTGTAAAATGACCAAAATGCCCCTTCGGTGCATAGTTTTGTCATAAAAGATAAATTACACATATAATTGATATCCTATTGATATTACATCATAAATAAACTATTTTTCCAGAATATCATGATTATAAACTTAAATTATATTCAAGTTTCCTTTTATATGGTATAGAATTATCGAAATGCCCTTATGAGGCATAGTTTCACTTTAAAACCATAACGGGCATAAAAGTTGATATTCTACTGATATTACAACTTATTTAAAGTATAATGGCATATAGAACTTGTCCATGATTTATTCGGTTACCCGATATCGCTTATAAGCGTACGGTTAATTATACGTAACTAGTTTACGAAATTCCACCAAAACGGGTTTAACCTTATCATTGTAATCTCAAAATCCAGAATGTTAATTGTTTACCCATATTATGCAAGTCAAAGTACTTGTCGGGTTTAAACTACATTCTATCCAATCATCGTTTAATCAAGCGTTATACGTTTTGATCATGTACACTACTCGGTCTAAGTCTATGACTTAAATAAAGACCGTTAGTATTAATTGGTTAGCTTATGCCATAATCCAGACTAGAGCCTTGCCGGTAAATGCTATCTGCACATTAGTACTTTTGGATACGGCTGAGTTATTGAAATTAAAAGAAGACTAGCTCAGGTAAATACTCTCGACTTATTTTCCCTATACGGGCTTGGGATATGGTAAATTATTACCGCTTGGTCAGAAATGAGATCAATCGAATGCCGGATTGTGGCTAGTAAATCCGCATATTATGTTTTAATCAGTTTTGTTTGATAACTTAAACGTCGGGGGTTAAATTACCGTGTCCTGGATATCCTCGGTCATTATATTAGTTGATGGCCACGATCTTAGCGCGGGGTGTAGGCATACACCTGACAGACGCTCAAATGCAAATTACCCAAGACGTTGGGGATAACTCCTCTGTGAGTTCTAAGTGGTGTATATTTAATCATGTCTCGGTCTCTTACCTGGGCCCTGTATTGTATGGACAAATATGTGAATCTGTTAACAAGGTTACAAAGTAACTTTCCCAAGTTATAAAAGATTTTGTGCCCTGTGCACTTAAAATCATTTTAAAAAATGTTTTCAAAATGATTCAGTTGGGTATTTATCAGCGAGACTGACGTATCGTCCAAAGACTAAACTGCAGGTACAATACGAAATAGGCCGGAAGCTCTCGGTAGCGAATAAGAGGATCTTACAAATCCTTAGATCTGCCCTAAAGTCTGTTTTATATTCTTTCTTTGTACATTTTATGATCCGCCTGTGGATCTTCTATTACGAGCCTGTATATTATTTTGTATTTCCAAACATTTGGTTTGTAATAGTAATTTTACTCCAAGACTTCCACTGTGGCGTGTTTAATTGACTATGATGTTATCAACTGATGTCACGATACTCCCCATCTGGGCCCACCGGTGTATGGATTGGGTTGGAAATTCGGGGTGTGACAGCTGCCCCAGTAAAGATTTGGAGGTGGTCTTCTGGATCTTTAGTTCTGTCATATGTTCTTATATGGGATGGCATTTTGATTCGGGTTTGAGAATCATAGTCTGCAATTTGTTAAGAAAAATAGGACAAATTGCTGGGCTTGTAGAGTTTAGCAAGATCTTCTTCTCGAGGTCGGATTGTTGTGTGAGGCTCCTTGGTGAGTCGACAACACTTAATTGATGAAGTGTTGCCAAGGAAACTGTGCCATCATCTATGTCATCAACTGAGGAATTAGGTTGAAGCCTTGAAGGCTTTCGGGTGTAGCCATGTAATTAGTTCCCGTGGGAGCACTCATGGCGGCACTTCGAGCCAGGGGTAAGGCTGCCATGGCTCGTTCCCATGTAGTGGTAACAGGACGATCGTAATAATTTCTCAAGAGTGGTCTCATGCCCAAGAGGTGTGCCGGTCACAACAGGCTGGGAAGTGAATTAGGGAAAAACAGTTGGACTCGGCCTTCCAAAAGCGTAAGGGCTTGGGTTAAACATTGGTTTGTCCCACTTGGACCAGTTTCAATTTGAGAGTTGGTCGTACACGAGCTGGTGAAAGGAAGAGGTGGGGACCGGGCGACAACGAAGGTTCGGACTCATCGTAGTCCAGTCTTATTCTTACCCCCTTTTCCCTTTCTTGGCTCACATGTTCATTGAGAAGGGATCTCAGTTGTAAGAAGTTTCGAGTACTCCCTCGGGTTTCAAGTCGATGCTTTCCGGTGTGCTTGCAGTACCAACTTGGGGAGAGGGAACCCCTGAGCGAGAAGGGGTCGGTGTCTGAAAAGAGGAGAACCCGGGAGTATGATCCCTGTCGGAGTGCCTCCCGAAGTAGAAAACGGTGTGGACGCAGCTGGTGATGCTTGGCCGGCGTTAGGTTTGAAGTTCGTGATATTTGGTTAACCTCACCGGGAAACTCGTTTTCAGACATGGTGAACTCGATGGAAATGGAGTTACACTACTGGTCTTTTAAGAAAAGTAAGCGGCGTAGCCCCACGGTGGGCGCCAACTTGTTGCTACAACAAATGTAAGACCAAGGATAGTGACTGAACCGGTTAGGCAAAAGGGTTCAAGGGTTTCGGTTTGCCTAACGCAGATCGTGGGGTCCCCTCACGTTTGCAACACGTGGAGAGAGATCACTATTGTTAGTCGTTCACTTTTGGATTTTGGGTTGAGAAGTGTTTAACCCAGAATGTTAATATCAAATGTGATGATGTCGTGTTAAGTTAAGAATAGAACGAGCATAAAGCAAGTTATAGAGAGGAGAAGTAAGATCGGAGATCAAGAGGAATCTCAGCTGATCTGGTGTGTTTCTCCTGAATGACAAGAGGCTGTGCTTTATAGGGAAGGGATTCTCTATAACAAGAAACCTTTGACTAGTGATCCCTGGTTGTAGTGGCGGGCTTGCCCTTTTGGTAGGTTGAAGGGTTTGGACCTGCGGGTAAAAGAGTGTGCTCTTGCACATGCTCTGTTGCGGCTGTGCAGGAGAGTATACGCGTAAAGTGTTAATGTGACCGGGCACTATTCTCATTCTTTTTGCTGTTCACGGCAGTTGTTGACTCTGAACCCTTTTACCTTTCAACCCTTTAAAGCTATATTGTGTCTAAATCGTTTTATTGAGCTTTGAGCTACCCACGCCAATAACAAAATAATTTGCACAAAATGGTCACAAGTATTCAGGCCTCCGCAAATCACCATCCGTTTCTTCAACTACATGATGTGCAATACAAAGTCACCAAATTTCTAAATTGTTCTAAGTTCAAAAGATAGATCAATGCTTTCAAAATTGTTCCATGATTACTCCGTGCATTATACATTAAATCTCAGATTGGAAGTTTATTCTTATTATTGAAAATTACTCCACTTAAACTACTCATGTTATCATCATAATTAAATATCAGAAACTTCTATTTTACTGTCAATAACAACCCTCTGCTCACAAGTGTGTCAGTTATCCATCCTCCAAGATTGGCAGAAATGTCCATGTTTGTCACACTCCGATTTTTTATGTAGCGGAATCGTGTCGCGAGGTGTGGCCAGAGCGGCAATCGTTGTATTCAACCAAGTAAACTACAATTGTGTTACAAAACATTCACCTGTTTTTATTTAATGCATAATTTACATACCAGCTTTTTTTTTTAAACCATACCACAAGTTTGAACACTATTATTTAAAATTCAACATAAGTTTATAAAACATAACAACGAAAGACTGGATGAAACACAACATCTTGACTTCACAACAAACGAACAAGATTTTCCCGAAGGCCATCCACTAGTTTCCTGTAATACATGTTAGTTTTGAAAACAATGTCAACAAAAGTTGGTGAATTCATGTTATAAATTTTTTACCAAGTGAATTATCGAAACCATTTGAAATAATAAATTTGTTTAATGTAGCTTAATGAAACTTGTAAGATTATTAGTGTGTTGCAAGGACACTAATCTTTATGCCAAATAAGGTGGCAACCAAACCTTAACGATTTATTTTGTGTCTGATACACTCGTTTTAGACGTAAAAGCACTCTAATACGATCAGTTATTATTACCGTAATAGAGTGGGGCTCGCCCAAACCCAATAGAACTATCCTCTTGTTCCTCATTACTTGTTATTCATTAATGGCCCCAATGCTTGAACCTTATTCACATGTGATCTAAATATTTTCATTCTTCAGCTATATTAAAAGTAACATGTATACATCCCCGCACGTTTAAAACCATAAAAACGTTAAAATTAAAGGGGAAACATGAACTCACAGATTTGCGTTCTGTACAAATCTCCATTCGATTTTCGATACTTCGTTCGTTTCTTGACCTACAAGTGTTTTATTCTCATTAGACACTTAGACTTTCTTTTGTTTTTCGTACAAGTATTTTATCTCGAATTTCATACTTGTAATTGTTGGTTTTTCTTTGTTGATGAACATATATATATATTTCTTTCATATATATATATATATATATATATATATATATATATTAGATTGATTATATGTATATGGACCTAGTCCATAATTTAATTGTAAATAACTTAATCAAATAATTAATTACATATGGGCATAGCCCAAAAGCTTTTGTAAGTATGGGCGTAGCCCAATTTTCTTACAATATGTGGGCCTAGCCCAATTTGTTTCATGTATGTGGGTCTAGCCCATCCTAATTTTTTTAATAGTAGGTTAAGCCCAATTGGTTTATAAAAGTGAGTCTAGCCCAAGTTAAAATGAAATATTGGGCCTAGCCCAAAATAACTTATAGAAATTGGATTAGCCCAAGTTTAGTTTTATAAAAGTGAGCTTTAGCCCAATGTTAGTTTTTATAAAATGGATTAACCCAATTTATTTCTTTACAAAAGTGGGCTTGGCCCAAAGTTAATTTTTATTTGAATGGGTCTAGCCTATTTAAACTTTTATAAAAGTGGGCTTAGCCCAAATTTGATTTTTTTATACAAGTGGGCCTAACACTTGTAAATATTATAAAAGTGGGCTTAGCCCAAAGTTAATTTTATAAAAGTGGGCCTTAGTCCAACTATTTTATATAAATAGGCTAGTCCATATATTTTTATAAAAATAGTTTTAGCCAATATAGTGTTTATAAAAATAGGCTTATCCAAAACTATTTACTAGTATTTGTTATAACTTATAAATATTTATTTATGAAAACTATTAGTTATAAGTTATAGATTTAAAAATTCTAGTAAATATAAATTGTATCGGTTTATTTGTTCATTTTGACCGTTAGGTTCGCGTCGACTATTTTATTCGTTTCGTCTTTGTCGTTTGTTTCGTTTATACCATATACTTTATTTTGTCCGAATTGTCCAAGTTGTTCGAATTTTCCAATATATTATTTTATCAAAATTTGAACACTTATATATTTTGTATTCAATTTAATATAATCAAAATATATATAGTTTTTAAACAATAATACATGTACACATATAAGATGGTTTAGAAATATATATTTTTATCAAATATATATATTTATCTCATTTTTAGATTAAGATAATATAAGTAATTAATATCTTAACTTTTTCATCCAAATCCTTTATCTAAACATGATTTAATTTTCTAATCACTTTTAACCACCAAACCTTTAGTTAAATCATATCTTAATCACGATTAATTTTTTTTTTAAAAATTTTGCCATACCTTTAAAAATATAAGTTTCCCATGTTTTTATAAACATGTTTTAAATAATTTAACTAACTCAAATCATCGTCAATCACAAATATTATATAAATGTATTAACAAAATTGTCATGAACTTGTTATTATTTTAATCTTTCTTAAAATGGAAACTTTATTGTCATTTTTAAACAAACTTTCTAAATCATAACTTTTATTTAATGATTTAATACTTGTATGATCATCTTTAAAATATAAAAATATGTTCATAACTATTTTTAATGAATCTTGCTAATCTAAACATGCATGTGTATGATCATCTTTTTATTTATAATTTTGCAAGATTCAAGTTTACTAGTTAATGACAAGTTCAAGATCATCCAAAATCATCAAGAAAAACACATAATTATGTTAGTGATCTTAGATTTATTAGTGTTTTTCAAGTGAGTTTTTATATAATTTTTATGATGATCTTGTGAAATTTTATAAAATATAAAGTATAAGATTAGGTTTAAGGATCTTACTACTAGCACAAGGCTAGGGATGATCTAAAGGATGAAGAATATAGGTTGATTAAGAGTTTCAAACTTCCAAAGTGAGCTTTTACTCCTTGCAAGTTCCTTATATTTCCTTTAGATCTTCATGCATGCTTAAAGTCCTTGTGTTTGGGTTTTAAAAAGTTGAAGGTGATGTGGATGAGGCTTGGCCAATTTTGGGAGCAAAAATGGAAGAAGAAATGTTGAGTTTTGGTGTTGTAAGAAAGTGATGAAGTGGTTATGATATTGGTTTTGTTATGGTCAAGATCTTACAACTCAACACACACTAGTAATCTCCACAAATTGCCAACACACTAATTAGAGATTAGTGGCATGGGGGAAATACCCCATATTGCTGTGAGGGTAGGAGGGTTGGTTATTTTTTAAATAATATGTAATTTTTTTAACTTTTATAAACTTTAATAAATTTATATATAAGTTTTTATAAAAACTAATGCCCCAATACTTTAAAGTGATGGTATAATATGCCAAAATATCTCACTAGTCTTATTGTTTCGTTGTTCGGTTGATAAAGTTAGTTCGGGTTTTGTACCGGGTGAAATACTGATATATAGTGTTACTTATAACATTTTATGTTCATAATAACTCTAGTACAATTTTTATTGTCCCGTTAATTAATCTAGCTCTTCAGACTAATAAACTTGTTATTTTGAGTTCATTTCCTGTACTGGCTTTGTTGTCAGATTTTTACTGAACAAACCGTATAGCTTTAAATAATAAGATTTATATATGGGTTTTATACTATTTCTAACACCCATTATTATTCTTTAGCTAAAAATATTTATTTTTGGGTTTTCGGACATTTGCTGAATTTTGCTGTAGACTTGGACAATTTGGTGTTTTAAATAATTTTTCATGGTATAACAGTGTAGACATAAATTCTGAAATATCAGACTGTACCGTAACCAGTACTGATATTTATTTCGTGTTCGCGTCTTTTCATTTGTCTATGATATGATTTTATATCTTCGTGATTATGACGTATCTATAATCATACCAAGCTATGATTTGGTTAAATTCCTAGAATTTTAAGACTTAAAATTATAATTTAAGTCAAGTTATACGATAAACTGACAATGTACTAGTTGTTCAAGTTGTACAGAATTACCAGAATTTTGCCAACTGTCACATTCTCCCTTTGTTCAAGAAAATTTCGTCCTGAAATTTAAATGGTGTTATCCTTTGCGTAGGATTTCTCGAACAGGTGGGGGTACTTTCTTTTGATTTCTTCTTCGCATTCCCAAGTGAACTCAGGTCCGCGCTTTGAGTTCCAATGGATTTTGACTAGTTTCGATACGACTCCTATTTGTTTTCTGAACTTTCGAATCTAAAACTTTGAAATGTTTAAGATTTGATACATGAAAAGTGTCGTGAACGTTACTAAGTGTTTCAGGCAATTTCAACTTATATGCGACTGTTCCAATCTTCTCCAAGATTTCATATGGTCCTATGTACCTCGGGCTAAGTTTCCCTTGCTTTCCGAATCTAACTACGCCTCTCTAAGGCGAGACCTTTAATAACACTTTGTCCCCAATCTCAAAGGATAATGGTTTGCGGCGTTTATCCGCATAACTTTTCTGTCTTTTCTGAGCTGCTTTAATAGGTCTCGGATTTTAAATATTTTATCCGTAGTTTCTTGAATTAATTCTGGCTTATCATTTGTTTGTCGCCTATTTCCGCCCAGCATAGCGGAGATCGACACTTACGTCCGTATAATGTTTCAAATGGAGCAGCTTGAATACTCGTGTGATAACTGTTGTTATATGATAACTCCACTAAAGGCAAGTGAGTATCCCAATTTCCGCCTAAGTTAATCACACAAGCACGAAGCATATCTTCTAAGGTTTGAATAGTGCGTTCACTTTGGCCATCCGTTTGGGGATGAAACGCCGTACTTAGATCTAAGCGAGATCCAAAATTCTTTTGAAAAGATTGCCAAATTCTTGATATGAAACGACCATCTCGATCAGAGATTATGGAAACATGCACTCCATGTCTTGCCACAATCTCTTTAACATAAAGTTCGGCTAACTTCTCGGTTTTATCTTTCTCACGTACTGGCAATAAGTGAGCTGATTTGGTTAGTCGGTCGACAATTACCCAAATCATGTCGTGACCGTGAGAGGTCCTGGGTAATTTTGTTATGATATCCATAGAAATTTGTTCCCATTTCCAAGTGGGAATTTTAGGATGTTGTAACAATCCTGAAGGTTTTTGGTATTCGGCTTAATTTTTTGCACATGTTAGACATTTTCCAACATAAGTTTCAATATCTCCCTTGAGATTAGGCCACCAATAGAATTCTTTAAGATCGCGATACATTTTATCCGCTCCGGGATGTATCAAATATTTGGACTTATGGGCTTCATCTAGGATTAGGTTTCGCAGATTACCAAAAAGAGGAACCCAAATTCTGTTTGTAAAGTACAAAACTCCATTCTCATTTGTTTCTAAATGTTTTTCCATACCTCTAAGCATCTATTCTTTAGAATTTCAGCTCTTCAGGGCTTCCTGTTGAGCGTCGTGAATTCAAGAGGTAAGGTTATCGTGAATGGTGAGTCTTAATGATCGCACACGTAGGGGCTTCACCCGTTCCTTTCGACTTAGTGCATTCGCGACAACATTCGCCTTGCCCAGATAGTATTTAATTTCACATTCATAGTCATTCAACAATTCAAGCCAACGTCTTTGGCGCATATTTAACTCTTTCTGATTAAATATATGTTGAAGACTTTTGTGATTGGTAAAAATTGTGCACTTGGAGCCGTAAAGATAATGACGCCAAATTTTTAACGCAAATACCACTGCACCTAGCTCTAGGTCATGTGCGGTATAGTTCTTTTCGTGAACTTTTAATTGGCATGATGCGCATGCAATAACTTTCTCTCATTGCATTAGTACGCATCCTAAACCTTGATGTGATGCGTCACAATAAACTACAAAGTCATCTATGCCGTCTGGAAGTGATAAAATCGGTGCATCACAAAGTTTATCTTTAAGTAATTGGAAAGCTGCTTCTTGTTTCTCTCCCCAATCAAACTTCTTATCTTTCTGAGGTAAAGAGGTTAGTGGTTGAGCGATCTTCGAGAATTCTCAATGAATATTCGATAATAACCCACCAATCCTAAAAATTGACGTACTTCGGTGGGTGTCTTAGGTGCGTTCCAATTCTTGATGGCTTCTATTTTTGATGGATCGACATGTATGCTTTTTTGTTGACTACATGTCCGAGAAATTGGACTTCACGAAACCAAAATTCTCACTTAGAGACTTTTGCATACAATTTCTCCTTCTTTAACAACTCAAGAATGGTCCTAAGATGATGTTCATGATTCTTCTTATTTTGTGAATATATCAATATGTTATTAATGAATACTGTTACGAATTTATCAAGGTAAGGCTTGCACACACGGTTCATTAAGTCCATGAACACTGTCGGTGCATTTGTTAGACCAAAAGGCATAACAAGGAACTCGTAGTGACCGTAACGGGTTTAGAACGTTGTCTTTGGAATACTTTCTTCCTGCACTCTAAGCTAATTTTATCCTGACCTTAAGTCAATATTCGAGTAAAATCTTGATCCTTGCAGTTGATCGAACAGATCATCGATCCTCGGTAACGGATACTGATTCTTGATCGTGAGTTTGTTCAATTCTCGATAATCTATACACATTCTAAAGCTTCCATCTTTCTTCTTTACGAATAGAACTGGAGCTCCCCAAGGTGAGAAGCTTGGTCTAATAAATCATTTGTTTAACAACACTTGAAGTTGTGTTGACAACTCTTGCATTTCCGAATGAGCTAATCGGTAAGGGGATTTCGCTACAGGTGCAGCTCCTAGAATCAAATCTATGCGGAATTCGACTTGTCGTTGTGGTAGTATTCTTGGAAAGTCCTCTGGGAAGACTTCAGGGAATTCCTTCACAACAGGGATCTCCTCAAGTTTTGGCTCATTAGATTTCTTGTCGACAACGTGTGCTAAGAATGCTATACATCCTTTTCGCAAGCACTTTTGGGCTTTCATACAAGAAATAATTCGTAATGGCATTTCGCTCTTCTCGCCATGTATAAGAAGTGTTTCGTTATTAGGAAGAGGAATGCGAATAATTTTGTCGCAACACACGACTTCGACTCGGTTATTGGATAACCAATCCATACCGATTACAACATCAAAACTACCTAACTGGATGGGTAATAAATCGATGTTGAATTTTTGTCCACCTAACTCTAAAGAACATCCTTTAATAATTTCATCAGAATCAATTATCTTTCCATTCGCTAGTTCTATAGTGAATGGAATATCTAATTTATTTGAATTTAGTTCAAGTATATCTTTAAACTCTAAAGATATAAAACTAAATCTGCGCCAGTATCAAATAAAATAGATGCGAAATGATTATTGACAGGGAACGTACCAGTGATCACATTTGGATCCTGATGTGCCTTATGAGCTCCTATTACAAAGGCTCGCCCGTGGCCTTTGTTCTCCTTTGGGCAATTGTTTCCTAAGTGGCCCAATTCACTGCAACCATAACAACCTTGGTTCCTTCCTCGTTCGTTTCCATTTCCATAACCTCCTTCTTTCTTGCCTTCATTTCTATTTCTTTGTTATTACTCCAACAATTTTCGGTGCGGTGTCCCAACTTCCTGCACTTATCACATTTGGTGGTTCGGCATCCACCATAATGAGGATAATTACACCTGTTGCATTTAGGTGCATTTCTAGTATAACTTCTCGGTTCTGTCTCTGCTGTCGCCACGAATGCTTTGTTTCTTTTTGTTGTGGGGGTTTCCTTCTTCTTATTAATCGGTCGGGAACCTTTCTTGAAGTGAGTAAACTTTCTCTCATTCCCATGTGAGGTTGATTCTACATGTGTCTCTTTGGGCACTCTGCATTCTTTCTTGAAAATTTATTCATTCTTACCGCTTCTTCAGTAAGGCTTACTGCAATCGTAATTGCCTCGGTGATGGTTGCTAGATCTGACGAAGTAACCATACTTCGGATTTCCGGAGCTAATCCCCAAATGTATCGTTCGATACATTTAAATTCGGGGGTTACCATTTACGGAACGACTAAAGATCATGAAATCGCTGAGTATAGCCATAGATGTCGGATCCGACCATCGTTATATTCCAAAACTCTGTTTCCAACTTTTGTAGTTCGGCCCTTGAACAATACTTCTCACGCATCATTTTCTTCAGTCTTTCCCAAGTGATAGTGTATGCTGCTGCATCTCCTAATGTTTGTACTTGCAGATTCCTCCATGATAAAGCTTCGTCAATGAATAATCTCGAAACATACAATACAGTCTGGTTAGGGGAACAGTTACTCATGCGGAGTACTGAATCCATCTTTTCGGTCCATCGAACAAATGCTACAGCTCCGCTAGTGCCGTAAAAGTTCAATGGTTTGCAATCTAAAAAATGCTTATATGTGCATCCTGAAATGTTGGCTCTCGAAATTGTCAGAAATATTTATTTTGCAAATGAAATATTAATGAAAATTTCTTGTAAGGTTATGAGTAACCAACCATTCGTAGGATTTGTAGCTATTGGTGGGGCTTGAGCCCTATCTTCATTTCTCAAATTTGTGCGATTTGCTTCGTGTTGAGCAATCGCATCCGTAATGCGTTGATTCAACAAAGTGTCAAGTTCAATTTGAGAAGTGGGTAGGGGAGTTTGGAGTTGATGGATGCTCCTTCTTCTTGGTGGCATAATCTTCATATATAAAATCATATAGAATGAATTAGACAAATATTTCAGATAAATATTGTCATTCATGGGTCAAATAGAATAAAATATATCTAATAGAAGGTCAAATATATCGAATCATCTCTCACGTGAGATATCCATACAAGACACAAATATAATGAATAATCAACAATGCATGAATAAAGAAGGATAATCAACTTTCAAATATATATAGTGTCAACTTGTTACATCATTTTTGCGAAGTACAAAAATATAATTCGGAGTTTAATCACTCAGATATACAATTTTTATACAATATATAAACAAAAGTAGATATTTTCTTCGCATTGTTTCTTCAGAGTCTTCAAGTTGACTTATGTATATCTTTAAAATTCCTTCAATCTTCAACTATCCTGACACCTGTACTACCTCCAAAACCTAATTACATACCAAGCTAGACTGATGGTGGGGGTAGGGGTGCAAATACGCGGATCAGACCGCGGAAGTATGCCATCTCCTCCTCGATGGCACTAATGCGTCTCTTAAAAGATGAGGAGGTGGCATGCGATGATGCAAGTGATGGTGCTAACGGGGATAGTGCTGGTGGGGGTGATGATGTGGGTAGTGGTGGCTGAGATGATGATAATGATGATGATGATGGAGCATTCTGTGATGCTCGGATAGCAGTGAGTTGAGCATTAAGCTCATGAAATCGTCGAAACAGAATACCGAGCTGTATCTCGGTAGATGTGAGTCTGTACTCAGTGGTGGTGAGTGGCAAATGGCTTGGGTGATACGGGTCGGATGGGCTCATGCCCAGAGGTGGCTGGTCATGTGAAATAGTAAAGTAAGGTGAAGGGTATGTGACGGTACTATGCATATGAGGTGGGGATGGGACAGATCTACAGCAGTGGCGATCAGAATAAAAGGAGGATACTCAGTCATAGACTGAGTGTACGGAACATGTGACGGCTCTGCAGCGAACGGGCCTGGATAAGAACTGAATGTCGGTGTAACGGTAGTAGAAACAGATCCAGCAAAAGGATAAGAAGATACATGATCAGCAAACTGAGAAGTATTACCAAGATTATAATGGGATGGTCCAACAGAAGGGTGATGTAACAGATGATCAATGTAGTGGGTGATATCCCCTAAAGGATGCAATGGTGGTGTAGACTCAGATAAATGATCGGTGTAGAATTGTCTGGTAGAACGTTATCAACATGTGTAAGTAAGATATCAGTAGATGGTGGTAAAGTGGTATCTGGTGAAGGCATAGGTGATAGAGTCAGAGATGTGGAAGGTGCAGACGATGTAATGTCAATAACTGTAGCCTCTGGCTGGGCTACCTCTAGCATGGCAATGTCAAAATCCTCACCAATGCCAAGGTCATTGTCAACATGCTCGACATGTATAACTGGAATGACATCATCCTCAACATCAACAATAGGAGGTACGGGGTGTCCGTCCTCATCGACAACATCATCAAAAGGATCTACCACATTAAGTGGTATG
The DNA here is from genome assembly GCA_947069175.1 of Scalesia atractyloides. NCBI lineage: Eukaryota > Viridiplantae > Streptophyta > Magnoliopsida > Asterales > Asteraceae > Scalesia > Scalesia atractyloides. The sequence goes on from CAMTDV010000020.1 coordinate 25,336,030, forward strand.
GCGACGTAAGCAACGACATGTTCACCCTCAGGGTGACCGAATATAACCATCTCATGAAAATGAGGTACTGCCAATACATCATCCTCTAAGGAATATCGGCACGGTCAGGCTCAGGTAAGGCAAATGGCTGGAAATCGATGTTCATCCACTCATCATCCGATAACTCGTCATCAGAGATGATGATGATAACAGGTGGAGCAGGTTCATCTAACGGTATGTAATCAGCATTTGAAGCATAACCCGTGGAATCGGTGTCGGAGTCGGAAGACATGGTCCTGGTAAAATAATTCATATAACTCATATATGTGAACAACTTATAATAAAATTTTTGGGCAATTATATTTCAGTTTCATTGCACGTCATATCATGTATCATTCAGATTTCATCTTACTGTTATCGTGTCTAATCCTCAAAGACAATCTCGCATAATGTCCTTGCATTATTGTTTGATTTATCGTTTAGTACTAGTGGACCTCCGTATACATGCCGTGGGGAAAACTCTTGTTATAATTTCGTAAATAATTAATGACTTTCATAAAAAAAGACCATTTTGAAATTGTAGACCAGACTCAAAAGAATCTTAGTTCGCTACAATTGAAGCTTTAATACCAGGTCTGTCACACCCCGATTTTCGATGTAGCGGAATCGTATCGCGAGGTGTGGCCAGAGCGGCAATCGTTGCATTCAACCAAGTAAACTACAATTGTGTTACAAAACATTCATCTGTTTTTATTTAATGCATAATTTACATACCAGCTTTTGTTTTTTTTAAACCATACCACAAGTTTGAACACTATTATTTAAAATTCAACATAAGTTTATAAAACATAACAACGAAAGACTGGATGAAACACATCTTGACTTCACAACAAACAAACAAGATTTTCCCCGAAGGCCATCCACTAGTTTCCTGTAATACATGTTAGTTTCCGAAAACAATGTCAACAAAAGTTGGTGAATTCATGTTATAAATTTTTTACCAAGTGAATTATCGAAAACATTTGAAATAATAAATTTGTTTAATGTAGCTTAATGAAACTTGTAAGATCATTAGTGTGTTGCAAGGACACTAATCTTTATGCCAAATAAGGTGGCAACCAAACCTTAACGATTTATTTTGTGTCTGATACACTCGTTTTAGACGTAAAAGCACTCTAATACGATCTGTTATTATTACCGTAATAGAGTGGGGCTCGCCCAAACCCAATAGAACTATCCTCTTGTTCCCCGTTACTTGTTATTCATTAATGGCCCCAATGCTTGAGCCTTATTCACATGTGATCTAAATATTTTCATTCTTCAGCTATATTAAAAGTAACATGTATACATCCCCGCACGTTTAAAACCATAAAAACGTTAAAATAAAGGGGAAACATGAACTCATAGATTTGCGTTTTGTGCAACTCTCTATTCGATTTCCGATACTTTGTTCATTTCTTGACCTACAAGTATTCTATTCTCATTAGACACTTAGGCTTTCTTTTGTTTTTCATACAAGTATTTTATCTCGAATTTCATACTTGTATTTGTTGGTTTTTCTTTGTTGATAAACATATATAATTTCTTTCATATATATATTAGATTGATTATATGTATATGGACCTAGTCCATAATTTAATTGTAAATAGCTTAATCTAATAATTCATTACATATGGGCTTAGCCCAAAAGCTTTTGTAAGTATGGACGTAGCCCAAGTTTCTTACTATGTGTGGGCCTAGCCCAATTTGTTTCATGTATGTGGGCCTAGCCCAACCTAATTTTTTTAATAGTAGGTTAAGCCCAATTGGTTTATAAAAGTGGGTCTAGCCCAAGTTAAAATGAAAGATTGGGCCTAGCACAAAATAACTTATAGAAATTGGATTAGCCAAGTTTAGTTTTATAAAAGTGGGCTTTAGCCAATGTTAGTTTTTATAAAATGGATTAGCCCAATTTATTTCTTTATAAAAGTGGGCTTGGCCCAAAGTTAATTTTTATTTAAATGGGTCTAGCCCATGTAAACTTTTATAAAAGTGGGCTTAGCCCAAATTTGATTTTTTTTATACAAGTGGGCCTAACACTTGTAAATATTATAAAAGTGGGATTAGCCCAAAGTTAATTTTATAAAAGTGGGCTTTATCCCAACTGTTTTATATAAATGGGCTAGTCCATATATTTTTATAAAAATAGTTTTAGCCCAATATAGTTTTTATAAAAATGGGCTTATCCAAAAGTATTTACTAGTATTTGTTATAACTTATAAAAATTTATTTATTAAAACTATTATTTATAAGTTATAGATTTAAAAATTCTAGTAAATATAAATTGTATCGATTTATTTGTTCGTTTTGACCGTTAGGTTCGCGTCGACTATTTTATTTCGTTTCGTCTTTGTCGTTTGTTTCGTTTATACCATATACTTTATTTTGTCCGAATTATCCAAGTTGTCCGAATTGTCCGATATATTATTTTATCAAAATTTGAACACTTATATATTTTGTATTCAATTTAATATAATCAAAATTATATATGTTTTTTATACAATAATCATGTACACATATAAGATGGTTTAGAAATATACATTTTTATCAAATATATATATTTATCTCATTTTTAGTTTAACATAAATAAGTAATTAATTTCTTAACTTTTTCATCCAAAATCCTTTATCTAAACATGATTTAATTTCCTAATCACTTTTAACCACCAAATCTTTAGTTAAATCATATTTAATCAAGATTAATTTTTTTAAAAATTTTGCCATAGTTTCTTTTAAAAAATAAGTTTCCCATGTTTTTATAAACATGTTTTAAATAATTTAACTAACTCAAATCATAATCAATCACAAATATTATATAAATGCATTAACAAAATTCATGAACTTATTATAATTTTAGTCTTTCTTAAAATGAAACTTTATTGTCATTTTTAAACAAAATTTCTAAATCATAACTTTTATTTAATGATCTAATACTTGTATAATCATCTTTAAAATATAAAAATATGTTCATAACTATTTTTTAATGAATCTTGCTAATCTAAACATGCATGTGTTTAGATCATCTTTTTATTTATAATTTTGCAAGATTTAAGTTTACTAGTTAATGACAAGTTCAAGATCATCCAAAATCATCAAGAAAAACACATAATTATGTTAGTGATCTTAGATTTATTAGTGTTTTTCAAGTGGGTTTTTATATAATTTTTATGATGATCTTGTAAATTTATAAAATATAAAGTATAAGATTAGGTTTAAGGATCTTACTACAGCACAAAGCTAGGGATGATCTAAAGGATGAAGAAGATAGGTTGATTAAGAGTTCCAAGCTTTCAAAGTGAGCTCTTACTCCTTGCAAAATATTTAAGTTCAAAGTGATGGTATAATATGCCAAAATATCTCATTGGTCTTATTGTTTCGTTGTTCAGTTGATAAAGTTAGTTCGGGTCTTGTACCGGGTGAAATACTGATATATAGTGTTACTTAAAAAATTTTATGTTCATAATAACTCTAGTACAATTTTTATTGTCCCGTTAATTAATCTAGCTCTTCAGACTAATAAATTTGTCATTTTGAGTTCAGTTACCGTACTGGCTTTGTTGTCAGATTTTTATGAACAAACCGTATAGCTTTAAATAATAAGATTTATATATGGGTTTTATACTATTTCTAACACCATTAATATTCTTTAGTTAAAAATATTTTTTTTTGTGTTTTCGGACATTTGCTGAATTTTGCTGCAAATAACTGCATGGAATTTTGCTGCAGAATGTTCTAAATTTTTGCTGTAGGATGCTGAATTTTGCTGCAGACTTGGACAATTTGGTGTTTTAAATAAAATTTTCATTGTATAGCAGTGCAGACATATTTTATGTCTAAATTCTGAAATATCAGACTGTAACGTAACTAATACTGATATTTATTTCGTGTTCGTGTCTTTGTTATTCGTCTTGGATATGGTTTTATATATTGTGATTATGACGTATCTATTATCATACCAAGCTATAATTTGGTTAAATTCCTAGACTTTTAATACTTCAAATTATAATTTAAGTCAAGTTATATGATAAATAGACAATGTACTAATTGTTCAAGTTGTACAGAATTACCGGAATTTTGCCAATTGTCATAATGTTAGCCAAGGCAAAACACAAAATACCCCATATTCAGTTTGATTTAAGCCCAGGACCTGTAGCATTTTCAAATAAAACAACATTTAAGAAAAAATATATATGTGATTAAGATTAAACAATTCAATTGGTTATTAGTTAACGATGGGCATTGTTTTCTTGACATAAGCAGATAACCATAAGCAGTTTCATTTAACTTAGAATCACTGCGTACCTTCAATTGTTGGGTTGCAATTTGAGAAAAAAAAAATTAAACCTTCAATTGCTATTATACGCCTGTGGTGGCATAAATCATAAATCATAGAATAATCGTGATTCCAAAACAAAGTGGAGAGCATAGAAGAGATCGAGAATAAATATAGGTTGTACGGGTTGTAACTTGATCCATGGAAGCTGTCCAACCGAATCGTTTGAAAAAAGCTGTTGTCTGATTTTAATAGCAACGCGAATCAGGTAAAACTGTTGGCAGAGATAAGCAATCGTAGCGTGTGAAACTGTTGGCAGATATTAGCAATTGTAGGCGTGAAACTTGAAGACATATAAGATATTTTATGTGGAACATGTATTCCGGTATAGAGATATTATTAGTTAGTTATAATGACGTATGTGTGAACGTGAGTAATTTTCAGATATATTTTAAGTAATTTTCACTCAGTTATTCAAGCTTTAAATTCATAAAAACACGATATGCAACTATCACTCTCTACAACACACTAGCGCAAGTGCACCCATTGTTGGCGTAATATAGTGATAGTAAGATCCCGAGGTCGTCCAAGGACGCGAGAGCTTTTAATACCGGAATATAGTCGACGTCTAATTTGATCAAATTTTTAGGAAAGGATTTTAATAAGTAAAAATAAAGAAATAACTAAAATAATAAAAAAAATAAATAGACAAGATAGAATCACTTGGTTCCGACTCATTATTTACGTACTCATTTGATGATTTTCACGTTTTGGGTTTTTTAAGAGTTATCTTAGTTAAAGTGGCATGTCTCTTTGGATGCAACGTTCAGCAGGTGATACAGATCTCCTGTAAGGCCGGAATATTGAAGATAATTAAATAAGTTATTAGTGCAAAATGTGGCATGTCCCTCTTTTGGATGCAACGCTACCCTCGGCCATATTGGTCTGAATCAACAGGGATACAGTCCCGCAAGGCCGGGTTAAATTTTTAATAGTAGTTTATTTATAACGGGTTCAGGCCGTTCTTACTTCCCCTAATATGATGTTATTTGCCTCAAGGGAAGTCCTAATAAGCTTGAACCAAGTTCTCGTAGGATGTATACACTAAACGAAGGCAAGAACTTTACCCATACCACTCTTCTAACCCCTTCAAGGCAGTAAACGCGCTTTATATAGACCGTAAAGACACAAATAAGTGAATCAACAAAACATGAAGGATGATAGAATAAAATTCACTTTCAATATAAAAAATTAGTTAGTAAAGCCATTAATACATACCCAATTAAAAAGTTAACCAAAGCTATGAAATCAAAAGTAATACATAAATAACTTATCTTCACCAAGTGATGTAAGAGATTACCAAGCATGGCTTTCGTTTGGCAAAATATTTTACGGTCAATCTTGGATCCCGAGACTACTACACACACTCTAAGGTGGATGATGGATGAATGTGGTGGATGATGGTGGTATTGTGGTGGTAGAGTGGTAGTATGTGTGTGAGAAATGATTTGCCAAGGGATGAGTTGAAATGAAACCAAGCACCCCTTTTTATAGCTTGAAACATACACTTCACATGGCCCCGTGTCTTCCTTCTTCTTTGTGTTCATTTAATACTTATGTCAGATCAGTCTGCTACACGGCCCAGTGTGTCAATGGAATGGCCCCGTGACCCTTGTACTTGCTGTAATATCCCAGAAATGCAAATATGGAAGTTGACCACGGCCCTGCCCAAGGGAACACGACCCTATGTCTCTTGTCTGCTTCTATTTGTCTTCTTCTGATCTGGAATCTTAAATGGACACGACTCCATGCCGACAAGGCACGGCCCCGTGCCAGACTTCTTATTCGTTGTTTTTAGTCTTGGGCTGAAGCTTAGAGGGCTGGTATACTGTGTTATCTTCCGTCTTCTATACTTATGCAGGATTTTGTTGTTAATTTGTTCTTTTGGTATATTTAAGCTATTTTTATCCTGAGATTCAAAAGTATACAAAGAAATGCACTTTTTCCAACATTAGTACTAAAAAAGATTGATTTTATACTGTATTTGATACAATTTATATGTTGTATTTGACACATATCATATAATAAAAGGTTTTATATAAAATTATAAATTGTAGAAAAGTTTCCCTCCAAAATCTTGGATTGTCAAGGGTGCCACGTGGCAATCAAAATTCCCCATTTATTAGATAGGATAGATATTTATAAAATCTTTTGTATTTAAGATTTACCCTATTTATTGCATCAAACTTTCTATATAATTTATTTGTATGATTAAAATTTTAAATTAAAATGTAAAATCTTATGAATTACTATGAAATATAACATTAACACTAAAATGCACATTTATTCTATTGGACACTCCACCCACCTTGTTTTGTTTTTTTCCTTCAATATGTATTTAATGATATGTAATTTTTAAAACGAATAGCACATTGAGAACTATAAAAACGCGTAAACAAAAAAGAATACTAATCAGAATATGCTTCCATCCACGAAATTTTCTTAAAAAATAAAAGAAATGTAAAAACATGTATGAATCAAAAGTTATAACTAAGAAATATAATTTTTTTATAGTTATTTTTTTAAATTAAAATGTAAAAACTTGTGATTTACCCTTAATAAGAATACACAATTATTCTTTGCAATGGACACTCTATCCACTGTTTTATTTTTTCCTCGATATGTATTGAATGATAGAGAGGTGTACTTTTTAGAATCAAAAATACATTTTAATTCTTTGCAAAGACGTAAGATGTGTACATTTGGATCATTTAAAAGAAAAATGAAAATCAAATGTTTATTTGTCTCTTCCCACTCCTTTGATTTTATCTTCTTTCTTCCACTTTTTTAAGTATAAAAAATATGCATATAATTGTACATACGTTTATGTGCATATATCCATTTAGATAAAAAAAAATACTATCGTAATATTTTTTTTAATAAATAAAATTAATAAATATTGAACCTGCATGCGTTTTAATCAATTTAGATAATAAATAATACAATATTTAAAGTGTTTTTGGTAACTTATTATTGGTTCTGAAATAAGCATTCTTCTTCACTCATAATCTTCGTATGTAGAATCATAAGTGTAAACTTACCATTTTTGTGTTTAATACATTTCAAAGTCACCAAGTCAAACGTAATTTTCTTGAGACTAGATATGTATAAAATGTGTTTAAATGGGTTAGAAATGTTGGATGGGATAATGCATAACATTCACAACACACAACAACATAATCTTCGTATGTAGAATCATAAGTGTAAACTTACCATTTTTGTGTTTAATACATTTCAAAGTCACCAAGTCAAATGTAATTTTCTTGAGACTCTAGATATGTATAAAATGTGTTTAAATGGGTTAGAAATGTTGGATGGGATAATGCATAACATTCACAACACACAACAACAAAAAGGAGAAACTTGAAGATCCACGGTTGATCCATCCATCGCGGAAGGTCCAAATTCTCCTACCTTGTTTTTGTTTGGTAAAATGCTTGTACATGTGATCTCTTCCGTTTAAAAGAAACGATTAGTGAAACAACTATCGAATGGAGATTTGGGGAGATGACAACCGTAGTTAGGGGTTTTGCCTAAACTTTTCGTCAAAACCGACCAACCAAACCATCAACATCTGTACTATAAGGAAGTATGCCTACTAGATATGCATTGAGAAGGGCTACTTCAGACTCTAGAGTTCCTACTTGCATCAGCTCCAAAAATTCCTTTTCAAGTATCATATGAACAGTAAATGATTGATGTTGGAAACTAAACAAATTTAACAAATGATATCTCATTTATGTACAAATTAGGTAAAAAAAATGAGTGATGACATAAAAGAGTACTTGGAATTAGCAACTTCCGTGAGAGAGCAAGTGACAGAGTTGTTCCAGATATCTTGTAAACCTTCATATCTGCAAAGTTCTAAATATATTGTAAACCTTCATATATGCAAATAAAGAAGGTCAATTCATATTATAGAAAACAATAGAAAACTATAGATTTGGAGAATTGGATTTCCACATACTTGTAAAACGATCAAAACTGATGATTCCGATATGATTGGAATATGATACCTCCATTCACACCCAACATTATGTGCCTGTTTTCATTCTAAATAAGGGAGAAAAAAACCCTAATATACTTAAGTTAGTAATAGTCATGTTGATAAGTTTGCAGTCAGAAATCAAACTCTTTTATTAGTAAAACAAATATGCTTAAAATAACACATACATAAAAACAACATTATGAAGTAAACTATTAAGTATGACTAAAGAAGTGTACAATCCGTAGAAGTTAAAACTAACCGAAAGGACTTTGTAGAACAAAAGTAGAAATTCAAACCTCGAGGAACTCAAGCCACAAATGACTAATAAATTCAATTATGGGTTCAGTCTTAAATAATTGCAGGCCTGAATAGTAATTGATTTCAGTTTGTCACACCCCGTATTTTCAACCAAACACCGGTGGGCACGGGTGGGGAATATCGTGACGTAAAGTTGATAGCATCATAGTCAATTAAACACAGCACAACGGAAGTCTTGGATTTAAATTACTATTACAAACCAAATGTTTGAAATACAAAATAATATACAGGCTCGTAATAGAAGATCCACAGACGGATCATAAATTGTACAAAGAAAGAATGTAAAATAGACTTTGGGCAGATATAGGATTTGCAAGATCCTCTTATCACTACCGAGCACTTCCAGCCTATTTTCATATTGTACCTGCAAACTTAGCCTTTGAAAATACGTCAGCTTTCGCAGGTAAATTCACCCAACTGACTCATTTTGAAAACATTTAAATGAAATGTTTTAAGTGCGTATCAGCACAAAATCTTTTATAACTTGGGAAAGTTAACCTTGCAACCTTGTTAACAGATTCACATTTTGTCCATACATACAGTGCCCTGTACAAAAATCGAGACATGATTAACGTACACACCACTTATGAACTCACAAAGGAGTTATCCCCAACAAGTGTGGGTAGTTGCATTTGAGCGTCTGTCGGTGTATGCCTACACCCCGTGCTAATGTCGTGGCCATTATCTAATGTAATGAGCCGAGGATATCCAGGACACGGTACTTAACCCTGATGTTTAAGTTATCAAACAAAACTGATTAAAACAGAATATGCGGATTTACTAACCACAATCCGGCATTCGATTGATCCCATTTTCGACCAAGCGTAATAATTTACCATATCCAAGCCCGTATAGGGAAAATAAGTCGAGAGTATTTACCTGAGCTATTCTTCGTTTAACGCAAGATTTATTAACTTAGTCGTACACAAAAGTACTAAGTGCAGATAGCATTTACCGACAAGTCTCTAGTCTGGATTATGGCATAATCTAACCAATTAAATACTAACGGTCTTATTTAAGCCATAGACTTAGACCGAGTAGTGTACATGATCAAAACGTATAACGCTTGATTAAACGATAATCGGATAGAATGTAGTTTAAACCCGGCAAGTACTTTGACTTGTATATATGGGTAAACTATAAACATTCTGGATTTTGAAACTTAAATGACAAGGTTAAACCCGTTTCGGTTAATTTCCGTAAACTAGTTACATATGCTTAACCGTACGCACTTAGTGATATTGGTAACCGAATAAGTCATGGACAAGTTCTAAATGCCATTATACTTTAAATAAGATGTAATATCAGTAGGATATCAACTTTTATGCCCGTTATGGTTTTAAAGTGAAACTATGCCTCATAGGGGCATTTTGGTAATTTCATACCTTATAAAAGGAACTTGAATATAATTTGATGTTATAACTATAATTTCTAGAAAAATAACTTATTTATGATAAAATATCAGTAGGATATTAATTATATGTGTAATTTATCTTTTAGGACCAAACTATGCACATTAGGGGCATTTTGGTCATTTTACACATAGTTTATAAATTATTTTGGATTACTGAGTTTATATATTGTACTACTGTAAAAATATTTAAAATAAGTTTTAAATCAGTAGGTAACAAGTCTTGGTTAGTAAATATGGTTTAAAACCATACTATGCGCCGAAACGACGCTTATGTCGTAAAATGACGATTTGTGTGATGTTTAATGAAAACTGATGTTAAGTCAGGTTGAATGTCTTAGATATGTTATTTAATATAACATATCAGTAGGTAAAAGATTTACTTTGGAAAGATGTGATTAAAACAATTTAATAAGCCATAAGGGCTTTATCGTTATTTATCGACATAATGCAAGGACTTGCTCATAAACTCAGTTTATAATCTGATTTGACATCCCAAATAATCCTACTTATAATATTACATCAGTAGGAAACTCATTTTCAAGTTCATTATCATTAAAACCTCATTTTATGCAAAAAAGGGCATTTTAGTCAAAATGCATAATTACGGAACTTGTGCATAAACTCATATTCTGATTATGATCATGTAATATAATCACAGAGGGTTATGCTACATTGTATTAGATCATAATACAACTTTAGACAGTATCTAACTAATCTAAATTGAGTCAGAATCGAAAGTCAAAGCAAAGTCAAATTTCACGACTTTCGGTTGTGAACCGACTCTAGAATCGAAATTGACGAGCCGAACATGTTCTTACATGTTCTAATAATTATTACCAACTTGTTTTAAGTGTCAAAACAGGTTTCATGATATATATAAGATCAATTAAACATTACCGAAAAATGGCATGTTTGACTTTTTAATATAATAACTTTGACCCGTCAATTGGTCTAGCAAACGTGATCTTCAGGAGGTGCCATTTATAGGGACAACACCTACCTTATTACGATCACTTAGTCATATTCGTTACGAACAAAGGCTGGACCATAATGGTCTTAACCGAAAGTCAAGGCGTTTTTCGTAAAATGCTTAACTTTTGGCTATAAAAGCCTATAAAGGAAAATGCAAGAGGAAGGAACACTTACAAGAGGTTCCTAGAATGCAATAGAACTAAGTTGGATGCTCCTTTCAGTTAGTAACTTCCAGAGGAGGGAGATAGAGTTGTGAATTAGAAAGGTGCAAGTTCAAATGGTGAACCTTGGCACATATTTATAGTTGGAGAGCTTGAGGAGGTGATGCCAGGTGTTAAGGGGTGTAAGAGGAAGCTTACAAGTGTCCTAAAACGTGGCATAGCAGTTTGGGAAGCCATGGTTTTAATCAAATGGTTTTTGGCAATTTGTGTGAGGCCAAGTTAAATTCTGTAGACACAGCTCTCTGGCGGGCCGCGAGAGGCACAGGCCTTTCCTCTCGCGCCCGCGAGCGCCCCTAGGCCACTTTTTACATTTTGCCAGTTTTAGCCCCTTAACTTATAAAACCCTCTTAAACTTTCTAAAACACCTTTTAGCATATTTAGCCATCCATAACCAATATTTGGCATACCCGAGAGTATGCCCGGACATTGTCGAGCTCTCGGTTCGTTAAAAGGTCACTAAAAGGTATAAATTAACATGTTGACACTTTTAACCCCTCCATTATCCAACTTTCACATATTTACAGTATTGAACCCTCTCGTCCAACAAATGGAACATATCAGAATTAGGACTTCGTAAAGGATCACTCAGAGGCTCATTATAATCATGTTGATTCCGATGTCACTCAGAGGCTGGGCATGTTGACACAACGGTGACTCAGAGGCGCATGTTGACACTAATGGTCATCAGAGGCTATGTTTTAAGCATGTTGATACTAATGGTCACTCAGAGGCATGGTTTATGCATGTTGACATCAGAATATCACTCAGAGACTTAGTTTGAGTATGTTGACGCTTTTAGTCCCTGTTAGTCTTTAATAGACTTAAAATAAAAATATAACACGTGTCGCTATATTATTGGACACGTTTTATAGGGTGTTACATCCTCATCCCTTAAAAGAAATCTCAACCTCGAGATTTTATTCAAAAAGATGGGGGTACTTTTGTCACATAGTGGACTCAACCTCCCATGTAAACTCGGACCTCTAAGGGCATCCCATTTAACCTTTACTATAGGTATTAATTTCCTTAGGAGCTTCTTAACCTGTTGATCCTCGATCGATATTGGTTTCTAACGAACCTCAGGTTTTCATCTATTTGCACATCTTTATGTGACATTGCTAGCGACTCATCAGCTAGACATTTCTTAAGGTTACTGATGTGGAACACATCATGAATTCCCCTTAGATCCTCGGGTAGCCTAAGCTTATAAGCCACAGAACCAACACATTCGATTACCTCGAATGGTCCAATATATCTCGGGCTTAACTTGCCATTCTTTCCGAAGCGCATCACACCTTTCCAGGGTGATACCTTCAATAATACTTTGTCCCCTATTTGGAACTTAAGAGGTTTCCGCCTCTTGTCTACATAACTCTTCTGCCTATCACGGGCAGCCTTGAGACAATCATGGATTTGCACAATCTTATCCGTGGTCTCCAGGACGATCTCAGGTCCTGATAGTTGGACTTCCCGAACTTCTACCCAACACATGGGCGTTCGACACTTTCACCCATACAAGGCCTCATAAGGAGCAACCTTGATGCTCGTATGATAACTATTATTGTAAGAGAATTCTATTAGGGGTAAGTGGTCATCCCAACTTCCACCTAAATCAATCACACATGCCCTAAGAATGTCTTCCAACGTTTAGATAGTACGCTCACTTTAACCATCAGTCTGCGGATGGTAGGCCGTACTAAAGTTTAATCTTGTGCCTATGGTTTGTTGGAAACTTTTCCAAAAGTAGGGTGAATATCTAGTATCTCTGTCAGATACAATAGATATCGGCACACCGTGTAGGTACACAATCTTGTCCACATACATCTTAGCCAATTTGTCTGAATTATACATTTCCTTTATTGACAAGAAATGTGTTGATTTAGTCAGTCTATCCACAATGACCCAAATAGTGTCATTTCTACTTTTGGTCTTGGGTAACTTGATAATCAAGTCCGTAGTTACCATTTCCCATTTCCATATGGGAATTTCCAATTGTTGTAGAAGTCCTGACGGCTTCTGATGTTCGGCCTTAACTTGCGAACACATCAGACACTTAGCTACATAATTGGCTATGGATTTCTTCAGTCCCATCCACCAATAATTATTTTTCAGATCCTGATACATCTTGTCACCACCCGGGTGAACTGGGTATCTTGAATTATGTGCTTCGTGGAGGATTATATCTCTAAGTCCTCCAAAAATTGGAACCCAGATTCTATCATTAAACCTAAGGATTCCATCCTTTCCTGGCGCTAATTGATCAGCAGTTCCGCCTAATCCTTCATTAGGAGCATTAGCCTCTAATAGAGCTTTCTTTTGCACATCTAATAGCTTCTCATTTAAGCTATTTCTGAACTCAATGCTCTTGGCGTTAATCCTTATAGGCTTAACCCGTTCTTTGCGATTTAAGGCACTAGCAACTACATTTGCCTTGCCCGGATGGTAGCGAATTTCGCAACCATAATCATTAAGTGTTTCCATCCAATAACGTTGTCGCATGTTCTATTCTTTCTGATTGAACAGATGTTGGAGGCTCTTATGGTCAGTGTATTTAATACACTTTGTGCCATACAAATTATGTCTCCATAGCTTTCAACGGCACCCAATTTATCATGGGTGGTGTAATTCCTTTCGTGCACCTTTAACTGTCATGATGCATAAGCAATTACCTTGCCTTTTTGCATTAGCACACAACCCATGCCAGTGTGCGATGCATCACAGTAAACAATAAAGGCTTCAACACCCTTAGGTAGGGATAACATAGGAGCATTGCTCAACTTCTGTTTCAGAATCTCAAAAGATTCTTGTTGTTTTGGACCCCATTAAACTTAACATATTTACGGGTCAAGGTAGTTAAAGGAGTGGCTATCCTTTAAAAGTTCTCAATGAACCTTCTATAGTAACCAGCCAATCCTAAGAAGCTACGTGTTTCTGACGGGGTTTTGGGTACTTCCCAATTCATCATGGCCTCAATTTTGGCAGGATCCACTTGGTTACCATGCTCACTTACAATGTGTCCAAGGAATTGGACTTCTCTAAGCCAAAACTCACACTTAGAGAACTTAGCATAAAGCTTCTCTTGCCTTAGCAGTTCTAAAATGCACCAAAGATGGTTCTCTTGATCATTTGATTACAAGAATAGATAAGTATGTCGTCTATGAAGACAATGACAAACTTATCCAAATGTGGTTTGCAGACTCTATTCATGAGATCCATGAATGTTGCAGGTGCATTTGTGAGTCCAAAAGGCATTACCAAAAATTCAAAATGACCATATCGGGTCCTATAGGCAGTTTTAAGAACATCCTCGTTCCTAACCTTCAGCTGATGATATCCAGATCTTAGATCAACCTTGGAGAAATAACTAGCCCCTTGAAGTTGGTCGAATAAATCGTCGATCATGGGTAATGGGTAATGGGTAACGGTTCTTGATTGTTATCTTGTTCAATTCACGGTAGTCAATGCACATCCGCATTGAACCGTCCTTTTTCTTAACAAAAAGAATTAGAGCTCCCAGGGCGAGGAACTTGGCTGAATAAAGCCTTTCTCTAAGAGTTCATCTAACTGAGTCCTTAACTCCTTCATTTCTGTTGGTGATAATCGGTATGGAGCTCTAGCTACGGGTGCTGATCCAGGTAGGATGTCAATCCTAAACTCTACTTGCATATCTGGTGGTAGACCTGGTAGTTCTTCGGGAAAGACATCTGTATACTCCGAAATAACTGGAAGGTCTTGCATATTCGGCTTCGGTTTGTTGATAGTGACTTGTGCCATGTAAATGACACAACCTTTCCTTAAACACTTGGATGCCTTAAATAACGACACCTTGTCTTGCAATCCATAGTGTGAATCCCTAGTGATGGTGACCATTTCACCAGATGGGGTTTTAATTTCGATGAGTTTCTTATCACAAGCAATGCGGACTTGGTTATGGGATAACCAATCCATGTCTAAAACCACATCGAACCCCACCAATTTCATTGGCAAAAGAGAGATTGGAACGGAATGATTCTTAATGAATATAGAGCATCCATAAAGAATAGAAGATGTTATTTCTAAAGTTCCATCAACAAGTTCTATCTCATAAGTTTTGTCTAGAGTTCTTATGGGTAAGTTTAATAGTTTACTAAACTTATGGTCTACAAAAGACTTATCTGCACCCGAATCAAAAAAAATTCTAGCATATATATCGTTGATGAGGAAAGTACATGTTATGATGTTGTTGTCATTAACGGCCTCCCTAGCATTTATCTGGAAAGGACGAGCATTCCCTTTCTTAGCCTCTCCAGGCTTTGCATCATTATTTGTGGGGTTATTAGGGCAATTGGGCTTAATATGCCCCTTCTCATTACAGCCATAACAGACGGCATCCTTAAGATTTTTGCATTCGTGGGTCTTATGCCCTTTTCTTTTGCAAATACCACAGACTTTAATCTGAGGGTTAGTATTGCATTGCCCCCAATGCCTGCGGCTACAGGTCTTGCATAGAGGTCTATCATCAGACCTATGTTGGTTCTTATTGAACCCAAAATTTCCTTTCTTCTTAAATCTTTGGGAGTTATCATCCTCCCGTTTTCTTTTCCCGTCAATCTCAGTCTTGACTGACTTTTGCCTCACCAAATCCAAGGTGAGGGAGAGAGATTGGTCAACAGCGGACCTATAGGTAGTAGGCTGAGCAGCCTTTACCATCCCCTAACCCATTAATAAAACACACAATATGTTTGGTTTCAGGGGTAATAAAATAGGAAACTAACCTAGATTGAGAATTGAAATCGGAAACATACTTCTGACAATCTAGGTTCTTCATTGTGAGAGTCAGGAAATCTGACTCTATCTTTTCCACCTCATGGGGTGGCAGTAAGTTTCCTTAACAAGGTCCACAAACTTGGACCATCCCAAATTGTACAGGTATACCTTATCTGTGGATTGGATCATAGCCTTCCACCAAATTAAGGCATCACCTTTGAAGGATTGTGATACATACTTTACCACATCCTTTTCAGCACAGCCGCTAATATCCACAACCGTTTCCATCTCGTCCAGCCATTTCAAGGCTTCTACAGCTCCTTTCTCCCCATTAAAATCCCGGGGCTTGCAGGAGACGAAATATTTGTAGGTACATCCATCTTTAGAAGAACGGGACCTATCAGCAAATTGTATTTTCTTTGGTTCACTCTTCGCATTTGAAGAGTGAACTGAGCTCTCTTTATGAGCTGAGGATAGTGCAATTGATAATGGTCTAGAGCAAGTAGCACTCAACTGCCTAAGTTTTTCTATGGCCTTTTCCATGGCCTTTCCCATAGCTGCGTCTATGCGAGCTTGGAAGTCTTCATTATTAATGGTTATATTTTCTACGTTATTAGAGTTAACATCCCGGTGGCTACTTTGCATCTCATCCGAGTTGGCCATTCTCTAAAGCTTTGGTTCTAAACACCAAATTAAATTTCTTTCAGCTATGGTATTAATAACCATATTAGCTATAAATATTGGATATGACAATCCATAGCCTAATCAGGCTAGTGTGAATAACATCACAACTCTTAGGCTTATTATATATATTTTTGGCCTAGGTCTAAAAAGGACCATCAAAGGCAAATTACGATTTGGACGTAGTCCATATATTATTAGACAGTGGAGCGTATTATTGTAACATCCGTCAAAAACCGGATTTACCAAACCCGCTCCGTTTATTAACCGAACAATCAGTTAAAAATTTCGTTGCGTATTTAATGCCCAAAGTAATTTTAAACGATACATAATTAATAAGTATATTGAAATATATAATTTATATTTGAAAAAGTATTTAAAATAAGGAAATAAAAATAAAAGGCTTCTGCCGGGTTTCGAACCCGGGTCAGCCAGGAATTCAGCAAAGTCTTAACACACACACGCTCAATCACTCCGCCACTTGTGTTTCTTGTTCAATATTAGATACAATTAATACATAACATAAATCTCGAATTCAAAACCGACGTGCCTAATCGCAGTCGTCGGAAATCCCGATGATTTCGCCGAGATTGGACGGTTTCTTCAGTTTTAACCGAAGCCTTAACTACTACATCGGTTATAACCGACGTCTGAACCCGCGACGCAAGTCATAACCGCCGGAAAACTTATTGACCGACGAATCAAGACGGAAAACGGACTAAATTCGTCGATGTCCTGCCCTATAAATACCCCCTCTAACCTCTGTTAGCTTTTTCACTCACAATCACACTCTTTCCCGACGTAATTTCACTCGCCGGAGAATTTCTGCAACTCGCCGGAAAACCGAGCCTTTCACCTCTGAGCCTTACTGAACCCCCAGAGCTCATACCGAAGCCACCCACACTCATCTCAAGCTCCCTGAAGACCTCTTGCCGCAGGACACACGTCGCCGGAATCATCTGCTGTCACCGGAGTTTCGCCGGCGAAACAGAGGAGCCACTGTTCGGTATATCTTACACTTAATCTCTCGTTCTTTTTATTTATCGCACCTGTAATTAATCACAAGACACTAAAGAACTTGATTAAATCTTCGAACCAGTCAGACTTCCGTTTCTGGTTAAGTTTAACGAAGAAGACGGAGTTATCAGTTGTGTATATGTTTAATTAAAATCAAGATATATCCCGGGTTAGACACACAGTCCAGCGGTGGACTGTGTGCAAATAAAACACGCTTACGTCCCGAGTTCGATTCTTGTCCCATGCACACTCGCCTTAATAAAAATGTTCCTTTTTAAACCGAACCGGATTCACTGCAATAGATGTTAAGTTTAATAAAAACCGGAATAATAACCAAGATAGACACACAGTCCAGTGGTGGACTGTGTGAATGTTTAAACCACATGTCACGAGTTCGAGTCCAGACTACCGCGCCGGTCCGGACAATTATCAAACTTTTTATTTAAAGCAGAAACGAAATTATTTAGTTTGTATATAAGTATAATAAAAATCAGATTATTTAACAAGTTAGACACATAGTCCAGCGGTGGACTGTGTGTTAACCTAAACCACAGGTCCCGGGTTCGAGACCTGTGGAGAGCACCGAGCGAGTAATTAAAATCATTTTTGGAATAAATGATTTTCGGATTAATTCAATTAGTATATAAATATAATTAAAAACAGAAATATTTCGGGTTAGACACGTAGCTCAGTTGGTAGAGCTGCGTGCACGCGAACGGGAGGTCTCGGGTTCGAGCCTCACCCGGCGCACACAATTGCACAATAAAACCGGTCAACAGGTCAACGGTCAACTAGTCAACAGTCAAAAAGTCAACATTTTTTTATCATTTTTATTTATTTATTTTATTTAAAAATCAATTAAAAATACTTAAAAATAACATTTTTAAGGTTAGAAAATAGCCTTAAACTCACAAAAATATAACCAACAATCCTACTAAAATTGATTAATAAAATCCGCTTACTTACCGAACCATTATGCCATTATCTAGGTTAGTTTCACTCGTGGTTAAAACCAACTTCGTGCGCATTCAACACCATCAACCGAACGCACCCAATGTGAGTGAATCTTACAACTCCCCTTTTTAATTACACGTTTTGGGGTGTGTCATGTGTCACTAAAATTAACTCGTTTATTTAAATTTGTGCCATACCATATTGTGATCTAAACTTAGATTGTATATATTGTTTGTAGTTATGTATTTCATATTGTCAAGTTATATGCAATTCATTCATTAGGCCCATCAGTTCCTCGTGGAAGACGAGTTGAGCAACGCGTGCCTCAAAACAAATCCATTATTGTTCGTGTGTGCATTATTTAATATTAAATGATTGGTGAATAAGTTTACATCTATTTTTACTCATGTGTGGTTGTGCACTTTATTTTATAATCAATTCAATAAACTTGTTCAAATGTTTTCCATAGGATTCACTCGCCAACTTTTTGTTGATCCAAAAACCATTTTTACACATGATACAGGTGAACAGGATGAAGCAAGGAAAACATAGGAAATGCCTTAAAAGAAAACAATGAAGTCTAGAATGATGTTTAGGACATGATGTAATTATGATTGTATATTTCCCATTAAATTGTATTAATGAATATGAAACGTCATAATAAATGTCATGAGCTTTGATGATAACCCAATTATGCCCCGATCACCTTTTTCCGCTGCGGGTCGGGGTGTGACAATTATCACAACTGTCATTGCCATTAGGCAATTATAATTAGCTCATAGGCTTGTCACGAAGGACATTAAAATATAGCTCATTGGCCTATCGCTAATGGACATAAAATATGGCGCATTGGCCTGTCACTATGGACATAAAAGACGGCACATTGGCCTGTCACTAATGGACATAAAATATGGCACATTGGCCTGTCATTAATGGACATAAAATACGGCACATTGGCCTGTCACTAATGGACATAAAATATGGCACATTGGCCTGCATCTCTAATGGATGTCAATTATTATCATATTGATGATATTAGCCGGGATTACATTGATCACATAGGCTATAAATAGGTTTTAGGACATAGTCCATTTACCTAGACGGCTAGTGTGGTTCCTCAAGCCACACTACCAGGAGTATGAACATTCCTGAATGTTAACATAAGAGTACCTTAATGGTTGATTAATAGTCCCGGTCACATTCGACCTTAACGACTTGGAGGCTTAAACTTAGTCCACCACCTCTGGCTAGATAGATAACTTCCCTTAACTATCATGATAGAAGTCCCTTTATTCTTAATATCATTTATAAGCTGGCCAAATATGTGGTCTGTGCCACTTGGCTAATCAAAACCATTAAGATCTTTTTGGAATTAATTAGCAGAGCAAAAATTTCGAATAAAATCGAGACGCTTGCTTTGAAAAATACATATATATATATATATATATATATATATATATATATATATATATATTATTCCAAAATTCTTCATTAAATTTCAATAGATGTTACAATACTAGAAACAACGGACTAAATTGTCCATGCAAGGACTAAAGAAATAAAAATGTCCACACAGGGACTAAAGACATAACAATGTCCTTGCAGGGATTACCATATATTATTAGAAAAGACTTCACTCGTCTTTCTTTCCCTTAACCAGTTTGGAGAGTTTCTTGAAGAATTGTTCTTCTTCTTCTCCGTTTTCTCTGCTTGTTGTTGCATTTCTTTCATTCGTTCTAAGGCCTCATTGATGGCCTCAAGTGGCGGCGGAGGTTATGGTTGTGGTATACTAGGATATTGATACCCATAACTTGGATATCCAGTAGATGGATAAGCAGGTGGGAAGGGAGACGGGTAAAGTGCGTTGTGCATGACCGCTTGCATGTAAGGGTCATGCGACCATGCTTGGTAATCAACAGGTGCCAAAGGGTTAAAAGGATCATATCCAGACGTATCCGGATATGTTGGGATAGGGTTATTATAACCCGATGGTGGTGGTTGAACCATTAGTGGTGGTGTTGGTTCCACCATAGTGATGTATTAGAGGGTCCACCCATTTGTGGGTCCTCTTGAATAGTGGGGTAGGGTTTAGGCAATGGTGGTAGCGAACCCGACCGTTGACCTGCACGTACTGACATACGTGCTCCACATTTCCTCCTTGGTGGCTCAGGTGGCGGCTGATGATGTTCCACTGGTTCCATGTGAACATCTTCTTGTATAGGAGGTGGTTGAGAGTGATGAGAAGGAGTGTTGGCAAAGGTAAATTGGTTCTAATATTGGTCCCACTAATTAGGACCTTGATATGGCGATCCGTCATAAGAGTTTGAATCGCTCGATATCTCAATGGTGTGCGTATTTGAACCTGACGGCGGCATTTCCGGATCAGAGTCCTCGTCCATTGGGTTTGGCTGATCCAACTGATTATGATCAGTTGGGGGGTGTGTTAAAGTATTGGTTGGGGTTAAATTCATCCTGATAAGAATGATGGCAATGGTGAGAGTGGTGTGAATAATGTGAATGGTACGAGTGATAAGAATTTTGGGTATAGGAAGGTGAATGTGTGGAAGTGGCCATGAATCCCCCGAATCTTCATAGGGGTTCGGGTGATGTTGATGTGGAGGGACATGTCCTGAAGGTCCTCCCCTCATTGGTCCTTTGCCTCTTCCTCGTACACGTGGCGGCATTTTCCTATTAAAAATCAATTTAAAAACAATACTAATAACTTAATAATGAAATGAGTAATCCTAGGTCAATGCCTAGACTCGGAAGTCTAAGAAATGTGCTTGTGTAAGTTTGAGATTAAACACAAGAAGGATAGTGTTTAATTCTCTCAAACGTTGGCTTGGAACCAACCTGTCACACCTCATATTTTCAACCAAACACCGGTGGGCCCGGGTGGGGAATATCGTGACGTTAAGTTGATATCATCATAGTCAATTAAACACACACAGTGGAGTCTTGGATTTAAATTACTATTACAAACCAAATGTTCGAAATACAAAATAATATACAAGCTCGTAATACAAGATCCACAGGCAGATCATAAATTGTACAAAGAAAGAATGTAAAGACAGACTTTAGGCATATATAGGATTTGCAAGATCCTCTTATCACTACCGAGCACTTCCAACCTATTTTCGTATTGTACCTGCAAACCTAGCCTTTTGAATACGTCAGCTTTCGCTGGTAAATTCACTCAACGACTCATTTTGAAAACATTTAAATAAAATGTTTTAAGTGCGTATCAGCACAAAATCTTTTATAACTTGGGAAAGTTGACCTTGCAACCTTGTTAACAGATTCACATTTTGTCCATACATACAGTGCCCAGTACAAAAACCGAGACATGATTAACGTACACACCACTTATGAACTCACGAAGGAGTTATCCACAACAAGTGTGGGTAGTTGCATTTGAGCGTGCCTACACCCCGCGCTAAGGTCGTGGCCATTATCTAATGTAATGAGCCGAGGATATCCAGGACACGGGTAGTTAACCCC
Source organism: Scalesia atractyloides (assembly GCA_947069175.1). NCBI lineage: Eukaryota > Viridiplantae > Streptophyta > Magnoliopsida > Asterales > Asteraceae > Scalesia > Scalesia atractyloides. The sequence goes on from CAMTDV010000020.1 coordinate 25,358,192, forward strand.
CGATGTTTAAGTTACCAAACAAAACTGTTATAACTATAATTTCTGGAAAAATAACTTAATTTATGATATTAGTAGGATATTAATTATATGTGTAATTTATCTTTTATGACCAAACTATGCACCGAAGGGGCATTTTGGTCATTTTACACATAGTTTATAAATTATTTGTGATTATGAGTTTATATCTTGTACCTACTGTAAAATATTTAAAATAAGTTTTAGAATCAATAGGTAACAAGTCTTGGTTACTAAATATGGTTTAAAACCATATTATGCGCCGAAACGGCGCTTATGTGTAAAATGACGATTTGTGTGATGTTTAATGAAAACTGATGTTAAGGTCAGGTTAATATATCTTAGATATTTTATTTAATATAACATATCAGTAGGTAAAAGATTTAAATTGGAAAGATGTGATTAAAACCATTTTATAAGCCATAAGGGCTTATCTTTATTTATCGACATAATGCAAGGACTTGCTCATAAACTCAGTTTACAATTTAATTTGACATCCCAAATAATCCTACTTATAATATTACATCATAGGAAACTCATTTTCAAGTTCATTATCATTAAAACCTCTTTTTATGCAAAAAGGGCATTTTAGTCAAAATGGCATAATTACGGAACTTGTGCATAAACTCAGATTCCGATTATGATCATGTAATATAACCTCAGAGGGTTGTAAAATGCTACAATTTCAGTATCTAAGTAATCTAAGTCGGGTTAGAATCGAAAGTCAAAGAAGTCAAACTTCGAGACTTTCGGTTGCGAACCGACTCTAGAACTGAAATTGACGAGCCGAACATATTCTTACATGTTCTAATAATTATTACCAACTTGTTTAAGTGTCAAAACAGGTTTCATAACATATATAAGATCAAATTATAACATTTCTGAAAAATAGCATGTTTAGACTCTTTAATATATAACTTTGACCCATCAATTGGTCAGCAAACGTGATCTTCAGGAGGTGCCCTTTATAGGGACTAACACCTACCTTATTACGATCACTTAGCCATGTTCGTTACGAAAATGGCTGAACCATAATGATCTTAACCGAAGTCAAGGTGTTTTCCATAAAACGCTTAACTTTTGGCTGTAAAAGCCTATAAACGAAAATGCAAGAGGAAGGAACACTTACAAGAGGTTCCTAGAATGCAATAGAACTAAGTTGGATGCTCCTTTCAGTTAGGAACTTCCGGAGGAGGGAGATAGAGTTGTGAATGAGAAAGGTGCAAGTTCAAATGAGTGAACCTTGGCACCTATTTATAGTTGGAGAGCTTGAAGGAGGTGATGCCAGGTGTTAAGGGGTGTAAGAGGAGCTTACAAGTGTCTTAAAACGTGCATAGCAGTTTGGGAAGCCATGGTTTCGAATCAAATGGTTTTTGGCATGTGTGGAGGCCAAGTTAAAATTATGCAGACACAGCTCTCTGGCGGGTCGCGAGAGGCACATGCCTTGCCTCTCGCGCCCCTAGGCCACTTTTACATTTTTCCACTTTTAGCCCCTTAACTTATAAAACCCTCTTAAACTTTCTAAAACACCTTTTTAGCATATTTAGCCATCCATAACCAATATTTGGCATACCCGGGAGCATGCCTGGACATTGTCGAGCTCTCGATTTGTTAAAAGGTCACTCAGAGGTGTAAATTAATATGTTGACACTTTTAACCCCTCCATTATCCAACTTTCACATATTTACAGAATTAAACCCTCTCGTCCAACAAATGGGACATATGAGAGTTAGGACTTCGTAAAGGATCACTCAGAGGCTCATTATAAGCATGTTGACTCCGATGTCACTCAGAGGCTGGGCATGTTGACACAACGGTGACTCAAAGGCCAATTCTTAGCATGTTGACACTAATGGTCACTCAGAGGCTATGTTTTAAGCATGTTGACACATGGGTCACTCAGAGGCTTGGTTTATGCATGTTGACATCAAAAGATCTCTCAGAGACTTAGTTTGAGCATGTTAACGCTTTTAGTCCCTATTAGTCTTTAATAGACTTAAAATAAAAATATAACACGTGTCGCTATATTATTGGACACGCTTTTACAGGGTAATTGATTTCAGTTTCGTGGGGGAAGAAGAGATTTCAATCTTGATTATATTAGTAAATGCGTTGACGTTTGTATCTCCCCTGTTCGGCTAGTTGATTTCTTTGCGGTGGAGACATTGAAGTGGGGGTAAAATTGGGAGAAAGGATTGTGCTTTTAGGGAGGAAGCCATGACAATATGTCCGCCGTCTTAAAATTTTAAAGGAAATTAACTTTTTGTACATGGGAAATTGATCGGAGTGTCGCGGCCCGGTCAAAGATAATGTCACACCCCGGACCCGTAGCGGAATAAGAGTCGGGGCATAATTGGGTTATCACCAAAGCTCATGATATTTACTAATATGTTTCATATTTATTAAAGTCAAAATTACATCCTCAATATTTCAAACATGTTCATACAATTACAAAGAAAGATAATCAACTAAACAATCCAAAGTCTAAACCAGTTTATTCTTCTAAGCCATCCTATGTGTTTCTTGTTGCAGCTGGATCACCTGTATCATGTGTAAAAATGGGGGTTTTTGGGCCAACATAAGTTGGCGAGTGAACCTTGTTAGAAAAACATTTATTATTGATCTCTTGTTATCTTTATCATGAAAAATTGTGCAATAATCATATGTAAGCAAACGTAATTAAATTCTACAATAACAATAACAACAACAAACAATAACATACAATAACAAACCAACTTGCATGAATATATAACATGAATGAAAACTGTATATGTTGGCAATGTCACGTTCACGCTCATAATGTAATGGGAACGGACGGCCTATGATAAATGTCTGTGCGATCAAGGCTCAATCAAACGGAGACGATCGTATGTTGGCAACGCCTGGGTCACGCTCATAATGTAATGGGGAACAGCTCAACGCTCATAATGTAATGGGGAGCGGTGGCCTATGATAATGTATGTACTGAATAATGATAAATTTAATCTAAACAATAACCACACAAACAGTTGATACATGTTGAATACACATTTGTTCATGGATATGATAGATGCACAATAGTTTAAACGTGATAAATAATAAGACACATGATACACCCCAAAAACGTGATTAAAACGGGGAATTTGTAGAGATTCACTTACATTGGGTGCGTTCGGTTGAAGATGATGAAATGCGCACGAGTTTAGAGGATTGATCGACGAGAATTTTACTAACCTAAATAATAACGAAAGGTATGGTAAATGAGTGGATTTTATTAATAAGGATTTTTAGATGTATTTTTGTGAGTTTAAGGCTATTTTCTATCTTTAAAAACATTATTTTAAGTATTTTTAATTGATTTTTAAATTAAATAAAAATAAAAAAATGTTGACTTTTGCGTTGACCATTGACCGTTGACCGTGACTGTTGACTGTTTGACCGGTTCATGTGTGCGCCGGGTAAGGCTCGAACCCGAGACCTCCCGTACGCGTGCACGCAGCTCTACCAACTGAGCTACGTGTCTAACCCGAAATAATTATGTTTTTAATTATATTTATATACTGTTTTAGTTTATTCTAAATTCTTTTATTTTTCAAAAAGGATTTTAACCGGCGTGTGTAACAGGTCTCGAACCCGGGACCTGTGGGTTAGTGTTGCACACAGTCCACCGCTGGACTGTGTGTCTAACCTGGTTAATATACCGATTTTTATTATACTTAACATCTTCCTTGACTTAATCCGGTTCAGTTAAAAAGGAAAACATCTTTATTACAGAGCATACAATTGTGTCAAGGATCGAACTCGCGGCGTGTGATATATGTGCGCACACAGTCCACCGCTGGACTGTGTGTCTAACCCGAGATAATATCCAATTTATATTAAACTTATATACCCACTAACTTCATCTTCTTCGTTACAATATCACAGACAACGATTACCCTACCGATTCTGTTTAATTCGATTGACAATCTTTTAAGTGATTAAAACGAAATGGACAGGAAAGATTTTGGGAGTAGACACACCGGAAAAATGGTCTTTCTCAGAATTCCGGGGAAGTCGTCGGCTCTGTTTTTATGGGCTTCGTCTGAACGGACCAATTAACAGTTTTGATTAGCTAGATGAAGAATTGAAGTACTGAACAAGAGTTACCAGAAGGTTTAAAAGGCTATACCGTTTCACAGCGAAAATTGGGAATTTTTAGAAGTTTTCCGGCGAGAGTTAATTATCCGATATCATCGTCTGAAACTGATTCTGATTGAAAGGTTTGAGTTAGCAAAAGCTTAACAACTGATAGAAGATGGAAGAATTGAGAAACTTACTGTTTTGATGGAAGACACGGTTTTCCGGCGAAAGTCCGGCGAGTTCAAAAAGCTTTTCCGACGAACTGAAAGTAGAGCGAAAGTGAGATTGGAGGTTCTGTGGGTGATTTTGAGTCGCAAGAGGATGTTATTGTTGGAGTAATTCAGGAAATGAAGATTTTCGGTTATTAAAACCGATCATCACATAAATTCAAGTCCATTCAAGACTGAATTGATTGAAAGTGTCGGTTTATCGGTTATAAACAAAATTCCGCGATCACTCAAACGTCTTGGACGTTTGGGAGCCGATTACGGTTTCAGTTGGCGTAAACAGGTTGATTCCTGAGTGAAGTTATGTTTTATTTTCTTCCTACATTTCACAAAAGCAACTAGTGGCGGAGTGGTTATAATTGCGCGAGTTAAGTTGTTGACTCACCCGGCTGACCTGGGTTCGAATCCCGGCAGCCGGTTTTCTTTTTTATTTATTTTATTTTCACTTTTTATTAATTGAAGTTTTTAAATTCTAATTTGTTTATAAATTTTGCATCGTTTAAAATTAAAATAACCATAAATACGCAACGAAACATTTATAACTTGATATTCGATTACAAACGAAGCGGGTTTGGAAAACCCGTTTTTGACAAATGTTACATATAAAATTTATAATCTCAAATTACCTTTAGCAATGTGTTAGTGGTAGTAAGGGTCAAACCATGAAGAGTTTGTGGTTTGCGTGCGGACAAGATTGATTTTAACGAGTTGTCACGAATTATGAAGCTTGATAATATTTTGATTAATTTTATGTGTTTGAAAGAGATGTCGGAATGCTCCGACCAATTTGGTTTTTATTACTTAACTACTAAAAACTTGAATACTTCCACGGAAACTTAATTAATTGATTAAAACAATGATTTGAGAATAAGATTCACACCTGGTTCGGTTATGTAAATCCTAGGATTCCTACGCGTTTTAAGTTCAATTCATTTGTAACAATGACCAACAAGTTTAGAGTTACGTGATTTAGATGCCAAAAGCTACGGACGTTATGAACAACGAACTACAATGCACTTTGTTATCACAAACAAGTAAACTCTAACATAGACAAGGCATAACTGCACATAAACATTTCACAAAGTCAAATTTAATCTTCATTCGACAATTCATGAATTCAATACAAATGCAAGTCAATTATCATAGTTTCAAAATCAAAGCACAAATTGTCACGAATCAATACTCAAAACAATGTCAAACCCTAGAACTTATAAAACCTACACCTGGGTGAAACCCAAAGAAATTAGCCGCTCATGGTGAACGGGACTTGATCAACAAGTGATGAAAGCTTGAACATTGACATCTTGAGCTTGGTGATGATGATGGATGGTGATTAGGGTTTAGGTTTGATGGTGAGAATGAACGGATTGAAAAATGGATGAAGATGATGATGGTAGTGGATTAGGGTTAGGAATGATAAGGATGATGGATTGGATGATTGGTGTGGATTGGTAATGCCCAAGATGAAGCTTTTTTTATTCTTGGCTTCAAGAACAAGTTCAAATCTCCCAAGCCTCGTAACTCCTTCAAAAATTGGGGAAACATGTGTTATAACCCGTCCAAAGTTGAATTTCAGCGACAAAGATTTAAGAGGGGCGTCGGCGACGGCCTCTAATTTGTGTGATTCTTCTCCAACGCTCTAATCTATTGTCTACGACCAATTTTCTCTGACCGGATTTCTAGGGGGCGTCGCCGAAGGCCCAGGGTGCGTCGGCGACGGCCTCTCTAAAACATGATTTCCTGTTTTTTCCGTTTTGCACTCCCGGTTGACCCATTTTCCGCCCCGATGCTCTGAAACACTTCCGAATAGCTCCTTCAACTCCGTAAACCTGTAAAACACAAATCCGATCAAAACTAGGCTATTAGAAACTAAAAGTTACGTAAAACATTAACTTAAACTTAATAAGGACATCGGTTTTCGACCACGCATCACATCCCCACACTTGTCTTTTGCTTGCCCTCAAGCAAATCTGTTTTTCACTTTCACGTGGGTCGAATGAGGAACACATTTCCCATTCTTGATATATAAGCTAAGGTCTAATGTCATACCCGGTTCATAATTTTTACCATTTTCAAAATATTTAACGTTAACATGATTAACACATAAAAATAGTTATCCAGGATTAACCCACCCTTGAAACTCACAAATCATACACATCCCTCATAATGTTCTCTCCACTCGGTTTAGAAACTGACTAATAAATGATGCATTAGCACTTTGATATAATCACTCAAACCGATTAGAACACGTACCCGCATAGGCTTGCAACTCAATCATTCTCCACCACCGAACACAAATACTAAGCACAGGTCAAAAGGTCTTGAATGGGTTGTAGCGGGGCTAGGCTAAAGGTATGGAATAGGATATTTTGAAAGTGGCTAAGGTGATGAAAACTCGATTTTTATTACAAAACAACTACTCTAACACAACCAACTACGACTAAGAGGCAAAAGCTTTCGCCTTTTATTCAACAAACTATCAATACATATTTTTCTTTTCTTTTCTCAACTATATTCTAAATATTTATTTATTTATTTATTTATATTTTATTATTTTTTTTGCACAACTAATCCTAAAATCAAGTTTTCATCACACGGGTTGAAGACAAAAGGTTTAACGGTCAAAGGCTAAATGAGTTAGTCAAACGGAAGGTTTAGGCTCAAAATTGGTGACTGAGGGATTGATTTCGAGTAAGGATATATAAATGGTGTAAAATGAAAAAGGTTTACCTAATGCCTTAATCATTCTTGTGCTCATATTCGGTCTATGGACTCAAACGCATCCAAAGTTGCAAGTTCTACAATACCGACTAATGGTCCACTCAACCAAAGAAATATATGCATATATTATGTATAAAAGTGGCTCAAAATCTTACGTATAAACGGTATGGTATGCGATATGTATAAAATGCAAGTTTCTTAGGCGGATTGTTCCCAAATAACCACCCGCTAAATACCCGTCATGCTATTAATTTGAACTTGACCATGACAAAAGACCACATGGGTTGTGCCATCCCTCCTTAACTTAGTTACTTGTGATTTTTAGATTTCTTCAAACAAAGACATTTTTAAAAATTTTTAAAATTTTCCCCCATCCCCACACTTGAGGTCAACATTGTCATCAATGTGTAGTGTTTAAATGAATGGGTCAAAATCGAAAAACTTTTTCTCTCCATCCCCACACTTAAGGTCAACAATGTCTTCAATGTGTAGGAATAGAGCTTTTAAAACGCACAAGGGATGTGACATGGCTAACCTTCCCAAAATTTCACCTTGACAAGAAGATACAAAAATACATTCCACTTATTAAAATTAAGAATCAAAGCTAAAGGAAACGTATGCACCTGGTTTTCGCGCATTCTTCGTGTACTCTTCATTTTTCAACAAAAATGGTCGTCTCGCGAACATAGTTTACCTAAAATCTCAACCTTAGTGTAGAAGCAAGCTTCTCACAACCATTAAAATTTGTTAGTTATTTAGTTCTACCATTTTTACCAAAATAACTTACCAAGTCATATTTTTTTATTCAGCTTTGATTTTCTGTGGAAAAAGATTTTACAACAACATACTAAACTCACTTTCGTAGGAATCATGGTTGCCTTTAACGCATGCAACAAGCCCTTTTAAACTTTCCGATAGCTCAGGAGGACGAGTAGGTCTCGTGAGGGTTATCTAGGGAACACACCCAAAAAGTTCATTTACTACTAAGCAAAAGAAATACAAAGATTACAAGAGAATTAAAAGACAAAAGGAACAAAACTATCAAAAACAAAAGAAAAATACAATAACAAACGACATACCAGCTCATGGTGGTCGAACGGAGTGCTTGTCGCCCACAAACTCTCCCATATCACCCATCGGGGATTCATACCATTTGGTCCAAATGGACCAAACCTTCTCAACCTCTCCTCTTCCGTATCCTGAGGTGACTTCTTCACCTTCTTCTTCTTGACCGGCTTCTTCTTTGTTTCTCCAAACCTACCAACCATAGCACACATCTTTTTGTTCGGATTCATGTCCACCTTAGGACACCTATCCTCACCAATCGGGTTAGTAAATTTAGGAAAAACATTCAAATTTAGTTCCCGGTCCCCAAATTTCATGCTTATCGTTCCCGTTGCACAATTTATTATGGCATTTCAGTTGCCAGAAATGGTCTACCCAGTATGACTATCGGTTATGTGTCCTCAACACACCCACATAGTCAACTACCAGAAAGTCAACTGGGTAATAGCAATCTTCAACCTTCACTATCACATCTTCCACCATCCCCCTTGGATGTGTGGGAGTCTGATCGGCCAACACCACGGGGGTGTCAAACTTTTTCAAAAGATCAAAATAATATTGGTCATATAGATTCCCAGGCAAGATGCTCACGCAAACACAAGCTCCAATATCTAGGAGTGCCCTCTTAATTTTAAACTTACCAATTTGGATTGGAATAAGAGGATCTCCTTGATCTTGAGCTTTTTGGGGGAGGGCACTCGATAAAACAACACTAACATGAGATATCAAATCAACCGGTTCGGGTAGTTTGTTGTGCCGTTTTTTGGTGCTTAACACTTTCAAACATTCGACATGAGCAGGATCCTTTATTATGGCATCAAGCAATGGCAAATTGATTTTTGCTTGTTTAAAATTTTCCCACTCTCGTCCTTTGGTGGGGTTTGTTTTTTCACTGTTGATGCCTTAATTTGTTTTAATATAGCCAACGGATATGGTTTTCAATTCAGATTGGTCAAACTCACACCCATATCATTAGCCTAGCATGCAGATCAATTAAACAATTTTCACAAAAAGACATTTTAAATATTTCTTTTTCTATTTTTGGTTGTGAAATTGTTTCCTGCCCATGTTCGCATTCATCATTAAAATCCTCCACTACACCTTCAACAACTTGTGGTAGTGGAGTGCCCTCAACACTATAAACCTCACCACTTGGAAAAAGACTTACCGCACTCATGTGCACATTTCTCACATTGTTCGTGCTTGAATTTTGATACTTCGGGTTTACCATAGTGACGCTCGGAAGTCTTCCACCGCTTCCTTTGAATTGGGTTATTTCTTTCGTAAGTTGACCCACTTGCTTCTCCAATGCCTTGTGCGACTTGTCTCACACTTCAAACTCCTTCTTCATCTCCGTCTTGATCTCTTGGTTCGAGTCTCTAATAGCGCTCATGATCGCGTCAAGCTTGGAGTTCAATGGGTCATCACTTCCCGATTGCGAATTCAAATTACCACCACCACGCCCGCCTTGATAGTTGTTGTTATCACGGTTGTTGTATCCTTGGTTACTTCCTTGGTTGTAGTTGGACCGTTGGTAACCCCCTTGGTTACCACTTTGGCGGTTTTGAAATGATGATCCACCTTGGTTACCCGACTAAAAATTTAGGTTCATTTGATTCGAGGCATCACCATACCTAAAGTTAGAATGGTTCCTCAAACCTGGGTGATAAGTGTTGAAGTTCGTCCTCAAATTGCTTCCGCTCCCCAAACACTTGATTCACCTCCTTGGTAGCTTGTGCCATATTAGCTGGGCACTCCTCGGTCCAATGACTAATGCCACCATAATCTTCACAAACAGCTTATTTCACCGCCCCACATCTTTCTTCTTCATGCGTGCCAACTCCCATTCTAACGTCTCGATCTGATCCTTAAAACTAGCATCCCGGTCGGGCCAAGACCTTGAAATCGGATGCTTTTTAGCTCAGTCCGCCATGGCAACTGCCTTGGAGTTTTTACTCATTCTCTCCAAGAAATCCCAATCGTCTTCCTCGTGATTGTTTAACAACGTGCCGGTACTTGCCGATTGCAAGTACTTGTGATCTTCGGCATTTAACCCCCCTTACAAAACACTTCAATAGCTCCCACCTTGGAATTTGATGGTGGGGAAATTTCCAAACCAACTCCTTGAATCGAGCAAGTGTCTCATGTAACAACTCACCCGACAATTGTCTAAATGACCGAATTTCATCTCTTGCATCGTCGGTCTTTGCTATCGAATAGTATTCGTCAAGAAACACTTGTTGCATTTCTGCCCAAGTGCGAATACTATTGGCCGGAAGGTGAGGAACCACTATTTTGATTTGTCTTTCAACGAAAACTGAAATAGTCTCAACTTCACTTCTTCAATCTCAAAGTTGTGGCCCCCAATAGTACTACAAATGGCAGAAAATTCCGCCAAGTGGGTATACGGTTCGTCATGTGCCCTACCATTAAAGTGAGGTAGGATGTTGATGTAGTTCGGCTTGCACTTGAATGACCTTCTCCCTCGAGGTGTAGGCACAATTGGTGAATCATTTTCGGTGACCACCGGTCGAAACTGACCGCGACCATTCACTCCTCGGGGTTCTTGTTGTTGTGGTTAACGGCGTGGACCGTTAACTTCTTGATTCCCCGGTCTTTGGTTACCTCTTCTATCACCACCCCTATCACCTCCTTGATTACCACCGCTCACATATTATGGAATCCGGTTATGATAACATTTTGATTGTTATTGTAGTTCCCGTTATTCCAGTTCCTTCGATTGTTTCGTGGTTGACGGTTGTTTTCGTAACCATTATTTCGACCATACTCATACCCGTAACCTTTATCATTCCCCACATAGTTGGCATTTTGATAGCCAATATCTTCATAATCAATACCCCGAGCATGATAAAAATTATCCTCATGACCATTCCCCCATGCTTCATCTTCAAACCGCTCATTATAATTCACGTCATCATCCGAGTATTTCGAATGAATGCTCACATTCCGGTGATTGATAATCGGGGACGCTATATGGTGCATCGTTGGGAATATTGTTTCTCAAATCATCAAGATGAGAAATTGGGCTTCGTTCGTGGGAATGCCAAGATTCTGGTTAACTCCCAAGTTGGCGTTAACATGTCGATTGTGGAGGTTGGGTGGTAATGGGTTTTGTTGGTTTTGGTTTTGAGGTGGAGGTGTGGGTGTACGTTGGCGATTATTTTGGTTTCGGCTATGAGTTTGGAATGGTGGTGTTGGTGGTCTCGAGTTGTTATCACCCCTCGATTGATGGTTTTGGGCGTTTTGGTTTTGGGGTTGGTAATCGTGATATTGGTTTTGGTTGTTGGGTTGGTTGGAATGTTGGGGATCATTGGAATGGGTCCAAAAGATGGTGTAGATGGTGAGTTGGTGTTGGGTGGATTAGAGACAAGAGTTGCCTCTAACCGATTGGCTAGGTTTCTTCTGACGACCCGCTCGATCTCCGGTTCGAACACTAACGACGAGCTCCTCCCGGAGTTATGTTGTCACACCCTTTATTTTCAACAAAACACCAGTGGGCTGGGTGGGAAATATCGTGACGTAAGTTGATATCATCATAGTCAATTAAACACAGCACAATGGAAGTCTTGGATTTTAAATTACTATTACAAACCAAATGTTCAAGTACGAAAAATAATATAAAGACGGCTTGTAATGAAAGATCCACAGGCGGATCGTAAAATGTACAAAAATGTATAACAGACTTTGGGCAGATCTAAGGATTTGCAAGATCCTCTTATATCAGTACCGAGCAGCTTCCAGCCTATTTCGTATTGTACCTGCAAGCTTAGTCTTTTGAAAATACGTCAGCTTTCACTGGTAAATACACCCGAGTGACTCATTTTGAAAATATTTTTAAAATTAGATTTAAGTGCACAGGACACAAATCTTTTATAACTTGGGAAAGTCAGCGTTGTAACCTTGTTAACAGCTTTACATGTTTGTCAATACATATGGGGCACAGTACAGAGACCGAGACATGATTAACGTACACACCACTTATGAACCCACGAAGGAATTACCCCCAACTTGTGGGAAAAAATAGTTTAGCATTCGCATCTGTCGGGTGTATGCCTACACCCCGGGCTTTGGTCATGGCCATTAACTAATGTAACGAGCCGAGGATATCCAGGACACGGTCGTTAACCCCCAATGTTTTAAGTTATCAAACAGAACTGATCAAAACGGAATATGCGGACTTACTAGCCACAATCCGGCATTCAATTGATCCCATTTCCAACCAAGCGGTAATAATTTACTGTAACCCAAGCCCGTATAGGGAAATAAGTCAAGAGTATTTACATGAGCTAGTCTTGATTTAAATGCAAGATTTATATCTCAGCCGTATTCAAAATGAACTAAGTGCATATAGCATTTACCGGAAGGCTCTAGTTTGGATTATGGCATAAGCTAACCAATTAAAATGCTAACGGTCTTAATTTAAGTCTTAGACTTAGACCGACTAGCGTAATGGATCAAAAACGGCACGATATGCTAGACTAAGCGATGACCGGATAGAATGTAGTTTAAACCCAACAAGTACTTAAGACTTGTATAATGAGGGTAAACAATTAACATTCTGGAATTTGAGATTAAAATGATAAGGTTAATCCCGTTTCGCTAAGTTTCGTAAACTAGTTACATATATTTAACCGTATGCGTATAAGCGATATCAGGTAACCGGATGAGTCATGAACAAGTTCTATATGTCATTATACTTTAAATAAGTTGCAATATCAGTAGGATATCAACTTATATGCCCGAAAAGGTTTTGAAACGAAATTATGCCTCATAAGGGCGTTTTGGTAATTATATGTCGTATAAAAGGAACTTGCATGTATTTTGATGTTATGATCATAAACATTCTGAAAAAATACTTAATTTGTGATATAATATCAGTAAGATAGCACACATAAATGTGGTTTATTGTTTAAGACCAAACTATACACCGAAAAGGCATTTTGGTCATTTAAAAGTATAGTTTACGATATTATACTAAAATCAGTTTATGATCAGAATATTAACATCATAATATGTTAATTACATTAACATGTCAGTAGGTAATTCATTTGCAAGTCCATTGTTGATTAAAACCTTGTTTTATGTATAAAGGGCATTTTAGTCAAATTTTGACATTTTACGTAACTTGTGCATAAACTCAGATTATGATTATGATCATGTAATATAACCTCATAGGGTTATGCTACATTCATTTCGATCATAATGTGACCTTAATGAAGTTAACTAATCTAAGTCAGGTCAGAATCGAAAGTCAAAACAGAAGTCAAGCTTCGCGACCTTCGGTTGCGAACCGACTCTAGGACTGAATATGACGGATCGAACATGTTCCCACATGTTCTAATAATTATTACCAACTTGTTTAAGTGTCAAAAACATATTTACAACATATATAAACTCAGATTATGATTTTTATGAAATCTGACCCGTTTAACTTTTTAAAACAATAACTTTGACCTGTCAATTGACCTAGTAAACGTGATCCTTAGGAAGTGCACCTTTAAGGGGTTAATACCTTCCTAATTACGATCACCTAGCCATGTTCATTTCGAACAATGGCTGGACCATAATGGTCTTAACCGAAAGTTAAGGCATTTGTCGAAAATGCTTGACTTTTGTCTATTAAAGCCTATAAAAGAAAAGAGCAGAGATGGAGCACTTACAAGTGATCCAAGTGAAACTTAGAACCCAAAGGGAAAATCCTAAATGGTCAGGAACTTCCAAGAGTGTAATAGAGAGGAGAAAGAATGAATGAGCAAGGAATGAGTAAACTTAAGTGGCTATTTATAGTGCAAGAAGTCTAAGGAGATGGAGCCATGTGTTAGGAGTGTTGTAGGATCTTTACAAGTGTCCAATTAGTTGACAAGAGCTAGAGGAGTGTGGCAATTTGAAGGCTAGGTGGCATCCTCACAAAGATTTGGGGGTTTTGACACATTTATTACCTCAAATATAGTTTTATTAAATGTCATGAATTGTCCCTTGACTTATATTTCATGACATAATGGCATAACTTGGTCTTTTTGTTCAATACGAGATGTATTGAAGAAGAGTATGAGTAACCGAACATTAATGGGTGTCACACTAGCTGTCTTTACGACTTAAAAGGTACTAGCTTAAACGTGAAGATACGAATACCTATGGTTTCATGAGTTAAATTTACCAAACTAGTTAAGTTAAAGGTTTGGTAAAAGAGCGGAATGCTCGAGGATGTAAATTAAAAATATATCGTCTCAACCGAGAGACGTTCGGGTCTAGAAACAACTTGTTTAAACAAGTAACATGAAAATAATAATGTCTAGGGGCCTATGGGTCATTTACTGAAAGTAAAAATGATGAAAAATAAAATGTTAGGAGCTCGCCGTAGGCTAACGGTCGCTAGACCGTAGCTTACGGTCAAGGTTATTTTGTTTCAGCAAGATCAGAACGTAGCCTACGGTCCTAGAAAGTAGGTTACGGTTAGTTATATATAAAATCTTTGTGAATTTTGGACTTGTTTTAGGGTTAGTTGAGTGGCTAACTTAATAAGGTATGATCCGAGGGTATGTACACGTATCGGTGTATTACCGAACACGAATTTTACGAGGTATTACATACCCGTACATTGTCCAACATTAACGTATTTCAGCATTAATTCCTCTCGTCCAACTAGTGTCTTATATGAGAGTTAGAACTTCGTAAAGGATCACTCAGATGCTCAGTATAAGCATGTTGACCCCGATGACACTCAGACGCTGGGCATGTTGACACTAATGGTTAATCATAGGCCAAGTTTAAGCATGTTGACACTAATGGTCACTCAGAGACTAAGTTTAAGCATGTTGACACTAATGGTCACCAAGAGGCTAAGTTTATGTATGTTGACATCAGAAGGTCACTCAGAGACTTAGTTTGAGCATATTGACACCTTCAGTCCCTATTAGTCTTTAATAGACTTATAAAAAAGTATATAACACGTGTCACTATATTATTGGACACGATTTTACGAGGTGTTACATCCTCACCCCCTTAAAAGAAATCTCGACCTCAAGATTTTATTCAAAAAGATGGGGGTACTTTTGTCGCATAGTGGACTCAACCTCCCATGTATATTCGGGGCCTCGAAGGGCATCCCACTTAAGCTTTACTATAGGTATAAACTTCCTTCGGAGCTTTTTAACCTGTTGATCCTCGATCGAAATTGGTTTTTCAGTGAACCTCAGGTTTTTATCAATTTGCACATCTTGATGTGATATTGCTAGCGACTCATCGGATAGACATTTCTTTAAATTAGATACGTGGAACACATCATGGATTCCACTGAGCTCCTCAGGCAGCTTAAGCTTGTAAGCTACAGAACCGACACATTCGATTACCTCAAATTGTCCAATATATCTCGGGCTCAACTTGCCCTTCTTTCCAAAGCGCATCACACCTTTCCAGGGTGATACCTTAAATAATACTTTGTCCCCTATTTGGAACTTAAGAGGTTTTCGCCTCTTGTCTGCATAACTTTTCTGCCTATCACGGGCAGCTTTGAGACGATCACGGATTTGCATTATCTTATCCGTGGTCTCTAGGACAATCTCAGGTCCAGACAGTTGGGCTTCCCCAACTTCAGCCCAACAAACAGGCGTTCTACATTTTCTCCCATACAACGCTTCAAAAGGAGCAGCCTTGATGCTTGTATGATAACTATTATTGTAGGAGAATTCTTTTAGGTGTAAGTGGTCATTCCAACTTCCACCTAAATCAATTACACATGCTCTAAGCATGTCTTCCAAAGTTTGAATAGTACGCTCACTTTGTCCATCCGTCTGTGGGTGGTTAGCCGTACTAAAGTTTAATCTTGTGCCTAAAGATTGTTGGAAACTTTTCCAAAAGTGAGATGTATATCTAGTATCTCTATCAGAGATAATAGATACCAACACACCGTGTAGGGACACAATTTTGTCCACATATAGCTTTGCCAACTTATCAGAATTATAAGTCTCTTTAATTGGCAAGAAATGTGCTGACTTGGTCAGCCTGTCCACAATGACCCAAATCGTGTCATTGCCATGTTTGGTCTTAGGTAACTTGGTAATCAAATCCATAGTTACCATTTCCCATTTCCAAGTGGGAATCTCAAGCTGTTGTAGAAGTCCTGACGGTTTCTGATGTTCGGCTTTAACTTGCGAACACGTCAGACATTTAGCTACATAAGTGGCTATGGATTTCTTCAAACCCATCCACCAATAGTTCTTTTTCAGATCTTGATACATTTTATCACCACCTGAGTGAACTAAGTATCTCGAAGTATATGCTTCTTGGAGGATTAGTTCTCTAAGTCCTCCAAAGATTGGAACCCAGATTCTTCCATTGAATCTAAGGATTCCATCCTTTCCAGGCGTTAAACTGATCAACAGTTCCGCCTAATCCCTCATTACGAATATTAGCCTCTAATAGGGCTTGCTTTTGCGCATCTAACAACTTCTTATTCAAGCTATTTTTAAGCTCAATGCTCTTAGCGTTAATCCTAATGGACTTAACTCTTTCCTTGCGACTCAAGGCATCAGCAACGACATTTGCCTTGCCGGGATGATAGCGAATTTCGCAATCATAATCATTAAGTGTTTCCATCCAACGGCGCTGTCGCATGTTCAATTCCTTCTGATTGAACAGATGTTGGGAGCTCTTATGGTCAGTGTATATAATACACTTTGTGCCATATAAGTAATGTCTCCACAATTTAAGTGCAAATACAACAACACCCAATTCTAAGTCATTGGTGGTGTAATTCCTTTCGTGCACCTTTAATTGTCGTGATGCATAAGCAATCACTTTGCCTTTTTGCATTAGCACACAACCCATGCCAGTGTACGAGGCATCACAATAAACGACAAAATCCTCAATACCCTCAGGTAGAGATAACACAGGAGCATTGCTCAACTTGTGTTTTAGAATTTCAAAAGATTCTTGTTGTTTTGGACCCCAGTCAAACTTGACATTCTTACGGGTCAAGGTAGTTAAAGGAGTGGCTATCCTCGAAAAGTTCTCAATGAACCTCTTATAACAACCGACCAATCCTAAGAAAGTACGAATCTCTGATGGAGTTTTGGGTACTTCCCAATTCTTTATGGCTTCAATCTTAGCGGGATCCACTTGGATACCACGCTCACTTACAACATGTCCAAGAAATTTGACTTCCCTAAGCCAAAACTCGCACTTAGAGAACTTAGCATAAAACTTCTCTTGTCTTAGCAATTCTAAGATGCACCGAATATGTTTCTCGTGATCAACTTGATTAGGAGAGTATATAAGTATGTCTTCTATGAAGATAATGACAAACTTATCTAGGTACGACTTGCAGACTCTATATATGAGATCCATGAATGTTGCAGGTGCATTTGTGAGCCCAAAAGGCATCACCAGAAATTCGTAATGACCATAACGGGTCCTAAAGGCAGTCTTAGGAACATCCTCATCCTAACCTTCAATTGATGATATCCTGATCTTAAGTCGATCTTAGAGAAGTAACTAGCCCCTTGAAGTTGATCGAACAAGTCATCGATCCTGGGCAGAGGATAACGATTCTTGATCGTTATCTTGTTTAGTTCACGATAATCAATGCACATCCGTATTGAACCGTCCTTTTTCTTAACGAAAAGGATGGGAGCTCCCCAAGGTGAGGAACTAGGCTGAATAAATCCTTTTTCTAAAATTTCATCTAATTGCATTCTTAATTCCTTCATCTCTGTCGGTGCTAGCCGATACGGAGCTCTTGCAAAAGGTGCCGCTCCTGGTAGGATGTCAATCCTAAACTCCACTTGCCTATCTGGAGGTAGACCTGGTAATCCCTCAAGGAAAACATCGGGATATTCTGAGATAACTAAAAGGTCTTCAATATTTGGCTTCGGCTCGTTAATAGTTACTTGTGCCATGTAAATGACACAACCTTTTCCTAGACACTTGGATGCTTTAAATAATGACACTTTGTCTGGCAATCCATAGTGTGAATCTCCAAAGATGGTGAGCATTTCACCAGATGGGGTTTTAATTTTGATGAGTTTCTTATCACAAGCAATGCGAGCTTGGTTATGGGATAACCAATCCATGCATAAGACTACATCGAACCCCGCCAATTTCATTGGCAGAAGAGAGATAGGAATTGAATGATTCTTAATGGATATAAAACATCCATCAAGAATGGAAGATGTTGTTTCTAAGGTTCCGTCAGCAAGTTCTACTTCATAAGTTATGTCTAGAGTTCTTATGGATAAGTTTAATAGTTTGCTAAACTTATAGTCCACAAATAACTTGTCCGCACCCCAATAAAAAAGAACTCTAGCATATATGTCATTAATGAGGAATGTACCTGTTATGACGTTGTTGTCATTAATAGCGAGCATTTCCTTTCTTGGCCTCTCTAGGATTCGCATTATTACTCTTGAGATTCTTAAGGCAGTTAGTCTTAATATGCCCTTTTTCATTGCAGCCGTAGCAGAAGACATCCTTAAGTTCCTTGCATTCTAGGGTCTTATGCCCCTTTTTCTTACAAATACCACAGGGTTTAGCATGTGGATCAAAATTACACTGTCCCAGTGCTTGCGATTGTAGGTCTTACATGTCAGCATCACGCCTGACTTATCTTGGTTCCTTCTGAACCCAAATCTCCCCTTATTCATCTTATTAAATCTTTGGGAGTTACCATCCTCTCTCTTCCTTTTCCCGTCAGTCTCAGTCCTGACTGACTTTTGTCTCACCAGATCTAAAGTGAGAGAGAGAGATAGGTCAACAACAGACCTATAAGTAGTAGGCTGAGCAGCCTTCACCATGCCTTTAATCTCAGGCGCTAACCCATTTATAAAATGCGCGATGTATTTGGGTTCAGATGAAATCAGATAAGATACTAATCTGGATAAGGAATTAAAGTCGGTAACATACTTCTAACAGTCCAGATTTTTAATTGTAAGAGTCAGAAAATCTGACTCTATCTTCTCCACCTCATGAGGTGGGCAGTAGGTTTCCTTAACAAGGTCCGCAAACTTGGTCCATCCCAAGTTATACAGGTGTACTTTTCCTGTTGACTGGACCATGGCCTTCCACCACATTAGGGCATCGCCCTTGAAGGATTGGATACAAACTTTATCACATCCTTATCAGCACATCCGCTGATATCTACAGTAGTTTCCATCTCATCAAGCCATCTCAAGGCTTCTACTGCTCCCCTTTCTCCATTAAAATCTTGGGGCTTGCAGGAGACAAAGTATTTATAGGTACATCTGTCTTTAGAAGAACGGGACTTATCATTGAATTCTAGTTTCTTTGGTTCACTCTTCGCATTTGAAGAGTGGACAGAGCTCTCCTTTTGAGCTGATGATGGTGGAATAGATAAAGGTTTGGAGCGAGTAGCGCTCACTTCCTTAAATTTCTCCATGGCCTTTTCCATGGCTTTTCCGACAGCTGCATCAATGCGAGCTTGGAAATCATCATTATTATATTTTCAGCTTTGTCAGTACTCTTGTCACGGAAATTACTTTGCGCCTCATCTGAGTTAGCCGTCTCTGATGTTTGGGTACTATATACCAAATTAAATTTTATACTAGCCATGGTATTAATGACCATATAGGCTATAAAGTTTGGATATATAAATCCATTGCCTATTTGAACCAGTGTGCATGGAATCATAACTGTCAGGCTTAACATTTTAAATGAATGTTATCGATATTTGGCCTAGGTCTCAAAAGGACCATCAAAGGCAAATTACAATTTGGACATAGTCCATATATTATTAGACAGTGGATCGTAATGTCACAACTGTCATTTGTCATTAGACAATTATAAATAACTCATAGGCTTGTCACGAAGGACATTAGATTATGGCATATTGGCTTGTCACTAAGGACATATCAGAATGCGGCACATTGGCATGTCATTAATGGACATAAAATATGGCACATAGGCCTGTCACAAATGGACATAAAATATGGCACTTTGGCTTGTCACTAATGGACATAAATACGGCACGTTGGCCTGTAAACAATCAATTAACATCAACTAGATGTTAAGATATAGAATCATCATACTTGATGATATTAGTCATGATCTCATTGATCATATAGACTTATGAGGCTTGAGCATAGCTCACCACCTTGGACAGGGAACCATAAGGTTACAACTGTCGTTGTCTTAATTGACAATATAATATTGCAGAAAGGCAAGTCATCACTAATGGATGTTTAATTTTGGTCCGTAGACACTACATCACTAATGGATGTTTAATTATGGCCCGTAGGTACTACATCACTAATGGATGTTTAATCATTATCATCGCATTGATGATATTAGCCGGGATCAAGTTTGATCACATAGGCTATATAATAGGTTAGGACATAGTCTATTTACCTAGACGGTTAGTGTGGTTCCTCAAGTCACACTACCAGGAGTATGAACATTCCTGAATGTTAACATAGGAGTATCTTAATGGTCGATTAATAGTCACGGTTGCATTGAACTTAACGACTTGGAGGCTTGAACATATTCCACCACCTCTGGATAGAAGTATAATTCTTCCTTAACTATCATGATAGACGGCTATTCATCCTTAACTATCATTAATAATTTGGCCAATTAATATGGACTTTGCCATTTGGTTAATCAAAACCATTAAGATCTTTTGGAATTATATAGCTGATCATAAATTTCGAGTAAAATCGAGACGATCGCTTGAAGAGGATGGGTACATATATGTATTATATATATATATATATATATATATACATATATATATATACTTCCAAAATATTTCATTTAATGATAATAGAAAGTACAATACTTGAAATAAATAAATAAAACTAATTGTCCATGCAAGGACTAAAAGAAATAACTTGTCCATGCAGGGACTAAAGAAATAACAATGTCCACGTAAGGACTAAACATAATAAAAGAAAAGACTTCACTCATCCTTCTTTCCCTTAACCAACTTGGAGAGCTTCTTGAAGAACTTATCCGTCTTCTTCTCCGTCTTCTCCGCTGGTTGTTGCATTTCTTTCATCCGTTCTAAGGCCTCGTTAATGGCCTCGAGTTGTGGCGGAGGTTGTGGTTGTGGTTGTGACATCATAGGATACTGGTACCCATAAGTTGGATATCTAGTAGGTGAATACGCAGGTGGGAAAGGAGACGGGTAAAGTGCGTTATGCATGACCGCTTGCATATAAGGGTTATGCGAAAGTGCTTGATAGTCTACTAGCGTAAACGGGTTAAAAGGATTATATCCAGACGTGTCTGGATATGTGGGGATTGGGTTACTATAACCCGATGGTGGTGGTTGAACTGCAGGTGTTGGTGTTGGTTCCACCACAAGTGAGGTGTTAAAGGGTCCACCCATTTGTGGGTCCTCTTGAATTGTTGGGTAAGGTTTGGGCAAAGGTGGCAGCAATCCTGACTGTTGGCCCGCACGTACCGACATATGTGCTCCACGTTTCCTCCTTGGTGGTTCAGGTGGTGGTTGAGGTTGGTCCACCGGTTCCATGTGGACGTCTTCTTGTATAGGAGGTGGTTGAGAGTGATGGGAAGGAGTGTTGGCGAAGGTAAATTGGTTCCAATATTGGTCCCATTCATTAGGACCTTGATACGGCGATCTGGCATAAGAGTTCGAATCGCTTGAGATATCTATGGGATGTGTATGCGATCCCGACAGCGGCATCTCCGGGTCGGAGTCCTCGTCCATGGGTTTGGTTGGTCCAACTGATTTTGATCGGCTGGAGGTGTATTTAAATATTGGTTTGGATTAAACTCATTATGGTAAGAATGATGAGAGTGATGGGAGTGGTGAGAGTGGTATGAATGGTACGAGTGGTAAGAACTTTGAGTGTAGGTAGGCGAATGTTGGGCAAATGGCCATGAATCCCCCGAATCCTCATAGGGGTTCGGGTGATGGGGATGAGAAGGGATATGTCGTGAGGGTCCTCCCCCCATTGGTCCTTTGCCTCTTCCTCTTACTCTTGGCGGCATTTTCCTGTTAAAAATCAAATTTAAAAGAATAATAATAACTTAATAATGAGATGAGTAATCCTAGGTCAAAGCTTAGACTCGGAAGTCTAAGGAATGAGCTTGTGTAAGTTTGAGATTAAACACAAAAGCCTAGTGTTTAATTCTCTCAAACATCGGCTCTGATACCAACCTGTCACACCTCGTATTTTCAACCAAACACCGATGGGCCCGGGTGGGGAATATCGTGACGTGAGTTGACATCATCATAGTTAATTAAACACAAACACATCGGAAGTCTTGGATTTTAAATTACTATTACAAACCAAATGTTCAAGTACGAAAAATAATATAAAGACGGTTTGTAATTAAAGATCCACAGGCGGATCGTAAAATGTACAAAAATGTATAACAGACTTTGGGCAGATCTAAGGATTTGCAAGATCCTCTTATATCAGTACCGAGCAGCTTCCAACCTATTTCGTATTGTACCTGCAAGCTTAGTCTTTTGAAAATACATCAGCTTTAAATGGTAAATACACCCGACTGACTCATTTTGAAAACATTTTTAAAATTAGATTTAATTGCACAGGGCACAAATCTTTTATAACTTGGGAAAATCAGCGTTGTAACCTTGTTAACAGCTTTACATGTTTGTCAATACATATGGGGCCCAATATAGAGACCGAGACATGATTAACGTACACACCACTTATGAACCCACGAAGGAGTTATCCCCAACTTGTGGGTAAAAATAGTTTAGCATTCGCATCTGTCGGGTGTATGCCTACACCCCGTGCTTTGGTCGTGGCCATTAACTAATGTAATGAGCCGAGGATATCCAGGACACGATCGTTAACCCCCAATGTTTAAGTTATCAAACAAAACTGATCAAAACGGAAAATGCAGATTTACTAGCCATAATCCGGCATTCGATTGATTCCATTTCTGACCAAGCGATAATAATTAACCGTAACCCAAGCCCGTATAGGGAAAATAACTCAAGAGTATTTATCTGAGCTAGTCTTGATTTAAATGCAAGATTTATATCTCAGCCGTATTCAAAATGAACTAAGTGCAGATAGCATTTACCGGAAGGCTCTAGTCTGGATTATGGCATAAGCTAACCAATTAAAATGCTAACGGTCTTAATTTAAGTCATAGACTTAGACCGACTAGCGTAATGGATCAAAAACGGTACGATACGCTAGACTAAGTGATGACCGGATAGAATGTAGTTTAAACCCAACAAGTACTTAAGACTTGTATAATATGGGTAAACAATTAACATTCTGGAATTTGAGATTAAAATTATAAGGTTAAACCTGTTCCATTAATTTTCGTAAACTAGTTACATATACTTAACCGTATGCATATAAGCAATATCGGGTAACCAGATGAGTCATGAACAAGTTCTATATGTCATTATACTTTAAATAAGTTGCATATCAGTAGGATATCAACTTATATGCCCGAAAAGGTTTTGAAACGAAATTATGCCTCATAAGGGCGTTTTGGTAATTATATGTCGTATAAAAGGAACTTGCATGTGTTCTGATGTTATGATCATAAACATTCTGAAAAAATACTTAATTTGTGATATAATATCAGTAAGATAGCACACATAAATGTGGTTTATTGTTTAAGACCAATCTATACACCGAAAGGGCATTTTGGTCATTTAAAAGTATAGTTTACGATATTATACTAAAATCAGTTTATGATTAGAATATTAACATCATAATATGTTAATTACATTAACATATTAGTAGGTAATTCATTTGCAAGTCCATTGTTGATTAAAACCTTGTTTTATGTAAAAAGGGCATTTTAGTCAAATTTTGACATTTTACGGAACTTGTGCATAAACTCAGATTATGATTATGATCATGTAATATAACCTCAGAGGGTTATGCTACATTGCATTATGATCATAATGTGACCTTAATTCAGAAGTTAACTAATCGAAGTCGGGTCAGAATCGAAAGTCAAAACAGAAGTCAAGCTTCGCGACCTTCGGTTGCGAACCGACTCTAGGACTGAATATGACGGTTCGAACACGTTCCCACATGTTCTAATAATTATTACCAACTTGTTTAAGTGTCAAAAACATATTTACAACATATATAAACTCAGATTATGATTTTTATGAAATCTGACCCGTTTGACTTTTTAAAACAATAACTTTAACCCGTCAATTGACCTAGTAAACGTGATCCTTAGGAGGTTCCTCTTTAAGGGGTTAATACCTTCCTAATTACGATCACCTAGCCATGTTCATTTTGAACAATGGCTGGGCCATAATGGTCTTAACCTAAAGTTAAGGCATTTGTTGAAAATGCTTGACTTTTGGTTATTAAAAGCCTATAAAAGAAAAGAGCAGAGATGGAGCACTTACAAGTGATCCAAGGGAAACTTTGAACTCAAAGGGAAGCTCCTAAATGGTCAGGAACTTCCAAGAGTGTAATAGAGAGGAGAAAGAATGAATGAGCAAGGAATGAGTAAACTTAAATGGCTATTTATAGTGCAAGAAGTCTAAGGAGATGGAGCCATGTGTTAGGAGTGTTGTAGGATCTTTACAAGTGTCCAATTAGGTGTCAAGAGCTGGAGGAGTGTGGCAATTTGCAGGCTAGGTGGCATCCTCACAAAGATTTGGGGTTTTGACACATTTAGTCCCCCAAATATAGTTTTATTAAATGTCATGAATTGTCCCTTGACTTATATTTCATGACATAATGGCACAACTTGATCTTTTCGTTCAATACGAGATGTATTGAAGAAGAGTACGAGTAACCGAACATTAATGGGTGTCACACTAGGTGTCTTTACGACTTAAAAGTGTTTACTAGCTTAAACGTGAAGATACGAATACCTATGGTTTCATGAGTTAAATTTACCAGACTAGTAAAGTTAAAGGTTTGGTAAAAGAGCGGAATGCTCGAGGATGGTAAATAAAAATATATTATCTCAACCGAGAGACGTTCAGGGCTAGAAACAACTTGTTTAAACAAGTAACATGAAAATAATAAAGTCTAGGGGCCAATGGGTCATTTACTGAAAGTAAAAATGGCGAAAAATAAAAGGTTCAGGAGCTCGCCGTAGGCTACGGTCAAGGTTATTTTGTTTCAGCAACATCAGATCGTAGCCTACGGTCCTAAACCGTAGGTTACAGTTAGTTATATATAAAATCTTTGTGAATTTTGGACTTGTTTTAGGGTTAGTTGAGTGGCTAACTTAATAAGGTATGATCCGAGGGTATGTACACGTGTCAGTGTATTACCGAACACGAATTTTACGAGGTATTACATAACCCTTCCATTGTCCAACATTAACGTATTTTCAGAATTAATTCCTCTCGTCCACCTAGTGGCTCATTTGAGAGTTAGAACTTCGTAAAGGATCACTCAGAGGCTCAGTATAAGCATGTTGACCCCGATGTCACTCAGAGGCTGGGCATGTTGACACTAATGGTCAATCAGAGGCTATATTTAAGCATGTTGACATTAATGGTCACTCAGAAGCTAAGTTTAAGCATGTTGACACTAATGGTCACTCATAGGCTAAGTTTATGCATGTTGACATCAGAAGGTCACTCATAGACTTAGTTTGAGCATATTGACACCTTCAATCCCTATTAGTCTTTAATAGACTTATAAAAAATATATAACACGTGTCACTATATTATTGGACATGATTTTACGAGGTGTTACAACTGTGTATGCATGCACTACCTGTAACCTGCACAAGTAACACACCCGCGTAACACAAAAGAAAAGGCGATATAAAGAAACAAGCACTTTAAACAGTTAATCAAAAAATCAAACAAATCCAAACGCAAAGCGCACTAACTCCCCGGCAACGGCGCCAAAATTTGATCGGGGTGTTGCACCCTGGTCAAAGATAAAATTTATAATCCCAAATTACCCTTAACAATGTGTTAGTGGTAGTAAGGGTTCGAAATACAAAGAGTTTGTGGTTTGCATGCGAACAAGATTGATTTTAACGAGTTGTCACGAATTATGAAGCTTGCTAATATTTTGATTAATTTTGTGTGTTTGAAAGAGATGTCAGAATTCTCCGACCAATTTGATTTTTATTACTTAACTACTAAAAACTTGAATACTTGCACGAAAACTTAACTAATTTATTAAAACAATGATTTGAGAACAAGGTTCGCACCCGGTTCGGTAATGTCCTAGGATTCCTACACGTTTTAAGTTCAATTCATTTGTAACAATGACCAACAAGTTTAGTGTTACGTGATTTAGATGCCAAAAGCTATCGACGTTATAAACAACGGACTATGATGCACTTTGTTATCACAAACAAGTAAATTCTAACCTATATAAGGCATAATTGCACATAAACATTTCACAAAGTCAAATTTAATCTTCATTCGATAATTCATGAATTCAATACAAATGTAAGTCAATTATCATAGGTTTCAAAATCAAAGCACAAATTTTCACGAATCAATACTCAAAACAATGTCAAACCCTAGAACTTACAAAACCTACACTGGGGTGAAACCCAAAGAAATTAGCTGCTCATGGTGCACGGGACTTGATCAACGAGTGATGAAAGCTTGAACATTGACATCTTGAGCTTGGTGATGATGATGGATGGTGATTAGGGTTTAGGTTTGATGGTGAGAATGAACGGATTGAAAGATGGATGAAGATGATGATGGTAGTGGATTAGGGTTAGGAATGATGAGGATGATGGATTGGATGATTGGTGTGGATTGGTGATGCCCACGATGAAGCTTTTTTGATTCTTGGCTCCAAGAACAAGTTCAAATCTCCCAAAACTCGTAACTCCTTCAAAAATTGGTCAAACGAGTGTTATAACCCGTCCAAAGTTGAATTTCAGCGACAAAGATTTAGGAGGGGCGTCGGCGACGACCTCTAATTTGTGTGATTCTTCTCTGACGCTCTAATCTACTGTCTACGACCAATTTTCTCCGACGGGATTTCTAGGGGCGTCGCCGATGGCCCAGGGGTGCGTCGGCGACGTCCTCTCTAAAACATGATTTCCTGTGTTTCCGTTTTGCACTCCCGGTTGACCCGTTTTCCGCCCCGATGCTCCGAAACGCTCCCGAATAGCTCCTTAAACTTCATAAACCTGTAAAACACAAATCCAATTAAAAGCAGGCTATTCAAAACTAAAAGTTTCGTAAAACATTAACTTAAACTTAATAAGGACATCGGTTTTCGACCACGCATCAGGGATGCTTTACATAGTATTACAGATGTTTAACTTAATGACTCGTTGATGATTTTTATTCGGGTTACAAATATAATATATAATATATATATATATATATATATTCACACGTATCACATAAATCAACTTATAGATCCAATCGGTGTCTGGATCCCATCCTACAACCTCGTTTGAAAACTTGTGCCATCACACGACTTGCTCGTTTAGTAAATATATATTATAAAATAATATATTTATTATTTTGAAAATTCATCGTGTTTCGAAATCGACTAAGTGTTTATATTTAGGTAAATATATACTTCTGAAAATTCGTTGAAGTAGTGTGTAGACAATATACATTTTATCATAACACTAATAACAATATCACTTATGAACAAATCACTATTTCACAAATGCAATCCATAATCATACTTAGCACAATGGTGATCAAAATCACCAATTCACGTATCACCAATATATATTCTCCTAATATATATGTTTACATCACATTCTTGAAAACCATGTATCGCACTTATCGTCAAGCACAAAATCAACTTTTTAAAATAAAATCAAAAGTTCACAATTTCATTTATTTGCAAGTATTGTAACATGTTCGTCTAACACATTAAGCACAACAATTTCATCTAACGCATCAAGAAAAAACAAAAAATATCGTCTAGCACATCAAGCACCATGATTTCGTCTAATGTATCAAGCACCACTATTTCGTCTAACGCATCAAGCACGACAATTTCGTCTAACGCATCAAGCACAACATTTTCATTTAACACATGAATCACATATTTATCATGGTAACAATCACATTCCTCAAATAAATATATTTTACCAACTTAAGCACATAAATATATTATCATACAATAGTCTACAAAACTGTATATTTGTATGTTCGACTTTCCGGAACTTGTTATTCAACCATATTTATTCTAGGGCCCTATATATATTATATATATATATATATATATATATATATATATATTTATATCAAAACTATGTTTTAAGTCCAGAAACATAAAATTATATAAATTTTCATAATTTTATCGTTTTTAAGTATATTTACCGAATAATTGTTTATTCAAATTTCCAGGTTTTGTGATTCAAAAACTTATACCCTAAGAGTTTGAAAACACACATTTTATATTAAAAATATATCCCAAGTCCAAAATGTATGAAGTTATATCAAAAACATCAAATACTTGGATTCCAATGAAAATACCGTTTTCACATAAATTAGAGATTTTTCAACAAACTAAACTTATATGTTTCTATTTTTAGGGTACGAAAGTAACGTTTTTGGACACTAAATTGCAAGTATTGTTTTTAATATTATAATATAAAATAGGTAATCTCGCACATATAAAAATATTTCAACTTTACCATTTTAAAGTAGTTATCATATCTATCATTCCACATAATCAAAATAATCATTTTGAGTTTTTTTTGTAATCTGTTTTGATTCATAAAAATAATATCACCAAAGAACTCATCAAAACAAGTACATTTCAAGCATTTTCGCCTATTTAAACGTATCGAGCTTGTCACTTATCATGTGATATCATGTTCATCATCTCATGTGATCAAAATACATGCTTAGACCTGAATGTAATCTTTTTTGAAAGTTCAAAATAAGTTCATGCAAGTATTCACCTAATCAAGTACACTACATGCATTTTTAAGTATCGTATCGTATAAATCTTGTCTTATTTCATGTGGATCATTTGTACTACTTCATATCATCAAAATTTACTTTTTTATACTTATCATAATATGTTTTGATCACATTTTTAATATCAATTCAAAATGCACCAAGTTCACCACACAATCATAACTAATTCAATCTCATACAATTTCAACCATCTAACATCATAACGCATCCATTTTCACCAAGATCATCATCACACATTTTCACCAAGATCATCAACTAACACATTTATGTTCATGCATGCTAAGATCAATTCCATGCAAACTATAATCAATATCACAATTTTCAAATATTCATCCATGCATGATCACTAATCTATTAACTTTCCAATTTCAATAATTTCCACCTATCATGCATACATATTCATCCATTTACACCTATGTATATAGTCATTTTTCAAGTGTCACTATCTAGTATATGATCATCTAAACAAATCTCATATTCATTTCATCAAGGACATCACTAAACTATTGTTTTTAACATACTATCAAGAATCAAAATGTGCATATATGCTATCATATATTCCTACGATTTGCATGCATGTGTAATACATCTTTTGAAACTCATTTTATGTATCAAATCCTTTATTCTAGAAAACCATTTTAAAAACATCTCATTAGGTGATTCATCTTTCACTTTTGTAACACATAAACATAGATTATGAAGAGTAGGTGTAAACATTACCACTAGCACTAGCCTAGGGAAGATCAACATAGATTTTATGAAGGTTTTCTCTTGGGTTTTGTGGTGCATGCTCCATGTTTTGCTCTAAGCCATCCATAATACCTCAAAACATGAAGATCTATACTTGTATTTTGTGTTTTTTGTTGAAGCACAATGAAAGTGGATTGTTGTGTTTAGAGCCGTAGATTTTAGAAAGAAGAAGAGTTCATTTTTAGGGACTCTATGTTCTGTAACTTTTCATGAAAGTGAAGGAAAATGAAGTCCAAGGAGAATACAAAAAGAATCATCGAATTCTTAGTTGTGTAGCCCCTTGAAAGACCATAACTAAAAAACAATAGCACAACAGCTCTGATTCTGGGCATACGTGTTTTATGAGCAACTTGGAGGTCGAATACTTAATTGAATCTAGTGAAATCGGTGGAGTTATTTTTGGGTTAGATAAAACTTTAACCCAGAAAAATAATCACTCAAAAAGATGAAGAAATGAGTGAGATATGGCCTTGCAAAGTTGGGCTACGAATCTGTCAAATTCGGCAATGAAGAACACGAAGCAATCATGAAGAAAACTCAGGATCTTTGATCATGAATGATGAATTCCAAATTTCTTTAGTGTGGGAAGGGTGTTTGATGCAGGTTTTTGAGAGAAAAAAAGATGTTTATGTTTTATTTTGACTCAAATGGATGGGGACCTGTATAAAGGAATTCTTACAACATCAATGATAAGTGCAAGTCCCCATACATGCAAACATCTTCACAAGTTAAGCAAAATGGAAAAGGGACATGGGGTTGATTAGAATGGAGGAAGTGGGGTCTTCATGATGCAAATCTTGTCTTGTAGTGTGGTGGAAGGTAATAGGATGCAATTAAGGATTGATTAGGATTAGTTTAGGGCCTAATTAGGCTGTTAGAGGTTAATTTAAGCCATAAATATGAACTTACAAAGTATATATTGTTAAACAAAAATTTGCACATTGCCTAAAATTAATTCAAATGCGAAAACGTCAATTATTAAAGCAATTAATAAGAAAACGCGAAAACCGGGCACTAAAACGTTAATATATATCTATCTATATGCTTTCACACAAATTTGCACCAAGTCACGTAATATTGCCAATAATTTAATGTTCTAGAAAAATTAGAACAATTCCAATTGTTAAGATTACCGGGTTATCACCAACTTTCATTTCGTATATTAATACCGCTATGCGATATAACAAAAACTAATATTTATCGAATGCAAACCTATGCATTTATATGGGTCTTGCTAGACTTCTATAGGCTAAATTTAATCCTTATTAAGTCTAAATGTATGTAGTTAATGCTAAACATGATTAATTAGGCGTACGGATTAACGCGATTAATTGTCAGGTGTCACATTGCACGTCATAGATCGCTATAGGATTTGTCCTTTTTAATGAGAGGGTAATTGGGTCTTAAAATCATAACTTGGTAATTTATCAACCTTAGAAGTCCTGCATGTAATTAGGGATTCTTGTCTAGCTGATTTGTTCATCATCAATGGTCACATTTTCACTTGTTATGTGCTTTAGTGTTCATCTAGAAGTCATTTTAATTTAGTTTATTAGTTAATGAAAATCAAAATCAAAATCCGAATCAGTTTTAGGCTAGTAATTCTGCTTAGGTTAAGTTTTAGAGTTTGCTAATTAGAGTCCCTAGATTCGATACTCGGCTTTGCTTTCTATACTATACCGTCCAGTATACTTGTCGTTTGTGTATAGTTTTAGGTGATTCCATATTTTAAAAGTTAGCCCGAATTTAAATACATATTCACACACATCACTTTCATTAGCTTGGCAACTCCAAACTTCTTTTGTTCCAACACACAACCCTTTAATTCGACAACTTAATCAAAGATTAAACAATTAACAATACCGTTGATCATCTCAAGTGCCGAGCTTCACTTTTTCTTCAACTTGATTCTCCAATTCCAAATTAAAATCTTCAACTATTTTGGCTAGTGAAGCTATAGCAACCGTATAATTTTTGAGAGCATATGATATTGTCATGATAAAAAGAATTTTACGATAAAATTTATGTCATCTTTAGGAGTTGTTAATGAGTGAACACGTAAAAAAAAGGCTACAAAAACGAATAAACGAATATTAAACAATCCCAATAAAAAACGATTTAAACCAACATATAGCTATATAAACACCGACACCGTCAAAATTAACCACAAAAGGATGATTGAAAAAGAGAAAAGATACAAACTTGAGTCGTTGCAGTCTGGTAGACTTCTCTTCTTTAGCAATCAACATTTTTAAGAGAACTTTCTTCCTGGACTTTATGTGAAGAAGATGCACTCACCAAGCTGAATTTCACACTAAAAGATTGAAGTTGGACTAAACATAAAACTAAAACATGAATCATTAAAATAAACTTCTAAAATATCAAGAAAATATATTCAGGAAGTATAACAACAAAAATAAGAAGTCAATTTCAGGCATAAAACACTTGAAGATATATATTCGATAAACATAGAAACTTATGGTTTATAATTAATTTAAAATTTCATAAATTAATTAGGATAAAGATTGTAAACTGTAGATCTAAAACGGTTAAATATTAAACGTTAAGTTTTATAATCAATCTAAAATTACAAAGAACACATACTGCAAATCAAGAAAATAAAGAAGGATATTAACAAATAGCAGATATATTTTACACTGCAGATGTAAAAAGCTAGATCTACAAAATTTGAACGTTTACCGATACCACATCGTTGTCCTAAGATTGATAAGCTTTATTATACTTTATTGTATTTTTTGTTTTTAGTATTAAAAATATTTATTATAGTTAATCTTAACATATTTTGTATTTCTTTTGTAACTTTTAAAATATGATGTTTTATATAATTCTGAGTATGTAGTGGTGGCGTACTTATACTTATCTATATCTTAACCATGGGGTGTCAGCCCAGTGGCCAGCCTCACCCATTCCAAACGAGAGGACGCGGGTTCGAGTCCAGCTCGGCCCGAATAATCCTGCTGGGTAGTAACCGCCAGGTAGCTATGGGGCTAAGCAAGCTTAGGGAGGGAGAACCCTCCCGCGGTCAGGGGTACCGTGCATTTACCCTTTTTTTAATCTATATCTTGATAAAGTGGTAATATAACATAATATAATGTTTTATAAAATTCTAAATGTACATGTTATCAAAGCTATCTCACATTTAACTTTTTATTTTTTTTTAAATTGACGTCGTTTACCCTTTTCATTATTTTAATAATATAATATAACATTTTTTATTCTAAATATATCGTTGCGACATGTTTATTTATTTACGTTTCAAAATAGAACGACTCAAATATAATTGATTTTATTCTTTAACGTGGACGATTAACCTATATCGTTCGAACAACTTTGGTAAAGGCATCAATATCCGGCTTTATGGTTTTTGGTATGAATTTTGTTGACAACGGAGTTGTATTCATAAGAAAGTATCTTTTTTATATCGTAACATATATGGCGAGTGTTGGTACCAGAACCATACTAATACCGCTCCACAATACCGGTACTATATCTATTTCGATAGAACAACATTGGTACTATCAATGACCATTACCGGTATTTGTTTTAATAGTTTTCGATCGATGTAAAACATGTGTCAATATCCATTGAGCATGTCATGATTCTATCTTTAGAGTTGTATTGTTTGGTTGCCATACTTTTTGCCGGTATCCTACGCTACTATAGTAAACCGAACTGATATCAATTAAATTTTCGTCGCAACATACTGAGAGATTACGTTAGTTATAAAACCATAAAACATATGAAACTAGTTAAATATATTTTACATTTTTACTCAACCCACTAGCTAAAAGAAAATATAATGAAGTTGGGCCTGAAAGCCAAAATGGGCCAAAGTTAACTCAAAACACTAATCATAAAGCCGGAATATAAAAACTCTCTTACACCCAAACTTCCACCTCTGCCTCAGCCAGAAACAAAGATGCAGATCTTCGTGAAAACCCTAACCGGTAAGACCATAACCCTCGAGGTTGAGAGCAGCGACACCATCGACAACGTCAAGGCCAAGATTCAGGACAAGGAAGGTATCATACTCATCGATACATCTGAACACATTTGTTTGATTATTCATTTGTAACTGCATCTACAATGATTTTGACATTTTGTGTTGTGTAGGTATTCCACGGACCAGCAGCGGTTGATTTTCGCCGGAAAGCAGCTTGAAGATGGCAGAACACTCGCTGATTACAACATCCAGAAAGGTATGCTTTTATTTATTATTTTTGTTTCTTAATTGATGAGGAAGTTGTGTATTTTTTTGTTAATTGTGCAATAGGTTAGTGACTTTGGAAATGTTGTTTAAGATTATAAGTCTTATATTGTAGTTATTGGTGATATAACTAGTATTTGGAATTATTTTTTTATCATTATTGTTGATTAGGTTGTTAATTTGGCAGTTGATTGAAAGGATTATTTGATTTTGTTTCAAACCTAAAATTAGTTTAAACATTAATTGGCGAATTGCGACTGTATTGGTTTACTAGTTGCTTCTCACCACAGTGGTAGTTGAATTGGTGCTTTATGCTGATATGTGCTAGCAAGTATTACAGGCTTGTAAACTTGAGTTTAATGAATCCAGTATGATCTTGTTGTTGGCTTTTGACAGTATTGGACTTATAGACTATTAGTTTACTACACTTTAGTTAATCAGCTTTTGTTTTTCATATAAAATTTTGGTATACTGGTTTTTTTTAGAGTTGCATGTAAGTTGCCTCTTTTAAGTGTTTTAGATTAAATACTGTTTTTTGTTGCTGAGAATGGACTCCCATTTGGTTTTTTGTAATGTTTATGTTATAGTTTCATGTTGTTTGTTCAGAATCAACTTTTCAGTTTGTTTTTGTTGTAATGTTTTCTTATAATTTAATGTTGTTTGTTCAGAATCTACTCTTCATTTGGTTTTGAGGTTAAGGGGAGGAATTATTGAACCCTCTTTGATGGCATTGTAGTTAATCAGCTTTTGTTTTTCATATAAAATTTTGGTATACTGGTTTATTTTAGAGTTGCATGTAAGTTGCCTCTTTAAGTGTTTTAGATTAAATACTGTTTTTTGTTGCTGAGAATGGACTCCCATTTGGTTTTTTGTAATGTTTATGTTATAGTTTCATGTTGTTTGTTCAGAATCAACTTTTCAGTTTGTTTTTGTTGTAATGTTTTCTTATAATTTAATGTTGTTTGTTCAGAATCTACTCTTCATTTGGTTTTGAGGTTAAGGGGAGAATTATTGAACCCTCTTTGATGGCATTGTAGTTAATCACCTTTTGTTTTTCATATAAAATTTTGTATACTGGTTTTTTTAGAGTTGCATGTAAGTTGCCTCTTTAAGTGTTTTAGATTAAATACTGTTTTTTGTTGCTGAGAATGGACTCCCATTTGGTTTTTTGTAATGTTTATGTTATAGTTTCATGTTGTTTGTTCAGAATCAACTTTTCAGTTTGTTTTTGTTGTAATGTTTTCTTATAATTTAATGTTGTTTATTCAGAATCTACTATTCATTTGGTTTTGAGGTTAAGGGGAGAATTATTGAACCCTCTTTGATGGCATTGTAGTTAATCAGCTTTTGTTTTTCATATAAAATTTTGGTATACTGGTTTTTTTTAGAGTTGCATGTAAGTTGCCTCTTTAAGTGTTTTAGATTAAATACTGTTTTTTGTTGCTGAGAATGGACTCCCATTTGGTTTTTTGTAATGTTTATGTTATAGTTTCATGTTGTTTGTTCAGAATCAACTTTTCAGTTTGTTTTTGTTGTAATGTTTTCTTATAATTTAATGTTGTTTATTCAGAATCTACTATTCATTTGGTTTTGAGGTTAAGGGGAGGAATTATTGAACCCTCTTTGATGGCATTGTAGTTAATCAGCTTTTGTTTTTCATATAAAATTTTGGTATACTGGTTTTTTTTAGAGTTGCATGTAAGTTGCCTCTTTAAGTGTTTAGATTAAATACTGTTTTTTGTTGCTGAGAATGGACTCCCATTTGGTTTTTTGTAATGTTTATGTTATAGTTTCATGTTGTTTGTTCAGAATCAACTTTTCAGTTTGTTTTGTTGTAATGTTTTCTTATAATTTAATGTTGTTTATTCAGAATCTACTATTCATTTGGTTTTGAGGTTAAGGGGAGGAATTATGAACCTCTTTGATGGCATTGTAGTTAATCACCTTTTGTTTTTCATATAAAATTTTGGTATACTGGTTTTTTAGAGTTGCATGTAAGTTGCCTCTTTAAGTGTTTTAGATTAAATACCGTTTTTTGTTGCTGAGAATGGACTCCCATTTGGTTTT
The DNA here is from genome assembly GCA_947069175.1 of Scalesia atractyloides. Taxonomy (NCBI): domain Eukaryota; kingdom Viridiplantae; phylum Streptophyta; class Magnoliopsida; order Asterales; family Asteraceae; genus Scalesia; species Scalesia atractyloides. The sequence goes on from CAMTDV010000020.1 coordinate 25,394,220, forward strand.
TTGTAATGTTTATGTTATAGTTTCATGTTGTTTGTTCAGAATCAACTTTTAGTTTGTTTTGTTGTAATGTTTTCTTATAATTTAATGTTGTTTATTCAGAATCTACTTTCATTTGGTTTTGAGGTTAAGGGAGGAATTATTGAACCCTCTTTGATGGCATTGTAGTTAATCAGCTTTTGTTTTTCATATAAAATTTTGGTTATACTGGTTTTTTTTAGAGTTGCATGTAAGTTGCCTCTTTAAGTGTTTTAGATTAAATACTGTTTTTTGTTGCTGAGAATGGACTCCCATTTGGTTTTTTTGTAATGTTTATGTTATAGTTTCATGTTGTTTGTTCAGAATCAACTTTTCAGTTTGTTTTTGTTGTAATGTTTTCTTATAATTTAATGTTGTTTATTCAGAATCTACTATTCATTTGGTTTTGAGGTTAAGGGGAGGAATTATTGAACCCTCTTTGATGGCATTGTAGTTAATCACTTTTGTTTTTCATATAAAATTTTGGTATACTGGTTTTTTTAGAGTTGCATGTAAGTTGCCTCTTTAAGTGTTTTAGATTAAATACCGTTTTTTGTTGCTGAGAATGGACTCCCATTTGGTTTTTTGTAATGTTTATGTTATAGTTTCATGTTGTTTGTTCAGAATCAACTTTTCAGTTTGTTTTTGTTGTAATGTTTTCTTATAATTTAATGTTGTTTGTTCAGAATCTACTCTTCATTTGGTTTTGAGGTTAAGGGGAGGAATTATTGAACCCTCTTTGATGGCATTGTAGTTAATCAGCTTTTGTTTTTCATATAAAATTTTGGTATACTGGTTTTTTTAGAGTTGCATGTAAGTTGCCTCTTTGAGTGTTTTAGATTAAATACTGTTTTTTGTTGCTGAGAATGGACTCCCATTTGGTTTTTTGTAATGTTTATGTTATAGTTTCATGTTGTTTGTTCAGAATCAACTTTTCAGTTTGTTTTTGTTGTAATGTTTTCTTATAATTTAATGTTGTTTGTTCAGAATCTACTCTTCATTTGGTTTTGAGGTTAAGGGGAGGAATTATTGAACCCTCTTTGATGGCATTGGCTAGGAAATACAATCAAGACAAGACCATTTGCCGCAAGTGAGTTCTTTAGCTGTTGTTTTATGCTGATTTTTATATGCAGATGGGGATTTGTTTTGTATTGGTTTTAATGCTTTTGTTCTGTGCCTGAATTTATAGTTTTCTAGCTTTACATGAATTTTGACATTGTTTGTAGCTGAATCATGGAGCAGATAAGCTCTTTTGTAGTTGCAGTTGCTTACCAACACCTTGCTGATATAACTTAACTTTTAGTTTTTGTTAGTCTGTTATAATGTGTTTGTTATCAATTCTATTCATTGCTTTTTGCACGGTGAATTGTTTTTGGTTAGGTGTTATGCTCGTTTGCACCCAAGGGCTGTAAACTGCAGGAAGAAAAAATGTGGCCATAGCAACCAAGTAATAAACTATTCTTGAAAGTTTTTTTATTTATAACAAACACACACTTGAGGTGTTTATTGCATTGTATGAAATCTGGCGGCTCTTTTTATCACCAAGCACTGCAAGTTTTTTTTTTTTCATGTGCTAAATTGGGAATTTTTTTAATTAATTTATTTCTTGTTTGTGGTTGCAGCTAAGGCCAAAGAAGAAGATTAAGTGAAGACGTAGAAAGGCAACTTGTTTGGTTAATTTTAGAAGTTCTGCATGCATCTTTATGTCGTATTTTTTTTGTTAAGTACCTATGGATGAATTGTTTTAGGTCGAGAAGCAATACTGGTTTTTTATGTGTTTTTTTGTGCTATCTGATGTGGAAGTGTCGACCTTTCTATTTTGTTTTAATGTTTTGAGCTAGTTCTAGATCTGGATGTCATTTAGCATCTAAAATTAAGCTGTAACTACGATAAGAATGATAAACTTGGCTACTTTAAGGTTTTCTTCACCATATAGAGAGACGCATGGTTAGCTATATAGAAATGTATCGAATGATGTCAACATGAACATAGCATATGTTGTAGACATGATGTACGGCTTCAAGAGCTATTACATGTAATGCCCCCTCGTTTTGTGAAGATTACATATATCATTTTTTGTAGATTTCTTGGGTGCCATTCTTTGTCTCGCGAAAAGAATAACAAAGAACAGTGAGGGAAGAAAAGGGGACCCACCTTATTCGGAGGAGGCAATGGAGCCTTCTACACATGATGTTGATATGGTGCAATGAGGCACCTAGAGGCTCCATTTAGTACCACTCAGCCTAACAAGAGAGCCAAGATGGTGAGACTTGTGCCCAATAAATCTCCTCATATTGTAGAGGTGAGCCTTGCAATTCTCTCATGATCTATGGGATAATTTTCATTGAAAAAATTAGTGAAACAAACATTCTTCCGCTATCCCACTTCGAGAACCAAACTTGTCACAAATGAGTGAACGGTGGGTTCGTTTGTTTAAAATATTTGAACACTAAGTTGTAACAAGGATTGGGATGAGTGATTATGCTATTCTAAGGTTTTCATTTTTTCAAAGCCACATAATAGATATAGAGCTACGCATTGGGTTTTGACAGAAATGCGCTCACACCCATAACTTGGAGAGTTGTTTCGAATCGTAGGACAGACTAAAACTAATGAAAGAACAGGGCGACGGTAAGCTAATTTCACCAGAAACCTGGTTGAAACAACCTATTTTCTGATTTATAAAGAAGGGCCATTAGAAAATGATTTGAAGGCATCTTAGCAACAAGAACATGTCAGCCATGGTGGACGTGGCATAGAAAACTTTACCACCCTCGTTTTGCGAAGATTACGTAACATATTTTCTTTTCAGTGGAGCTGAGACTTGCAATTTCTTCTCATTATAAATGGGATGATTGTCATTTAAAAGAACTCAACGTAAAACAAAGGACCATCCACTATTCCACTCCAAGGACCAAACTGTCACAAACAAGTGAACAGTGGGATTGTGTAGGTAAAATATTTGAAAAGTAAGAATCATAGTGGTAATCATGCGTTATCAAAAAGACCATCCATGTAATTTACTTTAAATTTCGAAGTTCTGAAGTATAACTTTATAAATTTGATAGACAAAAATGCTCACAATATGTTCATTTTCATATTAAAGTTGTTACTCGCCGTTGAAACACATCAAAATGTATATGAATTAGTGTACAGCTAGAATTAAGCATCTCTGCGTTGCTGTGGGGGCGTAAAACCGTTCCAAATAGCATCAATGCCAGTCGATCTAGGACTAGTGCATTGCGTACAACCTGTTAAATGGGGAAAACTAGACGTAGAACTACACATGCACGTTGAGCCGTGTTAACTCTCAAAATTATAACGAAACGTAAAAACGTTGAACCACACGCACGTTGCGCCGTTTTAACTTGCAAAATTTAAAATGAATTGTAAATCTAAAAATTCACGAACGATGAAAAAAATATATAGAGGACCAAGCTTTCTGGTGAAACTAGATTACCGTTGCTAGTTTCTTTCATTAGTTTTACTCTGTCCTACAAGTCGAAACAATTCTCCAAAGTTTTGGGTGTGAGCGTGTTTGTGTCAAAACCCTATGCGTCGATCTATGTCTATACCAATGTTGAAAACACATCTAATTGATCCAAGAATGAGTGTGTTAAAAGTGTAGTTCAATGTTTAAAATTTTTTGTTGTCGCAGGGCATATGCACACTAGTTATGTTGTGCATTGATATGTTAAAGTTGTGCACCAATATATAAAGATAGTACGCAAGTGTGAGATATAGATCTTAGAATAAGTGTGTTAGAAGTGTGCACTAGTGTATGTTGTGCTACAAACATAATTGTCGATATCTCACTTATAAGATATCTATTTGATGTAAACCAAAACCAAGAAAAAACAAGCTTGTTAAGTTTATTTGTGTTATGTTTTCGGAAAAAGTATAAAATATGCATTACGGAGTTCCAACAAACTTCGGAAAAAACACCATATATATAATCCGATGTCCCATTCAGGTGTGGATAAATGTATATAAATTATATGGACGAGAAATGCTATTATACATTGTATTTTACACAGATACATAGAGAGGAGATTGTATGTAATTATTTATTGAGGAAATATTGCTGGTAAATGACGGGATTATGTGCTTGAAGAATAGTAAATCACCATATGGAAAAATCTATAATTATTTGACAACAAACCAATTTTCATTTCCACGTCGGACTGTTATACACCAATCAGTTCCCATAAATGACATATCAGCAGCCACAAACACTATGCTCACGCCTTGCCAAATGTTGACACTTTCCCATCTCTTTCCCAATTTACCCTTTCCAACTACCAGTAAAACAATCAAACACAAGGACGATATAGTCATTTACACAACCTCAAATCTTTTATTCCTTAAATCTATCAAACAATCAACAAAACCCTGCTCTAAACCTTAACCCATCGTAGGGTTCCGTACAGCTAACACCAACAATGGCCAAACTCTACTTCCTCATCCTCTCTCTCCTCCTGCTCTCCACCGTCGCACCACCGTCTCACGGCGCTGATCCCGCCGGACTACCACCCAACAACCTCCCAAAAGAATGCCAGAAGTCCACCCACGGTCCATGCCACAACAAAACCAGATCTTTAAAGCTTAAACTCATTGCCATTGCTGCAATTCTTGTCACAATTATGATGGGCGTCTTGTTACCGATACTATCGCGGTTGGTACCCGCTTTACAACCTGATATAAAACCCTTTGTGTTGATTAAAGCGTTTGCTTCGGGTGTGATCCTTGCAACCGGGTACATGCATGTGTTACCTGACGCGTTTGATTGTTTGACATCCAAATGTTTGCCTGGAAAACCATGGAGTAAGTTCCCATTCTCGACGTTTATTGCGATGTTTTCGGCGGTTTTTACATTAATGGTTGATTCGTATGCCATGAGTTGGAACAAGAAATATAAAACACCCAATCAGGGAGATCAAAATCAGGATCCGGAATTGAAAACATTGGGTCATTGCCATGGCCATGGTTCATCTGGGAATGATAATCCAGCATCACAGTTGAGGCGGTACCGAGTGGTTGCTCAGGTAACTAAAATTATACCAATTATAGGGTTAAAGGCAAAGTGACTTATGTTGGATTCAAATGCAGGTATTGGAGCTAGGGAAAGTTGTACATTCGGTCGTGATTGGACTATCGATGGGTGCATCAGACAATGTCTGCACAATAAGACCTCTTGTGGCTGCTCTATGCTTCCATCAGTTCTTTGAAGGAATAGGCCTTGGTGGTTGCATTCTTCAGGTAGGGTTTTCATTTCTGAGTTCTTTTTGGAGGTTTAGGTGGTCTAAGGATTTAACAAAGTGTTTCTAGGTGGGCCCTATGATTTTATGTGTTTCTAGGTAGTCTAATTATTGTACCGGCGAACTTTAACTTAATCTGACAAAGGCGTGTGATGTAGCAACCGGAAGAAAGCTCGCCGATGGGACAAGCAGACTTTAAATCTTACCCAACTTCATGCGAAAGTAAAGTTGATTCGACAATTCATAAAGTCTTCTGGTATACTTTTCAAAGATTACTGGTCACTCGCCTTTGTCAAATTAGGTTAAAGCCTGCTGGTGCAATAAGTGGACTACCTAGAAACACTTCTAAAATCTCTAATACCCCTAAGACTCCAAAAAATTATTCATTCTCCTATTGCATTGCATTAACTTTGAATTGAAACAAAATCTTTTGTGCAACGTTTGATATAATTTGATGATTATAGGCGGACTACGATAGGAAAATGAAGGTGATCATGGTATTTTTCTTCTCGGTGACAACTCCATTTGGAATAGCACTTGGGATAGGCCTGTCTAATGTGTACCAAGAAAATAGTCCAACAGCGTTGGTGGTGGTTGGAATTCTAAATGTAGTGTCTGCAGGGCTGCTGAATTACATGGCACTGGTGGATTTGCTGGCATCAGATTTCATGGGGGAAAAGCTTCAAAATGATATGAAACTTCAAACAATTTCATATTTTGCAGTAATTCTAGGTGCTGGAGGCATGTCAGTGATGGCGATTTGGGCATAAACAGTTTTGTACTCAATTTTTGTATGTGTTTTTGTAATCCTTTATTAGGGGATGTATGAATGTGGAGTTAACACTGTTTTGTTTTTCTAATGAAGTTTAATCGTTGTGTCCAGCATGCAAGAGGTTAACCGATGTTAGTTCTTCTAATGCAGTTCTATATGATATACTCTGATATGCGATGATCAATCAGTGAGATCTAAATAAACATGTCAGAAAAGGAAGTTAAGTAAAGACTATCTGAAAACAAGTGTATAAGAATAAACCCCAATAAAAGAAACATGATCTAATTAAGTTATTTTCTTCTCTAAACTTAGTTTACTAAACTATAATTTTGTAAACTGTAAAGATACTCCAGTTACCATGTCTTTGGTCACTGTTAGTACTAGTGTAGGATATGAAGTCGGTCCTTCCCATATTGCGTTGCACAATTGAATGATCGATATCACCAAATCCAAAGTGAAGACTTTTTTCGGGCTAAATAGACGTCTATAAAGCCTTCAAATGTTGTCTTGTACCCGTTCTAGCTAGTTGACTGTATAAAAGATATTTAAAGAAATATTTAACCAAATGATAAATAGCTTCAATTAGTGTTCCACAAAAATCACTCACACCAAAACCACTGAAGTTTTAATGTTGCTCAATCATTAGTGTAAGTTTTTATACATGTTACTTATTTCAAACTAAATGACTTAAATGGAACATGTATAAAATTTGGTTACCATATAGTGATTTCTTTTTCAGGTTTAAAGGAGGAAACTGTGAAGAAAACAGTCACTAAATAACAACCAATTAAGTTTCACAATTATTTCATTAACTCATTCACCTTACAGAATTATGGAACTTTTTACAACAGTAGAAAATGATAACTCGATTGATTCAATGGTTACAAAAATTTATAATCAACTGGAATAATATTCTAAATTAGTTATTAGCTAGTTTAATAATTTCATCCTGAAATTTAGATATGAATATTTGGCACCAAATAAAAGTTTTCATTTGGATTCTAAGGAAGATATAAATTGACTCAAAGTCAAAAGATAAAAAAAATAATTAGTTACAAATAAAAGAAATCTGAAACAGTCTATGTTTGGTACCACCTCTTAGTGGCTCAACACAATGTTGCCAAACAACTCTTAAGTATAATAATTTAAGCATATCATCCTAAAGCGATTCACTTAAACCTAACATGCAGATAGTGCAGGTTTAAAATGTCATAAATACCACTCTAAACCATACCAGAACGAAGGGCTATGTCAAAACCCTACGAGAGTGGAGTTCAGTTACGGAAAAATCGATTTTCAAGTAATATCTTATTAATAATCAATTGGAATGGAATAGCAAAAATTGTATAGGGTTGTGGAGACTCGAAACTGCAGTGATAATTTTTTATTTGAACATATCAGCAACAAGTTTAGCCAATCCTTTTTGTAGAATAAATACTTATTACCACACAAGTTAACCATTGTTTATTTATGATATCTGACAAGCAACCAACCTACATGTTACCCACACAAGTTAACCATTGTTATTGTTGATATCTGACAAGCAACCAACAAATTAAAAAAAAGAACGTGATTAAGGAGAAAAGTTAAATACAATAATGTAACTAATAAAATAACACAACATGAAATGGTTGGAAAAAAAGTTTTCACCAATTAAACTTGGTTTAATTCATCAGAAGAGGATTCTTCATCGACCAAGCATCCAATCTGTCAACAGTAACAGTCTCGGTACCGTTGTTAAATAGATACAAATGTGCATGTTTGCCCACTGCTAGCGTCGGATAAACTCTGGAAGTTATAACCGTCTTTCCACCCTCTCCAAAACTCTCTACAACCGAGTGATCAATCAAACTCTTGAGGGATAGCTTCTTTTTGGATAGATCGACGTCCATGAAGCCCGCAAATGATGGCCTATACGTAGCCTTGTTCAATGACGAACTGTATCAAAACAAAACAAATGATTACATGATAGATTAAAAACAATAATAAGTTAATAACCATTGTTACATATACAATTAAATAAAAAAAAGAGATATTACGGTTTAGCGTCGGAACACATAAGAATCTTATGCTTATTGTCAATGGTCTTGAAAACCCTAAAAAATACAGGAGTGTACTCTTCCAGTTTGTTCGAGGCCAAAGTTAAAAACCCGAATGGACCCAAGCCCCCTTGTTTAGTACCCGTGATACCACATATCTCCAACGCAAGATTCTCCGCAGGTAACTTAGACCATTTAGGATCAAATGTCTCAGCTTCATCCAAGCTCGAAAATTTAAAGCTTGCTTCCACATCCGCCTGCAATAAATCAGTTATGTTACAAATGGAATCACATTAGTTAACATGACCAAACCAAATGTACTACAAGTAATGCATATCTTACAAACCTGCGCAGCGGTAATTCCTTTGACCTCAATGATGTCACCCTTGTTGAGCTTCACATTACGCCGGTGCATTTTCTCACCTCTTAACGTTTTCAATTCATGAATTGGCCATTGTACTAATTGCTTTCCACTAGGGTCCAACCACACCATACGTGGAATCAACTACACAATATAATTTCCAAAATACAACGTTATAAAATATTAATCATATTTCAATAAGAACAAAACTATTTTATATATCCAACATATAAAAATTATTACCTGAATGCCAGCCCAACCCTTCGCGACATCTTCCGCAGTGGTGCTGGACTCATTAGCCCAACCCCATAGAATTCTTCGTTTTTGAACAGGATCAAAGAAAGTCTTTGATGCATAAAAGTTTCCATAATCATATCTTAAACCAGCCCAACCATCAACAGATGTGCTATCAGGGTAATATTTATCCTTCATTGTGTTATATGTCCCAATCGTGTAATACTCGAATCTAGTCACGTCAAGGCTAACCTTAAGCACATGTTTAATTCCTCCCATCAGCGCGGAGGTTTCAACTCCCTTCGTTCCTTGGGTTGATACAGGGAAAAAGTCGGGGCATTCCCACATACCCGTATCCTTTTTGTCATGAAGTGTATGCTTGGCCTTAGTCCACTTAACAAAATCTCGGCTCCTGTACAAGTAAACGATACCTCGTTTGTTATGCTTACTGCCTACGGTCATTTTCCAGTGACCATTATTGAACCAAGCAGTTGTTGGGTCACGAAAAGACGACACGTTCTCTGAAGTTGGTTTTACTATTGGATTATCATCAGGCTTGATCCACTCTCGTAAAAGCGGGTCTGAATAGTTCGCTGGTATTGCATAGTTTTGAACTTGGTGGCCTGGTGCGGGCTTTGGGTCAATAATTCCGGTGTACAAAATAACAGGTTTGTTTCCTGGGAGGATAGTGGCCGAGCCAGACCAACAACCGTATTTATCAAAAGGTTTTGATGGAATGATTGCTGGTTCTAAGGGAATCCAGTTGATCATGTCCTTTGAAACCGAGTGTGCCCATACAATATTACCCCAAACTGCACCCTTTGGGTTATATTGGTAGAATAAGTGATAGTATCCCTTATAATACATAGGAGCTGCCAAAAAATAATATTAGTTATTAAAATCCATTTTATCGAAAAAAAATTACATTTCTCTGATAAATTCATATTTTTAAACTATACGGTTAACGAAAGTTAGAAAAGTTAACTTACCATTCGGGTCTACGTAGGTTACCACATCATGCAAAAGAAAAAAAAAACAGCATCAGTAACATAATAAAAATAAATATCATAAAAAGTAATCACAAAATAGATTAAATGAAAAGGAAATATGATGTATAAACTAATAGATGAAAACATCATAACTAAATTAAAAGAAATATGAAATTGTCAATGGTATCATATGGTTGACCTTTTCGAACTGTACCCAACCTGTTTATTGGATATAATTTATTTTTAAAAATATATTCCTGTAAATATCAAAAAACTTAAATTACTCTATATAATGATTAGTTTTGAGTGTGTTATATGATTTAGAGAAAACTCCAGCCTAATAAACTAGATTAAAAAAATCTACGCGGGGTAAAGGTATAGGTCGGTCTATATTTAATTGTAATATCAGATATAAATTAAACAAATTTCTTAAATAACTATAAAAAAAAAACAATTTTGAATCAATGGATTATTTTGTATGTGTATAAGCACGTGGGTACGTGTTCCTGCATTGTATATGTTGCGTGTATGTTTGCAATGATTTTTTCTTTAAAAGGTGACAGATCCAATTAGACACGGGAACTAATATATAATTATATAGCAATATAATTTAGATATTTGATTGTAATTTATAAACTTTCAAATAAGTACACAGAATATATATAAAACTAACTTAAGTTGTATACAAACAACTGACTAATCATCCACAGTAAACGACTTACATGCATGGATGGCCACGGAAACTTGATTAATAACTTCATATTATTATTCAAATATAGTAGGCTAATTCTTTCATCACACACATTGATGAAACTATTAAAAGATTGACTTGACTTTTTTATTTTTCTTTTTTCCAAATCTTTCTCTCTCACACACATATCAGCTTTAGAAATTGAAAACACTAGGAGGAAGATGATCCACATACACACACATATATACATGATTTATATACGGGAAGATGATCCATGGAAGCATAAAAATGATATTAAATATGCAACTTCGCCGGGCTTCATCATGAACTATATATATTTTTAATGTAGTTTTAAGTTTTTTTACAAATTTAACTTCATACTTAAAAGAAATAGAAAAAAATATCAAATAATCTGATTGGTTTGTAGTATAAATAAAGTGTTCGAATTAAGGAAAACATATCATTGTTCGATGAATCAAAATATCATTGTTAGGAGGAAGAATTAGGGTTATTTTTTGGCATAATGTTATGAATAAGATGAACAAAAAAGATGAAAACTTACCATTAATCCAATTCTGTTTAGGTTGAAAGTGGTAACCGGTTCTGTAAACTTGATCGACCTTGTTTGTAGTGGTCAGTTGAACGTGGATGTATTCTTTGTGAAAAGCCATAACTCCTCCTCCGCCATTAATATTATCCAACAATGGAAACAAACACACCACCAATGCAATCACCCAGAACATTTTAGTGAAAACCCTCATCATTATAACAGATCAATCACGAAGAGCATGAAAACACACACCAAAGCGGTGTGTTTTGCTACAAGAGAAATTGATGAGGGATCCGTGAATGGTAGTTTCAGAGGGGTTTTGTATTTATAGCCTTATAAGGCCAGGTTGTGTATGGTTTAATAACATACGAATTGAATAATTATTCCAATTTTTTATTTTGCAGCCGGTTAGATATACTTTTGTCAACTCTAGATTTTCATCTTTTAAAAATAAATAAATAAAATGTAATAAGCAATACTTTTAAAAGAATCCTAACAAATCCCTATATTTTGTTAGGTGTTTGACTATATATTCAAAAATGTGATATAAGCCGTAAATATTTGATTTTTCTTTCAAAGATTATTCATTATCTGACTTTTTTTGTAGACTTATCTTATCCAAAACAAAAAATAATGAGTATGGTTGCACGTAACTGCCATGAAGATAAAAATATGGCTAATATTTTCGGATAATTGAATAGAATTGTAACAAAATTTTTATAAATGTTTCAACTAACCACTTAAAAGTTTTTTTTAGTCACTCAATTTATATGTAAAATGTCAACCTATATATTTTACCTGTTTTAAAAGTTAATGTGCTAATATGGTTTTTATAAAATATTTTATGACTTGGAATTGACCATTAATAATTAAAATTAACATCAAAATTAACAAACCTATCTGTTAAAAAATATACCAATATAATTCTAGTCTTTAGACCATATCGACCATCACTCCACCATTGTCATCATCATCGTAATCCCGGCCAGAACCATTGCAGTTGTCGATGAACTATCATCATCATCATCATCGTGATCCTTTTTTCTTTCTGATATGATCCTTTTTGTTAAAAAAAACACTGGTACAAAAATATATATGGCTTTCAAGACCTTCCAAAGGTTTTATATTAAAAAAAAGGAAATGAAAAACATAGAAAGATTGAGTTTTTTTTTTATTTGACCAACTGAGTTTCTTGAAATAAAAGACTAAATTCACGAAAGATGCAACAGAGACATATTTTTTCTAAGGGAAAACTTATGGAAATCACTTTAACCTGTTAAGCAGGTACATTATATAGAATTAAATATTACCTGGAAATTGAGTGAATAAATTGGGATAAAAAGGTTTGAATGATTTTACTGAAACAATTTAGAAAGTTAGTTATATTTATGCGAATTATTTATGGTGTGGAATTGTTCTACTAAATCTCTCATTGGATATACATAATTTTGTTGAAACACGTGTGTTTCTTAATTTGAATGTTTCTTCACCATCACCATTATTATGTGCAGAATATTTTCTAATAACCTTTATTTCTTATGTGAATCTGGATCTAAATCAATATGTTCTTTATTACACTTTGAGAGTCACTGTTTCTTTATTTTTTAACGCTAAAATTTCTTAGTGAAACTTAAATCTGTACCACTTTAGTGAAATAACTACCCAATATCATTAGAACCAGAAACCATTAGCCACCATTTGTTTATCTTATTTTGGTGGAAGTTATGGATTTGGTGAAAGTTATAAACAGATAGTGAATGTCAAAGTGTAATAAAGAAAATATTGATTTAGATCCAGATTAACATAATAAATGAACATTATTTAAAATCCCAAATTATAATTTTTCCAATCCACACACAATATGTACATATCGAACAAGAGATAGCATAACAATTCAACAACATAAATAACTTTATAACCAAATTTTTAATTATTTCAATTAAATCATCAAAACTTTTCTTTCTTAATTTAGTCACTCAACTTTCAGGTAATGTACATCCGTTTAACAGGTTAAACTGTCTCTTAAAAAAGAACATGTCTCTGTTGCATCTTTCATGAAGTTAATCTTATATATAAATACACCTAGTTGATTAAATCAAAGAAAAGGTCAAACTTTCTATGTTTTTATTTCAGTTTTATAAATTTTATTTGAACTTCTACAAAATTAGATTTAGTAGTACAAAAATATTTTAGTGTTCTTTAGACTTGTGTGGTCATAAGCGCATCCGCGCTTTGCGACGGATTCAACACATAGATAATAAAGCAAATAGTGAATGTGATGATAAAAAAACCACGTCATAACAGTATATTCAAAAGTCATGAAGAATTTATGTCGTATAAAGCCAAATTATTCAAACAAAATTTACATCAAAACGTGTATAATGATAAACACAACGTTTGCGCATTACAGTGGGTGGGTTTAAACATCGATAAAAAAAACACGTCACATTGGTGTGTTTAAAGATGAGCGTTGAGCGGTTTAAAGTCAAACAATTAAAAAAATGTTTAAAACAACCAGTCACTTTAAAAACAATGTTACGAATATATACGTAGAAACGTAGACAAAAATAACTTACATAAAGCGCTAATATAAGAAGAAAAACCTATAGAAAAATCATGTAACATAAAATTTTTAAAACTCAAAATGATAGCTTTTAAAGTGGCTATAGTGTAAATCAGCTAAAAAACAAAAAAAAAATCAAGTAACAACAAACAATGTATTAAAAAGGGTTCAAACCGGCCGGTAGTACCAGTTGAATCGGTTAAAATCGCTAGGTACACCTGGTTGAACCGCCCAATACACTCGATTAAACCGTTTCTAACTCAATCTGATATGATATAAAAACCAAATTTTAAAACATTATAAACAAATATTAAACTAAAGTACGGGGTATACATAAACTTACCTAACTTAAGGGGCCATATAAAATATATATTAAAGACAACATGGTGTAATTAAAATCAATTCAATTTACGTTAGGCCATGTGAATTGGGATACCGATTACTAGGTTTTATTAGTGTCGTGTTTTGCGGCGAAACAGAGCAAATGATAATATTTAGGGCTGTAAACGAATCAAACGAACACGAACAAGGCCTTGTTCGTGTTCGTTTGTTAAAAAATATATGTGTTCGCGAATCGTTCACGAACACTTATCGAACGAGATTTTATGTTTGTGTTCGTTTGTTAAGGAAATGAACTTGTTCGTATTCGTTTGTGTTTGTTTGTTAGTTTTAGGCAACGAACAAAAACGAACGTTGAGAACACAAATGAGCATAAACTAATGTTAATGAACACAAATGGAAATAAACGAACACAAACAATCGTTCATGAACATAATATATAATACACTGACACTTATTAGATGTTTAATTTGTCGGAATTATGAAGTATTTAAATAAATATAAAAATTAAAAATACTAATGAACTATCAACACAAACGAACATTTTATCGAACGTTTACGAACATAAACGAACAACATGACCCTTGTTCATGTTTGTTCATTTAACTAAACGAACGAAATTGCTTGTTCGTGTTCGTTTGTTTAATAAACGAACGAAAACAAACGAACTTCCCACAAAACAGTTCACCAACTGTTTGCCGAATGTTTGGTTTGTTTGCAGCCTTAATAATGTTAAACAAACGATATTTGAAAATTAAGCATGTTATTTCGAAAGCGAAACATTAGAATCGATTTAGTTTATTATCGTACCATAAAACTATACCAACTATACTTTATTTTTAAAATACTTATAACGGAATCTCCAAAGGGGAAAATTAAACAATATTAAATTAATTGCTAAAGGTAATATCACTTAAAAGAGAAAAAAAATTATGAAAAAGAGAAAATATGTTTAAAAGTAAATATAATAATAAGGTGTTATAATATTAGAATAATAAAAATATTATAAAAACTATATATTATTTAAAAAATTACTATTCATGACCCTTCAGCATCAATATATACGAGGGAGGTTTCCCCGCGCTTCGCGGCGGGTGTCGCTGTCGTACTAAGCCGAATTTAAACAGTTTGAACAACATATCAGTACGATACCAACACTTGTTATAGCAATCGAAAGGTAAAAACAAAAATAAAGTCGTTATATGCCCAAAAGGATATTGACACATATTTACATAAATCGAAAACCATAAAAATGAATATGAGTAATGTCTTCCGAAAAGAATATCAGTATTCAT
Organism: Scalesia atractyloides; assembly: GCA_947069175.1. NCBI lineage: Eukaryota > Viridiplantae > Streptophyta > Magnoliopsida > Asterales > Asteraceae > Scalesia > Scalesia atractyloides. Next base: position 25,409,326 of record CAMTDV010000020.1, read on the forward strand.
TCCGATGGTACCGATACCGATGTTCGATTGGAATTGACGTGGTACCAATACTCACTATAGTTTATGATAATTAAAAAAAAACTATATACTACCATCGAAGTTGTTCGCACGGTATCAGTTCAATCCGTCCCGCTAAAGAACAGACGGTATAAGTTCGGTTCGTCAAGGTACCAGTATGGTATTCATACTCGCTATAGTTTATAATATAAAAAGATACTATATACCGCTATCCAAGTTTGCATGGTATTTGTCTGGTTGATCACGGTGAAAAACAAATAAAAATCAATTATATTGATCCGTTTGATTTTGAATAAAACTTTTAGTGGAACAAAGACAAAAATAAACATGTCGCATATGTTCAGAACTTTATAAAGTATTGCATTGTATTATTATAATAATGAAAAAAATAATGTCAATTTATATATAAAAAACTAAATATGAGTTAGGTTGATAACATGTACGTTTGTGTTTCGATTACTTAAGTTTTACCACTCATAACTCAGTTTCGTTTAAAAAAAGTATCAATATGGAGAAAAACTTTAAAACTATATATAATATCGTATCATAATAGTTATAAAAAGAAAAAAACATACAAAATCAATTAAAATTATATTAATAAATTAATTAATATATATATATAATATAATAATAATAATTATTATTATTATTATATATTATTATTATTTTGTTATTATTAACCAAATGTTATCATGAATAGTGTTTTAAAATTATTGTAATAATGTTTATTTTTAATAATTAACAGAGAGTTACTATAAATAATGTCTTAAAATTATTTTAATATTGTTTGTTTTTAATAATTAAAAGGGATGTTATTATATATATTAACTAAAAGTTATTATATATATTAACTAAAAGTTATCTGTTTTAAAATTATTTTAATATTGTTCATTTTTAATTTTTAATAATTAACAAAAAGTTTCTATGAATAATGTTTTAAAATTATTTTAATATTGTTTGTTTTAATAATTAATAGAAAGTTAATGAATAGTGTTTTAAAAATATTTTATTTTAATGTAAAAGGGATGAATGTTTGAATGAAATATGCTAACTGTTAATTTTTATAGATAAGAATGGTGGAACTCTTGATATAATGAAACCAATAAAGTCCCATGAAAGAATGTTCACAGGCGGGAGCTCATCACACAGCTGAATGAGATCAACCCAAAGATGGTATGGACTCGTGATGAAATGGAACGATTCGTTTTGCAGGTTGTGGTATTGCGCCAAACACTAAGGTTAGTGAATTGATTAAATTGCAAATGTTAGATAGAAAGTTATGGTCTAAGGGATTCAAGCTTGAGTTGAAGTATTATAATATTAAACGTCTTATTTCGTATATAAACTCCAAGTATTACACCCGTTTATTAAATAATACCCACAATATTAAACTAAACCTACTAGTCTGTAACTATCGTTACCACACCATTTAAACACACCATCCACCTCATCTTACAACTTTCAACACACTCCCAACTCTCCCTCTTCGTCTCTCACGGTTGAATCCACCTCCACCCATCACCATTTTTAAACTTTATTCATTCCTTGAAGATCCAAGTTGAAAACCAAGCTAGTTCCAAGCTAATCTTGTGGATTAGTATTGTTCCTAGATCCAAGTTTAAATTGCAAGTATATATGTTGCGATTCAAACTAGATTGCTATCATCTTAAGTTGTTCCTATTAATTATTGCATGTCTTAATTTTAATTAAAGCAGATTATCGCCTACATGGTAAGTAGGTTGTTATTATAAGCATGTTGTTGGTCTTGTTGCTATTATTGTAGGTGGATTGAAATTTGGAGATTGTTACCGTTTATTATTTATAGTTGAACAAGTTGGTTATCCATTTTACGACAGTTATGTTGTCAAACTTTAGTAAAAACATAAATGTAAGATTATTGTGTTGCTTAATGCATGATAAAATTTGACAAACGTATAGATTATTGTGTTTCTTGATGCATGATAAAATTCAACAAGCGTATAGAAAAAATGCAAATTGAGGATAACGATTCGCTAGCTAATGAGGTTGAATGTCTCATTTGTTCCCAAGATGAAAAGCGCGGTCATACATGGGGTGTTGGTTTAATTTTTGGGAACTTAGATAAAAATAAAATTACGTATAACAATGATACTCTCGTTGTTCGTGAGATATTCAACTGTACAATATTGTATACAATAACAACGAATAAACACAAGGAGAAAATACAAATTTATGTAAATAAATGATTCAAACCAAGTTCTTTAGAAGAACTTTAACAACACCTTTTTGTACAAATCTCATCAACGAGAAAATAAATAGTCGTTCATAGTTGTGCTTGAGGATCATGTTGGGCGGGGGTCTTACAAAACAATTTTTGCATCTCTCCTAAGGCGAACGCGTCCGTGTCTTCGAGGGTACAACAACCTTCGAGGGTACAACAATCAAAATAATATATAACCAAAATAATACGTGTATTGCTGGATATGGATCTCACGTCTGTGATAGCACCGGGTTGGTTATTTCATATTTTCGGTTTTATGGAAAAAAAATTTAGTGAAGTAGATGATGGTGGAAGAATTAGAGGATGTTTCTCTCTAAATTCTATGAAACATGTTAACGAAATGATTTCTTTAGTCCACTTTTCTTTTATCTCTTTATACTCTGTTTTCTGTTTATAAATTCAATCATAGGATCCTTTTAGACTAATATCAACTACTGATATTCCCAGCGCTTTGTGGCGGGGATTAAGTTGGTATCATTTGGTTCGTTAGAGTACCTGCACTCGATGTAGTAATTGAAAGAAAAAGCACTACATCGATCGAAAACACATATTGATACAGTACCTATATATGTTGTTCAGTTCATATCAATTCGGTTCATTTGCATTTTATGTTTATTTTATATCAACAATATGATATTTTTTTTAAAACGAATATTTTGCCGCTATCGTACCAAGCCCAAACGAAACCAATTGAACAACATTTGTATCGGTACCAATATCTTTTTTTTGCTTTCAATAAACTGATACTGTATCGCTACCATACTATATCGAACATCATCGGTATCGATATACATTCATTTTTATTGTTTCCTGTTTGGTAACGGGCACTTTGATCGTAGCTTAAAAGTTATATGAGAGAACAATAAAATAATAAAACCTTAGAAAAAACAATATTGAAAAAAATAAAAAACAATTGTTCCCCTCTTTTTATTTCACCATTACGATTTATATTTTTAAATGGATATTGTGTCGCTATTATACCAAATTCAATCAAAACCGATTGAATAATATCTGTATCAGTATCAATATTTATTTTTAGTGTTTTTGATTTCGATTATTTAATATTGTACTGCTACCATACCGTACTGAACATCAGTACCGGTATACATTCAATTTTACGATTTCTTGTTTAATAATTGGTACTTTGACCGTATCTTAAAAGTTATATAAAAATATATGTATAAATCAATTAAACTAATAAAACAATATAATAATAAAAAGCTAGAAAAAAACAATATTAAAAAAAATCAAAAAGCTTTGTTCATTGCCTGTTTCTATTCATATATGCTAGGTGAAAACGACTGTTTGATTGGGATCTTTTCAATTCATTATATAGGGGAATTCGGTCGGTACCACTTCACTTCGTTACGTATTGGTATGGTACTTATATTCGGTTTAAAGTTATGATATGTCTAAAAAACTGTGTTTTACATTGAAAACCATGAAAATGAATATCATTTAGTTCCAATAACTATACTGGTATGAGCTTGATTCGTCCTGGTACTATTTTGAAAAATAAACTCTTCTCAACAATAACTTCTCTCAACAAAGTTTTTATAGAAGCAGCAGGAATAAAATTATTGAACACATTCGGTAATCAATTTTACAAAAAAAGATAATGAACGATAGTTATCGAACAAAAATCAAATGAAATAAACTAAATGGTTTCAAAGCGTATATACTTCAAAGTATATCCAACAATACCGATACCGGGCCGGATGGTCGTTGTCCGATCGTTGTTGGTTTCACTCGTCACAGTACCTCTATGACACTGACACTTGATCTAGCCTATGATACAATATAAAGACTCTATTTCGAACATAATCCAATTTTTAGTGAAATTTATGCATGAACATCAAGAAAAACAATAAAAAAAACAACTATGTATTTGTTTTTTAATCAACGAATGCAAGTAATCGATGAAAAACCAGATTAATAAGACAATTAAACATGTTAGATGTGTCTTTCACATATACTTAGAGATAAAATAAATTGAGCTATAACAATAACTATGTATAATAATAAATTATAAATATATATAATTAATTACTGGTCATGGAGACTTGCTATTCATATATAGTGAGATTCTCTGGCGTTTCATGGCGGAAATTCAATCGGTATCAGCTTGGTTCGTTACGTTACCAGCACTTGCTATTGTAGTCGAAAGAGAAAACATTACATCAATCGAAACCAATAAAAACATATATCGATACCGGAATCGATGTTGTTTAGTTGATATCGGTTCAGTTTGTTTGCATTTTATGTTTATTTTATTTCAAGATTGTGATTTTTATTTCTAAAACAGATAATGTGCTGCTATTGTAACAAATCAAATCGAAACCGATTGAACAACATTTGCATCCATACCCTATTTATTTTTATTGTTTCCGCTTTCCATACACTGATAACGTATTGATAAGAAAATAATATAATAATGAAAACTTAAGTTAATACGAAAATAATATAATAATGAAAACTTAGAAAAAAAAACAATCTAAGCCAAACAACAACGATACCGATGTGTATTCATTTTATAAGAAAAAAACATGTTTAAAATCAATTAAATTAATAAACAATATAAAAATAAAAACTTAGAAAACACAATATTAAAAAAATGTAATCACCGTTCATGGCCTCTTTCAAATAATATGTATATGTATGTTATATATATAATATGTATATATACATATATATATGTATAAAAATATGTATAAATAATATTTTACATTTTTAGATTTCTTTATTTAAACACAATCAAACAATTTTATAAGTCAAATAAAACGTACATATAATTCATGATTAACATGTGCATTTAAATAAAATTAAGTCATGATCAAAACCTTCATAATGACTCATGAAAAAAATATTTTTGAACAGCAAAGCTTACTGGTATTCTATTATACTAATAATCCTAAGTTATTTTTTTCTTGCTCGAGTTTGAACCTAGGGCATACTCTCTAAGAGACATATGTCTCTACCAAGTGGACTAACCTCATATTGACCAAAGAACTTTTGAGAATTAAAAATAAAACAACTATTTGATTTGATTTACGACAAAGGTAAAATTTCTAATAAGTTTAGAAATATTCATTTCAACTACTCAACTTATAGCATTGATGCCTCATTTATTTTACTTCTATCTTGAACATGCTTTGGTTTGTTGTGATGCTTTCACAAGGTACAACACAAACTTACAAATAATTATTTATATAACTCATATGTAGATAAAGATAACTATTCTAGTCCAAAGTTTAGTCAAAATCCATTTCACCAACAAAATTTTCTAACATAATTTGTATAATACTTTGAACAATTTAAAAAAATTAAACACTTTGTATGAAATTAAAGATAACTATTTTAGTCCAAAGTTTAGTCAAAATCCAACAAAATTTTCACCAACAAAATCCATTAGATCAGAACTAGTTTGTATGAAATTTGCATTTCGTGTATTAAATTTGCAACCGAAAAAACCTGGAAAATAAAAATAAAACAAATATTTATTACCTATCCCGATGACACGTTGTCGTATAGATCTAAAAGAGATTAAACCTACAATATCTATCTCGACGATATGTCATCGGTATAGATCTTAAAAAAGACCTTATGTCCGCACTATAAAACTATAATTGAGTTTTTTTTTTTAAATATAGGTGTTACACATATCATTATAATGGGTTGACTCACCATCAAATACTTGTAACTTTAAACAAGCTTATAAAATTGGACACCTCTTTGTAATGGGTTACTTGCACTTCTTTATACATCTTCACAAAAGCTTATTACAGCAATAAATCAAACTTGAAAAGTTGAACGCACACTTGTAACAAGTTCCAGTCTATAATTTTAGACACATCAAGTGTTCTCCACATTGGTTCTTTATAGTGTTTATGTGTTTTATATGCTATCTCCTTATAAGGCAGTGGCTACCTCTTTGTTGCTTAGTCTATACATATAGATTCTTATGTTTAGACACTAAACGTTTATTAGTTATTGGCTGGTATAAGAGATATGTTAGATACAACTTCAAATGGTTTTGATACATATTTTTACACACTAAACGTATGTTGGTTATTGACTGGTATAAGATACATGTGAGATACAATGTCAAATGGTTTTGACACATATTTTTTTATATATCCCTTACCACTAATGTTAATTTTCTTTATTGTCTATATGCGAATAAAACTACATTGACAAACAAGGAGGAATTGTTGTACGAAATTGTTTTCTAAAACAAAAAAATATACTTAATAATTGCAACGCATTTATCAAATTATCATCTTATTTTATTCTGATTTTTAAAATGCGGTAGTAAGTTGGAAGGTACCAAAGACCCCGTAAATGTTGTGTCACCTATCATGTGCAAAATTTTATTATTGGAGGTGAGAGGAATTGAGAACTCATGATGCATTTAGAGTCAAGTGGACAAGTTGAAAACTTCAGCCCCATTTTGTTAGTTGCCATAAAGGGACAATCGAATGATTTTATTATTATTATTATTATTATTATTATTATTATTATTATTATTATTATTATTATTATTATTATTATTTTTATTATTATACTTTTTTCTTAATATGGAAAAAAAATTGTCTTTCCTACTTTTTACAACGTCATACGTTTTAAAGGTTCTTTAATGATGTTTTTAAAAACTGAATAATATTATAAATTGGTGCCCGCCTTTTTGTCGGAGTCGCTGAAGATTGCTGACGAGGATGTACTTGTTTCATAATATATCAATGAGTTATCATAGATGATTTAGACTTTAATCTAAATGATGATAAAAATAAGCAATCAACACGATTAATTGAACATGTCTAGAGTTAAAAGTTAGCTTTAACTATAATAAGGTAAATAAAAAATGATTATATTTGTTACCTGCTGTGTTAAAGGATTAATGTAGACCATGTAAGCTTTAATCTAAAAAACAGTAAAAATAAGCAAATAACATGGCTAAGTAAATGTATCTAGAGTTAAAAGTTAATTTTAATTATAATAAGTTAAATTATAATAAGTAAAATTGAACATATAAAAGAACAAATATTTGTTAAAAATAACTTTATTAAACTTCAAGGGTCGTATGACAACTCTATTAAAGTTGGAAGATCAAAACGTAACTTGTTTATCGAAAAAATAATTTTTATTAAACTTCCATATAATAAATCTATTAAAGTTCAGAGGTATACATAAATCGCTTATACAAAAAAATATTAGAGTTCAAAGGTCATATGATAAATCTATTAAAGTTAGGATTAGAAACGTAAATTAATTATAAAAAACAATATTATTACATTCTTATAATTGTTAATTATTATTAAACTATAAAAGCTAAAAAAATAATATATAGTATTGTTACATTTCTGTTTGTCATTATATAGAGTAATCCAGAAATAAAATAATACTTACATAGTTATATATATATATATATATATATATAATGGGTTGGTTAACATACAATATTTCTTAACGTAGATGTGTACGAGATGAAATAATTATAAAAGACAATATTATTACATTCTTATAATTGTTAATTATTATTAAACTATAAAAGCTAAAAAAATAATATATAGTATTTTTACATTTCTGTTTGTCATTATATAGAGTAATCCAGAAATAAAGTAATACTTACATAGTTATATATAATATATATTATATATATATATTATATAGGGTTAGTTAACGTACAATATTCCTTAACGTAGATGTGTACAAGATGAAATAATTATAAAACTATAAAAGCTAAAAAATAATATATAGTATTGTTACAATTCTTTTTGTCATTATATAGAGTAATCCAGAAATAAAATAATACTTACATAGTTATATATATATATATATATATATATATATATTATATATATAGGGGTTGATTAACGTACAATATTTCTCAGCGTAGATGTGTACGAGATGAAATTCCGCACGTTATAAAACTCAAAAACCCTAATCATACGTGTTGAAAACCATAATCACACATAACATAATCACACATGTACAAATCAGAAATCACGCATGGGTAAAAATTCTAATCACGTATTTATAATTTCATCAGCGTACACGTTAAGCAAAATTATACAATACACTTTCTTAATATATATATATATATATATAATATATATATATATATATATATATAGGTAGGTAGAGGTTCATGTGAGAAAATTTAAAAGTGTGAGAAGGATAAGAAAGATTATGGAGGTGACATGTGTCCCTTTTATTTTGGTAGTTTAAGGGTATAAGTGTAATTTTAACTAATAAAATCTAATTATGGAATGAATATATGCAACCGATTTTTGGCAGTTATTGTAGGGATTCTCGAATTTGAAATAACACCCTAACACATAAAAACACCACATCATGTATATTGAAGGCATACATCTTATAAAGAACAGAAATATAACTCATAAAAACACCCTAACTCATATAAACAACACAACATGTATATTGAAGACATACATCTTATAAAGAACATAATTATAACAAAAATAACACCATAACTCATAAAAACACCACATCAGTTATATTGAAGGCACACATCTTAAAAAGAACACCATAACATTGAATATAACAAAAATAACACCCTAATTACACCAGTCAACACTTTAATCAGAATCAAAACAGAAATAACACCCTAAATATATAAAAACAGAAATAACTCCACATAAGTATATCAATATGGTACTCATATTAAAGATAAAAAACACTCGTTATTATGGTGTATTTTTTTTTAAAAAGAGTTACGTATAAAAAGTTATTGATGTTTAAAAAAGAAGGGGAGAACTTTGCATGTGTAATAATGTTAGTTTCTTAATTTAAAAATATGAAATTTACCTTTATACCCTTAATCTAGAAAATTATTTAGTTTAATAGTCAACATTATTTACAGAATTGTCACTATGATCTCAACCATTAGATTAAATATCTAATGGTTTAGATTCTTTCTTATCCTTCTCACACTTTTAAATTTTCTCACAATAAACTCACCATATATATATATATATATATATAAATTCATTTTAAAGTAAAATACAAACTACTAAATGATTATCTTTCAGTGTGAATTCTGAATGTTTATAAGATTTTAAAAGAAAAAAAATTCAATCCTGCTTCGTTTAGTGAGTCAAACTGGTAATCAGTCGATTCAAATAGACTTAATTGAACCGGTTATCCACCAGATTTACAGTCCAACTAGTCAATCCGGTCCCCTTCTTAGAAAAATGTTTTAACCTTATAACGGTTTTGCATGAACAAAATCACAAAGAATTACTATTCTGTTATTTTTCTTCTATTTTTATTCAAAACAAATTCTCACACAATATCGAACCATTTTACTTTCATCTTAATACAACGGTGGAAAGAAACACAGCCCCGCTCTACCCTCTGTATAAGACATTAAGACCTTGTCCTCACTTCTTTGATATATATATATATATATATAGTGAGTCATTATCATAAGTGAATCTTGAAACCAAAGATAGTTTTTTTATAAGACATTAAGACCTTGTCCTCACTTCTTTGATATATATATATATATAGTGAGTCAATATCATAAGTGAATCTTGAAACCAAAGATAGTTTTTTTTTCTAGAGTAAACTGTTAAAATGGTCTATCAGATTTAATTATTTTTGTTACTTTAGTCCAAAATTTAAATCTTTTAAATCTGAGTTTATGTGGTTTCAATTTTGTTGTATTTCATTCAAAGTCAAAATCTGGTCAGATTTTTCAGTTAACATACAGTTTTTCTATCTTTTTCCTAAGTGTCAAAAGTAACCAAACCTCAGTGATTATTTAGGTGGTTTACCCTTTTTTTCTATTTCGCTTTATAAAATATTTTGAAGGTCGTTTGAGAATTCTTGTGTAACACCCTGTAAAATCGTGTCCAATAGTATAGTGACAAGTGTTATATTTTAAATATAGTCTGTTAAAGACCAATAAGGACTAAAGGCGTCAACATGCTCAAACTGAGCCTCTGAGTGACGGTCCGATGTCAACATGCTTGAAATTTGGCCTCTGAGTGACTGATATGTCAACATGCCCATCCTCTGAATGACATCGGAGTCAATATGCTTATAATAAGCCTCTGAGTGATCCTTTGTGAAATCCTAACTCTCATACGTGTCATTTGTTGGACAAGAGGGTTCAATTATATAAATAAGAGAAAGTTGGATGATGGAGGGATTTAAAAGTGTCAACATGTTAATTTATATCTTTGAGTGACCTTTTAATGAACCAAGAGCTTGACAATGTCCGGACATAATCCCGGGTATGCCAAGTATTGGCTACGGAGGGCTAAAAGTGCCAAAAAATTGTTTAAAAAGTTTTTAGAAGCTTTTTAAAGTTAAGGGGCTAAAGTGTCAAACTTTGAAACTGGCCAAGGGGCGGTCGCGGGCCGCGAGAGACCTGGCCTAGGTCTCTCGCGGGCGCGAGAAGGGGTCTGCAGCAGAAAGTTTTTCTTGGCTGCCACACAAAGCTCCAAAAACCATTTACTCGAAACCATGGCTTCACAAACTGCTATGCCACGTTTTGGGACACTTGTAAGCTTCCTCTTACACCCCTAAACACATGGCTTCACCTCCTATGAGTTCTCCAACTATAAATAGGTGCTTAAGTTCACATTTCAACTTGCACCTTTCTCATTCATTCACTCTTCTCCCTTTTCTGGAAGTTCCTAGCTAAAAGTGGCATCCAACATAGTTCTTTTGCATCCTAGAAATCACTGGTAAGTGTTCCTTCCTTGTGCATTTTCGTTTATAGGCTTTTATAGCCAAAAGTCAAGTATTTTACGGAAAACGCTTTGACTTTCGGTTAAAACCGTTATGGTCCAGCCATTGTTTGAAATGAACATGGCTAAGTGATCCTTATAAGTTAGGTGTTAGTCCCTATAAAGGGCACCTCCTGAATATCACGTTTGCTAGACCAATTGACGGGTCAAAGTTATGATATTAAAAAGTCAAACATGCCATTTTTTGAAAAAATCATAAATTGATCTTATATATGTTATGAAACCTGTTTTGACACTTAAACAAGTTAGTAATAATTATTAGAACATGTAAGAACATGTTCGGCTCGTCAATTTCAATTCTAGGGTCGTTCGCAATCGAAAGTCGCAAAGTTTGACTTCTGCTTTGACTTTCGATTCTGACCCGATTTAGATTAGTTACCTATTGATCTAAAGTTGAATTATGATCATAATATAATATAGCATAACCCTCTGAGGTTGTATTACATGATCATAATCAGAATACAAGTTATGCGCAAGTTCCATAATTATGCTACGAGAATGCTCTTTTTGCATAAAACAAGGTTTTAAATAATAATGAACTTGAAAATGAGTTTTCTACTGATGTAATATTATAAGTAGGATTATTCAGGATGTTAAACCAAGTTATAAACTGAGTTTTCAAACAGATCCTTAAACTATGTCGATAAATGACGATTTTAGCCCTTGTGGCTTATAAAATTGTTTTAATCAAATCTTTTCAAGATAAATCATTTCCCTACTGATATGTTATACTAAATAACATATTTAAAATATTTTAATCTGACCTTAACATCAGTTTTCCTAAACATCGCATAAAGACGTTATATTGCGACATAAGCGCCATTTCGACGCTTCGTATGGTTTTAAACCATATTAATAAACCAGGACTTGTTACCTACTGATTTTAATACTTATTTTAAACATATTTACAGTAGGTATATGTTATAAACTCATAATCCCAAATAATTAATAAACTATGTGTAAAATGACCAAAATGCCCCTTCGGTGCATAGTTTGGTCATAAAAGATAAAGTACACATATGAATGTTATCCTACTGATATTATATCATAAATAAACTATTTTTCCAAAATACTCATGATTATAAACTTAAATTATATTCAAGGTCCTTTTATATGGTACGAAATTACCAAAATGCCCTTATAAGGCATAGTTTCAGTTTAAAACCATAACGGGCATAAAAGTTGATATCCTACTAATATTACAACATATTTAAAGTATAATGGCATATAGAACTTGTCCATGACTTATTCGGTTACCCATTATCGCTTATAAGCATACGGTTGATTATACGTAACTAGTTTACAGAATTCAACCGAAACGGGTTTAACCTTATCATTTTAATCTCAAAATCCATAATGTTAATAGTTTACCCATATTATACAAGTCAAGGTACTTGTTGGGATTAAACTACATTCTATCCACTCATCGTTTAATCTAGCGTCATACGTTTTGATCAAGCACGCTAGTCGGTCTAAGTCTATGACTTAAATAAGACCGTTAGTATTTAATTGGTTAGTTTATGCCATAATCCAGACTAGAGACTTGCCGGTAAATGCTATCTGAACGTTAGTACTTTTGTATAAGGCTGAGTTATTGAAATTAAAAAGAAGACTAGCTCAGGTAAATACTCTCGACTTTTTCCCCTATACAGGCTTGGGTTACAGTAAATTATTACCTCTTGGTCGGAAATGGGATCAATCGAACGCCGGTTCAGGGATAGTAAATCCGCATATTTTGTTTTAATCAGTTTTGTTTGATAACTTAAACATCGGGGTTAACTACCGTGTCCTGGATATCCTCAGCTCATTACAATAGAAATGGCCACGACCTTAGCGCGGGTGTAGGCATACACCCGATAGACGCTCAATTATGCATTCCCACAAGGTTGGGAGGAATTGACTCCTTCGTGAGTCCAAAGTGGTGTGTACGTTAATTGTGTCTCGGTCTCCGTACCGGGCCCCGTATGTATGGACAAACATGTAAATCTGTTAACAAGGTTGGACGGTCAACTAACCCAAGTTATAAAAATTTTTGTGCTGATACGCACTTAAAACATTTTTGAAATGTTTTCAAAATGTGTCAGTTGGGTGTATTTACCAGCGAAAGCTGACATATTTTCAAAAGACTAAACTGCAGGTATAATACGAAAATAGGCTGGAAGTGCTCGGTAGTGATAGAGGATCTTGTAAATCCTAAATCTGCCCAAAGTCTGTTTTATATTCTTTCCATATACAATTTATGATCCGCTTGTGGATCTTCTATTACGAGCCTGTATATTATTTTTTATTTTCGAACATTCGATTTGTAATAGTAATTTTACTCCAAGACTTCCGTTGTGCCATGTTTAATTGAATATGATGGTTATCAACTGACGTCACGATACTCACCCGGACCCACCAGTGTATGGATTTGGGTTGGAAATCCGGGGTGTGACAGGTTGGTATCAGAGCCAACGTTTGAGAGAATTAAACACTAGCCTTTTGTGTTTAATCTCAAACTTACACGAGCACATTCCTTAGACTTCCGAGTCTAGGCATTGACCTAGGATTACTCATTTCATTATTAGTTATTAGTATTGTTTTTGAATTGATTTTTAACAGGATATGCCACCACGTGTACAAGGACAAAGTGGGAGAGGAAAGGGTCCAATGGGGGAGAACCATCGGGGCGCATACCCCCTCAACCTCACAACTCAGATGCTTACCAAGAATCAGGAGATTCATCTCCTTGGCAACCAGCGAGACGCTCTGTCTCTCATAAACACTCGCCCTCACATTCCCAAAATTCTTACCACTCTCACCACTCCTATCATTCACACCATACCCATCATTCCCATTCACATTCTTACCATGAAGAATTTAACCCTAACCACTACTTTAACACGCCTCCAGCCGATCAAAATCAGTTGGACCAGCCAAACCCTATGGACGAGGACTCCGACCCGAAGATGCCGCTGTCGGGATCGAATACGCATCCCTTTGAAATTTCAAGCGATTCGAACTCTTATGCCGGATCGCCCTACCAAGGTCCTAATGAGTGGGACCAATACTAGAACCAATTCACCTTCGCCCACACTCCTTCCCATCACTCTCAACCACCTCCTATTCCAGAAGATATCCACATGGAACCGGTGGACCAACCTCAACCACCACCTGAACCACCAAGGAGGAAGCGTGGAACACGTATGTCGGTACGTACAGGACAAAGGTCGGGATCGCTGCCACCTTTGTCTAACTCCTACCCCACAATTCAAGAGGATCCACAAATGGTTGGACCATCTAATGTTTCACCTATAATAGTACCAACACCAACACCAACACCTGCTGTTCAACCACCACCATCGGGTTATACTAACCCAATCCCCACATATCCAGACACATCTGGATATGATCCTTTTAACCCGTCTACATCGGTAGACTATCAAGCATGGTCGCAAGACCCCTACATGCAGGCGGTTATGCACAACACACTCCCGTCTCTTTTTCCACCTACTGGATATCCAACTTATGGGTACTAGTATCCGGTTATGCCACAACCTCAACCACAACCTCCGCCACCACTTGAGGCCATTAATGAGGCCTTAGAAAGAATGAAAGAAATGCAGCAGCAAGCGGAGAAAACGGAGAAGAAAACGAACAAATTTTTCAAGAAACTTTCCAAGTTGGTCAAGGGAAAGAAGGACGAGTAAAGTCTCTTCTAATTATATGTAGTCCCTGTGAGGACATTGTTGTTTCTTTAGTCCCTGCATGGACATTTCAATTTCCTTAAAGTCCTTGCATGGACAGTTTATTTCGTTTTTCTAGTATTGTAAATTTTAATTTAGAATTTAATGAAGTACTTTTGGAATTATATATATATATATGTATTCATCCTCTTGAAAACGAGCGTCTCGATTTTACTCAAAATTTATGCTCTGCGATATAATTCCAAAAGACCTTAATAGATTTGATTATGCCAAGTGGCGTAGACCAAATATTGGCCAAGAAATGATAGTTAAGTACGAAGGGGTCTTCTATCAGGATAGTTAAGGGAAATTATCCTTCTATCCAGAGGTAAGGGACTAGGTCCAAACCTCCAAGGTCGTTAAGGTCAAAGGTGACCGGGACCATTAATAATCATTATGGTACTCTTATGTTAACATTAAGAAATGTTCATACTCTAGGTAGTGTGACTTGAGGAACCACACTAGCCATCAACGGGACAGGATGATATGCCATATACATCTGATATGATGTAGGCCAATGTACCCAATTTATGTCCAACGGGACAGGCTGATATGCCATATACATCTGATATGATGTAGGCCAATGTGCCCAATTTATGTCCTAAGTGACAGACTGATGTGCCATATATATTATGTCCAATGTGACAGGCCAAGGTGCCCAATTATTATGTTTATTAGAGACAAGCATTTGAACTATATAATTGTCAATAATGACAATGACAGTTGTGGCAACGCGATCCACTATCCAATAATATATGGACTACGTCCAAATTGTAATTTGCCTATGATGGTCCTATTAAGACCTAGGCCAAATATAGATATGTTAAGCCTAAGAGTTGTGATGTTATTCACACTAGTATAGGTAATGGATTGTATATCCAATGTTGAAAGCTGAGATGGTTAATATACCATGGCTAAATGAAGTTTTATTGGTATATAGAACCCAAGACTTAAAGATGGCTAATTCAAATGAAGCACAAAGTAGCCACACGAATGTTGAATCTAACAAAGCTGAAAACAAAAATATAGATAATGATAATTTTCAAGCTCGCATTGATGCGGCTGTCGAAAAGGCCATGGGAAAGGCCATAGAAAAGCTAAGAGAGTCGAGTGCCACTCGCTCTAGACCCATATCTATTCCACCATCCTCAGCTCATAAGGAGAGTTCCGTTCACTCTTCAAATGCAAAGAGTGAACCAAAGAAAATAGATCTTACTGAAAAGTCCCGTTCTGTTAAGGACGGATGTACATATAAATACTTTGTCTCCTGTAAGCCTCGAGACTTTAACGGGGAGAAAGGAGCTGTAGAAGCCCTAAAGTGGCTAGATGAGATGGAAACAATTGTAGACATCAGCAACTATGCTGATAAGGATATGGTCAAGTACGTATCACAATCCTTCAAGGGTGATGCCCTAATATGGTGGAAAGCCATGATCTAATCTACAGGTAAGATACACCTGTATAATTTGGGATGGTCCAAATTTGTGGACCTTGTTAAGGAAACTTACTGCCCACCCCATGAGGTGGAGAAATTAGAGACAGACTTTTTGTCTCTTTCAATGAAAAACCTAGATTGTCGGAAGTACGTTTCTGACTTTAACTCCCTATCTAGGTTAGTTTCCCATTTGATCACCCCCGAATCCAAACGCATTGCACGTTTTATAAATGGGTTGGCGCCCGAAATAAAAGGCATGGTAAAGGCTGCTCAGCCTAGTACCTATAGGTCCGTTGTAGACCTATCTCTTTCCCTCACCCTAGATCTGGTAAGACAAAGGTCAGTTAGGACTGAAACTGACGGAAAGAGGAAACGGGAGGATAATACTCCCAAAGATTTAAAAAGAAAGGAAATTTTGGGTTCAAGAAGAACCAGCACGCGTCTAATGACAAACCTCTGTGCAAGAACTGTAAATATAGGCATTGGGACATTGTAGTATAAATCCACAAACCAAACCCGTGGAATCTGCAAAAGAAGAAGGCATAAGACCCTAGATTGCAAGGATCTTAAGGATGCAGTTTGCTACAACTGCAACGAAAAAGAGCATATAACATACAATTGCCCCAAGAAACCCAAAAGTAATGATGCAAAACCTGGAGAGGCCAAGAAGGGGAATGCCCGTGCCTTTCAAATGAATGGCCAGAGAGGCCGTTAATGACAACAACGTCATAACAGGTACATTCCTCATTAACAATATTTACGCTAGAGTTCTTTTTTATTCGGGTGCGGATAAATCATTTGTTGACCATAAGTTTAGTAAACTATTAAACCTGCCCATAAGAACTCTAGAAAAAACTTATGAGATAGAGCTTGTTGATGGAAGTTTAGAAACAGCATCTTCCATTGTTGATGGATGCTCTATATCCATTAAGAATCATTCCATCCCTATCTCTCTTCTGCCAATGAAATTGGCGGGGTTCGATGTTGTCTTAGGCATGGATTGGTTATCTTATAACCAAGCCCGCATTGCCTGTGATAAAAAGCTCATCGAGATTAAGACCCCATCTAGTGAAATGATCACCATCCCCGGAGACTCACACTATGGACTGCCAGACGAGGTGTCATTATTTAAGGCATCCAAGTGTTTGAGGAAAGGATGTGTCATCTACATGACACAAGTTACTATAAATGAGCCTAAGCCAAACATGGAGGACCTACCAGTCATCTCAGAATATCCCGATATATTCCCAGAAGAATTACCAGGCCTACCTCCAGACAGGCAAGTGGAGTCTAGAATATATATCCTACCAGGATCAGCACCAGTGGCTAGAGCTCCATATAGGCTAGCACCAACGGAGATGAAAGAATTGAGGACGCAACTAGACGAACTCTTGGAGAAAGGCTTTATACAGCATAGTTCCTCACCTTGGGGAGTTCCTATCCTTTTCGGTAAAAAGAAAGAAGGTTCAATGTGGATGTGCATTGACTACCGAGAACTAAACAAGTTAACAATCAAAAATAAATATCCTCTGCCCAGGATCAATGATTTATTTGACCAACTTCAAGGGGCTAGTTACTTCTCTAATATTGATCTGAGATCTGGATATCACCAGCTAAAGGTTAGAAGTGAAGATGTTCCTAAAACTGCCTTCAGGACCCGATATGGTCACTTTAAATTCTTAGTGATGCCTTTTGGACTCACAATGCACCTGCAGCATTCATGGATCTCATGAATAGAGTCTGCAAGCCATATCTAGATAAGTTTGTCATTGTCTTTATAGACGACATACTTATCTACTCTCGTAATCAAGCCGATCATGAGAAACATCTTCGGTGCATCTTAGAACTACTAAGGCAAGAGAAGCTTTATGCTAAATTCTCTAAGTGTCAGTTTTGGCTTAAAGAGGTCCAATTTCTTGGACATATGGTAAGTGAGCGTGGTATCCAAGTGGATCCCGCCAAAATTGAGGCCATAATGAATTGGGAAGTGCCCAAGACCCTATCGGAGATTCGTAGCTTCCTAGGATTGGCTGGATACTATAGAAGATTCATTGAGAACTTTTCAAGAATAGCCACTCCCTTAACTACCTTAACCCGTAAGAATGTTAAGTATAACTGGGGTCCAAAGCAACAAGAATCTTTTGAGGTTCTTAAACACAAGTTGAGCAATGCTCCTGTGTTATCCCTACCAGAAGGTATTGAAGATTTTGTAGTCTACTGTGATGCATCGCACACTGGAATGGGCTGTGTGCTAATGCAAAAAAGGCAAAGTGATTGCCTATGCATCACGACAGTTAAAGGTGCACGAAAGGAATTACACCACCCAGATTTAGAATTGGGTGCCGTTGTATTTGCACTAAAACTGGGAGACATTACTTGTATGGCATAAAGTGTATTATATACACTGACCATAAAAGCCTCCAGCATTTGTTCAATAAAAAAGAATTGAACATGCGACAACGCCGATGGATGGAAACACTAAATGACTATGATTGCGAGATTCGCTACCATCTAGGCAAGGCAAATGTAGTTGTTGATGCCTTAAGTAGCAAAGAACGAGTTAAACCTATAAGGATTAACGCTAAGAGCATTGAGCTCAGAAATAGCTTAAGTGAGAGGCTTTTAGATGCACAGAAGCAAGCTCTATTAGAGGCTAATATCCCTAATGAGGGGTTAGGCGGAACTGTTGATCAGTTAGCGCCCTGAAAAGATGGAATCCTTCGATTTAATGATAGGATCTGGGTTCCAGTCTTTGGAGGACTTAGAGATCTAATCCTCCAAGAAGCGCATAGTTCGAGATACTCAGTTCACCCGGGAGGTGACAAGATGTATCAAGATCTAAGGAAGAATTACTGGTGGATAGATTTGAAGAAATCCATAGCTACTTATGTAGCTAAGTGTCTGACGTGTTCGCAAGTTAAAGCCGAACATCAGAAGCCGTCAGGACTTCTACAACAATCGGAAATTCCCACATGGAAATGGGAAATGGTAACTATGGACTTGATTACTAAGTTACCCAAGACCAAAAATGGAAATGACACTATCTGGGTCATTGTGGATAGGCTAACTAAGTCATCACATTTCTTGCCAATAAAGGAAACATATAATTCAGATAAATTGGCTAAGTTGTATGTGGACAAGATTGTGTCCCCCCACAGCGTGCTGGTATCTATTATATCTTATAGGGATACTAGATACACATCTCACTTTTGGAAAAGTTTCCAACAATCTTTAGGCACACGATTAAACTTTAGTATGGCTTACCATCCACAGACTAATGGTCAAAGTGAGCGTACTATTCAGACATTGGAAGACATGCTTAGGGCATGTGTGATTGATTTAGGCGAAAGTTGGGATGACCACTTACCCCTAATAGAATTCTCCTATAATAACAGTTATCATACGAGCATCAAGGCTGCTCCTTTTGAGGCCTTGTATGGGAGAAAATGTAGAACGCCCGTATGTTGGGTAGAAGTTGGGGAAACCCAACTATCAGGACCAGAGATTGTCCTAGAGACCACGGAAAAGATTGTGCAAAGCCGTGATCGTCTCAAAGCTGCCAGGGATAGGCAGAAGAGCTATGCTGACAAGAGGCGTAAACCTCTTAAGTTCCAAGTAGGGGACAAAGTCATGCTGAAGGTATCACCTTGGAAGGGTGTGATACGCTTTGGAAAGAAGGGAAAGTTGAGCCCAAGATATATTGGACCATTCGAGATAGTCGAATGTGTCGGCACTGTAGCTTATAAGCTCAGGTTGCCAGAGGAGCTTAGTGGAATTCATGACGTATTCCACATATCTAACCTTAAGAAATGTCTAGCCGATGAGTCGCTAGCAATGTCGCACAAAGATGTTCAACTAGATGAAAACCTGAGGTTTGTTGAGAAACCAATATCGATCGAGGATCGACAGGTTAAGAAGCTCCGAAGAAAAATGATACCTATAGTAAAGGTTAAGTGGGGCGCTTTTAGAGGTCCCGAGTACACATGGGAGGTTAAGTCCACTATGCGACAAAAGTACTCCCATCTTTTTTAATAAAATCTCGAGGTCGAGATTTCTTTTAAGGGGGTGAGGATGTAAAACCCTATAAAATCGTGTCCAATAGTATAGTGACACGTGTTGTATTTTAAATATAGTCTGTTAAAGACCGATAAGGACTAAAGGCGTCAACATGCTCAAACTGAGCCTCTGAGTGACGGTCCGATGTCAACGTGCTTGAAATTTGGCCTCTGAGTGACTGATATGTCAACATGCCCAGCCTCTGAGTGACATCGGAGTCAACATGCTTAAATAAGCCTCCGAGTGATCCTTTGTGAAGTCCTAACTCTCATACTTGCCATCTGTTGGACAAGAGGGTTCAATTTTGTAAATAAGAGAAAGTTGGATGATGGAGGGATTTAAAAGTGTCAACATGTAAATTTATACCTCTGAGTGACCTTTTAACGAACCAAGAGCTCGACAATGTCCGTGCATAATCACGGGTATCCCAAGTATTGGCTACGGAGGGCTAAAAGTGCCAAAAAGGTGTTTAAAAAAGTTTTTAGAAGCTTTTTAAAGTTAAGGGGCTAAATGTCAAACTTTGAAACTGGCCAAGGGGCGGTCGCAGGCCGCGAGAGACCTGGCCTAGGTCTCTCGCGGGGCGCGCGAAGGGGTCTGCAACAGAAAGTTTTTCTTGGCTGCCACACAAAGCTCCAAAAACCATTTACTCGAAACCATGGCTTCCCAAAATGCTATACCACGTTTTGGGACACTTGTAAGCTTCCTCTTACACTCCTAAACACCTGGCTTCACCTCCTTTGAGTTCTCCATCTATAAATAGGTGCTTAAGTTCACATTTCAACTTGCACCTTTCTCATTCATTCACTCTTCTCCCTCTTCTGAAAGTTCCTAGCTAAAAGGAGCATCCAACATAGTTCTTTTGCACCCTAGGAATCACTGGTAAGTGTTCCTTCCTTGTGCATTTTCGTTTGTAGGCTTTTATAGCCAAAAGTCAAGTGTTTTACGGAAAACGCTTTGACTTTCGGTTAAGACCATTATGGTCCAGCCATTGTTCGAAATGAACATGGCTAAGTGATCATTATAAGGTAGGTGTTAGTCCCTATAAAGGGGCACCTCCTAAAGATCACGTTTGCTAGACCAACTGACGGGTCAAAGTTATGATATTAAAAAGTCAAACATGCCATTTTTCGGAAAAATCATAAATTGATCTTATATATGTTATGAAACCTGTTTTGACACTTAAATAAGTTAATAATAATTATTAGAACATGTAAGAACATGTTCGGCTCATCAATTTCAGTTCTAGGGTCGGTTCGTAAACGAAAGTCGCGAAATTTGACTTCTACTTTGACTTTCGATTCTGACCCGATTTAGATTAGTTACGTACTGATCTAAAGTTGCATTATGATCATAATATAATATAGCATAACCCTCTGAGGTTATATTACATGATCATAATCAGAATCTAAGTTTATGCAGAAGATCCATAATTAGGCCAACTTTGACCAAAATGCTATTTTTGCATAAAACAAGGTTTTAAATAATAATGAACTTGAAAATGAATTTTATATTGATGTAATATTATAAGTAGAATTATTTGGGATGTTAAACCAAGTTATAAACTGAGTTTTCTAACAGGTCCTTAAACTATGTCGATAAATTACGATTTTAGCCCTTGTGGCTTATAAAATAGTTTTAATCAAATCTTTTCAAGATAAATCTTTTACCTACTGATATGTTATACTAAATAACATATTTAAAATATTTTAATATGACCTTAACATCAGTTTTCCTAAACATCGCATAAAGACGTTATAGACAGAACCGTCATTTCGACGCTTAGTTTGGTTTTAAACCATATTAATAAACCAAGACTTGTTATCTACTGATTTTAAAACTAATTTTAATCATATTTACAGTAGGTACATGTTATAAACTCAGAATCTCAAATAATTTATAAACTATGTGTAAAATGACCAAAATGCCCCTTCGGTGCATAGTTTGGTCATAAAAGATAAAGTACACATATGAATGATATCTACTGATATTATATCATAAATAAACTATTTTTCCAGAATACTCATGATTATAAACTTAAATTATATTCAAGGTCCTTTTATATGGTACGAAATTACCAAAATGCCCTTATAAGGCATAGTTTCAATTTAAAACCATAACGGGCATAAAAGTTGATATCCTACTAATATTACAACTTATTTAAAGTATAAAGGCATATAGAACTTGTCCATGACTTATCAGGTTACCCATTATCGCTTATAAGCATACGGTTGATTATACGTAACTAGTTTACATAATTCAACCGAAACGGGTTTAACCTTATCATTTTAATCTCAAAATCCATAATGGTAATAGTTTACCCATATTATACAAGTCAAGGTACTTGTTGGGATTAAACTACATTCTATCCACTCATCGTTTAATCTAGCGTCATACGTTTTGATCAAGCACGCTAGTCGGTCTAAGTCTATGACTTAAATAAGACAGTTAGTAGTTAATTGGTTAGTTTATGTCATAATCCAGACTAGAGACTTGCCGGTGAATGCTACCTGAACGTTAGTACTTTTTGTATAAGGCTGAGTTATTGAAATTAAAAAGAAGACTAGCTCAGGTAAATATTCTCGACTTTTTCCCCTATAAGGGATTGGGTTACGGTAAATTATTACCGCTTGGTCGGAAATGGGATCAATCGAACGCCGGTTCGGGGATAGTAAATCCGTATATTTTGTTTTAATCAGTTTTGTTTGATAACTTAAACATCGGGGGTTAACTACCGTGTCCTGGATATCCTCGGCTCATTACAATAGAAATGGCCACGACCTTAGCGCGGGTGTAGGCATACACCCGATAGACGCTCAATTATGCATTCCCACAAGGTTTTGAAGAATTGACTCCTTCATGAGTTCAAAGTGGTGTGTACATTAATTGTGTCTCGGTCTTTGTACCGAACCCCGTATGTATGGACAAACATATAAATCTATTAACAAGGTTGGACGGTCAATTAACCCAAGTTATGTTAAGATTTTGTGCTGATACGCACTTAAAACATTTTTTAAATGTTTTCAAAATGAGTCAATTGGGTGTATTTACCAGCGAAGGCTGACGTATTTTCAAAAGACTAAATTGCAGGTACAATACAGAAATAGGCTGGAAGTGCTCGATAGTGATAGAAGATCTTGCAAATCCTAAATCTGCCCAAAGTCTGTTTTATATTCTTTCCATGTACAATTTATGATCCGCCTGTGGATCTTCTATTACGAGCCTACATTATTTTGTATTTTCGAACATTCAGTTTGTAATAGTAATTTTACTCCAAGACTTCCGGTATGCCGTGTTTAATTGACTATGATGGTTATCAACTGAAGTCACGATACTCCCCACCCGGGCCCACCAGTGTATGGATTTGGGTTGGAAATCCGGGGTGTGACATCTTGAAATCATGAATTACAGTTTGGTAATCGAAAAGGGTCATGGAATCACTTCGATCGACTCTTAAACATAAAAGGCTTCAACCAAGACATAGAAAGAATTACACTGTTGGTACTTGGTTTTTATCAAATTTTAATGTCGGGTACTAATAATTTTTTGTTACAAAATTAGGTATTAACGTTTTAATTTGTCATAATGCTGAGTACTAAGGCCAAACCTTGTCACAATGTTGAGTAATAAGGCCAAACATTGTTAACTTTTGGGTTAAATCTTACTAAAATGACTAAAATGCCCTTTAATAATTAAAGTTTTTAGTTATTTTGTAAAACTTAGAAACCACATGGACTATATGTGTTAAATAACCAAACTTATTAAATCAAAGAAAAAGAAATCCCGCCTTTCAAGGGGTCTTCTCCAGCAAAGTCGCCGGATTCCGGCCATATCGGATCCGTAAAAAATTATCCGTTTAACTCGTTTTTTTCGTTAATGTTTATCTTTATCATAATCAAAACTAACAACTCGTTTTTGTCATGTATAAGCTGTAAATTATGCTTATCCGCTAACCTGTTTAACTCTGAATTTTTCATCAACCTCTCGATCCATTATATCTTCATTTTGAGTATAAATATACACCTCTTGACCCAATGCGACTTCATTCCCACACAATTGCACAGCTAATTTCGTCTACACAATTGATCGGAGCCACGTCGGCATACCGGAACTCCGGCGATGCAATTCTTCATAACATCGCAAACCGGTACGAATATTACATGATATTTGTTCGTTTTATCATAAAAAAACCAAAGCCCCATATTTATTTCAACTTACAAAACTGCTGTATTCCTAGAGCAGAAATTTGTTTTAGTTATTTTTATAAATCTTAACTTGATTTATTATTTAGATTAAGTTAAATAAAATAGAAACATTACTTTAAATTATTTTAGTCAAATACAATTAATTAGAAAAATGGACACTATAGTTATTAAAGGGTATTTTAGTCATTTTAATAAGACTTAACAAAAAAAGTTAACAATGTTTGCCTTAGTACTCAACATTGTGACATATAAGAACGTTAATACATGTTTTTGCAACAAAAAACTACTAGTACATGACATTGAAATTTAACAGAAACTAAAAGAAGCAACGGTGTAACTTTTTCCAATATATATATATATATATATATATATATATATGTTATCTTGAGAAGGCTAAATATTGCGAGAACCGTGAGAACGAATAAGAAAACCAATCAAAACCACTTTTTAATAGAATCATCATTTTAATTAAAATACAACATCAATAAAAGAAATTACAACATCAAATAATTCATTTCTCCTCGCAAAATCACTCTTATTGAGTTTTTACACATGTGTAAATATAATAAATTTACACATGTGTAAATGGCAAACTTACACATATGTAAATTTTCTTTATTTTCGAATTCACGTAAATTTAAATGTGTAAATTAAATTTCTAGAATTGTATTCGAATAATAATGACAAGTGTAAAAAGAAATTTTGAATTTCACTTGTTTTTGACCAAGTTCTAATGGTTTTTTCATTAGTTCTCACGGTTCTCGTGATATTTAGCGTTCTCGTTTAAATCTTCCCCTATATATATATATTTGGTGTGTGTGTGAAAGGTACGTATATTCCCACATATAACTCTCAATCATACCAACCAAATGAATAAAAATGTGTTAAAACTTTAAAAAAAACAGGAAAGATATAAAACAACTTTATGATTAAAATTGAATATTGGACTATAGAGGTGTAACTCGTGGTCTTTAAGCTTTCGTGCGTGCTGAATTTAATAATTAGTATGAAAGCTGGAATAATGCGGTATGAAATCGGGATAGTTTTCCACAGATTTTACACGAGAAAGTGCTTTGATGACACATCTAGTTGTTGGCGTTGCTAGCATCCTAATTGCTTTTCTATAAGAAAAGTGTGCTTTGAAATTTTGTTATTATTATTGCAACAAAAGTCAAATGATTATATATTCTTAAATATATTAAATTAATTTCACATGATCTCAAGGTTTGTTACAATGTTGTGCATCATATATATCTATGTGTTTTGACGATGTATTTTTTTTTTTTCATTATATGCCACGGAGCAAGTAGCACTATAACTTTTTATATACTTATTACTTTCTAAAAATGATGAAAAGGCTAAATGATAAATATTCTTTCATCTGTTTTGTCAATGTGAAACCGTTCTCAGGTTTTGGTCTTATTTGAAAGGTGTGTTCAGCATGCTAGTTTTGTTTATAAGATAGTATGTCTGTTTTGCTATAAGTGACAACCATTCTTGGATGTTCGATTGGCATAAAGTAAGAAAACTAATATTTTCCAAACAAGAAGATTTGTGACTAAAAAAAATCTACACGTGTTTTCTTAAGAATCATATTTTTATTAAATATTAGTGTTTGCATTTGTATGAACTACGTGGATCCAACTCACAATTTCTTACAAATTTTGTTTACATAGCAAGTTCTATCAATCGGAATCGGTGCCAAGTTATACTTGTGCAAGACAATTATATGTACTTTCCACCAATAATAGTTTTCTATTAAAAATAAATTAATAATTATTCTTGGTTTCTACAAATAACAAATTCTAAATACTAATAAAAAAGTATTATAGATTATAAAAACTTATTACAATCAAAAAATATTTTTATTTACAAAAACTAATGTTTACAATTAATACATGAAACACAATCCAGCTAAGTAGTGGAGATCGGGTGGTGGCTGATGTGTCATCAATTATACATGTTTTTAGTACAGAGTTACCTTCTAATTTGAAGTAATTTAATGACTTTTTGTTGCAAATACTACATAAATTCTTCTTATTTGATAAATGCAGGTTTTCAAGGTCTCGGGATGAAAAGAAGTGAAAAACGAGCAATAACAAAGTAAAAATGTAAGATTCTAAGAAAATCAGCAAGTTGCCAAATAGGTACAGCCGTGCCAGGCTATGGGCACGGCCATGCACAACACCAAGGAACACAAAGTCAACAAAACAGCCCAAGAAATGGTCAACATAAGTCTATCAGAAGGGAAGCACGTCCGTGCACCTAAATGCACGCCTGTGCTGAGCAAGGGATAAAAGTTAGAAGCTTTGAGAACCGACCAGAATGCCACATGTTCAAGCCTTGTCGGACATGTCCAAGCATGTCGTGCCTACCTATGCACACTCGTGCCTATAACTGATTCGCAACGGATTGTACCATGAAAGGACAAGCAATGTCGAGAACTAACACCAAGCACGATCGTGCCCCTAGGAATGTCCGTGCTTACCTAGTCCACTCCAGCCTATAAATAGAGGCCTTGGCTACCCATTTTCACCATCCCATTTCACGCACTCCTTTTCACATTTCGCACACGTACTCTTTGATCTTGAGACGCCACAAAGGAGTTTGCGATCACTATAAGAAAACACTTGTAATAGCTTAGTTTGAGAGAGAGAGAGAGAGAGAGAACATGCAATCAACAACCCTTCTTCAAGTTATCTGATCTTATTATACTTGGTCCATCATGATCCATTCTATGATCATTGTTTGTGGACAAGTTATGGTCATTGTTGGCTAAACCCTTTGTGTTGTTTGGGTTGAAGATAAAGCTTGGTATGAATTACATGTTTAATCTTTGGCAAAGTGGTGTGATGTGTCTTTAATAATTCCTTCTACTCTTCTTTTTTCGTAATGAGCTTGTGATTATTTTAGTCTTGATCTTGTGGGGGTTCTTGATAACCTTGGGAGGTGAAGCTTATTAGTACACTCATGGTGTGTAACAACCCATATACTAATAAGGGAAATCCGAACTTGGAGAAGTGGTTGACCCATTTGTGGAAACACATCTTGTGATCAACCCTCATTTATCAAGAATATCATTGTTGGCCTACACGGTCTATATGCTAGGCCTCAGTGATTAAACTTGGTTATGCGACTCGTCTAGCATGGTATATAAGTTAGGCTTGGCGCGAATCAAGAGTTAGTGAACCCATGTTAAAATACTATACATCTTTATATATATTTTTAATTATTATAACGCCAAACTGTTAAATAAAGATAATCACCCTAATTAATCACAAGGTCACTTGTCACACCCAAACCGATGGGGAAAACATCTCAAGAAAACGAGATTGCAAGAGACTTCATAACGCTAAATGAGACAAGTATTTAATAAACAATATTTCATTTTATTGCTAAAATCAAGTACATTGTTCAAAACAGAATTATATCAAGTTTGAAACAAAACAAAATACAACAAGTACTAAAGTTTAAAGGTGCGTTTCTAGTCATCCTACTACATTCAATTCATCGTCATCATCATAAATTTCCTACAATGCGTATTAAAGTATAGTTCAATACAAAAGTATTGGTGAGTATAGAAGTTAGATTACTAACATAAGATAAGAGTTTAAATGAATCCACATGGCATAACTGTTAACTTAAACTAACATACAATACTAGTATGTAACTATAAATGTCAACCCAAAGATTCCCGCTAGCATAATCTAATCATAGCAATGAATAGACTGTTTTGTTTACTTAACATGACCTCAAGAATATGGGTGGTGCGTTACTCCTATAGTATACATGTTAAGGGAGGCTTGTACGAAGTTAATGAAAAGTATAAATAATAAGAATAGTCTAGCATATTTGAATTCAAGTATAACGTATCAAGCATGTATATTGGGTTGTTTGTTTGTGTTTTAAGCATGAAGTATGTGATTGTGTGGGGTTTTGATAACATGTTACCCTTACACCCAAAAGTGTTAAAAGTAAAAAGGAAGTCGAGTATACTCACGGTTTTGCAAAGCGTTCCTAGCAATCCGAGAGTTGTTAAGTGTGGAAAATGGAACACCGAAGTTACCCTACAAGGGAAACGGAGGTGTGTGAGTATTCGGATTTGGGGGAAAGTTTGGATTCGGAATTTAAGTTATAATGTATGTGAAAGTAATTATCTAGTCTTAAACACTCGTTTTGACACTATTATTTCATATGATTTCATGGTCGAAACTCGCCCATTAGAATCGTAAGGAGAGGTTTAGAACATAAATATATAAACCTACCTTCATGACATTAACCAAAGTTGGGTTAGCATCAAGAGTTCGGTTATGTATATATTTATGTATTATATAGTATATTTTATATAATGCGTCCATCATGTAGTGTCATAGATTTCATGTAAGTCAAGCATGGAGGTTTGTATACCTCATTGTATGATTTACCAAAGCACAATGTTTACCACCTTAGTTGGTAAACCTGGTTGGTCATGAATAAGATATGATACAACTAAACTACTAAGCCGACTAAAACTACAAACGACCAAGTGAGCATGCTAGGTGCGTTCATCCCGAACATGGCAACGTTTGGGACGTGTCGTAGCTTTGTCGCTCTATTGAAAGTTGAACGAGTTTTAGTGGTATGAACATGGAAAACATCAAGTGAGGTGGCGGAATGAGGTTGGATAACCAAAGCTTCCATGTTTCACACATTTACCAAAGCACAAGTCTTACCATATGAACTATGGTAGACTTGGATGGTTTCATCACTTGTAGTTATCTAAATGCTAACAAAACAGAAAGTTTATGAGGTTCTTGGACCTCTAAACTTATGAGAATCAACCATAAATAAGTCCCATAACTATGGATGAGTTTAAGAACATGTTAGGCATAAGATTAAAGAAGAAAGTAAAGTTTTATAAAAGTTTTCCATCAAATCTTCCAAAACAGAAAGTTTGGACCTCAAAATGGTGATGTTCCACCTTGGTTTACCATGGTAAACCTGTGGAAACACTCCTAGAGGTGTTCCAAGCTCTCATGAGGAAGAAGAAGTGAAGAAAAGATAACAAAATGTAAGAAAAGTGCTCACTTTGGCACTTAGAACAATCTGCCTTTTGTGAAGTTTGCAACTGATTTGAGAGAGTTTTGAGAGTGTGGAGAGGTTTGCAAAATGAAAATGGATTGATGGAGGCTTGTTTATATAGATGTGAGGTAGGGTTTGTGTTTAATGGAGGTTTAAAGGTGATTGGGGAAGAAAAAAGTGGGAAAAAGAGGACCAACCCGCAGCTGGGAAACCAGCTTCTGCGGATTACCCCCGCTCGCGTCACGCGACCAGAAAGGGGAAGAGGTATCGTGTAGCGCGGCGCCTCTTTTGTCCGTCCAAGTTTGAGTTTTCATTTATTAGCCCCTGAACTTCCATTCTTTTATCATTTAAGCTAAAACTTTGTATTCTAACATGTTTTCAACTATATAAAACGTATGTATGTATAATTCGAGCATCGTGAAAGTATGTATGAGTGTTTACACGTTTAACAAATGTTGGTTTGCAAGTAAACATGTATTTTATGATTGATTGTAAGTATAACACGTATGTAAAAAGTATGGAATTTTATTACTATCAAAGCCTCGGGTTTCAAATTTGGAAATGAATACGAGTATAATACGACTATAAGTTTCCAAAAATAGAAATACATATATGCTTTCTAAATAGGGAAAATGTGAAAATGCAAAGCGTTAAATCACTAGCACCCGTGGGGAGCACTTAGATATATCTTTGTTACCTTTGAAGTGAGACAAAGATATACCTTATAGAGGATCGCAAGCCACAGGAACAATGTAAAAGTAAGAAGAGTAGTTGGATGTAGCTAACTCAATATTAGGGGATTGTTCCTTAAAAAGAACCTTCTTCTAAGATTGGGAAATGAATTATCTTTAATCGGCTCAAGTTATATTTTAACCTTAAAGTCCCATTTTGTAAATCTAAAAAAAATTATCGGTAACTTTAGCTAGGAGCTGGGTTTTTGAGTTAATTAACCTCATCACTTACCAATAACTTAACTATGATTCGTCCCAGGTGGATTCGAAGACCCAAAGATACACTCTTTGTGCTCTTGATATTCTCTACTAATTCTCTATTACTTGTTTTTATTTTCTGGTTTTAATATAAAATTAGCAAAAGATAATTAATCAAGTAGTTGGTAATTTAAAGTTAACTATTAAAAGTCGTATCATTTGGGTTCGATACTTGATTCATACATAAACTACTACAAACGATAAGTGCACTTGCCTATTGTGTGTGTGTTTAGTCTAAGTAGTAATAATTTCTTATAAATTTTAAACTAAACAAAATTGTGTTTAAAAATTATCAAGTTAACCCACCTAATCCATACTAAGAGTTATTAAATTAACTAAATCAACACACATAAACACGTCACACTATTAATGGTGTTCCCAACTGTTGGTGCAATAGTTCTTATAAGGTTGACCATAGAAGTTCTTGAAAGTCTTGACGATGAGCCTTACATTGCGCTTAATTTGTCACATACATGTCTCCAGATCAATCTACATCGGAAAGATCTTGATCTGTTTACATTAAATAAATGACTATTGGTTTGTTAACGATATAAAAATAATTACATTATATAAAATAATCACATACCTCTAGTGAAGGACGAGAACCGTGATATATCGCAATGCTGAAAGTAGCATCGTCATTGGAAACTTCTAAGAATGATCCCAAAGGCATAAAGGCCTCTTCATCAGCAGGTCGAGCGCTGTGATCGTTGCCAACATTAGCTTTACTATGTAGCCGATCATACGTCTCATAAGATTACCAAAACCAAAAAAAAGAAACTCATTGGTTTATGAAAGTTTGATAGCATAACTGCAATAAATCTAACATCTTCGTTATATGTGTTATAACAAGTGGGGTTGTAAACGAACCAAACGTTCAGCGGGAACAGTTCGTGAACCGTTCGGCGGGAATTTCGTTTACGTTCGTTCGTTTAATTAATGAATGAACACGAACAAGAAATTCAGTTCGGTTAGTTAAATGAACAAACATGAACATATGTCTCGTTCGCTCAATTGCGTTCGTGAATGTAATGTATTCATGAACATTCGTTTGTTTATGTTGTTCATTAAAGACTTTTTAGCATTAATTTATTTTATCTAAACTTTTTATATTTTTTAAGTCTTTATTTATCTCCTTACCTATAAAAATAAAGAGGAAACTTTGTCTCCGCCTTATTTATGCACATTTTCACTTTCCATTTCATTATTCACATCAAAAAACACTATCGATCTTCAGAACGATTAGGGCTTCAAGGTCTAGCATCGGTCCCTCTCACCATCTACCTTTCGCTACCGTCGTCTTTTCCAATTTTATCTATGTTCATTTGTGTTCACGAACCGTTGGTGGACACGCTCTTTTCCTTAATGAATGAACACGAACAAAAAATCTCGTTTAGTAAGTGTTCATAAACCGTTTGTGAACACGTTATATCCTTAATAAACGAACACGAACAAGGCTTTGTTCGTATTCATTCAGTTTATTTATAGCCCTAATGACAAGGCATCAAAATATACGCCCAAGAGTGAAAGCACACTAACACTAAACCATAACTAATCATGGATTATTGTTTTTAATAAAAATACGTACCATAGGAAAAATGTACTCTAGTGTAGACGTTGACTTACCCGCCTCTCAAGCCCCTCTTTTCAAATGCATCCTCCTAAAAACATGAGTACTAATGGGATCAAGTCTTAACTCCATGATATATAATAAAGGTTAAGTTGTTAGCTAACTAAATAAATACAAATGTATAACGAAGTAAAAACAAACTTATCAAATTCTTTTGATATCATGTCCTAAGTCCATGAAGTTGAGAAAACTTTAAGGTTGTTAGATAACACCCCTTCAAAGGGAGTAACCTTGGACTTCTAGTTATCCATGTTCCACACCTTTCATAATAACTCATATCATTATGTAACAAAACTGCAATATATATGAGATTACAATCAAATTACTTAGTACCAGGTCGATCATCTAGGGCCAAAATGTCTCTGATATTCAACTTATAGGGTATGGCCTAATGATTTTGAAGTCATTGTTATGATATACTCTCACCCATCTACCTAAAATGTTTTCTCTTGGCAATATTGTGGGTGTCCCTTATTAGGATACTGTACCAAGACTACATGTTCATGTACCAATTATTGTAGATCTTTGTAACGTTTCGTATTTTCCGGATTCTTTTTCAGTTATTTGTTACTCTTATTTCATTTCAATTCGTGTATTTCAAGACTTGATCATAATCGAAATCGCATTTTTGTATCATACTTGTTTAATCATGCATGCACAATACATAAACAATCATGAAATAAACGTTTCATACAAAACAAGCCATACAACGAGATTATGTTTACTTTGTAAAGTTAATTCATACGTGATAATAACCTATACATGCTTATATACACCTTAAATACCCAAAAAGATGCTAACTATGAGCTTTTAGCATGAAATAACAACAAAATCAACCTCAGGGGGGACAAACTGCACATTTTGAAAAATTCTAGAAAAAGCCTTCCTCGCGTCGCCCAAGGGAACACTGGTTTCCCTGTTGCGCGACGTGACAGGACCCTTTTTTCAGCCAGATTGTTGGCAGCTCGTGAATTTAGGTTTAAATCCCACTTCTCCCTTTTCCAACTCCCAACTACCTTCATTAAACACCAAACCCTGATACCCACTTATAAATATAACACTTCTCCACCTCATAAACACTTTCAACACCTCTTAGATCACTTCCAATCTCTCTCTACTCATCAAAAATCTTAACTTTGATAGATTGTTCAAAGCTCCAAAATAATGAGTTTTGAGCTTGTTTCTTCAAGTTTTCTTCTTTTTTTCTTGCTTCTCCTTCCTTAGATAAGCTCTAGGAATGTTACAACATGTTTACCAAGGTAAACAAAGATGGTCACCGTTTTGAGGTTCAAAGTTAGGATTTTTTTATATTTTTTTAATTTTGTTAAGAACTTCAAAACATGTTCATCTTTCTTGAACTTTAAAACATCTTCAAGTTACCAACAAATCCATATGTTGGATAGGTTTGTATTGAAGTTTTGTTCCAGAAATATTATGATTATATGTTTACATTTTATACAACCTAAGTCACCAAATAGCTTCTAAGCAAACAAAATGAATAAACTACACTAAGTCTCCAACCATAATCATTTTTGGAAGCACTCGTCTAGTTGAACTCACTTGGCTATTTGGAGAAATAAATGATTAAATTATACTCTTCATGTCGTATTCATGACCATTCGAATCATCCATGGGATGATTTGTGTATTGGTGAAATATTGAGGTTAATAGATTTAACCAACCCATGCTTGACAATACATGACTAAATATATAAATATATATATATATATATATATATGCATAATGACGTATATATATTATAAATCTCCAAAACCAAACAATGACATCAACCAAACCCATGGTTAAATGTTATGTGTTAACATGGAAGATATCTTAGTTTCGGATTCCTTAGGTTGGACTTCTAATGGGTGGTGACTTAGTACCGATGAAAACACAATTAACAATAATGTCCAAATTAAGTATCCAAAACAAGGTATGTTTAATGTACTTTCATACACATATAGTTTCAGTTTACTTTCCAATATCCAACTCATCATACTCATACACCTTTGTTTATCCTTTTTTAGGGTAACTTGGTGATGTCATCCCCTCAAACCACTCACTCGCATTTGTGGAACTAATGTTTGCAAACCGTGAGTATACTTCACCCATTTTCCAATTTAACACTATTCGGGTTGTAACATGTGAACATACTAAATTAACATTCATACACAAACAAACAATCTTATGCAAACACTCAATCCATGTATATGTTTAATTGATATGCTTATTGTGATTCCATGCTTGACATTTCATGTTTATCAATACATCATTAACCTTCGAAGCCTCCCTTAACGTGTATAGTGCTATAGGATTAGCATACCACCCGTTTGTGGTCAATGTTAAGTTATGCTTTACGGTCTTGTTTACGTCGATGACAAGATTACGCTCACGGTCTTATTCACTTCGGTGATAAGATTACGCTAGTGGGAACTTTAGGTTGATGTTTAGTTATGCATGCTAGTATGTAACATTATTAGTATACTTTAACATGTGTATTTGAGAACCTATCTTTTATATGCTATGTAGACAAAACTAGTATACTCACTGATATTATTTGTGTTGACGGATACTTATTACATGTTGCAGGAAATGTTTGATGATGCCACAAGAAAACTACTTAGGGTGGAATTAGAAACTTACCCAAATTTATTTATGTATTTAGATGTTTAGTCATGTTTACTTTGATGATGTTGTATTTCCTTTTTGAAACAATGTATCGTTTTGAATTGATGAAATGAAATGGAAATTTTGAATTTTAATTATTGTTACAATTCAATGTTATGAAGTCTTTGAGCAATCTATTACGTCTCGCCTTGATGTTTCCACCATTGGTTGGGGTGTATGAATCTTGTCGTCTATTTTAGATCCACCGATACAGTCCCCACACGCATCTAGTGTTAATGGCATAAAATAATATGCACATACGCCCATCAGCATCTAATATATGCTTACACAAAAGCGTGATGAAAGTATCGATGTTTTTTGTCAACCGTAGCATGAGATCATGAGTACGGTTGTTGTATGTCTAACAACTTTCGCTTCATTAAATCTATGAAAGTAAGACGAAATACGATGCACGTTAGAATTACAAGACAATGCAAAAATGCTCGTTTGCTTGTGAATCATCACATCTGGTGGACCTGCTTAGATGATGGAGTCTTATCACCGGACGTGCCCTTGTTGCTCCTACGTAGTGCAAAACCACTATGGTTCACGATCTTAAAAAAAGAATTACAAAAGTCAAACATAGGTAATAGTCAATCATGGCACATCATGGCATAGTAGGTCAAACATGATAAAAAAAGTATAGTTAAGAACAACTAGGAATTATAAGATAAACACATAACAAATTTAGTTACATAATGCTAAACACAGAATTACATAACTAAAAATAACATATCCACATCAGGTTAGACGTTAACAACACACATAATAGTAGACATATACACATACATACAAGCTCCAAGTTCTAGTTATATAATATCAGATGCTAAATCAGAAAACCAATCTAAAATATATACCTAACCAAAATCAAATGCTAAATGAGAAAACCAATCTAACGTATATACCTAACCAAATGTCAAATGCATCCATATAGAAACATGTTCAAATTTTGCACATTTGTTATTCAACTCGTATAGAATATCTAACATTTACACAAAACTAAATGTACTATGGGCGGGAATGGATTGATACCTACAAAATCGATTAGAGTTAGTAGTGGTGCCACGATAGTGGTGGACAGTTGTGACTTATTTAGGGTTCAGTCGGTGAAACTGGGCAGGGTCATGAGTGTGAAGTTCTCCTTTATTCACAGTGTTTGCTTCTCAAACAAGTTGGTGTTATTTAAGGTATACGGCTTGTCTTATGAACCTGGCATCTCTTATGTTCATAACGATGTGGGATTGACATATAGTGTAACATGTTGACTATTATCTATATCTAAAGGTTGAAGCTGTGGTTGACATACTCAGGGTGGCCCAACATAATGAATATTCAAGTCACGTGAAACTGATAATAAAAAGTTATTGTTATAAATGTGTAATACTTGTTTTTCTACATCTTATTATTAGCGGAAGGTTGACAAATCATTTCTGTGTAAGGGGGGTTTATATTTATAGTATTGAGTAATGAGTCACTAGTGGGTAAGTTTACCATGCGCTTTGCACGTATTTAATTTTAATTATTTGATATAATTAATATATATATTATATATATATATATATATATATTATATATATATAATATATTATCACATGTCTCTTGAGTCATTCTATGTTATTAAACACAATGATGATTTGCTTTTTAAAACTTATACTTTGTGTACTCATGTAAACTGAAGCTCGGCTTTAGACAGAGTTTGGGTGCGAATAGAAGGCACAAGATGGGGGTTGAGTTCTTGGGTGCCTATGCATAAGATGTTACAAGGTGGATGCCAACTTTTCACAACGTACATAAAGTTCTACGTATAATAATCAGGGGCGGATCTAGAAAATCCACATAGGGGTAACATTTCAATGAAAAAGGGTAACGAAATCGAAAAAACGTTAATTTTTTTCAAAATTACACTACCGTCGGAGCGTCAAGGGGCAACATAAGTTACCCTTCTATCACTCTAGGTCCGCCCCTAGGTATATGTGTGTGATTTGGATGATATCACTTTTTAAAATATTATTAACAGTTAAACTGTCCCTGCTTTGATTAATGGTTGTTTACAATGCAACATTCGTAAATTGAAACTACATTTCAAGTTGCTATCTATGATAAAAGAAGTTCTGTTTTGTGTGAGTCAGTTACTCTTGGCGGTGATTTAGATAGGGAGGTCAAATTATGTCGGAAGATACCTCAATAACTATAACATTAATAATAACAGTAATTTAATTTTAATAACGACTGACCATTCTGTTGCTACAATAACAAGATTGATCTACTGTAGCAGCCGTCTCTTTTTTTTCTTTTCGTTTTTGTCATTTTTTACTTTTCTTTTTTATGTTTTTTTTTTTATTTTTATCAATTGTGTACCTTTCAACTTTGAGCATTGATGTTTAGAACTCCTCAACTTTATAAACACTTTATAATCGAGTTTTACTTACGTTTTCTTTTAGCGACAAATTGGATGTATGTATAAAATTCAAGTTATATACGTTTCGACGTAAGTTTTTTTTTTTTGAAAAATTAGTTAGGTCAAATATAATACGTTTTTGCGTCATACCATTCTTTAACTTAATAAAACATTATAAATTAAAATGAGTCAGATTAAATATAATACGTTTTCATTAGATGGTTTAAATTCAAGTTAGTTTACGTTTCAATGTCGTCGTAACGTGCCATGCGATCTAACTTAATTAAACATTATATTCTTATGTGCTTATTTTTATGTTCGTGTCAATATATATTCAAATTGGTTTACATTTCAATATAAGTTTCTTTCAAAATATAAGTCAGATCGAATATAATACGTTTTTGTGCTTATTTTAATATACATTTTCAGTTGGTGTACATTTTATTGTAAACTTTGTTCGGAAACAGATCGGGTCAAATATAACACATTTTCATTAAACGGTATAAATTCAAGTTACTTTACGTTTAGACGGCGCCGCAACGCGTAGAGAAATTTACTAGTTAACAACATTAAAAAGTTGTTAAAACTTGCAAGGGATTGAAAATTCATTTGAAGTACATTCATAAAAAACTTTTACAGCCACATATTTTGCTTCGACTACGTGTGCAATTTTAATTTTTCAAAACTTTGAATTTTGTTTCATAGTCAAAAGTGGAAATCTAGATCTCCTAATAATAGTTTTATTATTAAATGATATTTATAACAATTGAAAGAAAAACACTTCAAGTCTACGACTAAGATGTAAAAGCATTGTTACCCTTAGGTCGTTGGCTGCAAGTTGGGGGTATTGTATGAATCACACATTAATGTTTCAATTTAGTCGACTAAAACGAGTTGACTTGTCTTCTCCCCATACCTTTTTTTCATTTTTTTTCTAGTTTTATAATCTTTATTAATATTCTATGTGTTGAAATACTTGACACACTTATATCAAAAAGATATTTACGAGCAAAATACTGTTATCAAAATATGGTGTTTGGTATCTGATTTATGAGAGGTTGCCTTGGAAGTCAAGGAACTAGCTACTTATCCATATACAAACATTTTACTAGAATGGTACCTTTAATACCGTTTGGTCAACTTTGGTGACATTGCCTAGATATCAACTCTGCCGCTTTTATTCTCAATTTTCTAATTCTCTGATAGTTCCATTACTCTTTACTTCTTTTGTTTTAACACGACTATACCATTTTTATAATAATTTCATACTAAAAATGTCTTTCTTGTCCCCTAATATTCACTATCTTATTAAATAAAACACCTTATTTGAAAGGTATTAGTCCCCTAATATTCATTATCTTACTAAACAAAACATCTTATTTGAAAGGTATTAGTGTTGTTAAATTTTGAATATAATTTGTAAGTATCATGAATTACAACTACTATGTCAATAGTTTGATGTTGTCACGGTTTTGATTCTTAGGGTGAACGATTGTTTGTTCAGGACATTATATCCCTTTATATGTCTTGCACGTAAGAGTATAATTGTATTTTGACCTTGTTTATTTTGCATTTTCATTGTCAAATTAAAGTAAATAATATTCCACCAGGATCCTTATTTGTCACTTGCATTAGTATGTGTGTTTTCCTTCCATCATTGTCTTCCTCAAATTTTGCTTTAAAAACCAGTAACTCAAGTGATAAGAAAAAAATCATGGTGTGGCAAATAAGAGGAAACACTTTAATATAGTTTGATCAGAAGTGATATATAATAACTTAATGTTTACTTCCATTTGCCGTTCTTTTACGAGAACTGACCTTGCTGCGTTGCAGCGTCCAGTCCAAAACCAAGAAAAAGCGTAAAAACATCATAAATTTAAGTGACTCACGTGACGTAAAACGTAGACGAATTCAAACTTATACCGACATATATTAGAAAGTCGAAAGAGTTAAAAAGATATTGTGAAAAAGGGCCAAGAGTGATAAATTTAAAACTTGAAGTACTCTTTCAATAAGAGACAAAGAAACCAAAACTAAAGGGACTAATTATGACCATCCATCCGAAGTTTGATGACCAAAGTCAAAACCCGAAAGAAAGTAAATCTATGGTGGTTAGATTTAATAACATAGAACCTTTGTGACAAATAAAAGATGAAAAAGCTAATTGTTGAAGGACTTCTTTTATATATATATATATATATATATATATATATATATATATAATAACAACAACAAGTATTTTCGTTTGACACGTAGGGAGTGGTTCACCGGACATCAATGTATTTCACATATTATCATGTAGAACGTCTAATAGGAAATTTTTGAAGGTTTTCAGCGATGGACACAATTGGTTTTATTTAAAATGACCTCATGGCATGACAAGCGCGTGTGTGTTATATATATATATATATATTTTTTTCTTCTAAATTGCAAATTTTATAAACATTTACCTAATAAAATTTTTATAGTTTAATCATTAAGCTCATGTTTATTTTTTAACCAACTAAAGGCCTTATCTCTTTTTATTAAACCAATTATAAGTCAATGTCTTTTTATTTACCCATAACTCAATAAAAACCAATTACCCAATTCTTTAACCTAAATAAAAAAATTAATAAAAACTGGCCAATCCAACTTGACAACTGAAGATTCGACTCCTCATTTCACTAATCGCTCTTGATCAAAATTCGCAGTTCGACAATTTGTTATTTCGCTTCTACCTTCCGATCAAAATTCAAACGAAGAGTAGTCACTATTCATTTTTGTAGAACGATTCCGATCAACCATCAAAGAGGACATTCCATTATTCATAAATAGTGAAGGAATCAAACATCAAACATGAGTAAAGGATAGTTTTTTTTTGTTCTTCAATCTTTAAATTTGAAATTAGGCATGACTAATATTGACATTTGGTGAGTTTATGTGATTTTAGACAATTAGATGTGTTTATGGGTTATGATTTTTAACGGCGCTTGTATTGGAAAAGAATTAATTACGAAAGTTGTGATTGAATATGTTACTAGTTTTTTTGACGCCGCGCGTTGCGGCGAAACCGAGCAAATGATAATGTAAAACAAACGTGCTTTGAAAATAAAGAATATTGTTTAGAAAGTCAAACCATTAGAATGGTTTAGTTGACCATCGTACTTTATGATAACAAATAAATGCTTTATTTTAAGTACAACTTCATTTTTAACAAAACTTATAACGAAATGTTAAGGAAAAATCAAATACAACTAAGTACTTAAGTTTTTAGAAAAATGTTATAAACGTAAATTATTAAAAAAGTATCAAAGTAATCGATAATATGTGTTCTAAAAAAACAAAAAAAAAATTAATAAATAAATGGTTAAGGAAATATATTGTTTTAAAAAAGGAAAAAATTAAAAAAATGTTATTAAAAGTAAATATAATAATAAATTATTATAAATATTGAATAAAAAATAATAAAAAGCTATGTATTATTTTAAAAATAAAGTTACCATTCATCATCCTTCGTTAACTATATATATATATATAATATATTGGATCGTTTTCAAAACATGAAAACCTGTAAGAAACACCTATAAAATAGTTTTTTTTATATATTTTAAATGACTTGGTATGTTACTATTTGTTTTTTTTTTCTAAAACAATTGTATTTTTATTATGATATTGGTTTGTATTATATGGGACTTGACCCGACTCAAGAATTGTGACGTTGGGTGGGTTGTTATAAATCCGAGTACCAAAAATAATTTCTGCATTCGCCACTTATTTTCGTAGCATATATAGTTGGTAAAATCCTAATTAATGAAGAAAGTACTGTTTTTATTGGGTTACCCGATATTTTTTTATAAAAAGAATCATGGTGAATGTAAAAAAGTT
This sequence comes from Scalesia atractyloides, assembly GCA_947069175.1. Lineage (NCBI taxonomy): Eukaryota > Viridiplantae > Streptophyta > Magnoliopsida > Asterales > Asteraceae > Scalesia > Scalesia atractyloides. Next base: position 25,450,414 of record CAMTDV010000020.1, read on the forward strand.
CCGTTATGGGAGATATTTTAATGGCAAAGTAAATGATGTTAATTTCTTAAATAAAGAGTTCTATGTGCAAGAAAAGGACTACGTAAAACCATGGTTGGGTTATAAATGAGGAAAGGTGGTACATTACCACTTTGCAGTACCTTGTAGCAACTTGAATTTCGAACTGCAAACATTAGGCAATGAGTAATTCTAGTAGCGCATGCAACAACCTTTTCTACTAGGTCTTGTGGGTGCTCGAATTTCTCTCAACTTGACCTCCGAAGTTATGGGTCGGTCCCATAAAATAAAATATCATAATAAATACATAATAATGAAACTGTGTTATTAGATAATGAAAAACATACATTCTATAGTTGTTTTGTTCACGTTTTCTAACATTAGCCGGAGTACTGATTGACGTGTATCGTGAGGTTACGGGTAGAATATTAGGTTTTTGCTTTTCACCAATAAGAACTTTTAGAAAATAGTAGTAGATTAATAATCGGTTAAATGAGCTTTTAAGTGGGTGAAAGAATTTGGGGTCATTGTATTTAATAAAAAGGGACTTTTACTTGGTGAAACATATTTTAAGCTTTTTATTTTTTTATAGAGTAAATTGCACAAAACATCCTTTATGTTTCCTCAAACTTGCAGGTTTCAGTCTTAATGTTTAAAAGTTGCTAAAAACAGCCTTTAAGTTTATTTTTGTTGCGGGTTCAATCCTTTACAGCTAACCACATTATTTTCTTCAGTTAAGTTCCCTCACATGCATAACATGTGAGGGTATATTCGTCATTTTGGTTGATCTTCCACCCACTTCAATTATATAAAAAAAAGAATATTTAAGTTTTAACCTAGTTTAAACAAAGTTTGGTACAGCGTCACCAGTTGCTGGATCCGACTACTGAACACGGTGTTACGAAGTTCTCTGATTTGACGGCATCGGAGTTCCGTGAGAGGTATCTAGGGTTGAAGAGTCATTTGTCGTTTCCGTCTGATGCGAATAAGGCGCCGATTCTTCCAACTGATGATAACCTGAAGAGTGATTGGCATGATCAAAATATGTGTTAATCTTTACAGCTTAGTGGGCTAGCTTAACAAGATTCCTATCTTAATTTCGGGTTCGCCAGAATCCGGCGAAGTCGCCGGAGAAGAAGACCGGAAAAGAGGGTGTTTGGTTTTTAAAAGTTTGGTTTTATTGCACATTAGTCCTTTGCGGTTAGAATTTTTTAAAATAGGTTAAACCTTAAATATTTTTTTTCTTATAATTGACGTGGGTAAAAGATCAACCAAAATGACGAATATACCCTCACATGTTATGCATGTGAGGGAACTTAACTGAAGAAAATAACGTGGTTAGCTGTAAAGGATTGAACCCGCAACAAAATAACTTAAAGGCTGTTTTTAGCAACTTTTAAACATTAAGGCCGGAACCTGTAAGTTTGAGGAAACATAAAGGATGTTTTGTGCAATTTACTCTTTTTTATATGAGCTCAATCATGATTTTTAAAGGGTCATAAAAAATGTTTGGATTTAGGAGTCGTAACTAGGGATGAGCATTTGTTACCGGGTACCGATACCGAACCGATGTACCGGATGTATTTGGTACCGGTACCCACTTTTCATGTTTTTTTCGGTTTACAGGTAAAACACCGGTAAATACTGGTATATTCGATACCGGTACCCACTTTTCCCGTTTTTCGGTACCGGTACTTTCGGTGCCAAACGGGTACCATGCTCATCCCTAGTCGTAAGTATTCTTTTCATAGAGATCGGTGTTAAAAAATCTGAGACGTCGGTGTCCAAAAACTTGTGAGGTTGGTCGATAAACAGAATATACACAACATATAAACTAAATAAAAAAATGTATTGTCGTTTTACCTGACACCTTATATACGAGGTTCATTCCTGACTATGTTCTCAATCTAAATATATATATGTTCGTGAATAAAGATAACCATCGTGTATAAATAACGTAAGAAAACAATTTAAACACTTATTTCACCTCATGGCAATAGAGTGGTATGAACAAGACGATTAGGGTAAAGTAAATAAGAAATTGATGTTGGTGAAGGTTGTTGTTGATGTTGTATAACAACCGAACCAAACTACGTATTTGATTTTTGATTAAGGTATTGTTGAAAACGAATTGAGGTTTTTGTTTTAGAAATCTGAATTTGGTTTAAACCGAATATCAAATAATGGTCGTTTAAGCTTTGTCATTTAGCCTAATCCTGTTACAACTTCAGCCCAACTAAGTCCAATAACAAATATTGGTATAAAAGTAATAATAGATTATTATTTTTATTGTTATTATTACTATTACTATTAGGTATCAATAACCAAACAAAATTCGATTCTTAGTTCAGTTGAATTTGTTTTTTGGGTTCTACTAAAAAAATCAAACCTTTAAACACCCCTATAATAGGAATGCAACTTCTTTTCCACAAGCGTAAATCGTCATTGTCGATTGAAGATGACAACTGTTAAAGAGATGAAAGTGAAATTGAGCAACGGTCAATTAAGATATAATAACAATATAGATATTGACCAAAATGCCCAACGAAGTAAAGGGCTTTTCTGTTATTTTAGACGAAAGTTATTGTTAGACATCAATCAAGATAAATTAAAACTAAGGTATCAAAATTTACGTGTTTTATATAAATCAGATAGACTATTTATCACTCAAATTACACAATTGAAACTAGAGATGGGCATAAAAACCGGTTCCGAACCCGAACCGGTAGAACCGAACTGGAACCGGTTCCAGTTCCTACCCGACATTAAGTAGAACCGGTTCCGGTTCAAAATACCCGTTGGTTCCAACCCGGTTCCACAATTTTACCATTTGAATTGGGTCGTACCCGGTTCCTACCCGTACCCGGTTTCCTACCTAGTACCCGGTTCCACCAGTACCCGAGGTACCCGCACCTAAGAGAAACTCATCGGAAAGTGTTGCCACATTAAAGAAATAAAATCTTACTGGAACCGGTTCTGAGTAATTTTTTTTTTTTTTTTTGTAACCGGTTAATTTTTTTTATATATTGTAACCGATTAATTTGTTTTTTAATTTTAACCGATTATTGTTACTATTTTTATTCATCAATGTAACTAATAATAAAAATCAAACATAACAAACACAATAGAAAGAAACATTACACAAACTTTATTAAAACACCAAACCAAACGGGTTACATCAAACATTTGAAGAACCGGTGCCGGAACCTTCTCCCGTCTCATTTTTCTTTGCCTTCGTCACTGGGCAATGCCGCTCAGTGTGTTTCTTAAGGGTTGAGTTGGCTGCGGCCTTCATAAATTTTCCACAATCTTTGCATCTAGCCATCTCGTGGTTGTCGGACATTAAACAGAGATCAAAATTCTTCCATATAGCTGGGTTTCTTTTCGTCTCTAAGACCGTAACAACTTCGTCGTTGCATGCCATAGGTATTTTGCAAGAACTTAGAAGTTGATTGATTTTGTAAGTTGATGATGGTGAGTGTTAAGTTTAGAAATGGTAAGTAGGAAGGGGTTTATATACAAAAAAAACCGATTTTTTAATCAGGAACCGGTTTCCAACGGTAACATTTATCAGGAACCGCATCTGAACAGTAAATGGCAGGTTTGACTGTCAGGAACCGGTTCCCAATAGTAAAATGGCAGTTTTGACTGTCAGGAACCGGTTCTGAACAGTAAATGGCTGTCAGGAACCGGTTCTGAACAGTAAAATGACAGGTTTGACTGTCAGGAACGGTTCCCAACACTATCAGAAACCGGTTCCGCATCATACCCGGTTATACACCATACCCGGTTCCATAATACCCGTACCCGGTTCTACACGGTTCCATATTCTTGGGTGTGAACCCGGGTAGGAACTGGACCGGGTTCCACACCATACCCGGTTCCAATGACATCCAAGCAGAACCGGTCCAGGTTGGAACAGGTTCCGGGTAATAATAAAACCCGATTATGTCCATCTCTAATTGAAACCAGGTCCACTGTCCACATATAGATATATATAAAATACACTACAGCCCAATGTGTGCCATACGTCCATTTGGTTCTGGGCCGAGAGGGGTAGTTTTTTCAATGACGAACAGCAAAATGCATTTTGCATCCATCTTAATCCTTTTTAGTGAAGTACCAATAGGTAATCATCACTTTAAAGGACAGGATCATAAAAGTTTTGGATCTTACAGGTACCAAGGGTTTTCTTTTTTTCTGTCTTTAAAGATAGATTTCGGCTGGCCCGTAAAAAATACCATGCACCGAAACCAACAGACCAAAACAATTACGTCATATACAATTACAATGGGTATTTACGTCATTCTTTCCAAACTATGGCCTTGTGCTTTGGTCTACATTTAACCAAAGAAAACCCAAAGATCTAATTTCCCTAAAAAAGTCTTCGCTCTTCCCTCTCCCGTTTGAGAAGATCTTTGCGTACTTTGTAGGACATGAGTCACAATTTTATAATAAAATTATATAAATAAATATAAAAATTGTAAAGATACTCTCTTTACATAATTTTGAGAAATTGTAGTACCCGTACCGTGTACAAATCATACAAATTGAATATGAAATACAACATATTTAAATAAATCGATTCAAATTGTTGTCTTCAACAAGAGCCTTAATCGCGTCTTCTTGTATGGTCCGTTGTGTAGTCTTCAACGAACTCTAGAATCGCGTCTCCATTGTATGATCCTTTGTGTGGGCTTCAACAAGATCTTTAACAACGTCTTCTTATACAATAATTAATACAAAATGAACAAACAAGTGTTGACGGTTGTGGCTGAGGCACGTGTTCAACACGCTTCCCTTAGAACAAATTTCGCGCCTCTACTAAAGATAACGCGTCTGTCTCCCAGGGTACAACAGCCGGAGCAGTCTGTACTGCCGGCAATGGCCACGCGCCCGAGGTTACACTGGATAAAATTATAGTGTTAGAACTTGTGGAAAAAATTTGATACGAAGGAGATGAAATTGAGTAGAGAAAACTTATCTCTCTAAGTACCTCAACACATGGGTATTCAAGTATCTCTTCTTTTCAAGAACTCTCCATAAATTCATGTGTTTTCTTGTATTACTTCTTTGTATTTTTCTAGCATTTCTCCCTCTCAAAATGAGGCACATAGCCTACTATTTTACAAGAGTTGAGAATTAGTAAAATGTCTCGCTTAATTAGTTTTTTTATTAGAGACATAAACTCTTATAAAAACAAATAAATTGACATAAAAACTCTACTCAAGAGTCTAATCTTTAATTCACCAAATGAAGAGTTTAATTAGTAATTATAATTTTACTAAATTATAATTTCACTAAATTAATATCCATTCACACTACAAAAATTTCCAACAATCCCCCACATGAATGGAGATCGTTCAAAACAAATAAAATTTCCAATGGAACCTCGATAGTTGAGTATTGTCGGATAAGTAGGTGTTCCCTTTGAACTTTCCGTTGTGAAGCATACTTAGTCTCCTAGCGGTTTGTAGACGCGATGTCCTTGAACAAACCCCCATTTGTGTAGACGACAATACACTTCACACAATACTCTCCTTAGCCGGGCCATCCCCTCATAATTGTGTCCAATAATGGTCGTGGAGCACTTTCTTGGTTCTGCGAAGCTCTAGAAATTTGCCCCAATTCCATTTGAAGCGACCCCACTTCTCTCTAACATAGGTGATTCTCCTTAAATCATTAAAAGCATCGTAGTTACCATGATTACGAAAATCATTTACCACATAATATCCTTAGCCTCACAATTTGTCACTAAATCTCATAGGAATGAACTAGGACGTATTTAAACACCCTTTTATCGGTTAGGGGGTTTATATAACCATAAAAACTAGCTTATGCATATCAGCTATGTCCCCACAGTGAATACCCTTAGGCATATGAATTTGTTGTCCTATTGAACTTAGATCTTGGGATCTCCAGTCAACTAAGTTAGGTTTCCTTCACAAACCTTTTTTCCATGGAATTTAGTCTCATTCCACAACTTGATCTCTAATAAACTCTCAGGTTGTTGGATCCATAACACTATCTTTGACTTTGTCTAGTCATTACAAATAACTTTGCGTATTTGAGATCAGTTGTCATGATTGTTGTTAACTCGTGTTAATTTTGCTTATAGTCAATTTCTAAGACTATAACCTCAGTGGCCATCTGAATCTGATTATAATATATGTCTATGATACGCGTATCATTTAAGGCAAACACATCTCCATTATGCACTAAGACTTTTGTGTCCTCCACTTAGTCGTTTGTTTGCAATGTTAGATTTGGTTACAAAATCCTTATTGCCAAAATTTTATGGCACAAATGCAAGACACCTCCACGTTTAAGTGTTATTGGATAACGGATGGGGTAATGAAAACCATTACTACATACCCTTATTTTTTCTTAAATGGATCCTCCCCACATGTCTTGCCATTTGATCAACATTTCTGTAACTTCACTTATGACGACATTTATACACATATGATTGAACAAGATCAACCTCATTATATCAGTGAATTCAACTCATATTGCATTAGCTTACATAAGCTTCCGAGCTAACCAAAGCAACACATGCCATTATCATAAGTTATCACTAACTTAGAATAATTCTAATTTAACATCTAGAATAAGCCTAGACAATGAGTTCTCCTCATTGCTTTTCGAACAAAATCTTCAAAAGTTACATGTCTTTTCCTTATTAATGAATAAAATTCTCCCTAACTTTGTCTATACACAAATTTTTTTGTGTTCATACACATTTGAATGTTTAGAGTTAATTAGTCTCCGTCGAGACCATAATTGACCAAGTATTAGTCTAGCATGCTTTAGACTACATACTTTAGCATGTGAACAGAAGATGCATCATTCTGATTCTTCACAACCCCAAGGATATCATAATATCACTTTGCAACATTCATCCCTTGTTAAGACAAAATAATGAGACTTATTCATATCCTAAAACATCAATATTTAGGAAGGTCTCATAAATTATTATATATAGCACATAGCTAAATTTTATCATTCAATTAAGGAACATAACTTGTTTACCTTTGATCTCCAAGGCTTTAGCATTGACTCATAAGTACTTAAACATAAAGGTCTTAATCCAAGTCACTTGGTGAACAAACTCATCACCAAAAGATGAATGTTCCTTGTTTGCAATCACTTTATATGGAAGATAGAGTCAACTAGATCCACACTCAATAACATGGCATTCATAATTTTGCCATAAGTGATTTGCACACATCTCTTGTTATTCATAGGAGATATGTATATTTAGGATGCTCTCCCAAACGAAGGTAAAATTTCCATATTCAAGTGGTAGACGCATCTACGTATAAATCTCGCAAGATTTATTAAAGGTATAAAATAACATATAGTACTTTTACTTTCATATATTAGAATTCAAACTTGTGAATTTTTAATGACTTCTAACGAAGTATTTCGACATGAATCTCGTTTGTGTATTTCATCTCAATACACTCACTACTCACTCGTGATGTGGTTACACATTTGATGTCTCGTCTTTGACTTTTAGTCTGTGCAACAACTCTTAAGTTGTTTATGTCCAAGTATTCATGTACTATCCATTTAAATTCGTATTCTTTTAAACAATGTATAGTTGACGTTATGATTACTTCCACAAAAATAATTTATACATCACATTAGTGATTTATTTCTTTGTAAAAAATTGCATGTGTTATCTGAAGATATTGAACATAAAACAGTAAAATACATTGGAAACTAAATCATAAGTGCCAAACATTTTGAAATTTAAACGGAAGCATAGACGATATGTAGACATCAAATATCAAAGTGCTTTTATCTTCAACACTTTATAATCTGACCAAAATCTTCTCAACGATATCGTCCCATGACGTGTCTTGAGATACTCCCTCAATAAGACTCCATGCACTTGTAAGTACAAGTTTCTCATTTCATCTTAAAACTTTAAACTTGGACAATTCTACATAAAACAACAGCAAGTTGTTACAAAGACTACATTTAAATAGTGAACTTGAACAACTAAATTTGTTCACAACAACACCAAGTCGTTTTCCACCAAATAATATCTATGAGATTGTTACTTTGTTCACCATATGCTACTTCTAGCAAGAGTAGCGAACCATTTGAATTATCAATACTATGCAAAACTTTGTCTTAAAATCACTCTAAAACATTTCCTTAGTTTTTCAATATACTATATTAATAATATCAACCATTTCTCATCATTTTTAATGCACACATTGGCAATTAAATGTTTACATAAAACATTTCCATTCATTATGGCTTATCTAATGAACAATCTCTAACCTTGTATTTTTATACACATTTTATAACACACATGTTAGAAAATTAAGTCATTATATATACATAAAACATGGCCATTTGGATTTAGAAATCACAAATTAAAGTTAGTGATAAATCCCATACAACAACACCATCACTTTATGGTGATTTAATTCTTGAAGCCCATCAAACATCAACTTCAACATATGACTTTTTTATTTTTAAACCATACAAAGCATTAATGTGTTTATATTCACTAAAATCAATTCTATAACAAATTACTTATATAAAACGTTTACATAAAACATTTCAAAGCTTTTGTATTCTAACCATTTTTAACAATCATGTTAAAATGGAAAAAAAAATCTAACGCGCACGTTAGAAATATTAACATTTCCACTAAATGTAAATTCGACTTGTTATAAACACATATATGGTTCATATAAATAAGTCACTTCTAATACACATGTTTAAAAATAAACAACTAAAAATTGCTTCCAAACAAACACTTTTCATGAACCGTTTCTAACACGCATGTTAGAAGACAAATGATTACAAAAATCATTTACATTTTTATAAACTGTTTCTAACACTTTTCATGAACCGTTTCTAACACGCATGTTAGAAGAAAAATGATTACAAAAATCATTTGCTTTTTTTATAAACTGTTTCTAACACTTTTGTTAGAAATAAACAATTACAAAAATTGTTATAAATCTTATCAATAAATATGTTCTAACATACTTGTTAGAAATAAATGATTATAATAACCATTATCATACCAATAGGTTCTAAAAAGCTCGCTATAAATAAACGATTACAGAAATCGTTATAAAACATATCAGTTTGTATAAAGAACACAATTATAACACGCTCGTGTAGAAATAAATGATTAAAAAATCATTATAAGGCTTATTTGTTCATATAAATCCATGGGTGAATGAAGAGTCTACTTTAAATAGAACTTAATTAGAGACATAAAACTCTAATCAAGTAACATAAAACTCTTATTTAAAGACATTATAATTCTACTCAAGAGAATTTAACGTTTACAAAAAACGTATGGTTTACACCTATAATTCCGGTCTAACACACAAGTTAGAGAAATTTAACGTTTACAAAAAACGTATGGTTTACACTAATAAACCCGTTCTAACACAAAGATTAGAAAAAATTAACGATTACTCGTTTCAAAACCAAACGATTGAACCAAACTATTCGTTTTGTACCACGGTATAGGATTTAAGATTATAACTCAATCTCAATAAATCCAAACACAACAAGTTGTACTACATACATATTTCCCAATATATATGTATATATATATATAGGTATAGGTTTATGTGAGAAAATTTAAAAGTGTGAGAAGGGTAAGAAGGAATATGATTGTGCCATGTGTCCTGATTTTTTTTGAGATTTAGGGTATAATGGTAATTTCCCTAATAAAATCTATTCTTGGTAATTATATTCTATAACCGAACACCAGTTATTTTCGGAGATATTCAAATCAACTTACGCAAGATGTTGATAAAATCACAGAGTTCATATTTGTTTTAAAATTCATCAATATTCGTTTGAATTCAAACGTGATTTTCGATTCAAACTTGATAACATATACCCGGATAAATCGATTTTACGACTACTATTGAAAACACTGCATTCATATGGAGAATCATGGTCAGGTATGTTTGTAGGGTGATTGTCTGTATTAGATCTCGGGTTGTTCCATACTTTTTTTTATTGTCATCGGAATGAATAACACTGTTCTAAATGGCGTATCTTTAGGGATGAATAACGTGGGAGTGCTGGGTGTTATTTGTTCATGTATCGTATTGTGTTTTGTTATTCTTGTTATGTTGGTTTTTTTAAGGAGTTGGTTTATTTTGTTCTGTATATTATGTGGTGTTATTTATGTTATAACCAATTTTTCCTTCAGGGTGTTTATTAACTGGCTATTTGTGTTGAAACAGTTGTGTTCATTCATGGTGTTATTTAATACAGTTGTGTTCCTTCATGGTGTTTATTAATATTACAGTTGTGTTCCTACATGGTGTTATTTAATTCAGTTGTGTTCTTTCATGGTGTTATCTAATACAGTTGTGTTCCTTCATGGTGTTTAATACATACAGTTGTCTTCCTTCATGGTGTTTAATACATACAGTTGTGTTCCTTCATGGTGTTTTATTAACGGGCTATTTGTGCTGGTGTTTAATACATACAGTTGTGGTGTTATTTCTGTTATTTGTGGTGTTATTTGTAGGGCCTCATAATTACCAGCCTGTTGGGCGTCCACGCTTGTCTCCAAATTCTGGTAAGAGGACTTTTTTACCTGAGGTGGAAGATTCGCTTAGGCTGAGAGAGAAGATGGCTTTCGACACACTGAATAATGCATTCCTTTTTTATCAAAAGTACGCGATGGCTGCAGGCTTTACCGCCAGAAAGTCTTCCCAATATAAGCTGCAGGATGTTGTTAAATCCAAATACTTTGTTTGCTCAAAGGAAGGGACCATCATCTAAAGTGGTCGACACCTTAAATATAGGCTCAAAAAGGAAATCTACTCGTCGGGTCCCTTCTATTAGACTGGTTGCGAAGCACATATGTGCCTAAAGCTTAATGAGATGAATCTATATGAGGTATACTATTTCAAGGAGGACCATAACCACTCTTTTGTTGCTGACGAGGATAGGTATTTACTCCCCGTTGACCGAGGATTGAATTATACTCAAGAGCAAGCGGTTAATGCTTTGAGTGCGATAAATATTGGACCTGTGAAAGCATTTAATATCATGAGGACATTGTATGGTGGCTTTGACAAGGTTGGGGCAACCAAATCCGATTTCAAGAATTTTAAGTGAGATATAAACAGGTACATATCTGAGTTTGATGCTGATATGATGATTAAACGGTTGTTGAGAAAGAAAGAGTATATGCCAAACTTTTCAATGGGTATACAACCTCTGAAGATGGTATATTAAGGGCTTTGTTCTGGGCAGACAAGGAGGCCAAGCGGAATTATTCAGTTTTCGGTGACGTTGTGTCATTTGATGCAACATATCGGCGTAACAAGTTTGTTTACTAATCAATTTTGTTGTTTGTTTTTTTTTAAATTCGTTTTTAGTTTTATATAAAAGATATTTATATGGTGTTTTTTTGTCTTTAGGTACAAAATGATGTTCGTACCATTTACCGGTATGACAACCATAATCGTAATGTTACACTTGGAGCCGCTATAATAGGAAACAAAATCGCTGAAACATATAGTTGGTTGCTTAGGGTTTTTCGTGAATCTTTTGGTTTTTGCTCCTCTGGTGGTTGTGACCGACCAAGACCCAGCCATGAAGAAGGCTATTGAAGATACATGGCCTGAGAGTAGGCATAGGTTATGCATGTGGCATATAATGGACAACCTTACTGTTAAGGTGTTTTTGCTTATTCAATCTATTAATATTTTTTTCATTTTGTTGTGTTGTATTTATTTTGTTTTCAATTTTTTTCAATGGTGTTTTAGGTTGGCCCTAAGATTTGCAATAGTACAGATTTCAAGAAGAGGTTGTGTTCCATTGTGTGGACCGATTCTATATTGCCCGAGAAGTTTGAAAGCGAATGGGGTACCATAATGAATGATTTTAATCTTTCTGAGCATGAATGGTTACAGTCTATTTATCAGATCAGGGTAGTTGGATACCGGTATATTATCGTGACGAGTACATGTATGGGCTTATGCGTACATCATCTCGTTCAGAGAGTGAGAACCATTTTTTGGACAATTTTGCAACCCAGAGTGTACCCTTGTTGAATTTTTGGGGCATTTTGATTCTGCAATTGAAACTCAAAGACATGAGCATAGGAAGAACGACCATGACACTAGAAACACGGTTGCTGATATATGGGTTGTAGACTTTGCTTTGGAGGAGGAAGCTGCGAGGTTATACACACGCACTATTTTTTATGTCCAATTGGAGATACAAAATGGTATTCATAGATGTGCTATTGGAAAGTGGGAAACTATCGATGACTTTGTTAAATTTTTTGTGAAGGATTGGAAACAACCATGCACCACTTTCTTCGAGGTATACAATAGACTTTATTTTTGTTGGTTTTGTTAACATTTTACTTTAAATATACTTGGCTTCGACACATGAATTAGCATGGTGTCATTTGCTTAATCGTTTTTTTGTAAGAATTTATATGTTTTTTGTTGTGCCTTATAGGTAATGGTGCGGGAGGCCGACATAACTATATACTGTACATGCAAAAGATTCGAACAGTTTGGGTTGTTGTGCTCACACATATTCTGCGTGCTTAGGATGCTTGACATGATAGAATTCCCTCAACGATATAAACTGAGACGTTGGACGAGGGAGGCTGTTACCAATAGCTCTCCTGGTGTTAATTTAGGTATGAATGAGGACGAAGATCGGTATAACGAAGTAAACCGGGTTGTACGTGAGATAACACAATATACAGAGTCGGTTATTAACAAACTTGTTACCAATTTCAATGCATTGTGCACATTTAGGGATCATGTGATTAAGTTCTTCGATTTAGCTAACGAGGCCGTCAGGAGTGCACCTCGTAAGAGTCGTAGGGAAACGTTTGCTGAAATAACTGGCAATACCCAACCATCTACAGTTACTGTTCATGTCCCCGTTGGAACTGTTAGGTCCTAGAAGTTTGAGACTGAAGCATCAAATATACGCAACGGTCTATGGTAGCTAACTGGGCTTAACTGGGTTAGTTTGTGTTAGGTTTGGACGTTTATAGGTCATTTGGGCATGTCATAGGTCATGTGGTGGCGCCATGGCAAGCCCATTAGGGTTATGCCTTACCCTAGGTATATAAGCTAAGCTTATGTTATTTCTAGGTTAAGTTTTTGGGATTTCTCTAGAGAGAACCTCCATCTTTACCAGCCGTTTTGCTTGTTCAAGTAATAGAATCGTGTGCAAGGTGTTAAAGTGATTTCAGTGTTGTTCTTCATCAATTCGGTTTTCTTGAAGATTACCAAGTTTGGATTCCGCCCATCTTTGGTGATTGTGTGATATCAGTGTTAGATCCGGATTATCGGGACTTACAAGTGGTATCAGAGCCTGTTGAACCTGTTTTCCAGGCTCGGATCTGATATTACACATTCTGTTCGATTTCTGCTGAAGAACACGAAGAAGATTCAAGCATTTCGGATCAATATTCAAGGATTTCGGATTTTCTGGCTGCATTTCGGATTGATTTAGGATTAATTTCTGATTTCAGATTAAAATCCTGCATTTCGATTGATTTCGGATTAATCTTCTGTATTTCGGATTAAAATATTGCATTTCGGATTGATTTCGGATTAATCTTTGCATTTCGGATCCGAAATCGTTGAAGATCACGAAGAAGATCATCCATTCCGGATTACTGTTCTGGATTCTACTGTTGCTGTGTATTTGATAGCATTCCGGATTACTGTTTCGGATTACTATTTCCGGATTTGATATTCATTCTGGATTTGGTCTTTCATTCCGGATCAGGGTTTCGTTCCGGACTAGATTCACTATTTCGGATTCTCTCATCTGGATCATTGTTTCGAATTACCATCTCGGATCACTGATTCCGGATTCCATCTCGGATTGTTAATCCGAGTTACTGTTCCGAATTTGGTACTGTTCCGAGTTGTACCCAAAAAGGTGGAAAGTTTAACCAGCTGACGTAATCGGAGTTAAACGTTTTCATACACAGAATTTGATCCTTAGACAATTTTAACAAACTGGTTGCACGCTTAGGCTCGGGTGATTTTTAGGGCAAAAAAGGCACGAAAGTTCCTAAAATCACCATTGAACATTATATATCATTGGAATCGTATCGTCGAGACGAGTCTAACGGTACACTTTTGTAAAAACAGTTTTCGGACATTTTTTATCGTGTTTACCGGTCCGGTTTCGATTATCCGAAGATGTTTGCAGCCCAAACTCAGCACTCGAGCCTGCGGGATGAAGTAAAGGAAAAGTTAAATGAGTTTATCGGAGACTACAATGTTGATCCGGTTGCTAACTATGTGATGCGTTTGTTTGAATGTGGGAGGCGTAAAGAGGAAGTAAGAAACGCGATGGATAGCTTCTTGGGTGATGATAAAGACTCATTTGTTTCTTGGTTGTGGGATCATTTATAATCAAACCAGGATCTCAAAGATCTATATGCAAAATCAACTGAGTCTTTTTCTGAAGAAGTATCTGAATAGAAACCTAAAGCCCAGCAAGCAGCAATCAGCAGCCCAGCACACCAAACTCGACATCAAGCCCTATCTAACGCTGACAAATCTAGCTCGCCCATTGACATAGTCAACTATCTTTTGTGCACTGAACCTGGAAAGGAATGGGGTTGCTCAACTCAGGGCTCTTAATTCCAAAATGACCGATGAATACAACCATGCAGTGGCTCAGTGCATCAGCCTTCGAGAAAGTAACAAGTTATTGAAAGAAAAGGTTGGCTCAAAAGAAAGACATAGCTCAGCTCCACCTGGACGTAAATCAACAGAAATGTTGGCTCCATGATTATAAAACCAATTAGAATAAAAAACCATGGAATGTGACTTGGTAAGAGTTGAGCTGGGACTTCTTACTGGAAAATATCAACAAAACAAAGTCAATATAAAGAAGTTTGATACATCCAGGAAGCTTGTTCAAGACGTGTGCAATGTGCAGCTGGCATATAAGGGGAACAAAGGGAAGGGTTTGGGATTCAATCAGGTTGCCCCACCGTATAATCACAACTACACAACAATGCCTGAAACCGACGAAGATATTGAGAAGCACAGCATGTGGTGTACGACAATACCCAGTGATTATACGCCCGACGTACGGAACCATCTGGTGCTGTTGACTCTACTAATGATTCAGCGGATGAAGAGAGAGCTGACGTGAACAAGGCTCCAAGTGCGCAAACTGAACAATCTGAACCTTTTGCTTCTGATGAAAAGGTTCAGAGCAAGCTAAAAGAGCAAAAACGAGCAAATCGGAGACGAAGAAACAGAAGTCCAAACGTCAAGAACAATCAAGCTCTCCAAAATCATCAGTGGGCAGCAATAGCCCTCAAAAGGTTGGTGTTGTGAAAAATACTTTTGTTAAGCCGTCTTTAATGGCAAATGCGACAAATATGTTTTTGACCGTGCTAGCAAAGTGTTTGGAAAGGTTGGGGAGATTTCTGAACAAGACTTGCAGTCTACACAAAAGAAGAAGAATCCAAAGAAATCTCCACATCAGAAAAAGGCCCTTGCAAACGATAAGTACAGACATCCAAATTCACCATTGTCTGCAAGAAACGTGCAAGGATATCAAGCACAGAAGGGATCAGTTCATCCTTTAAGGCCAGCACGAGCAAATCAACTGATCAGAATGCTTTACATGTGAAGAGAAAACGTGCTTCAATTGCGGCATTCCTAGTCACATCGCTCGAAACTGCACACATGGTCCCCATGTTCCATATCATGTTAAAAATCAGAAGGTTACACCAAAGAATAACAATCATTTCAAGTCGATGAAGGTATCATCACCTAAGGCAATGAAGAATGTGAATTCCAAGGTTAAACCATCTGATGGGGATTGGAATGTTGCCAAAAACAAACGCAAGGCTGTTCAGAAACAAAAATATGTTTCTAAAATAGCTAAACCTGAAACAGCCAAAGTAGCTCAATCAAAGGCAACGACCACGTTTGTTAAAATGAAACAGATTTGGAAACCCAAACCCAAATCCAAATCAGCAGCAACATCACCAATCCTCGAAACAAAAGGGGACTTGTGTCTTAAAGAAGTGTCTTATTTTGATGCTTCAGGGAAACCCAGGACCACGATGGCCTGGGTCCCACTGTCTTACTAATCTCTTTATTTTCTCCGGAACAACCAAGGAGGAGTTGTTGACAATCTCTGGAATGTTGGTAGCGGTTGTTCCAGGTACATGAAGGATAACATCTCACTGTTGCAAAAAGGTTCAAATTTTTACGAATGTGATGTTTCCTTTGGAGGAGATGAGGTAAGAAAAGATCAGCGAAAAGGTATAAATTTAAATTTCGTGATTTAATTTTGAAATTGATTAGTTTTAATCTAATGATAGAACGGTTAAGCAAAAACAACAAAAATATTTTCCTTTCTTCCGTTTAAAACTTTGTGCATATGTTTTCTTTATTAGGTAAATTTGTGCGTAAAGTATGATGCACAAATTTAGAGGGAAGGGGGCGATATATGTATATATGTATTGTTTGAGGGGGAGAAAATGAGAAAAATAAAAAAAATAAAAGTCATGGGAAATGAAATGAATATTCGTGATAAAGGGCGTGACTAACACATGTAAGGTGTCGTAGCTAAAAAGACTAGTATCTAATGTGATATGTCGATAGGCTTAACGTTCAAAGTGATTAAAAGATACTAAGTGATATAAACATAACGAACTATGTATCTTGTGGGTAACATACCATCGGTGTATGATTTTATGTTCTTAAATCCTGTATTGATAGATAGCCAACGTCTGAGGTTTCGGGTCTTTATGCTGTTGAGTCATCCGGGGATATATTGGCTGCCCTTCTGTTGCATCCAGATTATATGCAGACCTAGGCACAGTCAGAATATCCTTAAAAGAGCCAAATCAAAAGGGCCAAAACCTTAAAAGAAAGGAAATCTCATCATGAGAGAATTCCGTGAATTCAAACATACAAAATAAGGTATTTGTCTAACCCTCGTCAGATACTATTGGTCTCTCTGCTGTACGAAAGTACTGACCTGTTCACCAATAGTCTGATGTTGTAAAAATAAAGGATGATCTCAGTATACTCACCTGCTACGATAAATCGTTGTGCTTACCTTGATCGCGGGGGTATGTCATGGTGTGGGACGCACGGATGTTATAGTATAATACTACCTTAAGCATATCACGAAGTTGAAAAATTGAAAGTTGAGAGTTAAAGTTTAAGTGGACAAACATATTGGTAATCACTTAGACCAGTCTGAATAAGTTCGCACTAAAAAGTGTTCCTTGGTCCGCCTGAAAATGATTTTGATCCCATTGCAATTGTAGAGTTGTAACTATTGAGTTAGTTTCTTTGTTTATTTGTGTTTCTTTTATATTCTTATATTTCAAAATTTACAAAAAATAGAAAATCCAAAAATAGAGTGCTTTATTTGTTTTATTAAAATTATTAACCGTTCTTGAAGATTGGACTAATCATCAAAAGATGAAAGAAATTTGAATTTTGATCCGAGTACAAGTACTTGGATGTACCAAGTGTTCTGCGTACTCTCTCTATTGCACAAGAATGTTTTGCTTATAAATTTTTGAGAATGTGCAGATCTTGATTTAGATCAAGAAACAGGGATTGCTGACATTGAGATGCTGTTAGTTGCCAATAAAAGCATGAAGCATCACAATAGCAAAGTGTACCTGAGTCAGAAGAACCAGATGTCAGTCATCGTCTGACAGTGATAGTACATTTGAAGAATTACCTGAGAACCTGCTTGCTTGAAAGAAAAAGATTGACGAAGAAAAGAGCTGCTGAGGTTCCTCCTCTCACATTCTTTTTGACAAAGATGTTTCAAGCAAAGCTGATCGAGATCCTGATATGAAGCTAACCACAAGAGCAGAAGAAAGAGATCCGGTGCTGAGAGTTTGTTGAAGAGTGAGGTCCTAAAAGTATGAGACTGACTTCCATAACACTTACAGCATAGCGACAACCATAGTCTCTGTTGAAGACGTTGCTGAATTTATGCTATCAAGACAATTTGATGCATCAGTCTAGGGGGAGAGTGTTAGGTCCAAGAAGTTTGAGACTGAAGCATCAAATATACGCAACGGTCTATGGTAGCTAACTTGGCTTAACTGGGTTAGTTTGTGTTAGGTTTGGACGTTTATAGGTCATTTGGGCATGTCATAGGCCATGTGGGCCAGGCAAGCCCATAGGCAAGCCCATTAGGGTTATGCCTTACCCTCGGTATATAAGCTAAGCTTATGTTAATTTTTAGGGTTAAGTTTTTGGGATTTCTCTAGAGAGACCTCCATCTTGTACCAGACGGTTTTGCTTGTTCAAGTAATAGAATCGTGTGCAAGGTGTTAAAGTGATTTCAGTGTTGTTCTTCATCAATTCGGTTTTCTTGAAGATTACCAAGTTTGGATTCCGCCCATCTTTGGTAATTGTGTGATATCAGTGTTAGATCCGGATTATCGGGACTTACAGGAACTAGATATAAAGGTATGGGTAAGCCGAACTATGCCCAAGAATGTAACATCCGTCAAAAAACGGGTTTCCAAAACCCGCTTCGTTTATTAACCGAATAGTCAGTCATAATTTTCGTCGCGTATATATTGGTTATTTTAATTTTAAACGATACATAATTAATAAACATTGTTAGAATTTTAAAACATAATTAATAAATCATAAAAAATAAGATAATAAAAAATATTTGAGGCTGCCGGGTTTCGAACCTGGGTCAGCCGATTCAACAAGTAAACAACACACCACTCCGCCACACGCTGTCTTTGTTAACATAATGAAACAATTAATACTTATAATAAAACTCAAAACTCAAACTCAGTAATCAGCGCGCCCAATTCGCAGTCGCCGGAAATACCGACGATTTCGCCAATTGTCGACAGTTTCCTTTGACTAAACGCGTGTATTAACCTCGACATCGGTTATAACCAATGTCTAGTCCCCCAATTCAAGTCGTAACCGCCGGAGAAAACCTTGACCATGAATCAAGATCGAATTCGGACTCGATACATTTCCCTATAAATACACACCCATGTCTCTGGTAATCTTTTCGCTCAAAATCGCACAATTTCTCGAAGTATTAGCACTCGCCGGAGATATTCTGCAATCGCCGGACTTTCGCCGGAAAACCGAGACTTACATCAAATCGGTAAATTTCTCGACTCTTTCGTCTTCAATCCATTGTTAGACATATACTAACTTAAATCCTTCAACCAGAATCAGTCCCAGACGACGTTGCTGGAAATTCTGTACTCGCCGGAAAATTTCTGGAAATTCCGAAATCACGCTGTGAATCGGTACAATCATCTAGACCACCTGATATCTATTGTTTAGTAACTTAATTTCACAACTCAACGATCAAAACTGTTAAATGATTCAATCAGACGGAATTCACAAATCAGAGCCGACGACCATTGCCGGAATTCTGAGAAAAATATTCTGTTCGGTACATTCGATTCCGTAACTCTCTTTATCCATTACATTTCAATCACTTATATGTTCGACGAACGATTTAAACCAGAACAGTTGGATATCGGTTGTCTGTGTCTTTGAATGAAGAAGACGAAGTCGACATTGTGTATAAGTTTAATTAAAACAAGATATTAAACCGGGTTAGACACACAGTCCAGTGGTGGACTGTGTGCAAACACACAGCGCATGACACGAGTTCGAACCTTACAACATACCGACTTTCCGAATTAAAACCAATTTTTTTTAAAACAGAATCAGATCAAGTCACAGTATGTCTTTAAGATTAATATAAACCGTAAGATAAACAGATTAGACACACAGCCCAACTGGTTGGGCTGTGCGCTTACAAACCGAAGGACCCGAGTTCGATCCGGGTCCCTGCAACCGGTTCGACCATTTTAAATCCTTTTAATATAAACCAAATAAATTAACATTTAATTAGTATATATATAAATATTTCGGGTTAGACACATAGCTCAGTTGGTAGAGCTGCGTGCACGCGTACGAGAGGTCCCGGGTTCGAACCTCACTCAGCGCACATAATAAACTCAATCAGACCGGTCAACGGTCAAAGTCAACGGTCAACATTTTTTATTTATTTATTTAATCAGAAAATTATTTAAAAATAATTAAAAATAATATTTTTAAAGTTAGAAAAGGTCCTTAAACTCACAAAAATAAATCTAGAAATCCTATTAAGGTTATGAATTAAAATTATTAATCTCAAATAAAAATCCATTTATTTACCGAACCATTATGTTATTATTTAGGTTAGTTTCTATCGTGGTTAAATCCAAATTCGTGCGCATTCATCATCAATCCAAGAAACGCAACCACTATGAGTGAATTCTTACAAATTCCCCTTTTTATTCATGTTTTGGGGTGTATCATGTGTCGCTTAAAGTAATTCGCTTATTCAAACTCGTGCTATACCATTATATGATCTAAACTTAGAATGTAAATATTGTTTGTTGTGATGTATTACATATTGTCAAGTTGTGTGCAAATTATTCATTAGGCCCATCAGTTCCTCGTGGGAGACGAGTTGAACAACGCGTGCCTCAAAAACATTCATTAGGCCCATCAGTTCGTTGAACAACGCGTGCCTCAAAATCATTCATTAGGCCCATCAGTTCCTCGTGGGAGACGAGTTGAACAACGCTTGCCTCAAAATCAATCATTTGGTGTATATGTGTGCAATAATTAATATTATGTGTTTTGTGATTAAATTTACATTTACGTTTACTCATGTGTGGTTATGCACTTTATTTTATAATCGATACAATAAACACGTTTAAATGTTTTTCATAGGATTCACTCGCCAACTTTTTGTTGACCCAAAAACCATTTTTACACATGATACAAGTGGACAGGTTGAAGCAAGGAACACATAGGAAATTGCCTTAGAAGAAAAATAATGAAGTCTTGAAAGATGTATAGAACATGTTGTACTTGTATTATTGATTGTAATGATTCTCCTTTAAAAAGAAATAATAAATATGAAACTTTATAATAAATGTCATGAGCTTTGATGAAAACCCAATCATGCCCTGATCACCTTTTCCGCTGCGGGTCGGGTGTGACAGATTGGTATCAGAGCTTTTGACTATAGGGATATAGGATAGGTTATTAGACCCTTAGAGCCTATACTATAGTTGATTAGATTTTAATTGTTTATGTGGTTACATGCAAACTCATGATGTTTATGTGTTTCGTATTTATTACATACACACATGCATGCAAACACTTCCACTATCATACTGTGTGATATTTAATAAGTTATACTTATAACATGCTTACATATACATTCATCACGCATATATCAATGTTCACATATTCAAGTCATCCTCATATTCCTTTATTCAAGATTTTGTGGCATTTTTTCGTTTTTCAATCTCATCAAAGTGAGTTCTACGACGTGCATGTAGTAACTGTAAGGGTACAAGTACCGGTAGTCGGAACGTCCTGTCTAGGTTGGCATTCGTATAAATCCAATATAACGGACCAGTTTGCCTACCTGGGGACTAACGATGAGAGTACGAAGGACCTATTAGGCCAAAGCATGCCACACCAAACGTCGTTCGAACTAACCCCACTTTGAGGTATCACCGTGTCCACACCTGGATGCACTCCGAATTCCATACGTTACATACATATTTTCTCGATTTTCTCCGGGTTTTAGTGTACGTTACGAGGCTAACACATGCGAACCATATGAAAGACCCGGTAATCATGGGGGCCCACATGATTACGAAGGTGAAGTATGGCGGCATGCAAGGCCCAATTACGAGCAAAGCCCAAGTCATCCTATGGATGTAGTAGATTTATTATTCTATATTTATTTTATGTTCATTCCTAAATATGACACATGACACCTAAAACGTCAAACTCATACTCTCGATCTTGTAGATGTCTTCCAGTCTCTCTCGTAGAAAAATGAGATCAGGAAAATCCCGCGAGCGCATGGCTGCCCAAATCGCTCAACTAATGGCGGCCGTAATACCCAACATCGTAGTTCAAGTTCAACAGGCCCTTACCGCTAATCCCGTCAACCCAATCCACCAAGAAGATCAAAACATTGTCAATCCTTCCCCAAAAGCCACTAAATGCACCTACAAACATTTCAAATCCTGCGATCCTCCAAAATACGAAGGGACTGAAGGTGTCACCGCTCTCCTCCATTGGTTTGAGGAGATGGAAAACACTTTTCTCAATTGCGACTGTCCCGATGATCGCAAGGTGCGATATGCTACCTGCCGTTTGCTCGGAGTAGAACTTACATGGTGGAATACAGAGAAGGCCAAGCGAAGTGCTGAGAATGCTATGACTTTGACTTGGGAAGAGTTGAAGGAAATCATGAAAGGACGGTTCTGTCCAAGAAGCGAAATCAAGAAATTGGAAGATGAGTTCTATTCTTTGAAACAAAAAGAGGGCGACCACACCACATACAACAAGAGATTCCTTGAGTTAAATCAGATGGTCCCCAACTTGTTCACTCCCCTCTACCGTTTGATCGAGCACTACATTCGAGGTCTTCCTTCAAAAATTCAAGACCCTGTAATAAGTACCACACCTGCAACTTTGGAAGCAGCAATGGAGTTAGCTACAGAGCTCACCGAAAACCGCATACGGAATAAAGACTTTAAGGAGGAGAAGAAAAAGGATAAAGCATCAACCGAAACCCCAAACTCCACCCAAACCGAATCCTCTTCTCAAACCACTTCTAAGAGAAAACGAGATGGACAAATCTTCGTTGTCACCCAACACAACCAACCAGCTTCACAAGTTGTACCCCTCCAAGCTATCCCAATCACTCAAGTAGCACCCAACTCAACTTACCCAAATAAGAAACCTTACTTTGGACCTCACCCTCAATGCAACACCTGTTTTTATCACCATCCATCTACCTTACCTTGTCGACTATGTGCGAATTGTGGACGCTATGGTCATTTGAGCAAGGTTTGCCGCACCTCTCAAAACCAAACCTCACCCCCTACTCAAAACATGATCCAAACATATCAACAACCCCAATACCCCATGTTTCCATATGTTCGAGCTTGTTTTAATTGTGGCGACCCTACCCACTTTAGAAACACGTGCCCTCGATTGGTTAATATCATAAACGCCCAAGCTCAAGCAAACCCAGTTAACCAAGCAAATCAAGAAAACCTAACCACTAGGCCACCAGCAAGAGGAAGAGCTTACAACATCAACGCCAATCCTGTTGAAGATAATAACGGCCCAAACGAACCACCGAACTAGTTTTCTTCACCAAAAATCAAGATTCAACTCCAACCGCTTAGTTTTTATGTTTTCTTTATGTTATCTCAATCTTACGTATCTCAATTATAAATTGGAAATTTATCCAAGAATCTTAATGCGAATTACTATTTCAGTTTTGTTTTATACTCATTGATTTAACATTCATATCATCATACATCTCGACGTATCTCAATCTCATCATTCAAAGAAGTTGAGTTGTGTCTCACTTTTACCTAGACTAACCCCTTCATCATAACAAACGAGAGAGGTACTGCATCATTCAATCATGTATACCTTCAGATTTGAGACTCAAGTTTTGGTTGTTGTGTTTGTTTATGTTTTAGAGTCACATAGAACTAATCATAATTTACTGATAAAGCCAATGAAAATCTGACAAGAATTTGGTGGATACGCCGCTGGTACTTCCTATATATAAGTATTCTTGCCAAAGGATCAGAGGCATTGTCAGGTGGTTATGAGAAGTTCCATGTAGGATTTAGTAATGTCATGGTTGAAGTTTGTTTTATACTCACTGATTTAGCATTCATATCATCATACATCTCAACGTATCTCAATCTCATCATTCAAAGAAGTTGGGTTGTGTCTCACTTCTACATAGACTAACCTCTTCATCATAACAAACGAGAGAGGTATTGTCATCATTCAAACATGTATACTTTCAGAATTAAGACTCAAGCTTTGGTTGTTGTGTTTGTTTATGTTCTAGAGTCACATAGAACTAATCATAACTTACTGATAAAGCCAATGAAAATTTGACAAGAATATGGTGGATACGCCGCTGGAACTTCCTATATATAAGTATTCTTGCCAAAGGATCAGAGGCATTGTCAGGCGGTTATGAGAGGTTCCATGTAGGTTATAGTGGTAGAAGTTTTGTTTTAGGATATAACCTTATCTTTCCAAACGTATCGATTCTCTCAAAACTCTTGTGCATGAGATCATATCTAGTCAATCAACTCTGTTTATCAATATTCCTTATCTTAGGCATCAAAAAGCGATTCCTGTAGCAGGGTATCCAACCCTTACTAGGAACGTTACCGCCTCCAATAAAATTTAAACTTTCACCCCCTTCTGATTATGTAATTGTCCAATTAAAACACCCTCTCCACAAGTCAAATATACCACTATTACTTAAATTTCGGGACGAAATTTCTATAAGTAGGGGATACTGTAACATCCGTCAAAAAACGGGTTTCCAAAACCCGCTTCGTTTATTAACCGAATAGTCAGTCATAATTTTCATCGCGTATATATTGGTTATTTTAATTTTAAACGATACATAATTAATAAACATTGTTAGAATTTTAAAACATAATTAATAAATCATAAAAAATAAGACAATAAAAAATATTTGAGGCTGTGGGGTTTCGAACCCGGGTCAGCCGGTTCAACAAGTAAACAACACACCACTCCGCCACACGCTGTCTTTGTTAACATAATGAAACAATTAATACTTATAATAAAACTCAAAACTCAAACTCAGTAATCAGCGCGCCCAATTCGCAGTCGCCGGAAATACCGACGATTTCGCCAATTGTCGACAGTTTCCTTTGACTAAACGCGTGTATTAACCTCGACATCGGTTATAACCGATGTCTAGTCCCCCAATTCAAGTCGTAACCGTCGGAGAAAACCTTGACCACGAATCAAGATCGAATTCAGACTCGATACATTCTGCTTCTTCCCTATAAATACACACCCAAGTCTCTGGTAATCTTTTCGCTCAAAATCGCACAATTTCTCGAAGTATTAGCACTCGCCGGAGATATTCTGCAATCGCCGGACTTTCGCCGAAAAACCGAGACTTACATCAAATCGGTAAATTTCTCGACTCTTTCGTCTTCAATCCATTGTTAGACATATACTAACTTAAATCCTTCAACCAGAATCAGTCCCAGACGACGTTGCCGGAAATTCTGTACTCGCCGGAAAATTTCTGGAAATTCCGAAATCACGCTGTGAATCGGTACAATCATCTAGACCCCCTGATATCTATTGTTTAGTAACTTAATTTCACAACTCATCGATCAAAACTGTTAAATGATTCAATCAGACAGAATTCACAGATCAGAGCCGACGACCATTGCCGGAATTCTGAGAAAAACATTCTGTTCGGTACATTCGATTCCGTAACTCTCTTTATCCATTACATTTCAATCACTTATATGTTCGACGAACGATTTAAACCAGAACAGTTGGATATCGTGTGTCTGTGTCTTTGAATGAAGAAGACGAAGTCGACATTGTGTATAAGTTTAATTAAAACAAGATATTAAACCGGGTTAGACACACAGTCCAGTGGTGTGTGCAAACACACAGCGCATGACACGAGTTCGAACCTTACAACATACCGACTTTCCGAATTAAAACCAATTTTTTTTAAAACAGAATCAGATCAAGTCACAGTATGTCTTTAAGATTAATATAAACCGTAAGATAAACAGATTAGACACACAGCCCAACTGGTTGGGCTGTGCGCTTACAAACCGAAGGACCCGAGTTCGATCCGGGTCCCTGCAACCGGTTCGACCATTTTAAATCCTTTTAATATAAACCAAATAAATTAACATTTAATTAGTATATATATAAATATTTCGGGTTAGACACATAGCTCAGTTGGTAGAGCTGCGTGCACGCGTACGAGAGGTCCCGGGTTCGAACCTCACTCAGCGCACATAATAAACTCAATCAGACCGGTCAACGGTCAAAGTCAACGGTCAACATTTTTTATTTATTTATTTAATCAGAAAATTATTTAAAAATAATTAAAAATAATATTTTTAAAGTTAGAAAAGGTCCTTAAACTCACAAAAATAAATCTAGAAATCCTATTAAGGTTATGAATTAAAATTATTAATCTCAAATAAAAATCCATTTATTTACCGAACCATTATGTTATTATTTAGGTTAGTTTCTATCGTGGTTAAATCCAAATTCGTGCGCATTCATCATCAATCCAAGAAACGCAACCACTATGAGTGAATTCTTACAAATTCCCCTTTTTATTCATGTTTTGGGGTGTATCATGTGTCGCTTAAAGTAATTCGCTTATTCAAACTCGTGCTATACCATTATATGATCTAAACTTAGAATGTAAATATTGTTTGTTGTGATGTATTACATATTGTCAAGTTGTGTGCAAATTATTCATTAGGCCCATCAGTTCCTCGTGGGAGACGAGTTGAACAACGCGTGCCTCAAAAACATTCATTAGGCCCATCAGTTCGTTGAACAACGCGTGCCTCAAAATCATTCATTAGGCCCATCAGTTCCTCGTGGGAGACGAGTTGAACAACGCTTGCCTCAAAATCAATCATTTGGTGTATATGTGTGCAATAATTAATATTATGTGTTTTGTGATTAAATTTACATTTACGTTTACTCATGTGTGGTTATGCACTTTTTTTATAATCGATACAATAAACACGTTTAAATGTTTTTCATAGGATTCACTCGCCAACTTTTTGTTGACCCAAAAACCATTTTTACACATGATACAAGTGGACAGGTTGAAGCAAGGAACACATAGGAAATTGCCTTAGAAGAAAAATAATGAAGTCTTGAAAGATGTATAGAACATGTTGTACTTGTATTATTGATTGTAATGATTCTCCTTTAAAAAGAAATAATAAATATGAAACTTTATAATAAATGTCATGAGCTTTGATGAAAACCCAATCATGCCCTGATCACCTTTTCCGCTGCGGGTCGGGGTGTGACAGATTGGTATCAGAGCTTTTGACTATAGGGATATAGGATAGGTTATTAGACCCTTAGAGCCTATACTATAGTTGATTAGATTTTAATTGTTTATGTGGTTACATGCAAACTCATGATGTTTATGTGTTTCGTATTTATTACATACACACATGCATGCAAACACTTCCACTATCATACTGTGTGATATTTAATAAGTTATACTTATAACATGCTTACATATACATTCATCACGCATATATCAATGTTCACATATTCAAGTCATCCTCATATTCCTTTATTCAAGATTTTGTGGCATTTTTTCGTTTTTTCAATCTCATCAAAGTGAGTTCTACGACGTGCATGTAGTAACTGTAAGGGTACAAGTACCGGTAGTCGGAACGTCCTGTCTAGGTTGGCATTCGTATAAATCCAATATAACGGACCAGTTTGCCTACCTGGGGACTAACGATGAGAGTACGAAGGACCTATTAGGCCAAAGCATGCCACACCAAACGTCGTTCGAACTAACCCCACTTTGAGGTATCACCGTGTCCACACCTGGATGCACTCCGAATTCCATACGTTACATACATATTTCTCCGATTTTCTCCGGGTTTTAGTGTACGTTACGAGGCTAACACATGCGAACCATATGAAAGACCGGTAATCATGGGGGCCCACATGATTACGAAGGTGAAGTATGGCGGCATGCAAGGCCCAATTACGAGCAAAGCCCAAGTCATCCTATGGATGTAGTAGATTTATTATTCTATATTTATTTTATGTTCATTCCTAAATATGACACATGACACCTAAAACGTCAAACTCATACTCTCGATCTTGTAGATGTCTTCCAGTCTCTCTCGTAGAAAAATGAGATCAGGAAAATCCCGCGAGCGCATGGCTGCCCAAATCGCTCAACTAATGGCGGCCGTAATACCCAACATCGTAGTTCAAGTTCAACAGGCCCTTACCGCTAATCCCGTCAACCCAATCCACCAAGAAGATCAAAACATTGTCAATCCTTCCCCAAAAGCCACTAAATGCACCTACAAACATTTCAAATCCTGCGATCCTCCAAAATACGAAGGGACTGAAGGTGTCACCGCTCTCCTCCATTGGTTTGAGGAGATGGAAAACACTTTTCTCAATTGCGACTGTCCCGATGATCGCAAGGTGCGATATGCTACCTGCCGTTTGCTCGGAGTAGAACTTACATGGTGGAATACAGAGAAGGCCAAGCGAAGTGCTGAGAATGCTATGACTTTGACTTGGGAAGAGTTGAAGGAAATCATGAAAGGACGGTTCTGTCCAAGAAGCGAAATCAAGAAATTGGAAGATGAGTTCTATTCTTTGAAACAAAAAGAGGGCGACCACACCACATACAACAAGAGATTCCTTGAGTTAAATCAGATGGTCCCCAACTTGTTCACTCCCCTCTACCGTTTGATCGAGCACTACATTCGAGGTCTTCCTTCAAAAATTCAAGACCCTGTAATAAGTACCACACCTGCAACTTTGGAAGCAGCAATGGAGTTAGCTACAGAGCTCACCGAAAACCGCATACGGAATAAAGACTTTAAGGAGGAGAAGAAAAAGGATAAAGCATCAACCGAAACCCCAAACTCCACCCAAACCGAATCCTCTTCTCAAACCACTTCTAAGAGAAAACGAGATGGACAAATCTTCGTTGTCACCCAACACAACCAACCAGCTTCACAAGTTGTACCCCTCCAAGCTATCCCAATCACTCAAGTAGCACCCAACTCAACTTACCCAAATAAGAAACCTTACTTTGGACCTCACCCTCAATGCAACACCTGTTTTTATCACCATCCATCTACCTTACCTTGTCGACTATGTGCGAATTGTGGACGCTATGGTCATTTGAGCAAGGTTTGCCGCACCTCTCAAAACCAAACCTCACCCCCTACTCAAAACATGATCCAAACATATCAACAACCCCAATACCCCATGTTTCCATATGTTCGAGCTTGTTTTAATTGTGGCGACCCTACCCACTTTAGAAACACGTGCCCTCGATTGGTTAATATCATAAACGCCCAAGCTCAAGCAAACCCAGTTAACCAAGCAAATCAAGAAAACCTAACCACTAGGCCACCAGCAAGAGGAAGAGCTTACAACATCAACGCCAATCCTGTTGAAGATAATAACGGCCCAAACGAACCACCGAACTAGTTTTCTTCACCAAAAATCAAGATTCAACTCCAACCGCTTAGTTTTTATGTTTTCTTTATGTTATCTCAATCTTACGTATCTCAATTATAAATTGGAAATTTATCCAAGAATCTTAATGCGAATTACTATTTCAGTTTTGTTTTATACTCATTGATTTAACATTCATATCATCATACATCTCGACGTATCTCAATCTCATCATTCAAAGAAGTTGAGTTGTGTCTCACTTTTACCTAGACTAACCCCTTCATCATAACAAACGAGAGAGGTACTGCATCATTCAATCATGTATACCTTCAGATTTGAGACTCAAGTTTTGGTTGTTGTGTTTGTTTATGTTTTAGAGTCACATAGAACTAATCATAATTTACTGATAAAGCCAATGAAAATCTGACAAGAATTTGGTGGATACGCCGCTGGTACTTCCTATATATAAGTATTCTTGCCAAAGGATCAGAGGCATTGTCAGGTGGTTATGAGAAGTTCCATGTAGGATTTAGTAATGTCATGGTTGAAGTTTGTTTTATACTCACTGATTTAGCATTCATATCATCATACATCTCAACGTATCTCAATCTCATCATTCAAAGAAGTTGGGTTGTGTCTCACTTCTACATAGACTAACCTCTTCATCATAACAAACGAGAGAGGTATTGTCATCATTCAAACATGTATACTTTCAGAATTAAGACTCAAGCTTTGGTTGTTGTGTTTGTTTATGTTCTAGAGTCACATAGAACTAATCATAACTTACTGATAAAGCCAATGAAAATTTGACAAGAATATGGTGGATACGCCGCTGGAACTTCCTATATATAAGTATTCTTGCCAAAGGATCAGAGGCATTGTCAGGCGGTTATGAGAGGTTCCATGTAGGTTATAGTGGTAGAAGTTTTGTTTTAGGATATAACCTTATCTTTCCAAACGTATCGATTCTCTCAAAACTCTTGTGCATGAGATCATATCTAGTCAATCAACTCTGTTTATCAATATTCCTTA
Organism: Scalesia atractyloides; assembly: GCA_947069175.1. NCBI lineage: Eukaryota > Viridiplantae > Streptophyta > Magnoliopsida > Asterales > Asteraceae > Scalesia > Scalesia atractyloides. Next base: position 25,480,566 of record CAMTDV010000020.1, read on the forward strand.
TCTTAGGCATCAAAAAGCGATTCCTGTAGCAGGGTATCCAACCCTTACTAGGAACGTTACCGCCTCCAATAAAATTTAAACTTTCACCCCCTTCTGATTATGTAATTGTCCAATTAAAACACCCTCTCCACAAGTCAAATATACCACTATTACTTAAATTTCGGGACGAAATTTCTATAAGTAGGGGATACTGTAACATCCGTCAAAAAACGGGTTTCCAAAACCCGCTTCGTTTATTAACCGAATAGTCAGTCATAATTTTCATCGCGTATATATTGGTTATTTTAATTTTAAACGATACATAATTAATAAACATTGTTAGAATTTTAAAACATAATTAATAAATCATAAAAAATAAGACAATAAAAAATATTTGAGGCTGTGGGGTTTCGAACCCGGGTCAGCCGGTTCAACAAGTAAACAACACACCACTCCGCCACACGCTGTCTTTGTTAACATAATGAAACAATTAATACTTATAATAAAACTCAAAACTCAAACTCAGTAATCAGCGCGCCCAATTCGCAGTCGCCGGAAATACCGACGATTTCGCCAATTGTCGACAGTTTCCTTTGACTAAACGCGTGTATTAACCTCGACATCGGTTATAACCGATGTCTAGTCCCCCAATTCAAGTCGTAACCGTCGGAGAAAACCTTGACCACGAATCAAGATCGAATTCAGACTCGATACATTCTGCTTCTTCCCTATAAATACACACCCAAGTCTCTGGTAATCTTTTCGCTCAAAATCGCACAATTTCTCGAAGTATTAGCACTCGCCGGAGATATTCTGCAATCGCCGGACTTTCGCCGAAAAACCGAGACTTACATCAAATCGGTAAATTTCTCGACTCTTTCGTCTTCAATCCATTGTTAGACATATACTAACTTAAATCCTTCAACCAGAATCAGTCCCAGACGACGTTGCCGGAAATTCTGTACTCGCCGGAAAATTTCTGGAAATTCCGAAATCACGCTGTGAATCGGTACAATCATCTAGACCCCCTGATATCTATTGTTTAGTAACTTAATTTCACAACTCATCGATCAAAACTGTTAAATGATTCAATCAGACAGAATTCACAGATCAGAGCCGACGACCATTGCCGGAATTCTGAGAAAAACATTCTGTTCGGTACATTCGATTCCGTAACTCTCTTTATCCATTACATTTCAATCACTTATATGTTCGACGAACGATTTAAACCAGAACAGTTGGATATCGTGTGTCTGTGTCTTTGAATGAAGAAGACGAAGTCGACATTGTGTATAAGTTTAATTAAAACAAGATATTAAACCGGGTTAGACACACAGTCCAGTGGTGTGTGCAAACACACAGCGCACGTCACGAGTTCGAACCTTACAACATACCGACTTTCCGAATTAAAACCAATTTTTTTAAAAACAGAATCAGATCAAGTCACAGTATGTCTTTAAGATTAATATAAACCGTAAGATAAACAGATTAGACACACAGCCCAACTGGTTGGGCTGTGCGCTTACAAACCGAAGGACCCGAGTTCGATCCGGGTCCCTGCAACCGGTTCGACCATTTTAAATCCTTTTAATATAAACCAAATAAATTAACATTTAATTAGTATATATATAAATATTTCGAGTTAGACACATAGCTCAGTTGGTAGAGCTGCGTGCACGCGTACGAGAGGTCCCGGGTTCGAACCTCACTCAGCGCACATAATAAACTCAATCAGACCGGTCAACGGTCAAAGTCAACGGTCAACATTTTTTATTTATTTATTTAATCAGAAAATTATTTAAAAATAATTAAAAATAATATTTTTAAAGTTAGAAAAGGTCCTTAAACTCACAAAAATAAATCTAGAAATCCTATTAAGGTTATGAATTAAAATTATTAATCTCAAATAAAAATCCATTTATTTACCGAACCATTATGTTATTATTTAGGTTAGTTTCTATCGTGGTTAAATCCAAATTCGTGCGCATTCATCATCAATCCAAGAAACGCAACCACTATGAGTGAATTCTTACAAATTCCCCTTTTTATTCATGTTTTGGAGTGTATCATGTGTCGCTTAAAGTAATTCGCTTATTCAAACTCGTGCTATACCATTATATGATCTAAACTTAGAATGTAAATATTGTTTGTTGTGATGTATTACATATTGTCAAGTTGTGTGCAAATTATTCATTAGGCCATCAGTTCCTCGTGGGAGACGAGTTGAACAACGCGTGCCTCAAAAACATTCATTAGGCCCATCAGTTCGTTGAACAACGCGTGCCTCAAAATCATTCATTAGGCCCATCAGTTCCTCGTGGGAGACGAGTTGAACAACGCGTGCCTCAAAATCAATCATTTGGTGTATATGTGTGCAATAATTAATATTATGTGTTTTGTGATTAAATTTACATTTACGTTTACTCATGTGTGGTTATGCACTTTATTTTATAATCAATACAATAAACACGTTTAAATGTTTTCATAGGATTCACTCGCCAACTTTTTCTTGACCCAAAACCATTTTTACACATGATACAGGTGGACAGGTTGAAGCAAGGAACACATAGGAAATTGCCTTAGAAGAAAAATAATGAAGTCTTGAAAGATGTATAGAACATGTTGTACTTGTATTATTGATTGTAATGATTCTCCTTTAAAAAGAAATAATAAATATGAAACTTTATAATAAATGTCATGAGTTTTGATGAAAACCCAATCATGCCCCGATCACCTTTTCCGCTGCGGGTCAGGGTGTGACAAAGAATGCTAGGTTTGGAAAAACAAGATAACGAAGAGCAAAGGCGCATCGTCCTAGACTTATTGGAAGAACGACGAGAAAATGCAGCGATTCGCGAAGCTAAATACAAGTCCCAGCTTGAAAAGTATTACAACAAAAGGGTGTGCATCTGTTCCTTTTCGCCTGGTGACTTTGTTTTTCGCGATAATGAATAGTATCGAATGCCGAAAAAACCGCGGAAGTTAGCCCCGCGATGGGAAGGTCCGTACGTGATAAATGAAGTATTGGGAAAAGGCGCGTACACTCTGAAGCGTATGGACGGATCCAGCGTTCCTCGAACCTGGAACGCCCAACAACTACGCCGATGTTATATGCAATCTCAGTCCTCTAAGCAACTTCTGAGCGTTGCGTACCGAGACTGCTTACTTTATTTTGTTATGTAATCTTAGTGGCAGCCATAGCTTTGCGCTTTATCAGTATGAATAACATACTTTGCCACTACTTACAGTCTTGTATATGTTCATATACAAATGCATGCAATTCCTTTGGATAAACAAAAACACAAACTCATGAGCCACAAGCTAACTTTATACTTACGCTCACACATGAGAACATAAATTGTTCATTTATCTATCCTACACAAGTAATTGGTCCCATGCAAACATTGTAAAACTGAAATATATTATATTCACATCCATAGTACTTGTGCAGCAGTGCAACATTACAAGTTATCACAAAGTGAAATTACAAATTTCCTATTCTGTAGATTTGGTCCCCGCCTGCTTCTCTGTTGACGAAAAGATCTCCTTTAATTTATCAACAAAGTCATCTTGCTGTGGCGTGGCATCCACAAGGTCCATAATCTGAATTTGCAATTGATCATATTTTTCTTTGGCGGCAGTATTTAGCCCATGCGTAGCAGCACGGCTTGTATCCCATTCGGTCTTCAGCGCATGGGCCACGTGCAAAGTACACTCTCTATAGCCCTCGGCATGCCCGTCATTGTACGCCGCGATCATCAATTCTGCCACTCTCTCATCCAACTCCGTAGAGTTAAGGATGGCATTTGCAATCTGTGTACAAATACAATCAGTATATGTTGCGACAATCAAACCAGACATGTATAAAGAAAAGGGAATATTACCTCCACAATCCCGTACTTCCGCAACCAAGTAAGCTGGTTCATGAGGGATTCGGTGAGGCTTTCTGCTGTAGCGCGAGCGACCTCCGTGTCGTTAATTTTTTGTTCGCCTTCAGTCAAACGATCAACTCGGCTTTTTCTGTTCGGTGAAAGTTGATATCTTTTTTCAAATTATCAACCTCATCTTGCAGCCGCGCCTGGTCAAATAGCATAGCAGTTAGATCATCAGTTTCTTTATTCTTAAGAAGGAGAGTCATTTTGGTTAATACCTCATTCTGCTCGCTCCTTTCTCTGTGTGAGCGCGCCTCTTCTGCTGCCGCAACTGCATCAGCTTTCTCTTTCTTGAGTTTCTAAATTTTGTTGCGCAGAGAAATTTTTTCTTTGTTATCACGATCACAAGCCTCCACAAAGCTTGCGCTCGTCCGCATATTGCGCAGCAGAGACCTCACACTTGCGCTTCCATGACAGCGCAGCCCACTCTTCAGTCTTCTTCTCTTCCTCAAACTGGGCCTTTTCCGCCTCAAAATCGACGAGCATTTTCAACGTCTTCTCTTTCTCACGTTTGGCCTTTGCCTTCTCAAGCTCAACCTCATCCCACTCTTTGTTCATGTTGCGCCATTTGCGCACAATCCTGTTTATGGTGGAAGAGGCAAGGGCAGACTCTTGGAAATATGACTCGTAGGTAGCCTCGTGGTCTTTTTCTTCCTGGCGCTTCACCTCCGCCGGCGGGAAGATGCCCTTATACCACTCCCTGCAGGAGTGCCAATCAGTGAAAACATCACCCTGCTTAACTTTCCACACGGGCTGATGAATCGCAGAGGCCCGCCTCTCAGAATAAGAGCGATAATAATAGTACCCAGGCGTCTCCTCTGGGCTAATAGGCGACTCCTCCTCCGAATCCTCAACAAACACAAAGCCTTCGCTTTGTGTTGAAGGTCCGGCTCCCTTGGATATCAACTTTGACGGTTCCCCAACATCTGTAGCCGTATCTTTAACCTACTCGCCAGCAGGATTCTCAGCATCAAAATTTTTGGGCTCTTCTTCCGGAGCCCCTTTCTCAATATTTCCCGGGACGATGGGGGTCGGCATCAAGAACAGGAGTTTCTTGCCCCGCATCTCTCTCTTCAACGTTCTCAGGCCTGCGCGGCGATGGTATAGCAGATGAGGTGGCCGGCGCAGCCTTCACCATTTTCTCTGCAAAACATATTAACAAATACCAAGTATAAGATTCTGCGCAACTTTTATGACAGAAATGCGCAACAAACTAAACGTACCAGGAGAGAACTTCTTTGCAAAGGCATCCAGATTGCCCTTCTTACCAATGCGCGGGCGCGCAACTTTGGTTGGCGCAGGAGTTTTAGTCTCCACCTCCTTCCTCTTCTTAGAAGTGCGCTTCAACGCCTCTTCCGGGCTAGAAGGTACTTCCAAAGGATCATCTGGGTTCGCAGCAGGAAGAGATGAGGTTTCAACGGGTTCTGGCTTCGGTTTCTTCAAATCTACAGGCACAAGACCCTCCAGTGAGTCCGACACCACCACATAATTGCACCAAGAGTCAGATACGGGAAGCGTACCTTTCTTGCCCTCAGCTTTCGCAGCAGCTGATGGCTTGGTTTTTTGCTCTGGGTTGGAAGGGGGAGGCGTAGCAGCTGCAGCAGCAGTTGGTTTCTTCTTCTTCTTCGAATCAGGGCCTACGCCCAAGTTTAGCAAATCACCTACATAATCAATCATATTGAGCAAAGGTTGCGCCATTAGTTATATTGCAATATTACTTAGAAAAAATGTTCAAGAAAATATTGCAATATCAACTTAGGCTTTGTAAGGACTTATTTACCAGTCTTCGAATATGGTTGCGCCTCCAGATCCTCCTTCTTGGGCAACTCAAAGTTCCCCAAGATTTGTGAGAACCAAGTTTCCTCACCATCAGCAATAGGCACGACGGCCATTTTTCCTTTCTCTCTCTTGAAAGAGACCAAGCAGAGAGGCGCAGCTACATAACAAACATTTTTGCATCAGTACATATCTATTGAAAGATATTGCTAGGAAGTTAAAGGGTTACATACCAGTTCCATCTTCTATATACACTGGTTTTTCCCGGCGTTCCTTCTTCCAGAAAATACTCATCCCGGCAGCGATGAGGGCCCTCTCCGGCAAAACAATATTGGGCACATCTTTAATATCTTGATACCATACCTCGTCGGCAGGTATGGGAAGGGTCTCCAGCTCGATCTCATCACCGGCCCGGAATGTCATCTTCATCGGGATCACTGCCGCCTTGATAAAGAAGAACTTCTGCTTCCAGTCGTGGTAGGACTTCGGCGGCACCAACGGCAATCGTTTGGCTTGCACACGCTGTTGGAACGAATAAAAACCAAACGAGCAGTGCAGCTGGTAGAAAACTCTAAACTTCTCGACCGACGGCACGATCTGCATCGATCGGCAAACGAACTCAAAATGCCGGATCCTCACCATTCCCATCGGGCTCAACTAGGAAATGTGAATCTTATAAAAACCAAGAATTTCCAGCAAGAAATGGGTCACCGGCAGCCGGAAGTTCCCTTCGGCAAAATAATCGTAAAATAATGTAATGTAGCCGGCCGGCGCATCAGCCGCCGTGGCATTAGCCACCGGAAAAAACACTTTCCAGGACGGAGCGAAAAGGAAGTTGTGGCAAGATTGTCGAAATCTTTCTTCGACCACTTTAGCTGTGGCAAACTTGACGACGACATCTCAGCAGAACTTGCACCGGTGGCCATAACTCGAACTTTGAAGAAAACTTAGAAAACTTAGAAGGTCGCCGGAATTTTTGAACACAAATTTCTCTCAAGTTATAATTGGATGAGGAAGCAAATGGATCGTTGATCCCTTTATATACTAACCGCAATTAATGCACGATTTGACTGCAGCGACTTTTGCGACCGTCACGTATCCTCAAGTAACCGCAGGGGCGAGTGGGGAACAGTAACCGCCCCACGCGCGCGAGTGTTGCCGAAAAGCATTAAATACGGTAAGACATGTACTGTTGACAGCATGTCAACAGTACCACCACGTCTCAAGAACGTGCGTTGTTACCAACTACACCATCCAGATAAGTGACACGTGTCTAAGTATATTTGAAATTCAAATACTTTTTCAAAATTCACTTACGACGCGTCATCAAGATGCATAAAGCAACAAAAAGCTAGTCCTTACCTAGCGCAGCACATTTATCTTAAGTCCAGTGCTACACCTACTTTTTATTCTTACATAGGAGCAACACTGGACTGGGGGGACTTGAAGGGGTATGGTCCCAAAAACCTTGCGCCAATCAAGGAAACCATACCCATTAATAACTTCTAAGAAAACTGCGCGCAGACTTCTTTGCCAAAATAAGATTTATTAGAACTATGCGCCAAATATCCAAGAGAGGAAAGCGTCATTTAACTACCTTGCACGGGCTCGCGCAAGATTCAAAGTTAATCTTGAACACTCTCTTTGGATAAATGCTTCATTTAACTACCTTGCGCGGGCTCGCGCAAGGTTAAAAGTTAACCTTGAACACTCTCTTTGGATAAATGCTTCATTTAACTACCTTGCGCGGGCTCGCGCAAGGTTCAAAGTTAACCTTGAACATTCTTGTTTGATAATGCTTCATTTAACTACCTTGCGCGGGCTCGCGCAAGGTTCAAAGTTAACCTTGAACATTCTCTTTGGATAAATGCTTCATTTAACTACCTTGCGTGGGCTCGTGCAAGGTTCAAAGTTAACCTTGAACACTCTCTTTGGATAAATGCTTCATTTAACTACCTTGCGCGGGCTCGCGCAAGGTTCAAAGTTAACCTTGAACACTCTCTTTGGATAAATGCTTCATTTAACTACCTTGTGCGGGCTCGCGCAAGGTTCAAAGTTAACCTTGAACATTCTTGTTTGATAATGCTTCATTTAACTACCTTGCGCGGGCTCGTGCAAGGTTCAAAGTTAACCTTGAACACTCTCTTTAGATAAATGCTTCATTTAACTACCTTGCGCGGGCTCGCGCAAGGTTCAAAGTTAACCTTGAACACTCTCTTTGGATAAATGCTTCATTTAACTACCTTGCGCAGGCTCGCGCAAGTTTCAAAGTTAACCTTGAACATTCTTGTTTGATAATGCTTCATTTAACTACCTTGCGCGGGCTCGCGCAAGGTTCAAAGTTAACCTTGAACATTCTTGTTTAATAATGCTCCATGCACAAACCTTGTGCAGATATTTATATCAAAGCAAGCATCCAACAAACGTTGCGCTAAGCAGCAAGGAGAAGGAAGATCAGTTAACTAACTTGCGCTTCTCACGCAAGGAAATAGTAAATCCTGAGAAACTTTCCATTAGCAAAATCCTTGACTTGGTGCAGAAGCAAAGGGAATCTTTTCTGTTGTAACAGAATGTACACGTGGTGAATAATAGATGGGTAACAGCTGTGAAACCTTCTAGAAGCCATTAACACCCAATCGTGCAAGCATCTTTTCGGTTATAACCAATTGCCACATGGCAGCATCTGGACGGCTGAGGAAGATCACGGTGATTGCATGCTCACATTTATAAGACGTAGTGATCTCATGTTGACACGTGGCACCTCCCTAACCGCTGATGAGCTCACGATCCGTGTGCACTAACGGATTTCCAACAAACGTTAACGGAATAACAAAGATTCCGTTAAAGTTAACAATCTCTCTTTTTGGCGCCAAACACCGGCTATAAATAAGTAACTTGGAGTTCAAGGAAAGGGATTCACTCTCAACTAATCTCTCACTTACAATACTTACTTCTGACTACCTGTACTTATTCTCACGCCGTACGGTGGTCAGGGAGAGAACCCCCCTTCTCCCCGTGGCGAGCTAACGGTGTTCTGTTTTGCAGGATCAGCCGGAATATTGTTCTATTCATCATCCATCGTGAAACTAAACGGATGGTTAACCCTTTTATGCAGAGCCCATTTCATAGATCTACTTTGATTCCGGTCTAGTTGATCTAGGGTTTCTTCAGACGTCGTTGTCAAAATTGCTTTAGGTACGGTCATAACAGACGTACCTGTAAACACCCTAAAAGGAAATAAGAAGACGCTAGTTCTGAGGAAGACGGGGGGAAGAAGTGGTCGAATCTGACGAGAATGAAGCAGACGAGGATGAAGCTGGCGATTAGGTAGTGTCGGATAAGTCATTTTTTTGTGTTTGTTCACAGTGGTTTTCGGTTGAATGGTTATACTTCAATTTTTAAATTGAAACGTTATACAGTTGTTTAGTTTCTGCAGTGATGAGTTTTTTTATGGCCGAATTTTTAAAAGGGTACAATTGCATATTGGTATAACAATTTTTTTTCTTAATGTATACAGATGCTTTGTGTTTTTTTATATATCGTATGGTGTTTTGTCAATTGGTTATTATGTTGTTCCTTTTATTTTAAAGAGAGGTTTAGCCAACTGAATAGGTTTATGCCATGAGTTATAACAATTTATATGGTTTTCTTATCTTTGTCGTATTTGTAACAGTGTTTTGTTTTCAAGCATATATTTCGTTACATTCGCTAATTCCGTCTGACATGAACGATATAAAACTAGTTTATTGCAGCAAAATATTAGAGAAAGTAAACAAAAAAAATAACAACAAAACACAAAAGAAATGATCAAATTTCACACCATTTTTTCTTACTCGAAAAAACCCCATAAAATGTTCATACGTCACACAATTGTTTAGAGCAACCAAATTGAAAATGTACCAACTGGATTAACTTGTTTGAAACCTACATTATACCATCCAACCTGCGACAAATTCTTTGTATTGCATTTTCCTCGAGCTTCACTCTTTCGTCCTCGTCCAAACAAGCAAACTCTCTAACTTCTGTCTCTACAACCCCTCGTACTGAGTTCACCTCACTAAGAAGCAATTCTGATACATACTTCTGACGTAGATCGGTGATTTCCCTTCTTTGATTATCTAATACTTCCCCTTTTACGTTCCTCTCTGACGATAGTCCACATTTCCAAACTTTCACGCTTGTTCCTATATAAGTCAAAAGACTTGTGTTTTCGTAAGCAGATACAATAATGCGCATCTACAGGTATGTTCCTAAATTTTACCTGGGGAACCTTTTAGCTTACCGTTGTAGGTCTCCATATGCCGCATTAAGAAAATACCGCAGTCAGTAGCGTTAAACAGAGTCTGCTATGGGAATTCCATTCTTACGGGTTTGGTAACTCTTAGTTTATCAGCTACCACTGGCTGTATACGGCTAAGGAACCCACAAAAGGCACTTTTCTGAAATATTACATCCGGTAATACATTATTGTTCTTTTTTTCAATATATAAATATAGTTTTGTATATATCTGAGCTGTCCATACCATTTTTTCGACCGTCCCTCCGTATCTTTCTTCTAAACTAGCATCACCCTCTATGTTGTCGATGATTATTATTTGGGTCGTTGACAAGTTGAAAAAAAGCAGAAAGTAGTGCTCCCTATTCAAGATAGGGGTGTGCACCCTCTGGAAACCTTTAAATGTCTTTTGTTCCGTACCGTCTAGTACATACTTCATGTTCTCTGCAAACCTTGATATGTGGTCTTTTTCTGGTAAGTCGAACCCCTTTTCAAGCTGCATATGTTTATTTTAAAAAAATAAATAAAGTTAGACGATATGGTGTTATTTTAGCTCCAAAACAAAATTGAAAACTATGTTATTCCAGATCCAATAACCGAGTTTACATACGTTTATAACAGAATAATACCATTAGTTCATTTAGGTTTTATCTAAAGGGAGTCATATAATTTAAACAACATGCAGGCCTAGGACTGTCTTACTAATGATTTAACTATTTCATGCTCATTATGATATAAAACTGATAACCTATAAACTGACTAAATGCAAACATTTTTTCACTGGTCCAATCCATTTAACGATATGGTGTTATTTCAGCTCCAAAACAAAATTGAAAACTATGTTATTTCAGATCCAATAACCGAGTTTACATACGTTTATAACAGAATAACACCATTAGTTCATTTAGGCTTTATCTAAAGGGAGTCATATAATTTAAACAATATGCAGGCCTAGGACTGTCTTACCAATGATTTAACTATTTCATGTTCATTATGCTATAAAACTGATAACCTGTAAACTGACTAAATGCAAACATTTTTTCACTGGTCCAATCCGTTTTTCAAGATAATTCTTTCGGACTTTCATTCCAGCGTACAATAATCGATAAAGAACACATACCAACATTCTAGCGTTGCAGAACAACTTTGGGGTTGTTCCCATCTTCCTCATTCTCTCCTCTTAGTTCAATACTACAGCCCATGTACTGATGACATCAATATGTACCGTGACTCCCGGTACCATCGATTCGAACGGTGACCTCATCACCGAAACTTGACCATTATTGCTGAAAATTACATCCCTACAACACGAGAGAATTATTTTAAATAAACAATGTTAATGAAAAAGTATAATTGTACGATGGATACGTACCACGCGTTACGCACCCCGCAGAAAATACACTGTGGTACGACTTCTTCTGACTTCTCTCGCCCCGCTCGCAACGAAACTACGCAGCTGACATATGGCGACCGTAGCGTTGGTGGCAAAATTATTGTCCTTTTGGGGCGTGGTGTTTTTTCGTGCATCGCAGATCGACCCCCCTCAACACCTTTATCATGATCCCAAACACTGTAAAGTTTTTTTGACAGGTTCACTGCCTCAAGCCCTAACACATTGAACCGTGGTTGGGGTATCTTTGTTGTATCCACCGCGTTTATCGCTGCCTCTACCTCTGCCACAAATGATGACGCCATTGGTGAAAAGGGAGATTTTTTTGTGACATAGTTTCATGATTTCTCGTATTTGGAGTAGTGTTATTATTGGTTAATGTTACACTACATTCATGACGGTTGACATCTTGTGTGCTCGCCTCATCCGCTTGTAGATGTTTCAACTTCATTCTATTCCATGTCAATGTTTTTTCCTTCAACTTCTCACTTTTGGGATACAATGTACACGATTCCGCAATCGTCTCATTGATGCTACGAATGCATTCTTCAAAATCACGGAACAACTTATCCAAAATGTTGCATTTATCCTGTTTCAAAATCCGGTTAAACAACATATTTTGGTAAAACAATATATACTGTATCAGTCTATTTACAACCTATTGTTTATTTACCTCATCAGATTCTCCTCCAGATGCGGATGGGGCGATTGTGTGTCTCCGTACTGCGACACCATCGGCACACGAAACTCTCCATCTGGACCTACAGAGCCGAACTATGTATTGCAGGTATCTTTTTTTCTCTATTGCATAGGCCATCTGTCAAGTTTCATGGAAAGAGGTTTAGTACAGTTTCTACTATTATTAAATGCATGATTTTCTGTTGTTTATGTTTTATTTAGTATTAACTTGCCATTAGTAAAAGCATTGGGCCTCTGAAATGATCCTCGTCATCGTGCCACGATCTCTTCATGCGGTTGAGGCACGCAACCATGTAAGCACACAAATCAAAACTTGATATTTCAACTTCTGGTTTTAGGCACGGAAGATACCGGACATTAACCGAGTTGTTGCTCATCGTTTCTCCCAGAAATGAAAAGTATAAAACTATGAAATTCAGAACAAATAACCGTTCGTAGTCGTCTATGCTCAATATATGCATCATCAACTGCAATGGAGACAATCTTTTTCCTTGTACATCTTTAAATTGATCCTAAATTCCTTCATAACTTCACCACTCCTCTTGCTTGCCTTCGTCTGTTCAACCAGCACATTTTCCCCACGAGGCAGCTTGAATATGCGGTATACAAGGTCTGCAGTAATGGGTATCAGCCTGTTGTTTCCTATAATCAAGACGCACGCATCTGGGTCGTATTTGTGACCAACCAGTGTGCGATTGCGGTAGGGACACCAGTAACTTGATGGCTGAAAATTGAGCCAAATCCGATCTTGTAAACCTTCTCTCGTTGTTTCGTACTCAAACCACCTGTTAGATTCAACAAATTGTCGATCGAAACTTTTGGCCTGATTTTTGTTCCCATATAGGGCTTTTAAGTTGTGAGTGTATTTGCCGTTTTGCATGAATCGGCGATTTTTTGGCTAGCGACTTCCTTCGTTTTCCTGGTGGGGTGTCAACAAAGTCATCGTCCGGGTCGGACGATGGCTTTGAAATCACCATCTCAGGCTTCTTTATGGTTAACTTTGATTCTACATTAAACAAACAAAGTATTAGTAATACCACACAGTATATAAATTTAGCTCATTATAATATTTAACGATAAAATGCATACCGTTTGTGTTAGTTCCTGTAACCAACCATCTCGCAGTTGATTTGAATTGCTTCTTTGGCGGTGGCACTATTTTTGTTGTATTTGGTTCTGGCTGTCGCGGCATTTCCCTGGCAGGGGCACCTTGTTTATCATATCCCTCTCCATCTGAATCCGAACAGACGATAGCAGTCTCTTGTGTGTTCTTGTATTTGGAGTGGTACATTTTTGTTCGTAGCCGATGGCTTTTCCTACCATATTTATATATATAATACAAATTATTGAAACAAATGTCATATAACACCAGGTAAGAGACCAAATCACGATTAAAACAAAAATAAAGAACTCATTGAAGACACGCTACCGTAGTGTTTGTTGAATGACTACAACTCACTAACTAACACCCCGATCAGGTAAGCTATAACAGGAACAGCTGCAGAACCCAAAACCCAACCAAACAGACAAACACCAAGTACTGGAATGCAGTTTTCTTTGAAAGAACAAAAAAAAACAGCATAACTCATTGAATACGTCCACATAAACCAAAAACCATATTCACAGATAAACCCTAAGTTTTGTGATGCATTTTCTTTTTTCAATTAATACAACTTATTTTACAAACCCTATAGATGGTAAATAACACCAAAAAATACAGCATCTACTCGAAAACACCACATCACTTTTGATGAATGCATACATCTCATTAAATAACTCCCTAATAGTAATCTCTAACAGACAAACACCATGCATAATTGGTTATAACATAAATAACACCACATAAAAGACACCATGAATTCCTATAAAGAAATAACACCACATAATAACAAAAAAGACACCATGAATTCCTATAAAGAAATAACACCACCTATTGTAAACACCAACATAAATGCAGATAATGTACAAATAACACCCTGCAACAGGGTTATTCACTCCTAAAGATACGCCATTTAGAACAGGGTTATTCACTCCTATGACAATAAAAAAAAGTATGGAAACTCATTGAAGACACCCACAGAAGTATTGTTGAACAGGGTTATTCATTCGTAAAGATACGCCATTTAGAACAGGGTTATTCATTCATTAAGATACGCCAATTATTAGAATACAGCAAACTCAATGAAGACACCCACTGAAGTATTGTTGAACAAATACAACTCATTAAATAACACCCTAATAGATCAAAGAACACCACAATATACGTAAAAGCACAATTGCCTGTAAATAACACCCTAATATATAAACCCAAACAGAAACCAAAAACCTAACTAACAATTAATAAAATAAGTTAGACCATGAGTTACAGACTACAGAATTAACACCATTAATTTTTTTATAACACCCTAACAGGTAAAAACACCACAAACATTTAAAAACACCATAAAATTCTTAAAGACACCATAAAACTGAAACCTTAAATCACACAATGTAGATTTGTTTTTTTATAAAATCGAACTCCATTGATAAAAATAAAACCAAAACGTTAATATGTCATTGAAAAACACCAAAATAGCTTCATTAGGTTGAAATTAAGCAACTTATCAAAGACCCTAATCATACCAACTAAAGGAATCAGCAATATCACAATACAATGTTTAAATACGACTAAAAAGACTCTGTTTTCGTAGCACATTATATACTTGTATGTGATTTTGCAGGTTCCCCATCGACGGAGTCGTCGTCGTCGTCTCCTTCTTCCGGTCGCCAATAAACGGTACCTTAATTTTCTTCATTTGTGGAGTGTGATTTTGTGATTACAACTGATATTGAAGATTGATATTGAAGATTGTTATCCTGAATAACCTCCATAATTTTCGAATCTTGATTGTGATTGTTGGGGAGTCGATACGGTTTCTATTTGAACTTGGTTAAAAAAACACCCCTGAATCACTTTATTTACAATAATGTCACTATGATCTCAACCCATTAGATTTTTAATCTAATGGTTGATATTTTTTCTTACCCTTCTCACACTTTCAAATTTTCTCACAATAACCTCACCCTATATATATATATATAAGATTATAATCTCTAAAAAATATTTTATTTTTATTATAAATCCTTTAATGAACCCAAAATCCTTTTAAAAAAGGTTTTAAATTGTAGCAACAATCTCGCGAAATCTGTTTTAAGTTTGTAGGACATGGGTCACAATTTTATAATAAAATTATGTAAATAAATATAAAAATTGTAAAGATACTCTCTTTACATAATTTTGGAAAATTATAGTACCCATACCGTGTACATATTATACAAAATTAAATATGAAATACAACATATTTAAATAAATCGATTCAAATTGTTGTCTTCAACAAGAGCCTTAACCGCGTCTTCTTGTATGGTCCGTTGTGTAGTCTTCAACGAACTCTTGAATCGCGTCTCCTTGTATGATCCTTTGTGTGGGCTTCAACAAGATCTTTAACTACGTCTTCTTATACAATAATTTACTACAAAATGAAAAAACAAGTGTTGACGGTTGTGGCTGAGGCACGTGTTCAACACGCTTCCCTTAAAACAGATTTCGCGCCTCTACTAAAGATGACGCGTCTGTCTCCCACGGTACAACAGCCGGAGCAGTCTGTACTGCCGGAAATGGCCACGCGCCCGAGGTTACACCGGATAAAATTATAGTGTTAGAACTTGTGGAAAAAATATGATACGAATGAGATGAAATTGAGTAGAGAAAACTTATCTCTCTAAGTACCCAACACATAGGTATTCAAATATCTTTTCTTTTCAAGAACTCTCCATGAATTCATGTGTTTTATTGTATTACTTCTCTTGTATTATTCTAGCATTTCTCTCTCTCAAAATGAGGCACATAGCCTACTGTTTTTACAAGAGTTGAGAATTAGTAAAAAGTCTCGCTTAATTAGTTATTTTATTAGAAACATAAACTCTTATAATAACAAATAAATTGACATAAAAACTCTACTCAAGAGTTTAATTTTTAATTCACCATATGAAAAGTTTAATTAGTAAATATAATTTTACTAAATTATAATTTCACTAAATTAATATCCATTCAAATTACAAAAATTTTCCAACATACCTCACCCTCCATATACACCACATGCGATAACAATGAGCCCATGTATCACCTATTTTTCTTTTTTCCAAGCCCACAATCTTTGTAGAACTCCATTAAATCCGTGAAGGAGAAAGCGTAGATGGGTGGCAGTTTAAGCCCAAACACTAAGCTTACACCCAGCGTCTTCAATCTGGATGTTTCGCTTCACCAACGCCTGCCTTGTGGGGATCATGTCTAAGTCCGCCCTCCAGGCAAATAAAAAAACACTAGACTGAAACCCATTTACACCTCTTAATAACGTAAACCTGTCGTCCATCCGTATCACCATTCATCAATCTTTTAACAGAGGCGGTAGAAAAAGTCCCAGTCCCTGATTCATCTGCGACCCAGGTCCACTTGTCTTTTGGGTCGTGGTTACCACATCAGAAAGAGCAACAGTATACTCCACCCATTCCTCGACTTCAGCCGCAGAAGATGGTGGTCTAGCCCAATTCCACTGCCACACGATGAGAGTCGCTAACCCTGCAAATTGTGTCTGCTTCCAGCGCCAAGAGTCTAGGCCATTTAAACATCAACTTATCCTCCCACCAATGATCAACCCAAAACTTTATGTTATCCCCATTACCAAGGATCCCTTTTACATAACTGTGAATTTTCCTCCCATTCAGGTTCACCCTAGTTAACGTCGGTTTAACGGCAAAACCGACCATCTTCGCCTCCTACCGTGGCAAGCAACCACAACCCTTCACCATAAACTATCCTCTTCCACCCTAAACCTCCAACCCCACTTGACTAAAAGAGCCTCATTCACCACCCTAAGTTTGTGTAAACCCAATCCGCCTTGATGTTTAGGGAGCGTCACCCTATCCCATGCAATCCAATGCATTTTCCTATGATCACCCGAGCCTCCCAAACAACATAGTTATCGATAGCGAATAGCGGTCTATAGCGACAGACTACCTGTATGCTACATAGCGATAGCGATGAAATAGCGATAGCGATGAAATAGCGCTCGCTATTTCGTGTTTTATCGATAAGGTAGTAGATAATTAAAAACAGCTATTTATAATTTATATATGTATTTATAATGTTAATTTTATACTTTTTATGTATAAACTAAAAAGTTTAAGGACCAAATGTAAACTACTGCAGATAGATGGGGTTAAACGTTTAAATACACAAACTACTTTTACACTTTTTAAGTAAAAAATACAAGTTTTAGGGACTGAATATAATCTAGTGAAAGATAGAGGGGTTAAATGTTTAAATACCTAAACTTATTTAAACCCTAAAAGTCTAAAACACTTATATACGCAGCCGCCTTCTTCTTCTTCCTGGTTTCTGGCTGAAAGCAACACCGTCGTCGATTTTTTTCGCCGGAATTCGCGTCGGAAGTCGCTATGTGGTCGATATGTACCTTGTAGCGGCATATGGCCGCCACGCCACGCTATTCGCCGTCGGAATTTTTCGCTGAATTTGCGTCGGATTTCGCTATGTGGTCGATATGTACCTTGTAGCGGCATATGGCCGCCACGCCACGCTATTCGCTGTGGCGGCCGGCATAGACGCTATTGATAACTATGCCAGAGAAAGTTCTTTGTCATAGATTCTAACTTATTCAACACCTTAACCAGGGCTTTAAATATCGAGAAAAAGTACATAGGAAGGGCGTTAAATAGGGTGACCCGCCCCTATAGAAAAGGACCAGGCCTTCCAAGAGGCAAGACGATTCTCAAAGATCTCCACTATAGGATCCCAATTGTTGACTCGGTTCATATTAGTTCCCATAGTGATACCCAAATTCCAAAAGGGAAGGGACCCTTTCCTACACCCCACCACTCCAGCTAACTCGTCCACATATCAACCCTCCACCCCTATGCCAAAACCTTACCAAGGGTTTTCTAATGTGAAAATAAAAATACTTATTTTTGAGTTAAACTAACATATGATCTTTTATATTTTCTAGGTTAAAAAGAACAATGTCTACCAACACCATAATTTAAGTTCATTAAAAATCTCCTAACCTAATAAAGTCACGAAAAATTTAAGTTAGGTCCATGATTAAGATTTTATACTTAAAAGCAAGACTCGTAACAAAGTGTTAAAAGTTCACATGTTGCATGCTTGGGTTTAAAAAGAATTCATTTCGTAAAATCATAATTATTGATACGGCCCTTTTCCACATAAAAGGAGAATCTTTTGTTACAATAGAAGCAGAAGTGATGTGGATTATTCAAGAATCGAAGTTAAACCAATTTGTTGATTGCATGTTCGCATACATTAAGAGCGTATGTCATTTAGCATGTTTGCATATATCTATCTACACGTGTGCTTTTTTACATATGCAGTGTTCTTGTAGATATTTTGTTACGAAGTTAGAGCTGGTACAGACATAAAGTCAATATACAAATGACAGAAATTTTCTCAAGTGAAGAAAAATCATACAATGAAATGTAATTCAAAAATAAAACCCCTCTACGACATTGGTGAAAACAAAACAACAAATCCCAAGCAGGGATTATCTGAATTGATCCATCTATCATACTATCTCTTCAATTTTCGCAATATACATAGTAACAAGTACAAAGAGACCAAAACAATTCATAACACTATCCTGTTTAGTTTATTTCTGCAAGAGGCGATCGAGAAGCAGGAGTAATCTTGCCATCCTTAACTTCAAATAATTCAAATGAATGATTTTCCCTGAATTCCTCCAATAGGGTTTCCATCGGCATTGCCCGAAGCGACTCTATGGTAATCTTACTTGGAACAGCAGTGTCGCATCTTACGGGAGTATTACCAGATGGTTCATAATCCTGCACAGAAAAAAAATGTCAACATGTAATTATATGAGCATGACTCATCGAGAATTGATCGTGTGTCGTCTTTGATCTTACCATATACTTCTGCTGGAAAGTATCATGCGCCTTCTGTTGTATCGCATCAGACTGTGCAGAGTGGTCGTTTTGTAAAAATTCAAGAAACACGGTTTGTGCTTTTGTGGTTTCCAAAATTCCGTGAACAGCCTCTTGCTCCTTTTGTGATATACCTACAAAGAATATCCATGTGTAAAGCATTATTAGTGAAAAATGAAGGGAATCGACCCATTCATGCGTAGATACCCGAAAACATACCCTCCATGTATTTAATGACGTCCTCGCTATTCTTTAACGCATCCTCTTCCGCGGTTCTCCTTGCAGAACCGACCTCGGCATCATGAAGTTCATTGTTCTCGGATGCAATTCTGCAGAGTGCAAATAAAAGATAAGCATTTACAAGTTTATGCGTTCAAAAGTTTGAAGTACTTATAGAAGTGCAAATAACTAACCTGACAAGTTCGTCAATTGCTAAGACACGTTCTTTACCCACATTAGTCACCGATTCATGTGTCTTTTTGCAATGATTCATCGCCATATCAGTAGTCTCAACGCTGGAAGTAAAAGTTAAAATAAACCAATAACAAGATAAGGTATTTGACTATTTTCATTAACATCAAAACAAAGATGATTGCTCATAAATTCGTAATTACCATTTTTGTAGCAGTAACTCAAATCGGCAATGTTTAGCAGCAGAAAAGTCAGCGCTGTCTTTTGCATCACTTTCCGCTTGTAAAGAAAATTCTTGCCATTTTCTTTTAGCATCCATTGTAATTCGCTCGATTGAAGAAACGTGCCCATCTAAAACGGTCTTGTTACCAGCAGCAGTTTCTCTTATACCGGCTAAACGTGCATCCACCATCTCTATTTGCCTACTCATATGACTCGAGACTAAACTTGTGACATCAGCGATAAGCTTCTGTGCGTCAGATCTTGATTGCTCCTGAAAGAATTTATATAGAGATGTTAGAACTTAGAAATACCATTTTATTTCATATATGTAATTTAAAAATGTTTTGAATGTACTACCTCGTACGCCTTCTGAAAGTCATCAATATTCTTTGTCTGTATCTCGTCAACGTCATTAGCATGATCTCCTAGCTCTTTTGATTCTTCCATTAGCTTATCAAATATACCGTTAATGAACTCGGATATATTTGTTGTATGATGGATGCTATCGTCAAATCTCTGAAAAATTTTAAAATACAAAAATCTTTTTAACACAAATTCAATATATATTAAAAAAACAACTTTTATCCTACTCACAAAATTGAGCTATTCATGCATGTACAACTATGTCTTTTAGTTTTTTTACACTTGCACCCCCTGAACTTTAAATAAATACGTTTCTACCCCTGAACTTTAAATAAGTACGTTTCTACCCCTGAACTTTAGTTATCATACGACCCCTAACCTTTAAAAATTCTTTTCTTTAACTAATTTACGTTTCTATACCTGAACTTTAATCTCTTAGCCAGTCATATTTCCAGCCAAAGATTGTTTCACTATTTTAGGAATAGATTAACATTCATTGTTTGATTGTATATTATCTTTCTATATTGTTTCCTGATTTTGTTTCCTTATTTTCGATTGTACACTCCCTATTTAAAGGGTATTGGTTTTATGGAATAGACACAGAAAATTATACCAACTCTCATGGTATCAGAGCCTTGGTTCTGAATACCATCTCCTCTTTTTTTTTCAGGTTTTCCTCCCAGCCGGCCCTACAACAGAGCCTCGGCTCCATCCCTGTTCTTGTTCGAAACATCCACCAGCCGATCTCCATGACGAAACCCGATCAAACCCAATGGCGACCCAACCACCCTTCCCCCCCACCACCTTCAGCACATTATGCCGGTTATCCACCTCAGGCCCCAACAGGCCATACGGCTACGCCCATCTGGTTTTAATGCCTTAAGCCCGTCTGACTTGAGTGCAGCTTTTAATGCAATGCAGATGAGCTACACGGAGCCCACTCAGTTCTTTGACACTGGAGCAGAAAGTCATGTATTACCAATTGAGGGCTCTGGCACTGGTTTACTTCCCATCCATAACCGCGCATACATTTTACCAAATGTCTTATACAACCCCAAAATCATTAAAAACCTTTTATCTATTAGACGATTTACCCGTGATATAACGTGTCTATTGAATTTGATCCTTTTGGTTTTTCTTTAAAGGACCTCAAAACGGGACGCCTACTGTCCCGCCACAATAGCACGGGAAATCTCTACCCAGTCACCCCATCAACCCTTCCGCCTGAAGCCTGTTTTCTTGCATCAACAACCTTGTCGTGGCATGATCGACTAGGACATCCGGGAGCTCAAGTCCTAGATATACTTAGTCGTCGTTTTAATTTTTCTTCTAATAAACAGTCACACTCCCATGTTGCAATTCTTGTTTGATTTCCAATAGTAAACGTTTACCTTTTTATGACTCTTCTACATTTACATTTACACCCTTTTATATTATACATTGTGACCTGTGGACATCACCCAAACCCAGTAACACCGGATACAAGTATTACATGGTCTTAATTGACAACTTTTCACACTTTATCTGGGTTTACCCCCTAAAATATAAATCCGAAACCTTTACAACCTTTGTCAAATTTCACCGCCTTATTTTAACTCAATTTAACAGACATATCAAAACCTTTCAATGTGATCTAGGCGGCGAATTTGACAATCATGATTTAAAAGTTTTGCAACCCAGCACGGCCTTCTTTTTCGATTCTCCTGCCCCCAGACATCCTCTCAGAACGGTCATGCAGAACGGATGATAAGACGCCTCAATGACATCATCTGTTCCCTCCTTATTCATGCCAATCTCCCACCATCCTTTTGGGTGGAAGCCCTCCACACGGCAGCCTACCTTCACAATATCCTACCCACCAAACGCCTAAACTTTTTTACACCTACTTTTGCCCTATACCTTCGCCATCCTACGTATGATCACCTTCGGGTTTTCGGGTGTGCTTGTTACCCCAACCAGTCCGCCACCCAACCACACAAACTCCACAGTCGCTCCATTCGTTGCATCTTCCTCGGTTATCCACCAGATTTCTGGGGCTATCGATGCCTTGACCCGACCACGAGCAAGGTCTCCAAATCTCGCCACGTCATATTTGACGAACATACTTTTCCATACACAATTCCCCAATCCACCACCTCCTACAACTTCCTTGACGACTCCACACCTCCAGAATTCCACTTTCTAAGACCACCAACCTTCCCCATTCCTACCTCCAATCCTACGACCCACCCCTCGCCGCCCCATACCCTATCACTTACTCTCGCCGACCACGCCAACCCAACCCCCAGCCTACCACCGAGCCCAACCCATCTACGACAACCCCTCCCCACAACCAACCTACGGCTGCTATCCCTCCAGCTCCTACCCAATCCACTCAATCACACAACACACACCCCATGACAACCCGTTCCAAAGCCAAAATTTTACACACTACCACAACCATCTCCCCTGTTCCAACTACCTATCAAAGCTTTGCTGACCCTCATTTGTTGCGTGCCATGCAAACCGAGTTTCGTGCTTTACAGGATAACGAGACATGGGACTTGGTACCTCGTCCCGTTGACAGGCCAGTTATTCGTTGCATGTGGTTATTTGGCCACAAATTTAAGTCCGATGGCTCTCTTGAACGGTATAAAGCCAGATTAGTTGTCAATGGGAAATCTCAAACTGTATGTGTTGATTGTGGGGACACGTTTAGCCCGGTTGTTAAACCGGCCACCATACGTACTGTTCTTTCTATAGCAGTCTCTCGTTCTTGGCCAATTCATCAATTGGACGTAAAGAACGCATTTTTACATGGTACTTTGAATGAAACTGTTTATATGCATCAGCCTACAGGCTTCGTCGACAACAATTATCCTAATTATGTTTGTCGCTTGAAGAAGTCACTTTATGGCCTGAAACAGGCCCCGCGTGCTTGGTACACACGCTTTGCTACTTTTATTCTATCCACGAATTTAAGAGCAGTATATGTGATAATTCTCTTTTTATTTACAAACATGGTGATCACACAGCTTTCTTGCTCCTTTATGTTGATGACATTGTCCTCACAGCCTCCTCGGACGTATTTTTGCATGATACCATTCGCACATTGTCTAGGGAATTTGCAATGACTGATTTGGGTAGTCTTCACCATTTTTTGGGCATCAAGGTATCCAGGAACTCGACAGGTTTGTTTTTGGACCAGACACAATATGCTCGGGACATCCTCTCTCGTGCAAATATGACCACTGCAAACCGTGCACAACACCGGTTGATTTAGCATCCAAACTTAGTGCATCAGATGGTGCATTATTTCATGATCCCACGCTTTATCGGAGCCTGGCTGGGGCATTACAATACCTTACTTTTACACGGCCCTGATATTACTTATGCAGTTCAGCAAGTCTGCCTTTTCATGCATGAGCCACGGGATCCACACTTTAATTTCTTAAAGCGTATCTTACGGTATTTACAGGGCACCATTCATTATGGTATTCGGCTGATTAAATCCACTTCTCATGCTTTAGTGGCCTACTCTGATGCTGACTGGGCGGGTGCCCAGATTCTAGACGTTCAACCAGCGGATATTGTGTGTTTCTTAGTGATAATTTAATATCGTGATCATCTAAACGTCAACCAACTATTTCTCGGTCTAGTGCCGAGGCTGAGTATCGTGGTGTTGCAAACGCAATCGCCAAGGCGACTTGGATTCGCAATTTGCTTTTCGAATTACACCTTCCTCTGCGTCAAGCTTCAGTGGTGTATTGTGATAACGACTCTGCCATATATCTTTCTGGCACCCCAGTTCAGCATCAACGGACGAAGCATATTGAGATTGACATCCATTTTGTCCGCGAGAAAGTTCGGGTTGGTCAAATACGTGTGTTACACATTCCATCTTCCATGCAATACGCGGATACTTTCACCAAAAGGATATCTCGACAACTGTTTGAATTTTTTAGATCCAGCTTGAGCGTTTGTCCTACGCCCGTTCAAACTGGGGGGGAGTCTTAGCCAGTCATATTTCCAGCCAAAGATTGTTCCACTATTTTAGGAATAGATTAACATTCATTGTTTGATTATATATTATCTTTCTATATTGTTTCCTGATTTTGTTTCCTTATTTTCGATTGTACACTCCCTATTATATTTAAAGGGTATTGGTTTTATGGAATAGACACAGAAAATTATACCAACTCTCATAATCGAATTACCATACGGCCCTTGAAGTTTATAAAAAAATTCATTTTTAACCAATATTTTTTCTTTTAACTTTAGATGTGTTTACTTAACTTAGCGGTTTGCTTATTTTTATCGTCATTTCAGTGTACCTTTTTTAAATACCAATATACAAGTTGTCGAAACCGGCCCTTACATATCTCCCTCCAAATCTACAACCCTAGCCCAACGAGTTACTAATATTGTTTTTATGTTTTTCAGTCGATTTAAACACGTGTCCATATCCTTTTGGGCAACTTTATTATTTGAGTTTTCTCTATCGGTTGCTCCGTCGAGTGTCGGTACCATATCGATACCGTAATAAACCAAACTGATACTGGCCATATTTTCTCATCATTAACATTGTTTTTAAGATTGCATCTAAGCTTTCATTTGAAACTTTTTTTTAAATTTCAAACTGCCCCGCCGCGAAGCGCAGGTGTAACCAATTAGTTCAATATTAAAGATCAAAAATACCATTTAATTCTCGTGCAAACAGAAAAGTGCAAACCTTTCTAAGCTCTCTGGCAAAAGACACAATCTCTCCTTGTTGAGTTGATATAACGCCTTGTAGCTCATCGAATATAGATTGTCCTTTTGCAGCTTCTTCAGTCAATAGCTAATATAAAAAAACGAAGTTCAAATTATATAACAATTAATAGTCAAAACAAGTTTTATGAATGCTAAGTTATTATACATACTTCTTCAACAGAACAAGCATTATAAGAGGCCTTGGTTGAAATATCTTCCAAACTTCCATTAGCACTCGCTTTGTGCAAACGTACGACATTTTCCATGTCTTCAACATGAGAAATATACAAATTCCTTGAAGCAGTTACTTTTTTCTTTAAGTCAGAGATGGCCTGTATCAAAAAACCATTTAACTCAGTTACATATTATTAGCGTGTACGTAGTACGCACACATTGTATATTTGGTGACATGGATCAAGTAGCACCTTATAGTTAATGCTGATAAGAGTGTCACAAAACTTCTCGATGCATTGAAGTTGATCGTTTTGCTGGAAAACAGATGCAGCCACCATGTTGCAAAGAGAGCCGACATCTTGTGCCAGCTCAGCTTCAAACTTATTTACGACTGATCTATTACAAGCATTCAGAGTATCTTCCCTTGCTGCATGAAATTGAAAAGATTATAGTAATATAGTTCAGTATCCCCTATCCAAACATGTAAGTGTGCACGCATGTATGAAGTTATGAATGTATTGTGTATGTAGGAGATGGATCATGAGAAAACTAAAAAACTACCAAAAAAGCCTATAAAACACACCCAAAAAGTGATTTTTATTAAAATCGCTATTTGTAATGTATAAAAACACAAAAACCTAAACCCCCTAACCCACCCCCACTCCCACCCCCAAAAAAAACCTAAAACTAAACCCTAAATAGCGGTTTTAAATAAAAAAAAATTGGTTTGTTTTTAGGCCTTCTTTGGTAGTTTTTTAGTTTTATCATTTATATCTAGTTTTCTCATGATCCTCTCCCTATGTATGTGTATGTATATATATAGTGAAAGGTTTAACCCAACCCATGCACGCGCGTAATTCGGGTTTAAGTTACCCTTGAGTAATTATGCAAATAATGTGCGTAATTATGTATTATAGCGTGCATACTTTATGAATGAAGTCGCATACCGTTGCACGTTAAGGGGCCATTGTACATTAACCTTCTACACACACATGTGTGTAATATGTTAACCCAGTCTCACTATCCATCCTAGTTAATCACATGATGCCACATCTCAGCTTATTTTATCACTTGACTCCCTCAACTTCACCCCTCTACTTTAATAAAGTTTTGAAATTTCCTTTGTTTTTTTTTAACTTAATTAGTCCCTAAACTTTGCTAATAACATGTTTAGACCCTCTACTTTAATAAAGTGTTCAGATTCCTTTATTTCCATTTTTTACTTTACTAACTAATATATACTAATATAGATGTTTAGTCCCTCTACTTTAATAAAGTTTTCATATTCCTTTTTTTCTCTTCTAACTTTACTAATATAGACTTATTGTTTTTGTTCTACGTCTTGTCATTAGTTTTTGTAACGAAATTTTTAAAACGAGCGACTTCGTACGTATGGTGGTTACGTTGAATGTTCTTTTCCCCATGGTTCTACGTTATCTCTTTCGGTTGGTATACCGAGTGCCAGTGTACTAATAATCAAACTCTCACCACAACATACGGGCTAAAATACTATTTTACACAAGAGAGTATGCATACCAATTTTCGAAAACAATGATGCATTGTCCTGAAGAGATTTTTCCAAGTCAGCCCGAAGAACGCATGCTTGATGAGTCAATGCATTTTCTGTATACAATGTTCAGCCATATGTGAAAGATTCAAAAATGAAAAAAAGATTGACAGTTTGACACCAAAAATATTCAGATATACCTGCTTTTTTCTGTTCTTGTATGATGAAATCGCGCTCCTTGAAGCATACTGACACTTCTTCAGCGTTTCCTCGGTATCAGTCAACACCTTATTGGTTTGGTTCAATGTGGTCTGCGTAAGACAAAAGATACAAAAGAGGATCAGGTGTTATTTATCTGAGATATTGTTTAAAAAAAAGAGCAGTCAATCACGAGTCATAATTTACCTGTGTAAATTCAAGTTTGCAGCTCAAATCAGAGCACTCTTCTACTTTGGTGTTAAATTGAGTTTGCAATTCCTCAAATTGCTGGCATGTGACAAAAAAAGTAAGAAAAAAATTGCAGAAACAAGTGAACTGCAGAAACTACCAACGAAAAATTAACAAACCTTTTGTTGGTTTTCTATCTTGATTCCCATTTTCTCAATTTGATCTGCCATTGACTAAACATAGCATGTACCATAGAATTAGGTGCATGTGATGTTAAACTCAAAAATTGCAGCAAAGGCTAATATGTAAATGCTCTAATCCAACATATAGTGCATAGTAAAAATTGTAAGTTTGTAATTTGTATATCAAGATGATAATGAGAAAGCGCAAAGCTTCGATACCTTTCGTTCCATTTCTTCTTGGTCATATCGCTCTTTTGGTAGATAAACGCCATTTTTTTCACGTGAAGCATAAACCTCTGGAAAGAGACGTATAGAAACAAAATATCACATTAGCTATTCCATATCAATTACCGCTTTAGTTCTCCAAGACATTATTAAAATGATACAATTGTTTTACCAGCTTTGAGTCTTTCAATTTCACCATAAAGATCCTTGATTAAAGTTGTTTTCATCATTTTCTGATTTACCTATAGATAACAAAAGAAGTATAAACATTAAATGAGAAAAGAATTAGTCGGTTTAGTCAGTAACATCCAATAACACAAGAGAATAGGTTGTGAAATATAAGCATACTGATTACAATGGCACAATACCTCTGGCTTGTTCTTTATGTTCTTTGCCCTGTGGGCATAATCTAATGTGCTTAAAGTCTCTTCAAGACAATGAACTGCAGGGGATACAGTGGCAATGATACATGTTTTCGTCCTTCCACCCAATGAGTCGCGAAGTAGACGAGTCAGTTTACTATCCCTGAAATTATTTTTGGAAAAGATCAGAAATCTACGATCTAGATAAGAGTTAAGACCATGAATTACTGAAAGAATCAGAAATGACAAAAATCCGAAAATATTATCAGTTCCACTAGAGTTAACAAACATTAGCAGCACAAACGAAAGAAGCACTGGCTAAACATAATTCAAGAAATAATTCAGACCTATAAGGTATGTGTCCTAGATGTTCCACTAGAGCATTTATTACGCGGCCCAGCGTAAGTAAACTTTTATTGATTTCTCCAGCTTCTCTTGCACGACCCTAGAAGTCACAAAACGTCACAAACTTATACCATAAACGTTACGAGAAGATACTCTTTACAGTAACTTAATAACAAAAACACTGTATGACATGTATTCAGCAGTTGTTGAATTATTACCTCCCTTGCACCTGAACGAGAAATGTTTTCCGAACCAGCTAAATCAACCAGATTTAGCTTACCGCATTTGATAAGCTCCTCGCCTTCTGGGGTTGACTCTTTAATGTGTATTGTGATAGAAAAAAGTGAATGTGACCGACTGAAAAATAAAATAAGCCTTACAAGTAAGTATTATTGAATTATGAGTTATTAAGAAATGTGAATAGCATGCGCAACAACGATAACCTTGATTGTTTATTTAATAAAGTCTCTGCAGTTCGACGTTTGGCGGACCCCCTCTCAAGTAATGTAAATATTTCACTAGCACTTGTTACAATCTCTTCTTCTAAACCTCTCACAAGAACTCCACCTTTACCGTCTTCCATTAAAGGCAAGAGTTTTTTCTGTTTATCTTCCATACCAAATTTCGATATTTCTTCAGGTGCAAGCAAATCAGTGATTTCCTCATTATAAAGCTCTAAAAATGTTACTTTAACGCTATACTCAGCGTTCTGACCCTCCAACGTGTCAAATATCTGTTTCACAGATCTCGGTATTACGCCTGCTCCTGATGGCAACTCTCCATTTGGCCCACTCTGAAAATCAATTAGTGATGCTTAATTAACAATAAAAAACATATCACTAATACATATATTAAGAGTAATGTGGTTCTAAAATATACTATACCTTGGACCTCTTGCATTCTCCTTCCATAGTGAACGTTTTTTCCGGTGCCTGTCTGTCCATAAGCAAAAATGGTGCAATTGAATCCTTCTAAAACTTCATTAACAATGGGAATAACAGCTTGTTCATATAGATCTTTTTGTTGAGCCGTAGGACCAAAAACCTGCAAAAAGTTGGAAAAGTCACAATCTTTTATTACTTGTATAAAAGCTATGCATTACCAACCATAAGCAAGCGAGCAATAAACTGGTATCACATTATGGAGTTACTTAAGTTTATTGTTTCCCTAGAATGTCTAATATTCCCTTCATCCAAACACCGACAAAACAATATCCTAACAAGAATGTCCCAAAACAAATTCATTTTTGCATAAGATGCAAAACAAAAGTAGTGGAACGACATAATTAATTATCAAAGAGACTATCTAAAAAAAACAATGTCTTTAATTCAGATATCTCCATTTCCTAAATGATTTTGCTAACAATCTGAACGAAGCAGATTTAGGGCACCCTCTTCAAGGTTTTTTTCCCTAACTACTGATTTCATAAACAAAATAAAACAATAAACCATAAGCAAGTGAGTAATAGACTGGTATTGCATTTTGAAGTTACTTATGTTTATTATTTCCCTAGGATATCTAATAATCCCCTCCTCCAAAAACCGACAAAACATTATCCTAACACGAATGTCCCAAACCAAACTCAATTAGTCCTTTTTTATTATTCTTTTAAACCAAAAGTAGTAGAACAAAGGAGTTAATTATCAATAAAACTACATAAAAACCATGTCTCCAAATCAGATCTCTATTTCTTAAATGGTTTTGCTAAACAATCTGAACGGTACAACTTCCGGGCACCATCCTAAAGGTTTTTTCCTATTTACAAACTTCATGAATAAAATAACTCAATAAAAACATAAATTGACACAAAAACGATAAACAACATGCCGAATTCAATAAAACCCTAATCGAAACAGAATATCAAATTCCTAATTTCCTATTATTGTATATGAAGTACCTTGTCGAAAGTGAAAACCCTATCAATTTGCTTTCCAGCAATGTTCTGAGAAACTGCAACTTCTCTCTGATACTCATCACAAGTCACCACCTGAGGCGCGTTGTTCTTCAACTCGTCGTTGCTAAACGGTCTACCAAACAAACAAAACAATGCAACACAAATTACAGAAAAATAATATACAGAACACAACAAACCCTAGCAGATCTGTTTCATGAGGAACAAATAGATCTTATAGTAATTAATAAACACTCTCCGTACCTGCAACGTAGAAGCACTTGCACATTGACGCCTTTATCATGGCGACCGGACATGTTTAGGTTATGAAATGTGTTTTTGCAGCTTTGTTGGTTCGATCGGATGCCGGTTTCTTTCTCTCTCTATAATATATATATATATATACTGAATCTGTTTCTCTCTCTATAATGTTTCGCTGGTTGCTCAGAAGTGTGTGATGGTTTGATCTTATGAAGATGGGAGTGAAAGGAGCGGGATGAAGGATGAGTTTTTGAAATTTTGAAGGGTAGCTCTCCGATGTTGATCTGACCGTTGATTTAAGATGGATTGATGATCAAAAGCGGGCTATGTGATGTAGGCTGGCTTTCACCGGCCCAATAGTAGTTTCCAAATTTATAAGGAATGGAAAAAATACCTGAGTTCTACCCGAAACCAAAGTATTTGAGATGACTATATTTGATACTGGATCGGTTATGGGTATGAAAAGAAATATTTTGTAGGCCTAGGATTAGATGATACTCACCCAATTACTTGAAATATAGACAAAATTACAGAAAACGTCCTTTACGTTTAGTGTAAATTGCAGGTCCCATCCTTTATCTTTAAAAGTTGCACGATTATTCTTTACGTCTGTTTTTTATTACAGGTTTCATCATTTAGCATAACATCATTTATTTATGTGGTTAAGTCATACCACGTGAGTTAGATGTGAGGGTAGAAAGGACAATTTGCACTCCATATTCTCCTGCTCTTTTATTAAACCCTTCCTGGCTCTAAGTCACCACCTGGCTCTGTATTATGGTAACGTCAGTATAACCCAATTTCCTCCTAATCAATTCCAACTCGTACAAACCAGACTTATTAGTATCCAACAAATCTACCAAGCTTAACATGTCGTTTTCATACCTAAGGCTTGGAAAAGAAGTGAAATACCCACCATGATGCATATTGATCGAGAATAACATATGATACAAACCTGTTCGCAAAATCAAAGAAAAGTAAATAAAAAAAATTTCTAAAAGAAAACCAAAAGATTAAAATTAAATAGAGAACCATGAAATACCAAGGAAATCGTTTACGTCATAGTCGTCTTCTTCGGTTCGGATGTGAAATCGTTCCATTTTAATCGATTGCTTGTAACCAATTTTGGGGGTGAGAAGATCAAACGACGAACATAGGGTGGGAAGGGTTCGTAAAGAGGAGGAGAATACAGAGTGCAAATTGTCCTTTTTACCCTCACATGTAACTCACGTAGCATGACTTAACCACATAAATAAACAGTGTTAATGCTAAAGGATGAAACCTGTAATAAAAACAAACATAAATGACAACCCGTGCAACTTTTAAAGATAAAGGATGAAACATGCAATTTACACTAAACGTAAAGGACGTTTTCTGTAATTTTGTACAAAATATATACCCAAAACTTTTAAGTATTCATATTTGTTAGTAAAGTTTCATTGTTGAAGCTTTATTATTTGAAAAATAAACGTTTATTTGAAATATATATATTGATGACGTTGTTTATATTTATATGGTATGAAATGCAAAATTATTTTTGAGGCTAATATTATAATATATATATATATATATATATATTAACATTTTTAAATATATCAAATATTATTATGGTGATGATGATATGTATGTTATTTATCATAATTTAATATATTATATAGATTTTTAAAACATAAATATATAAAAGAAAGTGAAAAATATATCAGTTTTTTTAATGATAAACATACTTAAAAAAACATACACATGTACCTTACAGGGTTTAAAACCTGCAACCTCCACGTCTTGGATAGAGAGGAAACACATAACCATCTAAGTAGCAACAAGGATAGGCTGTTTGGTGTTGGATATCATGCTTTAGAAGTGTTTTATGCATGAATCAATTGTACTATTGGCAATGAGGTTGTACTCGAATTTGGATATAAAACCAATATCTCTTTGACTAATTTACACTCTTAAATTTCATTCTTCTCTCTTCTTTCTCTCTCTCTCTGTGGTTCAGTTCCCCTCAGGTGACCACAATACTTTTCCGATTTGTGTCGGTTTTGGTAGTTTTTGCTTCATGTTGTTTAGATGTTGGTGACTGTGCCATTGTCTCAGACACAGTCCGCTGTTGTTGTTGTCGGTTTTGTAGTTTTTGCTTCATGTTGTTTAGATGTTGGTGACTGTGCCATTGTCTCATGTTTACACAGTCCGCTGTTGTTGTTGTCGGTTTTGGTAGTTTTTGCTTCATGTTGTTTAGATGTTGGTGACTGTGCCATTGTCTCATGTTTACACAGTCCGTGTTTGTTGTTGTCGGTTTGGTGTTGTGGTTATTTAAGTTGATTTTCATGGTTTTTGCTTCATGTTGTTGAGGTGCCTACGATGTGCCGTTGTCTTACAGGTTTTCCTGAAAAGTAGCCTTTTTATCACTTTGGGTAAGTTTAGGCATGATTATTGGAGCAATAACATAAAGAAATTGTGAATTTGGTTGTTGGTATACATTGTTTCATCTTGAGACCAAATGCGGTATATGTTTACATGAAAACATTTTATTTATTTTTTCATTTTTTCTCATGAAACGATAATTAACCATAGTTAGGTAGTTTAACAAAACTGACACATTTTTTCTTGTTTGAATGGAAAAACCACTGGACAACTATTTCATTGAAGTTTTTATTAGATTTCAGAAAACAATATAATCATTTGAGGATCAATTTTGTTTGTTACTACAAATGATTAACCTTTGCAACTTCAATTTTGGAAGATTAACCTCAAATGTGTTCGATACTTAATTTAAAAGTTGTCTTTACAACTGTTCAGACTGATGAACGACCAAACTTAACACCTAAGTTGACCAATATATGGTTAGATTTTACCAAGTTCATCAATAATTAAGTACAAACCAAGGTTCATCAACCCATGCCACTTGATGGGTTAAAGATTCATATCAAGAATGTACATTTTATAGATCCTAACTTTGATTTTATTTAACCAAAACCCTTTTTTTTCCGTTGTAGATCGCAATTACAGTAAAATAGTTGAAACTTAAATCACCAAACAAATTATATTAAAGCACTAAACTAAGTATTATAATTACTAATTTCATCATATAAATCCATGTTCATCAAGATGTACTGTACCATCTCACATAACTCATGGAACTTGTCTCTATAATTGGAAAAATGAACTCTTGTCATAGAAAAGAAACCAAAGATTGTGGCCAATATTTTCTTAGGGCGTCCCGTGATATATTTATTATCGCTAAACCAAATCAAGCAAGTAAGCAACTATAAGATCAACAAAGAAGTGTAATATTTTTGGTATCAAAACCAAGTGTGACCAATACATAGTGCTATATCATGTATATACTATTCTAGGAGCATAAATGCTCTAAATAAACTCTTCAACCAAACTACTCAAATCACATTTTCCATTACAAGATTCCACAACACTCACCACCTCTTGAAAAGCATTGACACTACATGGAACCACCAATCCACTCTTCTGGCTAAACCCGAACGCCTCGGATGACTTCTCTAGCAACATCTTGAAAAGAGGGTGAGACAAGTAGCCCACGGGGACAACGAACCTACGCCTTTCTTCACTTACATAAAGAGTGACAAACCCAGTAGGGGTTTTGCAGGATGGTGAAGAACATGAAGACGACGAACTTATTTCTTCTTCACCCTTCCCGAGTAACCATTCGTCATGTGACGAATCATTGGCACCTCGCGCCTTA
Organism: Scalesia atractyloides; assembly: GCA_947069175.1. Taxonomy (NCBI): domain Eukaryota; kingdom Viridiplantae; phylum Streptophyta; class Magnoliopsida; order Asterales; family Asteraceae; genus Scalesia; species Scalesia atractyloides. Next base: position 25,514,402 of record CAMTDV010000020.1, read on the forward strand.
GCCTTCTTGGCTAGATTCTTGATCGAACCAATCCTCTTCCCCAACATTTTCTTCTTGCCAAAAAGAAAGATGATTTGTGTAATGGCATTGGATGTAAAAGTTGGGTGGGCATGTGTATCATATATATGGTGGGAAGGAATGTTATAAAGAAAGTCAACCTTTTGACTTTATCTTTGAAATAATGAACGTGGGCCTGTGATATTGTGTTGGTGTAATGAATTTAGAGTCTTGTTCTGACTTATTTTGAGGTCAAAAATAATTTAATCGGTACTACGTTAACATATGAATATATAATACTCGGTATATTTAAGATGTGGAGTTGAAAGTGGGTGGCATGATGAACGTGGACGAGAATAATTATTTTAGTTTATTTGGTTCATAAAATATGATTTAAAAACTAAAAAAGATCTCCTTATTGTACAAGGTCTCCGTAACGTGCGAAAAGCAATCTTCAAACGAATTGTGGAAATTCGTACAACTGTTTGTATTTAAGTGTCTTAGCTGAGTCAACTACCTAAGAAAACAATAGTTTTAAATTCAAATCTGAAAGATTATTATTTATTATATTAATTAATACGTGTTGAATGTGAAGAAGCATTATCCGGATTTGATCCATATACCCGTTATGTCTAACCTACCAGTAAATTCGAATTAGGTTAACCATAATATGTAACGCCTACGCGGCAAAATATTACAACATGACAAAAATGGGATAAAGATGTTTGTGTCAAAATGTTTAGCATTCAACATGATCCTACCAATATACGATAGTGACATTGAAACTCTAATTTACTAATATACATACTCCATGATCAGGTATCATAATTCATTCACTCACTCATATTCCCACTCATACGTTACACTTTATCGTATTTGTCCTAAAAGAGTCAATATTTATTCCCACACCTGAAGGTAGTCACAAAGAACTTATTTTCTTGTGGTGATGCTAACACTCTTGTTTTGAAGTATTTGATAGCAGTGATTGTAATCTCAGCACGGAAGGTCCGTGCTCTAAAGGCATTCTAGTTGAAGTTCATGTCAATGTTCAGATATCCGAGTATCCGATTTGGTATTTCCTTCTTCATTATATTGTCATGTGTGGTTGTAATCCATCTTCAACTTAATATATGGCGATTTAAATATATTTATCATAAATATAAATATTACCTAGCCTGTTAATCTCACATTCTCTTGTATAAATTCAAATATATTTATTTAAGTTTAAACCGTTCAAGTATGTAATGTGCATATCAGTCTATAGTTAACCGAATAAACATAAAAGAAATTTAACTAAATAAAACAAATGTATAGCGTTATATGGCATTTTTTGAAGGGAAAATGGATTTTAATAATCTTAAGAGTAAACTGCAATTTGAGTCCCTGTAGTAAGTTGCCAGTGACAACTTGAGTCCCTGATTCTAAAAAACGTATGGTTGAGTCCCCTGGTTTCCTTTTCCCAACAATTTGAGTCCCTACCGCTTGCTGACATCACCATTCTATTAAATCGAAGGTGAAATAATCGATTTACCCTTTGTTTGACTCATTTTGACCCGTTGTTTTTCTCATCTCTGGCTCAACCTAATTGCACCTCAAATGTTAATATCCACTAACTACCACAAACACCACTTGACCACCATGTAAACACCTCTGGCCACCTTTGATCGGTATTGATCACCATTGACCGAAGTTAATTGATCCCAACATCACCACCATTGACCACGTTTGATCATCATCACTATTCAAAATCCCATGATTCAACCCCTATATGTTATCGACTAGACATTCAGACAGAAATACATAAACTCAAAGTTATCGGGTTTTACCTGCTTTGCCTAGAAGATTTCAACACTATCGCCATTACGGTTCATCCCGGAGCCAACACTTGGTCATCGGAAAAATAAGTGGTTTGGAAATATGGAGTTACCTTGTTGCTGGAGTGTGTTCATACCATCAGCGTCATTCGGCAACAGAACCACAATCGTCTCTATTGCTGCTTACCACCAGAACCACCATCGATAACTTCATCTCTGACCACTATTTACCATGACCTTCGTCATCACGAACCTTAGTCATACCACCATCGTCATCACCATCAACCTCCACAGCAACGATCACCATAATCATCGCCATTGTGTCCTTTATGTACTACTATCATCATCGGAACCACATTGTTCAACTGAAACCACCTTCACATTCCTCATCTTCCACCGTGAACCATCATCGTCTGAAGTTAGGGTGTAGTGCTGGTGGGACGACAGATGATTGCGTTGGTGGTCAGAGATTTTAGTTTCTTTCGGTGGTGGTAGGAGGTACGTGAAAGATGAGGATATAAAATGAGGTAATTAAGAAAAGGGGGTAGTATTTGAGTGTAGGCTTTAATGAAAGTCAAAATTACCATTATACTCTTTATATAGCTACTTATGTTAGTGAGTTAACGGAATATTCTAACGGATTTTGGCATCAGGGACTTATATTGACGAGTTTGGAAAACCCAAAGACTCAATCATACGTCTTTTAGAATTAGGGACTCAACTTGCAGTTTACTCTAATCTTAAATTTGACCCGTTGGCCAGTATAAATTCCAACTTAAGAAATTTCTCAAGATAGTCCCAACTTTCAGAATATTTTCCTCCACCAAGTCTTTTTCTAACTAGGGTCTAACCCAGTTAGTTTTTTGCTGGTGTGGTTGATGACGTGGACAAACACTTAATTATTTGTTGATTTGGTTGCTTATGTGGCACCATCACCACCTCCACCCACCACCATTAGGGACCATACCTAACCCCAACCTACCACCACCACCATTCATCGTCTGGCACCACTCTGCCACCATCCTAACCTGACCACCATCCATCTTGTTCGAAACTCGCAAAACGGTTGCAGAGAGTTCACTGGAAAAAATCGTGAAACGTAGCGAAGTAGATATTCAAAAAGTTTCAAGGGGTAGCAAAGGTCACAGGGAGGTCGGAGATTACTAGCGGTGGTCTTGGTTGGTGGGTTTTTTTTTTGGGGGGGAAGGGTCTCCAAAACAAGTTGCAGGTCCCCAAAGCTGTGTAAAGTCGTTGAAAACATGAGAACTCACCATAACCAGTTTTGAGACCATCCAAGTTCATCATCTTCAATATGGTGGGACTTGTGTTTTGGTACGAGTGTGAACCATGGAAGCCTTGGCTATCCAACTATGTTCCACTACCTCACTTGTTTGATTTGTTAGCTTATCTTCATACCACCAAACCTCAAAACAACTTTCAAATAAAGAGATAAAGCTACATCACGTCCTCAAACACTTTCTATGTTTGAGATGCACACATCTAGCTACTCACTTGGTTGTTTTTATATCTAGTAGTTTTTATGTTATTATCTTCACATTCATGACCAATCGAAATCATCAATAAAGTCAATGATTTTGTGCTTTGGTGAATCATATAATGAGATTTAGTGGATGCTAATCATCCTACCTCCCTTGCATAACTATTCTCATGGTACCTTTTCGTTACATGTTATTATAACTTATAAATTATCCCTTAAAATCTAAATCCAATCCAACAATCGAATCCGCAACTCACACACCTTTGTTTCCCATCTTAGGGTAACGTCGGTGTTCTAAACTCAAGACTTGTCAAACTCACGTTCATGGACCTTCTACTCAAACTGTGAGTATACTCGATCCCATTTACCGTTTTACACACTTTGGGTGCAACATGTATACATTATACAGACCACATACTCACGATTAAACTTATTCATATAAACACTCTATGCGTTAAACACATGATACTTGTTATACTCTAGTTGTTACATGCTATATTTATACTCGTGTTCTATATGCTCATTAACTTTGCAAGCCTACCTTAGCAATATAGCGTTATAGGATTAACGCACCGCCGTATTATTGTGGTATTGTTAAGTAAACTATTTTACGACCTTGTCATTTCGGCGGCAAGGATATACACGATTGCGGTATACTTTGGTTCAACTTATAGTTAACACATACTAGTATGCTAATAAAGAATGTACGCAAATTACCATGTTGGATACGAGACAACTTTTAGTCACAATTATGCCATGTATTCAAACTTGTATACTCACCAACTTTTGTTGATTTTATTTTAATACATGTTGTAGGAAACTAATTGATGATGACTGAAGAATGATATTTAGGGTGGACTAGAAACACACCTAAACTTTAATTATATCTTGATTCATGTTGTTATGATATTTGCAATATGTTGTACCTTCCTTTCCAAAACAATGCATTTCTCTCTAGTATAAATGAAAATCGAATTACTTAATTATTGTCACAATTAGCAAGTTATGATGTCTCAAGCAATCATGTTTTCGTCTCACTTCGATGTTTCCGCCTTCGGTTGGGGTGTGACATTCGAGACCGCAGAACAGTTAGATAGATCTATTGGGTTTGACAAGCCCTGCTCCTGGTCAGTTGTGGCCATGTGAGGGTGTAACTATGTCCTACTTGTTATACGTCGACTTGAATGTAGATGTGACGAGGCAACACTTGTTATGTTTTGGTTATGGGCTTATGTTGCCACTTACGTCATTGTTTTGCAATCTTGTTGACAATGTGACGAGACAACATTTATTAACGGTCGACTAACCCATTATGTTAATAGAGACTAGATTGTTAAAAATAAAAAAAAAGTAGGAGCTTAACATCTAATCTAGTATAAACCACATAGAACTCGAATTGTAGCTCACTCCATAAAAGATCTAGATTATCCCCTAGACTCGTACATATTTGATAACTCACCTTTTGATAACCCCGGGTCTTGTCTATTGTAAACGCAATTTGACACAACAAAAAAACTCGAACCAAATCTGCTCTACCTTAGTTACGGGTTGGTGGGAACTTTTGCCGCCTATGTGACTTTAGGGCTCCATATATATATATAAAAGAATCCTCTGTTAAATAGCTTTCATCTTGCCTGTTTATACCCGGTCGCCGATCTGCAAAATCATTCTTCTGATTCATCTGATTCAAACGCACGTCAAGAGGTTAGTACCGAATCCTTTTAGGTATGCATATGTTAATATGTTCAAAGTCTATTTGATTGCAGTTTGTTTGTCTGTACTTTGATCTGCTAATAATCTTACTTTACGCACTTGCTTGTCATGTTTTTGTTGTGTGCCAGTGCTAGTAACGAAAACATATTGGTTCTAGTTGTGTTTTTTGATGGATCTATTGAAGAAATTGATACAAATGTTCATCTTATGTTGCCACTTACATCATTGTTTTGCAATCTTGTTGACAATGTGACGAGACAACATTTATTAACGGTCGACTAACCCATTATGTTAATAGAGACTAGATTGTTAAAAATAAAAAAAAGTAGGAGCTTAACATCTAATCTAGTATAAACCACATAGAACTCGAATTGTAGCTCACTCCATAAAAGATCTAGATTATCCCCTAGACTCGTACATATTTGATAACTCACCTTTTGATAACCCCGGGTCTTGTCTATTGTAAACGCAATTTGACACAACAAAAAAACTCGAACCAAATCTGCTCTACCTTAGTTACAGGTTGGCGGGAACTTTTGCCGCCTATGTGACTTTAGGGCTCCATATATATATATATATAAAAGAATCCTCTGTTAAATAGCTTTCATCTTGCCTGTTTATACCCGGTCGTCGATCTGCAAAATCATTCTTCTGATTCATCTGATTCAAACGCACGTCAAGAGGTTAGTACCGAATCCTTTTAGGTATGCATATGTTAATATGTTCCAAGTCTATTTGATTGCAGTTTGTTTGTCTGTACTTTGATCTGCTAATAATCTTACTTTACGCACTTGCTTGTCATGTTTTTGTTGTGTGCCAGTGCTAGTAACGAAAACATATTGGTTCTAGTTGTGTTTTTTGATGGATCTATTGAAGAAATTGATACAAATGTTCATCTTATGTTGCCACTTACATCATTGTTTTGCAATCTTGTTGACAATGTGTCGAGACAACATTTATTAACGGTCGACTAACCCATTATGTTAATAGAGACTAGATTGTTAAAAATAAAAAAAGTAGGAGCTTAACATCTAATCTAGTATAAACCACATAGAACTCGAATTGTAGCTCACTCCATAAAAGATCTAGATTATCCCCTAGACTCGTACATATTTGATAACTCACCTTTTGATAACCCCGGGTCTTGTCTATTGTAAACGCAATTTGACACAACAAAAAAACTCGAACCAAATCTGCTCTACCTTAGTTACGGGTTGGCGGGAACTTTTGCCGCCTATGTGACTTTAGGGCTCCATATATATATATAAAAGAATCCTCTGTTAAATAGCTTTCATCTTGCCTGTTTATACCCGGTCGTCGATCTGCAAAATCATTCTTCTGATTCATCTGATTCAAACGCACGTCAAGAGGTTAGTACCGAATCCTTTTAGGTATGCATATGTTAATATGTTCCAAGTCTATTTGATTGCAGTTTGTTTGTCTGTACTTTGATCTGCTAATAATCTTACTTTACGCACTTGCTTGTCATGTTTTTGTTGTGTGCCAGTGCTAGTAACGAAAACATATTGGTTCTAGTTGTGTTTTTTGATGGACCTATTGAAGAAATTGATACAAATGTTCATCTCATATGCATCAATACCACATGTTTGATAAAAGTCATGTGTGGATTTGTGCCTCCCCTTTGAGACATACATACGTTGCCCTGTAGCACTGTTGTAAAAATCGCTAGGTGCTAGTTGGTTGGAGTTGGACCATAGTCACGTGGTTCGTGGTACGCTCCGGTACGGGAACGTGAAACGGGATCGCAATTCGCTAGGTCTCTAAAATTCGGTACGAGTGGGGGTAGGCTCATTTCGGATCGCTTTGCTACGATGTACCATATAATGTGGTATGATGTACATGTTGAAGTTAACTATTATTAAGTTGGAGGCTCCTAAAAGCAAGATCTTGACATAGTTTGGATAAGCAATACCATCATCCTTCAAAGCAAGATCTTGACATGTATGAAGAGAAAACTTGAAAACAAACTTGACAGAATTTGGTCGAAATTCTCTTCAGAGTTGCTCTATGGCTTAAACCGCTCCGAATTAGAGAAAACAGACCTAACCATGGTGTTCAGAACGTCGAAATTAGTAGAAAAATGTACCTTTGGCCGGAAAACGGTCGCCGAAAGGTTCGCCGGATAACGTTACCGTGGTCGGCAGCCGCCGTCGCCACAGCTCTGTCTCCACCATCCGGTGGCTGGATTCTAGTCAACGGATCTTATGGTCTAGAGAGAGAATGTAGAGAAAGGCTAGAAAGAAAGGAAGTAGAGAGAAAGTGTTTATGAACAATGAAGGAGATGGGGTATATAGGGGTTTATATACCCAGTGTTTGGTGGAGTGGTTTGAAGCCCATCAGGCAAGCGCATCCTTCTTCAGCCCACCATTGTCTACACACAACTTCGTTTCAGCTTGTTATTGCGTTAGAATTCTCGTTTCCTCACGTAAATTTCAATACAAATTAGTTTATAAATTAAAATAATTATTTTATGCTCAAAATATTAGTATTTTTCTAATATGGCATTAAATGTCTCGTACACACGCGTTGCGTGTTGAAATCGCGTAAGTTGATCTGCTTGCTGATTCTTGCTGTTTCAATGACCCGAAAGTTACTGTAACTTATAAAAATACTTTTTCAATAATACGTAAGTATTCTAAACAAATTTACTGCGATTAACGCACGATTTCTTGTTATCCCATGTGCAGTGTTGGTCGTATACGCGTTCAAACACTATGTACCTCTCCTAAATGCTAACTTTTATATATTAAAGATACACTTCTTTTTAATCATAAATTTAAAAAAAAAAAGAGTCAAACATTTGTCTTGAGTTATATTTTCGGTTGAGTCCTTGTTTTCCTATACACTAATCAGGTTTTTCAATGTTAGTGTAATTTTAAATGATCATTAGTTTTTATATACATCTTATTTTAAGGTGTTTTTTGTTTTTCTAAAAAATATATGCACAGGCTATTCTGTCTACTCCGTGCAGACCACACACAGACTTTGCCATCTGCAGACTGTTTGTTTTTTCGAAGATGTTTCATTAAAAAACATTTGCGCGAGCTCTTCTTGGTGGAGACTTGGACCAACCATTTTAAGATCTTCTAAAGTCTGCAAAGGGTTAAACACCACCACTGTCCACCACTACCGTCTACCACCACCCATCATCCATGTCCACCTCCCACCACCACCGCCACCACCATTGTCCGTACACCACCACCAGTTTATTTTAGAAGTCTACATATGTTAAAAAACAAACAGCCTTCTTCTGGTAGACTGCAAAGGTTCGGTCCAACTATTCTTCTACAGATGTGGTCCGCAGACTGCAGATATTTTACCTATTAGAAAACAAACTGCACCTAAATGTAGTGTGTAATCTAAAATACAAAAGTTATGCTTAACAATTCATATAGGAAGAGCATCAACTATTAACCTTTTTTACTTCATACGTCAACCGTATAATTAGTATCGAACAAGAACGAAAACGGAAAACAGTAAAAGGTTGGCTAAGCACCCAAATTTTATTTATGTCAAGAAACTATCTCAAAAGTTGACTTACAATCCTTAATCCTTGACTCAAAGTCTTTATTCATTAGAGAAATCATGTTCCGAAATTACAATGTGATTATGATATAATAGTTGTAATTATCATGTCCTAGTTAATTGGTTAGATAATTATCTAGCATTCTAAACAAGTCAGGTTTGGATAACTTTAGGATAATTATATGAGCAATCCTAGTATAAGTCTAATGTGATAGGTTAGCTTATAAATACCATGTATTAGGTATTCTGGATTATAAGAATCAAGTTTTTGCATATATCTTTTGTTGGTATTCTTTTATCATATGATTAATCGAAGGATGTATTTTATTTTTTTTGACGACAAAGAATCTCACGTGTAAATTCATCCTGTTCGGGGCTATTTCCAAGATTGATCATCGACCTCTAAGGATGCTTTTATTTTAATATTAAGCAATACATTTATGTTTTATAAGACAAATTTATCCCCATTTCTATTTTCAGAGTTATGGTAAACATTGCAACAACATCCATTCCATTGCTTTAGTTGCGACAATAGTCCGTTACGATGCTTCTGGTTTGGCAACTTGATGCCACTAATAGTTGCTTAGGAGCTTCATATGTGAAATAAGACAACAATATAGGCCTCATATACACCTAAGACAAACCCCAGGTGTAAAAAAAAATATGTACTCTTTTATGTTAGGAATTTTAATACCATCAACTTTGACGATGGTTTTGCTTTGGAGGCTAATTTTATAGGATATAAAAGAAAATGGGGGGGGGGGTGAAATGACATGTATAAACTTAGGGGTTTTATACATGAAATTGAGTAATTGAAACGCGTTGAGAGGTTAAAACGAGTTTTATAGATCAGAAAGTGAAACTGAGAGAGCTAGCAAAGAAAAAAAAAGTAGAAAAAATTACTGCTACGTGGACTAATTAGAGAGTGACACGTGGACCAATGGGAGTATACTACTCTAGATCCTTATTCTCTTTATATAATATATATATAACTAGTTTTTCTCATTTCTATCTTAGTCTTTTAAAATATTGCAACCACGATCCATTGCACTACTTTAATATTCTTCTTACTAAACCCTGTAAAAAAACTAAGTATTTGTCAATGTTGATGACTTTGTAGAATCTTGTTTTAACTGATAAACTACAAGCTAACATGTTGAATTGGTAAAATAAAAGAAATAATAGAAAAAGTTAGTTAAAAGAAAACGGGTCAAACACCGATGAATGTTTACCTAAATTATTTTACTAATGCAAAAAACATCTTACATTGTTTTTACTTAAGAAATCATATTACTAATGAAAAATATAACTTCTTATTAATATGAAACACGCTAACTGTCTATAAAATATATCAAGTTTTGGACAAAGTGTGTCTGGTCCATCCGACCCGACCAATTTCAACCCATATTGGTTATTACCTTAATTCAAACGATCGTTGAGACTATTATGCCATGCCTATGTCACACCCCGACCCGCAGCGGAAATAAGAATCGGGGCATAATTGGGTTATCACCAAAGCACATGACATTTACTATTATGTTTCATAATTAAATGAAGTCAAAGTTACAATTCTCAAACATTCAAACATGTTCATTCATTACAAAGGAAAATAATCAAACATAATAATCCAAATACTAAATCGTTTTATTTCTTCTAATCCAGGTCCTACGTGTTCCTAGCTGCTGCTGGTTCACCTGTATCATGTGTAAAATGGGAGGTTTTTGGGTCAACATAAGTTGGCGAGTGAACCTTATAGATAAACATTTAATAATGATTTTCTGGTTAGTTTATCAACAAAATATTGTGCATAATCATAAAAGAGCATATGTGTGAAATCAAGCAATGGCAACATCAGTTACAATTATAACATACATCAACAATCGATAGCATACATGAACATACCAACATCATATGATAATTAACATAAATGAACTGTGAGATCAAGGCTCAATCAAACGGAGCCGATCGTATTGCATGAACTGAAAATGTAAATTGAACTGTGCACTCAAGGCTCAATCAAACGGAGCCGAGCGTATTGCATGTATTGAAATGTAAATAAAATGACGGATCAAGGCTCAATCAAACGGAGCCGATCGTGCGGGCACGCCCTGATCAACCGCATAATAAAATGGGGATCAAACTCAACCTCGAGGGATGGGGAGCTACGGCCTCAGCAATTGCATGTACTGAAATAATAATTTGCAAACAATAATAGCTACTTATCAGCAACAACTAACACACATGTCATGATATGATATATGAACAATAACTTAATTATAATAAGTAAATGAACAAGACACATGATACACCCCAAAAAAATGTGATTAAAACGGGGAATTTGAAGGGTTCACTCACATTGGGTGCGTTGGATTTGAGTTGGTGAGATGCGCACGATTTAGACGAAGCGAGTCAACGAGGGATCACTGACCTAAATAATAATGGGAAAAATATATTAAATGGATGGATTTTATTAAAGATTTTAATGGGATTTTTAGATATATTTTTGTGAGCTTATGGCTATTTTCTATCCTTAAAAATGTTATTTTTAAGTATTTTTAATTGATTTTTAATTTAAATTAAACAAATAAATATTTAAAAAAAATAATATTTTTTTTTTACTGTTTGACCGTTGACCGTTGACCGTTGACCGGTTCGGTCAGCGGTAATACTTGCGCCGAGCGGGATTCGAACCGGTGACCTTCCGTTCACGCGCACGTAGCTCTACCAACTGAGCTACGTGACTAACCCGTTAGAAATCCAGTTTTAATTATATTTATACACTTATTCGAATTTACCGAAAATTCCTTTATTTTGCAAAACGTCTTAATCTCATTGAATCGGTGTTTGTGACGGGACTCGATCGCGCGACGTGCAGTTTGTTTTGCACACAGTCCACCGCTGGACTGTGTGTCTAACCCGGTTATATTCTTGAATTATATTATACTTAACAACTACTCGATCTAACCCGGTTAGTTTTATGAATAAAAAGGAATGTTATTACGCAGTGTGTGTGTAGTAAGGATCGAACTCGGGACTCGTATATAAACTTTGCACACAGTCCACCGCTGGACTGTGTGTCTAACCCGTTAACTATCCGAATTTTATTTACTCTTAACCCGTTTTTAGGTTCGTCTTCTTCACTATAATTACCGGTTTTTACTCAGACCACTGGTTCAGGGTTCTACTACTTAAATAACACGATTACTAGTTTGAATGAACAAACCGAACAGTTTGGGGAAAAGAAATACCGGACAGGTCGTCTTCTTCAGAAAGTCCGGCGAGAACAGGTAACTCTGTTTTTGAACCTCCGGCTGAGAGAGTCTAACAACAGAATTAAAGAATTAGATTTGAAATTGAACCAGAGTACATGGATTATTAGCACGATTGAATGTGTTTACCGTTAACTAGCGTGTTTCCGGCGAATTCCAGAGTTTCTCCGGCGAACCCAGAAAATCCAGCAAAGTCTTCTGTGACTGGTTTTGAGTGACGGGTTATTGTTAGTAGTGTCCTAACAATAGATTGAAACAGCAAGAGAGGAAAATCTTACTGGTTTGAGTTGAACACGGTTTTCCGGCGAGATTTGCAGAGAATTCCGACGACAGTTTTCTTGTGCTCAAAAGACTTGAAAATGCGACGAAAAGGGATTGGAGTGTATTTGAGACGGTTCTGAATCGTATAAATGATTGGAATCTGAATTATTTGGAGTTTGAATGTCTTTCGGTTTCAAAAACCCAAAACTTGAAGTTTATTCAATCTGAACTTTAATTAGAAACCGATATTCATCGGTTATAAGTTAACTAAGCGAACAAAAACTGATTTGGCGGTTCGGTTTACCGATTTCCGTTATTCAGATATCATTAACCGTTAAGTCGTGTTTGCGTATAGAATTCAATTGTTTTCATAATGTTAACAGAAAACAATTGGTGGCGGAGTGGTTAAAAGATCGGTTGATAAGTCGTTGGAGGCAGTTGACCCGGGTTCGAGTCCGGTCAGCTACAAATGTTTTATTTATTTTATTTTAACTTTTTATCAAATATAATTTTTATAGTTTAGTTTATATATTAATTATGTAACGTTTAAACTCGAAATACTCATAAATATTTAATGTAATTTCATATCTTGGTATTTGATTACAAAACGGAGCGGGTTTTGGAGACCCGATTTATACAAATGTTACAGCCTAAATAAAAAGTGAAACATAAGATCAAGCCAATAGTTGTTGATCGAAATATAGATGTGTATGCGTGTGCACGGGGTGTGGATGCATGGGTGTGCTTTTTTTAAAACCAAGATTTTTAATAATTTAATAAATTATATATGTGTGTGTATACATATACATATACATATACATATACATATACATATACATATACATATACATATACATATACATATACATATACATATACATATACATATACATATACATATGTATATATACATAGGTAGAGGTTACTGTAAAAAAAATTGTGAGAAGGATAAGAAAGATTTTGGTGGTGACACGTGTCCCTTTTTATTTTGGTAGTTTAAGGGTATAATTGTAATTTAACTAGTAAAATCTAATTATGGAATGAATATATGCAACCGATTTTTGGCAGTTATTATAGAGATTTTCGAATTTTAATTTGTTTTTGAATTTGGTGATCAATTCGACGCCATATCAGAACCAAAACTTATATATAGCTTCTTCAGCATTTGTTTCATTCACGGTTATGAGATTTATTGATCATCTTCGACACCATATACACTGATATCTTGATCGATGGATAACAATGAATTGGGTATGAAATTTAGTGTGGTTTTTGTTTCTTTGTTCGATCAATGACTTCTTTTTTTGCTGATCGGAAGGTTTCTTTTAATAGGTTTATGGTGTTATCAATTAGGGATTTTCAATAGGTTTATGTTTCCTTCAATAAAAATGCTATGGTGTTTTTAAGAGGTTTATGGTGTCTTTTTAATATGTTAATGATGAATGGTGATTTCAGTAGGTTTGTAGTGTCTTCAAAGAGTTAGTGTGTTTTTTGGGAACTTGCATTGTATTCAGTAGATTTCTGGTGCTTTTCAAAGAGTTAGGGTGTTTTTTTGGAGTCTTTAATATATTTATGGTGTTATTTCATAAAAACATAAATAACACCATAACTCATAAAAACACCACAACATGTATATTGAAAGCATACATCTTATAAAGAACAGAAATATAACAGAAACAACACCCCAACTCATAAAAACACCACAACATGTATATTGAAGGCATACATCTTATAAAGAACCTAAATATCACATAAATAACACCATAACTCATAAAAACACCAAACCAGTTATATTGAAGGCACATCTTATAAAGAACACCTAACATTGAATATAACAAAATTAACTATCATACCCCGACCCGCAGCGGATATAAAAGTCGGGGCATAATTGGGTTATCACCAAAGCTCATGACATTTACTAACAAGTTTCATATTTATTCAATTGAAATTAAAACTTCGAATATTCAAACACAATGAATCATACAAGCACAAATAAAGTCAAAACATTGTTCAGAACATATTAGTTTTGTTAATTCTTCTAAGGCCATTCCTATGTGTTTCTCTCTTCAACTTGTTCACCTATATCATGCGTAAAACAAAAGATTTGGGTCAACAAAAGTTGGCGAGTGAATCTAAGTAAAAACAATTTAAACAATTCTTATATTAGTTAAATAAAATTCGTGCGTAAATCATAAATGAGCATATGCATATGTACAAACAATCACAACAACACAATATCCACAATAACCATAAGACATGATGAATGATGAACTTGAGATCAAGGCTCAATCAAACGGAGCCGATCTAATGAGGCACCTGATACTCAACTCGTATCACACGAGAAACTAATGGGCCTTAATGAATGTTTGCACTGAAATGACAAAATGTAACCACACATAATCATACCAAATAAAAATACACATTCGATCACATTACGATATTAGCACGAGTGTTAAAATAAATAAATAAAACATGTATGACACATGATACATCCCAAAATGTGATTAAAAAGAGAGTTTGTAAGGATTCACTCACAGTGGGTGTGTTCCTTGTTTGATAATGAATGCGCACGAATTAGGAATCGGATTGACGAAGAAATACTAACCTAAAAATAACAACACGATAAATCAGTAAATATAAACAAGTTAATATCTTGTTTTAATACTTTTTGTTAGATTTTAGGTTGTTTATAGTATTTTTATTGAGAATTTATCCTTAAGAAATGTATTTTTTTAGTTATTTTAATTGATTTAAAACTAAAATGATAATGTATAGTTGATATAAATAATTAAAATAAAATAAAAAACAAAAAATATTGTTAGGTCTGACAAGACCTGACCGGTTCGTTGACTATTTGACTGCGTGTGGTGGGGCTCGAACTCGCGACCTCTCGTTCACGTGCACGCAGCTCTTCCAACTGAGCTACGTGTCTAACCCATTTGTATTCTGATTTTTATTATACATATATTCTTGTTAGATTTGATCTCTGAATTAATTAAATTAAAAAGGTGTAAAACAACTGACCGGCGTACACGCATGGTTTTGAACCCGGTACCTTAACATCATTTTGCACCCAGCCCTTCCAACTGGGCTAGGTGTCTAACCCGTTTATATCAAAAATTTAATTATACTTGTATACTCTTTAGCTAGATCCAGATTTGCTTAAATTAAAAAGGTTTTAAATTTATCTGATCGGCGCCCCTTACATGTTTCGATCCCGCGACCCCTTCTATCATTTGCACCCAGCCCATCCAACTGGGCTGGGTGTCTAAGCCGAATATAACCCAAATTATATTACATAAATACACATACTATACTTCATCTTCGTCCCAAAACCCACTGCCCGACCGTTATTCTTTAATTGCCTTGATCAATTGGTTTAAAACAAAACATTATATGTAAATAAGAAAAATATACTTGTACCGAAATGGACAGGGGGGTGTTAAGATCCCTAGTTGATTTTTGGCGTTGAACTGAAATCTCCGACGATGCAGGTACTTTTTCCAGGAGTGTTTGAGCAGTAAACGAGAGAGTGGAAGTTTTATGCGAGTGTGAGCGGTTTTGGAGAGGGAACACATGATATTTATAGAGTGACCAGATTCGACCGTTTTCAGTTTCATTTTCAAGTTTTCAATACCCATGATTCGAGTTCAGTTTCAAACGGAAAATACATTCAATGATTCTTCGAAACTGCCTGCTTTTAATGGAGTTTGTTACTGGTTATGATTGCTTATTCGAAAACAAAACGGTTTGGTCGATGATTGCCCTTGAATTAAGGGCGGTTACAGCCACAATGATGCAGGTTTTAACAGTTTCTTTATGATAAGATTTTTACGATTTCAATTTTAGCACTAAAGTGTGTGTGGTGCAATGGTGTTTGATGTGTGTGCGCATGCGGGAGACCCGGGTTCGATTCCGGTTTATCCCTTTTTATAATATATATTTTTTATTCTTTGTTTTAATTAAACTCTTTTTTTTATTCTTAGAAAATTCATTATTATTTAATATTATTATTACATAACAACCATTTTATATCTAAAATCCATAACTTATAATAAAAAGTATTCACTATAAAACGGGGCGGATTTTGAAACCCGAATTACATGAATGTTACAGTATCCCCTACTTTTAGAAATTTCATCCCGAAATTTAAGTAGTGGACGTAACTGGAAACAGATGTGGGTATTTTTCGCGCATTGAGTCTTCACGTTCCCAAGTAAACTCAGGTCCTCGTTTTGACTCCCAACGCACCCTGACTATTGGAATACGACTTCGTCTCAATAGCTTTTCACTGAAATCCATGATTTCTACCGGTCTTTCAACAAAGTGCATTGATTCATCAATTTGAATATCTTCCAAAGGAATATGGAGATTTTCGTCGGCAAGACACTTTTTCAAGTTTGATACATGAAATGTGGGATGAATTCTGTTAAGTTCTTCTAGTAGGTCAAGTTTGTATGCTATAGGACCTACTCGTTCGAGTATCTTGAATGGTCCCACATAGCGTGGTGCTAGCTTGCCCTTTAGACCAAAACGAACCACTCCCTTCCACGACGATACTTTCAAAAGTACTTGGTCATCAACACAGACTCCAATGGCTTTCGTCGTCTGTCAGCGTAACTCTTTTGACGACTTTGAGCTGCTAGAAATTATTTCAAATTTGAAGGATTTTGTCAGTCGTTTCTTGAATCAGTTCGGGTCCAGTGATTTGCGCTTCACCAATTTCGTGCCAACATACAGGAGATCGGCATTTGCGACCATATAAAGCTTCAAAAGGAGCCATACCAATGCTTGAATGATAGCTATTGTTGTACGAAAATTCAACTAACGGTAGATGAGTGTCCCAATTACCTTTGAAGTCTATAACACATGCACGCAACATGTCTTCAAGGGTTTGTATGGTGCGCTCAGATTGTCCATCAGTTTGAGGGTGAAAGGCAGTGCTAAGATCTAGACGTGTTCCCAAGGCTGATCGAACGGCTTGCCATGTTCGCGAAGTAAAACGGTCGTCTCAATCTGAAATGATACTTAAGGGTACACCATGACGACTTACAATTTCATTGATATAGATACGAGCTAACTTCTCATTTTTTAAGTCCTCGCGGATAGGGATGAAATGAGCTGACTTAGTGAGACGATCAATGATAACCCAAATGGTGTCGTACCCACTGGAGGTGCGAGGCAACCCGGTAATGAAATCCATGGTTATGTTTTCCCACTTCCATATAGGTATTTCGGGTTGGACAAGAAGTCCTGAAGTTCTTTGATGCTCAGCTTTCACTTTGGAACATCTAAGGCATTTAGAAACGAATATAGCGATATCCTTCTTCATGCCAGGCCACCATAGGAGTATCGTAGATCTTGATACATTTTATCGGCTCCTGGATGTATAGAGTATCGGGTTTTATGTGCCTCATTCATGAGAAAAGCACGAAGATCATCACGATCAGGTACCCAAATACGATTTAGGTAATAGAGAATACCATCCGATTTGGATTCTAGCTTGGTTTCACTCCACAAGACAGTTCATCTCGTACATCATTTTCCATGACAGAAATATGTTGAGCTGCTCTAATTCGATTTTGAAGATTGGTCACAATTTAAGAACATAAAAGACGGATTGATTTTCATACTCCTTTCGACTGATGGCATCAGCCACAACATTAGCCTTGCCAGGATGATAACGAATTTCACAATCATAATCATTTAGAAGTTCAACCCATCAACGTTGCCTCATGTTCAATTCCTTTTGATTGAAGATATGTTGGAGACTCTTGTGGTTAGTGTAGATTTCACACTTGGTACCATAGAGGAAATGTCTCCATACCTTAAGGGCGAACACAACTGCTCCAAGTTCTAGGTCGTGAGTGGTATAATTTTTCTCATGCACTTTGAGTTGCCTTGAGGCATAGGCTATTACCTTTCCTCTTTGCATTAAAACGCAACCTAACCCTTACCCTGACGCGTCGCAATAAACCACAAAGTCTTCGCAACCATCAGGAAGTGTAAGTATAGGTGCATCACAAAACTTTTGCTTCAAAGTTTGGAAAGCCACTTCTTGCTTGGGTCCCCAAATAAAGGGTTTGTCCTTGTGAGTCAAGGCTGTGAGTGGAAAAGCGATTAAAGAAAAATTTGCAATGAACCGATGATAGTAACCAGCTAGACCAAGAAATGATCTAACTTCAGTAGGAGTACGTGGCGCTTGCCACTCTTGTACCGCTTTGATCTTTGCTGGGTCAACATGAATCCCTTGTCGTTAACGACATGGCCAAGCAATTGCACTTCTTTTAACCAAAACTCGCATTTCGAGAACTTAGCATAAAGCTTTTCAGTTCTAAAGAGTGTTAGAATGAGTCAAAGATGACGCTCATATCAGATTTGGTCTTGGAGTAGATGAGGATATCATCAAGAAAAACTATGACAAAACGATCGAGATAAGGCTTGCATACCCTATTCATCAATCCATGAAAACAGCAGGGGCATTGGTCAACCCAAAAGGCATAACCATAAATTCATAGTGACCATAACGAGTTCGAAAAGTAGTCTTAAGAATATCTTCTTCACGCACTCTAAGTTGATGATAACCAGAACGAAGGTGATCTTTGAAAAACAGGTGGCACCTTGAAGTTGATCTAAAAGATCATCAATACGAGGTAATGGATAGCAATTTTTGATGGTCAGCTTGTTAAGCTCTCTATAGTCGATGCACATACGAAAAGTTCCATCTTTCTTTTTCACAAAGAGAACAGGCGCACCCCAAGGTGACGAGCTAGGACATATAAATCCCTTGTCAGTCAACTCTTCAGCTGACTAGCTAACTCTTGCATCTCAGATGGGGCTAATCGATAGGGAGATTTTGCGATTGGTGTAGCACCAGGTAAAGATCGATTCAAAATTCGACTTCTCGCACAAGAGGAAGTCCTAAACGTCGTCGGGGAAAACTTGAGGAAATTCTTTAACGATGGGAATATCTTCGAGCTTCCTTTCCTTACCTTCCTTCTTGACAATAGGAGCTAGAAACGCGATATAGTCTTTGCGAAGATATCTACGAGCTTGGAGGCATGACATCAGTTTAAGCCCTTTAGAAGGAGTTTCACCAAAAATGCGCAAAGTTCGACCGTCAGCGAGAGGAATTCGAATAAACTTTTCGTAGCAAACAACTTCAGCATGATGCTGACTAAGCCAGTCCATACCGATGATAATATAGAAACTACCCAACTTCATAGGAATAAGATCAATTAAGAATCGTGATCATTAAGAGTAAGTGTACAATCACGAAGGATCGAGTCTAACGCAATAGGCTCACCATCAGCAACTTCCACCGTGAATGGTTCGGCGAGACTATCGCGTGATAAATCAAGAATGGATTCGAATTCTAAGGACACAAAACTCTTATCCGCACCAGTATCAAATAGTATGGATGCATAATTACCGTTAATCAAGAACATACCATTGACCATATTGTTATCAGCCCTAGCTTGGTTGGCGTTGATGTTGAAAGCCCTTCCTCTAGCAGGTGGATTAGCTTGATTGTCTTGGTTCACCGGATTGGCTTGAGCTTGAGCATTTATGATGTTCACCAGGCGTGGGCAGGTGTTACGAAAATGGGTTGGATCGCCACAGTTGAAGCATGCTCTGACAGGTTGCATCATTGGGTAATTGGGTTGGTAGTAGGGTTGAGCCATGGGTTGAGCAGGTGGTAAAAGTAAGGGTGTTGATTTTGGGCTTGGCCCAGCCACTTGATTATTTGTTTGGGCTTGAGGCGGGTTGGGTTTGGCTTTTGAAGAATACGGCAAGTTTGAATCGTTTGACCTGCACGACCATAACTTGTGCAGTATTGGCAGGGGTTCTCAGGGGGGTGATGGTATTGACATGGTCTCGCATTTTGGGTGTGGACCAGTGTATGGCTTCTTGAATGGGGTGGCTTGAGGGGCGACTTGTGTGATTGGGGCAACAGTGATAGGAGATTTGGTTTGGGTAACGGCGAAGTTTTTCCCATTAAGCTTCCTTTTTCCAGCAAATTTGGAAGACGAACCTCTGGCGTTGGGTTTGGAGTTTCAGCAGATGCCTTATCTTTCTTCTTTTCATCCTTAAAATCGCCATTTCGAATGCGATTTTTCGTCAGTTCGGTAGCTAGTTCCATGGCAACTTCGAGTGTTGCAGGTGAAGTACTTAACACAGAATCTTGAATTTTCGAGGGAAGACCTCGAATGTAATGTTCGATTAGACGATAGAGAGGAGTGAACAGGTTGGGACCATCTGATTCAACTCGAGAAACCTCTTGTTGTAGGTGGTGTGGTCTCCCTCTTTTTGCTTTAATGAGTAAAACTCATCTTCCAGCTTCTTGATTTCGCTTCTTGGGCATAAGCGTCTTGTCATGACTTCCCTCAACTCATCCTAAGTCAAGGCCATAGCAGCTTCAGCACCTCGCTTACCCTTTTCCGTGTTCCACTAGGTAAAGTGCTACTCCAAACAGCCGACCGTAGCATAGCACACCTTGCGATCATCGGGACAATCGCAATTGAAGAAAGTGCTTTCCATCTCTTCAAACCAGCGGAGGAGAGCAGTGACACCTTTAGTCCCTTTGTATTTTGGGGGATCGCAGGACTTGAAATGCTTGTAGGTACATTTGATGGTGTTGGGAGGGGGGTTGGCGATATTTTGCCCGTCTTGGTTGGTGGGGTAATGGGATTGGCGGCAAGTGCTTTGAACTTGCACAACGATATCAGGAAGTACGGCAGCCATCTGTTGAGCGATTATGGCCATACGCTCGCTAGATCTTCCTGACCTTCTACCGCCTCGAGAGTGTCTAGCAGACATCTACAGAAAATACAAAGCGAGATTATGAATTGAACGTTCTTAGGTGTCATGTGATGTAAAAAAAGTGAAAACAACAATCAAAATAAATGAAATGAGAAATTAACTACATCCATAGGATGTCTTGGGCTTGCTTAGAATTGGGCTTCCAAATGTCTCTCATACCTCGGCCTTGGTAGTCACGTGAGCCCCCTGACTACTGGGCTTGGTAGGGTTCACATTGGTGTTGGCCTGCTAATGCTGGCATCACCAGAATGAAAATCACAAAATATGTTCATGAGATGTTTGGTCGGAACGTGTCCAGGTGTAGACACAATGACAACTCAAAGTGGGATTAGCTCTCACGACGTTTGGTATAGCATGCTTTGGCCTAATAGGTATTTCGTACTCTCATCGTTAGTCCCCAGGTAGGCAAACTGGTCCTTTATTTTGGATTTATACGAATGCCAGCCTAGACAGGACGTTCCAACTACCGGTACTAGTACCCTTCCAGTTACTACATGCCCGTCATGAGAACTCACTTTGATGAGATTTGAAAACACGAAAATCATTGTAAAATCAATCATGATGTGGTGTGTGCTTGCATGGATGTGATATGTTATGATCATACGATTTCATGATAGGCATTATTTGATAATACATACTTATGAACATGCTTGTACAATATCAAATGTAACATTTAACATAAACATATAAACATCATGAAATTTGGCATATAACACACAAAATTCTTATAAGTTTCTAATCGACTATAGTATAGGCTCTAAGGGTCTAATAACCTATCCTATATCCCTATAGTCATGGCTCTGATACCAATCTGTCACACCCCGACCCGCAGCGGAAATAAGAGTCGGGGCATAATTGGGTTATCACCAAAGCACATGACATTTACTATTATGTTCCATAATTAAATGAAGTCAAAGTTACATTTTTCAAACATCCAAACATGTTCATTCAATACAAGGGAAAATAACCAAACATAACAATCCAAAAACTAGATCGTTTTATTCTTCTAATCCAGGTCCTATGTGTTCCTAGCTGCTGCTGGTTCACCTGTATCATGTGTAAAATGGGAGGTTTTGGGTCAACATAAGTTGGCGAGTGAACCTTATTAGATAAACATTTGATAATAATTTTATGGTTAGTTTATCAATAAAATATTGTGCATAATCATAAAAGAGCACATGTAAGTAATCAAACATTGGCAAATAGCAGTTACAATTATAACATACATTAACACTTGATAGCATACATGAATATACCAATATCATACGATAACTAACATAAATGAACTGTGCGATCAAGGCTCAATCAAACGGAGCCGATCGTATTGCATGAACTGGAAATGTAAATTGAACTGTGCGCTCAAGGCTCAATCAAACGGAGCCGAACGTATTGCATGAACTGGAAATGTAAATTGAACTGTGCACTCAAGGCTCAATCAAACGGAGCCGAGCGTATTGCATGTATTGAAATGTAAAATGAAATGACCGATCAAGGCTCAATCAAACGGAGCCGATCGTGCGGGCACGCCACAGATCAATCGCATAATAAAATGGGGATCAAGCTCAACCTCGATGGATGGGGAGCTGCGGCCTCGGCAAATGCATGTACTGAAATAATAATTTGCATCCAATAATAACTACTTAACAGCAACAAACTAATACACATGTCATGATATGATGTATGCACAATAATTTCGTTATAATATGTAAATAAACAAAGACACATGATACACCCCAAAAACGTGATTAAAACGGGGAATTTTAAAGGTTCACTCACATTGGGTGCGATGCGCACGATTTAGATGAGCGTGTCGACGTGGAAAACTAACCTAAATAATAATGGAAAAATATATTAAGTGGATGAATGTTATTAAGGATCTTAATGAAATTTTAGATATATTTTTATGAGTTTATGGCTATTTTCTATCTTTAAAAATGTTATTCTTAAGTATTTTTAATTGATTTTTAAATTAAATTAAATAAATAAATATATAAAAAAATATTATTTTTTTTACTGTTGACCGTTGACCGTTGATCGGTTCGGTCAGCGGTAAATTCCTGCGCCGGGCGGGATTCGAACTGGCGACCTTCCGTTCACGTGCACGTAGCTCTACCAACTGAGCTACGTGACTAACCCGTTATAAACCCGGTTTTAATTATATTTATATAGTTATTTGAATTAACCGAGAATTCCTTTATTTTGCAAAAACGTTTTAATTCCATTGGACCGGTGCTCGTGACAGGATTCGAACGCGCGACGTGAAGTTTATTTTGCACACAGTCCACCGCTGGACTGTGTGTCTAACCCGGTTATATTCTTGATTTATATTATACTTAACAACTACCTGTTTTAACCCGGGTTAGTTCATGATTAAAAAGGAATGTTATTACACAAAGCGTGCGCGTAGCAAGGATCGAACTCGGGACGTGTATATGAAATTTGCACACAGTCCACCGCTGGACTGTGTGTCTAACCCGTTTAAAATACCGTTTTTAATTATACTTATGTTCTGATAGAACTTCATCTTCTTCACCGATTACACAGGCAACATAACTCGACTGATTACGATTGATTTGTGGTTTACAAAGTTTTTAGACATTAACAGCAATTCAAGAGTAAGGAATGGAGAGAGTTTAAGGAACAGAATTTACCGATTGAAGATAATCACAGAAATCCGGCGAAGGTTTGTCGGTATTGGAAATGAACTCCGACTGTTGAACCAATTAACAGCGTTGATCGATTACTCATAAAGTTGTGTCACTTAAACAAGGTTTAAAAGAAGTTTTGGATATCATACCAGTTCACAGTTGGATTCCGGCAGTCTCAGAAACTTTCCGGCGAAGATAAGATTTCCGATATACGTTGGCTAAGATTGATTCTGATGATGGAGTTGTGTTAGAGATTGACTAATCACATGTTTTAAACAAAAAGAGTCGAAGGAATTACCGTGAGAATGTGAGTCCCGGTTTTCCGGTGACTTGCAGAAAATTTCCGGCGAACTGTTTCAGATGATTTTATGGTTCACAAATGCGACGAAAATGAAATTGGATATTGTTGTGATAGTTCTGAATCGTGCAAATGATTGGAAACTTGAATTAAATCAGAACTTGAAGAAATATTCGGTTTCAAAAGCCGAAAAGATGAAGCTTGAAGTTCAATCAATTCTGACTTAATTGGAAACCGTCGCACATCGGTTATAACTGAAATGGTGAGGTAAACAATCGATTTAACGATTGGTTTGCCGATTATCGGTTTTCAGATGGCGTCAACGGTTAAATCGAGTTTGTGTATAAGTTTCTTTTGTTTTCATATAGTTAACAGAAAGTACATTGTGGCGGAGCGGTTTGGGGAATGGATGTTAAGTCTTGGCGAGTCAGCTGACCCGGGTTCGAGTCCCGGCAGCTTCACTTATTTTTTTATTTGTTTTATTTTAACTTTTATCAAATATGATTTTTATAGTTTAGTTCATTTATTAATTATGTAACGTTTTAACTCAAAATAATCATAATTAATGCACTTTCATAACTTGGTACTTGATTACAAAACGGAGCGGGTTTTGGAGACCCGATTTTTTACAAATGTTACAGTATCCCCTACTTTTAGGAATTTCGTCCCGAAATTTAAACAGTTGAAGTAGCAGGAAAAAGATGCGGGTATTTTTCACGCATTGAGTCTTCACGTTCCCAAGTAAACTCAGTTCCCCGTTTCGACTCCCAGCGTACCCTAACAATTTGAATGCGACTTCGCCGAAGACGCTTTTCTCCATAGTCCATAATCTCCACTGGTCTTTCAATAAAATGCATGGATTCATCAATCTGAATATCCTCCAGTGGAATATGAAGATTCTCATCAGCGAGGCACTTCTTCAAGTTCGACACGTGGAATGTGGGATGAATCCTATCGAGTTCTTCCGGTAGGTCAAGCTTGTATGCTACAGGACCTACTCTTTCGAGTATCTTGAAAGGTCCTACGTAACGTGGTGCTAGCTTTCCCTTTTGACCAAAACGAACTACTCCCTTCCACGGTGATACTTTTAAAAGCACATGATCACCAATGCTAAACTACAAGGGCTTCCGTCGTTTATCTGCGTAACTCTTTTGACGACTTTGAGCCGCTAGAAGATTGTTTCGATTTGATGAATCTTATCTGTGGTTTCTTGGATCAATTCTGGACCAGTAATTTGTGCTTCCCCAATTTCGTGCCAACAAACAGGAGATCGGCACTTTCGACCATATAAAGCTTCAAAAGGTGCCATGCCGATGCTAGAATGATAGCTGTTGTTGTACGAAAATTCAACTAAGGTAGGTGGGCGTCCCAATTTCCCTTGAAGTCTATGACACATGCCCTAAGCATGTCCTCAAGAGTTTGAATGGTGCGCTCAGACTGTCCATCAGTTTGAGGATGATAGGCGGTACTGAGATCTAATCGAGTGCCCATAGCGGATTGTACTGCTTGCCATGTTCGTGAGGTGAAACGACCATCACAAACAGAAATAATACTTAATGGTACCCCGTGTCGGCTTACGATTTCGTTGATATAAATACGAGCAAGCTTTTCGTTCTTGAAATCTTCTCGAATAGGAATAAAGTGAGCTGATTTTGTAAGTCGGTCTATAATCACCCATATAGTGTCATACCCACTAGAAGTGCGAGGCAACCCGGTAATGAAATCCATGGTTATATTTTCCCACTTCCATACAGGTATTTCCGGTTGGACTAGAAGTCCTGTGGGTCTTTGGTGTTCAGCCTTCACCTTAGAACATGTGAGACACTTGGAAACAAAAACGGCAATATCTTTCTTCATTCCAGGCCACCAATAGGTGTACCGTAGGTCTTGATACATCTTATCAGCTCCTGGGTGTATAGAATATCGCGTTTTATGAGCATCATGCATGAGTGTTTTACGAAGATTGATGTGGTTAGGAATCCAGATACGATCTAGGTAATACAAAATACCATCAGATTTAGTTTCAAGTTTTAGCTCGGCTCCACAGGACATCTCTTTTTGTACATCTTCCTCTGTTATTGAAACGTGTTGAGCTTCTCGAATTTGATCCTTAATATTGGTTATAATTTGCGAACATAGAAGATGAATGGAGTTCGCATAACCCTTTCGACTAAGTGCATCAGCCACCACATTTGCTTTACCAGGGTGGTATCTAATTTCACAGTCGTAATCATTTAGGAGTTCGACCCATCTTCGTTGCCTCATATTTAACTCTTTTTGATTGAAGATATGTGAAGACTCTTGTGGTCAGTGTATATTTCACACTTAGTACCATAGAGATAATGTCTCCATATCTTAAGAGCGAATACAACGGCTCCAAGTTCGAGGTCATGAGTGGTGTAGTTCTTTTCATGTGTCTTGAGTTGCCTTGAGGCATAAGCTATGACTTTTCCTCTTTGCATGAGAACGCAACCTAATCCTTGCCCTGACGCGTCGCAATAGACTACAAAATCATCACAACCTTCAGGAAGAGTGAGGATTGGTGCATCACAAAGTTTTTGTTTAAGTGTTTGAAAAGCTTCTTCTTGCTTGAGTCCCCATACGAATGGTTTTCCCTTATGGGTTAAAGCCGTGAGTGGCACCGCAATGCGAGAGAAGTTTGAAATGAACCGACGATAATAGCCAGCTAGTCCAAGAAAAGACCTTACTTCAGTTGGTGTACGTGGAGCTTGCCATTCTTGAACTGCTTTGATCTTTGATGGGTCAACATGTATTCCTTTGTCATTGACTACATGCCCGAGAAATTGTACCTCTTTTAACCAGAATTCACATTTAGAGAACTTGGCATAAAGTTTTTCCTTTTCTAGAAGTGCAAGAACAAGTCGTAGATGACGCTCATGATCAGCTTTAGATTTTGAATAGATAAGAATATCGTCGATGAATACAATAACAAGTCGATCGAGGTAAGGTTTGCAGACTCTATTCATTAGGTCCATGAAAACAGCTGGTGCGTTGGTTAATCCAAACGGCATAACCATGAATTCATAGTGACCATAACGAGTTCGAAAAGCAGTTTTAGGGACGTCTTCTTCATGCACTCTAAGCTGATGATAGCCAGATCGAAGGTCGATTTTCGAAAAGCAACTAGCACCTTGTAGTTGGTCAAGAAGATCATCTATGCGAGGTAAAGGATATCGATTTTTGATGGTTAACTTGTTGAGCTCTCTGTAGTCGATGCACATCCGAAAAGATCCATCTTTCTTCTTTACAAAAAGGACAGGTGCACCCCAAGGCGATGAGCTGGGGCGTATGAATCCCTTGTCAGTCAACTCTTGCAATTGACTGGCTAGCTCTTGCATTTCAGAGGGGGCTAACCTATATGGAGATTTTGCCACTGGTGTAGCACCAGGTATAAGATCGATACGGAATTCGACATCTCTGATTGGAGGAAGTCCTGAAATGTCGTCAGGAAAAACTTGTGGAAAATCTTTTACAACAGGAATATCTTCAAGTTTCTTCTCTGCGGTCCCCTTCTTGATGATATGGGCTAAAAACGCGACATAATTCTTGCGAAGGTATTTTTGAGCTTGAAGACAAGACATTAAGTTGAGCCCTTTCGACGAGGTTTCTCTAATGATTCGAAGAGTCTGACCGTTTGAAAGAGGAATACGAATAAATTTCTCACGACATACAACTTCCGCATGATGTTGACTGAGCCAATCCATACCGATTATGATGTCGAAACTTCCTAGCTTCATAGGAATAAGATCGACTGAGAAATCGTGGTCGTTTAAGGTGAGTGTACAGTTGCGTAAAATAGAGTCTAATGAAACTGGTTTTCCGTCCGCAACTTCCACCGTTATGGATTCCGCGAGCTTATCTCGACTTTTGCTTAAGATAGGTTCAAATTCTAATGACACGAAACTTCTATCCGCACCAGTATCAAATAACATAGAGGCATATCTACCATTTATAAGAAACGTACCGTTGACCACATTGCCGTCAGCTCTGGCCTGGTTTGCGTTAATATTGAAAGCTCTTCCTCTAGCAGGTGGAGGAGCTTGGTTCGCTTGATTCACAGGGTTGGCTTGGGCCTGAGCATGAATAATATTGACCAGCCTTGGACATGTGTTTCTGAAATGACTTGGGTCACCGCAATTGAAACAAGCCCGCATAGGTTGGCCCATAGGGTAATTGGGTTGATAGTATGTTTGGGCTAAATGTTGGGCGGGTGGAAATGGTAGTTGTTGTGGTGCTTGACCCATTAACTGTTGGTGGGTTTGGGTTATAGGTTGGTGGCGGTTTGTTCGTTGAGACGTGCGGCAGTTTTGAATAGTGTGTCCGGCGCGACCGCAGCCGGTATAGTATTGGCAAGGATAATCAGGGGAGTGGTGATACTGACAACGGTTACATTTTGGTAGTGGCCCTGTGTATGGTTTTCTGTATGGCGCGGGTGGAGGAGTGGCTTGAGTGATGGGTGCAGCAAGAATAGGGGTGTTGGTTTGGGTGACTGCAAAGTTCTTGGTGTTACGCTTCCTCTTATTAGCAAACTTAGGGGAAGGAGTGTGGTGGTTTGAGGTTTGTCCCTCAGCAGGGGCTTTCTTCTTTTCTTCTTTGAACTTCCCATTGCGAATTCGATTTTCGGTCAGTTCCGTTGCCAACTCCATGGCAGCTTCGAGTGTTACCGGTGAAACGCTGAGAACCGAATCTTGGATCTTCAAGGGAAGTCCTCGAATGTAATGTTCGATCAGACGATAGGTTGGAGTAAATAAGTTTGGAACCATTTGGTTTAACTCCAAGAACCTCTAGTTGTAAGTAGAGTGATCACCCTCTTTTTGCTTCAAGGCATGAAATTCATCCTCCAATTTCTTAATTTCACTTCTAGGGCAGAATCGCCTAGTCATGATTTCCCTTAACTCCTCCCAAGTTAAGGCCATCGCATCTTCAGTTCCCCTATTTCCCTTCTCAGTATTCCACCAAGTGAGAGCTACACCAAGTAGTCTCCCGGTGGCGTAACGAACCTTGCGATCCTCAGGACAATCGCAGTTTAAGAAAACGTTCTCCATTTCCTCGAACCAATGTAGGAGAGCAGTGACTCCCTCAGTCCCTTCGAATTTTGGAGGATCACAGGACTTAAAATGTTTGTAGGAGCATTTGATGGTAGGAGGGTTGTTGATATTCTGGTCCTATTGTTGAGGAGGGTTAGCAGGATTTGCAGCAAGGGCTTGTTGTACTTGTACCACGATGTCCGGCAATATCGTGGCCATTTGATTCGCGATATGGGTGGCCAAACGTTCCCGAGACTTTTCCGATTTCCTACCCCTTCGATGCTGTCTAGACGACATCTACAGGATCATAAAATGAGAAGATTGTGAGTTTATGGTGTCTTTTTAGGTGTCATGTGTCTTTAAGAAAATGAAAATAACATAAATATCAATAATGCACTACATCCAAAAGATGTCTTGGGTTCGCTCATGTTGGGCCTCAAATGTCCCCCATACCTTCACCTACATAGTCATGTGGGCCCCCATGGCTATTGGCTTGGTAGGATTCACATTAGTATTGGCAATTTAACACTAACATCCCCCGAATGCAAACCACAAAATATGTTCATGAGATGTTTGGTCGGAACGTGTCCAGGTGTAGACACAATGACAACTCAAAGTGGGATTAGCTCTCACGACGTTTGGTATAGCATGCTTTGGCCTAATAGGTATTTCGTACTCTCATCGTTAGTCCCCAGGTAGGCAAACTGGTCCTTTATTTTGGATTTATACGAATGCCAGCCTAGACAGGACGTTCCAACTACCGGTACTAGTACCCTTCCAGTTACTACATGCCCGTCATGAGAACTCACTTTGATGAGATTTGAAAACACGAAAATCATTGTAAAATCAATCATGATGTGGTGTGTGCTTGCATGGATGTGATATGTTATGATCATACGATTTCATGATAGGCATTATTTGATAATACATACTTATGAACATGCTTGTACAATATCAAATGTAACATTTAACATAAACATATAAACATCATGAAATTTGGCATATAACACACAAAATTCTTATAAGTTTCTAATCGACTATAGTATAGGCTCTAAGGGTCTAATAACCTATCCTATATCCCTATAGTCATGGCTCTGATACCAATCTGTCACACCCCGACCCGCAGCGGAAATAAGAGTCGGGGCATAATTGGGTTATCACCAAAGCACATGACATTTACTATTATGTTCCATAATTAAATGAAGTCAAAGTTACATTTTTCAAACATCCAAACATGTTCATTCAATACAAGGGAAAATAACCAAACATAACAATCCAAAAACTAGATCGTTTTATTCTTCTAATCCAGGTCCTATGTGTTCCTAGCTGCTGCTGGTTCACCTGTATCATGTGTAAAATGGGAGGTTTTGGGTCAACATAAGTTGGCGAGTGAACCTTATTAGATAAACATTTGATAATAATTTTATGGTTAGTTTATCAATAAAATATTGTGCATAATCATAAAAGAGCACATGTAAGTAATCAAACATTGGCAAATAGCAGTTACAATTATAACATACATTAACACTTGATAGCATACATGAATATACCAATATCATACGATAACTAACATAAATGAACTGTGCGATCAAGGCTCAATCAAACGGAGCCGATCGTATTGCATGAACTGGAAATGTAAATTGAACTGTGCGCTCAAGGCTCAATCAAACGGAGCCGAACGTATTGCATGAACTGGAAATGTAAATTGAACTGTGCACTCAAGGCTCAATCAAACGGAGCCGAGCGTATTGCATGTATTGAAATGTAAAATGAAATGACCGATCAAGGCTCAATCAAACGGAGCCGATCGTGCGGGCACGCCACAGATCAATCGCATAATAAAATGGGGATCAAGCTCAACCTCGATGGATGGGGAGCTGCGGCCTCGGCAAATGCATGTACTGAAATAATAATTTGCATCCAATAATAACTACTTAACAGCAACAAACTAATACACATGTCATGATATGATGTATGCACAATAATTTCGTTATAATATGTAAATAAACAAAGACACATGATACACCCCAAAAACGTGATTAAAACGGGGAATTTTAAAGGTTCACTCACATTGGGTGCGATGCGCACGATTTAGATGAGCGTGTCGACGAGGAAAACTAACCTAAATAATAATGGAAAAATATATTAAGTGGATGAATGTTATTAAGGATCTTAATGAAATTTTAGATATATTTTTATGAGTTTATGGCTATTTTCTATCTTTAAAAATGTTATTCTTAAGTATTTTTAATTGATTTTTAAATTAAATTAAATAATAAATATATAAAAAAATATTATTTTTTTTACTGTTGACCGTTGACCGTTGATCGGTTCGGTCAGCGGTAAATTCCTGCGCCGGGCGGGATTCGAACTGGCGACCTTCCGTTCACGTGCACGTAGCTCTACCAACTGAGCTACGTGACTAACCCGTTATAAACCCGGTTTTAATTATATTTATATAGTTATTTGAATTAACCGAGAATTCCTTTATTTTGCAAAAACGTTTTAATTCCATTGGACCGGTGCTCGTGACAGGATTCGAACGCGCGACGTGAAGTTTATTTTGCACACAGTCCACCGCTGGACTGTGTGTCTAACCCGGTTATATTCTTGATTTATATTATACTTAACAACTACCTGTTTTAACCCGGGTTAGTTCATGATTAAAAAGGAATGTTATTACACAAAGCGTGCGCGTAGCAAGGATCGAACTCGGGACGTGTATATGAAATTTGCACACAGTCCACCGCTGGACTGTGTGTCTAACCCGTTTAAAATACCGTTTTTAATTATACTTATGTTCTGATAGAACTTCATCTTCTTCACCGATTACACAGGCAACATAACTCGACTGATTACGATTGATTTGTGGTTTACAAAGTTTTTAGACATTAACAGCAATTCAAGAGTAAGGAATGGAGAGAGTTTAAGGAACAGAATTTACCGATTGAAGATAATCACAGAAATCCGGCGAAGGTTTGTCGGTTATTGGAAATGAACTCCGACTGTTGAACCAATTAACAGCGTTGATCGATTACTCATAAAGTTGTGTCACTTAAACAAGGTTTAAAAGAAGTTTTGGATATCATACCAGTTCACAGTTGGATTCCGGCAGTCTCAGAAACTTTCCGGCGAAGATAAGATTTCCGATATACGTTGGCTAAGATTGATTCTGATGATGGAGTTGTGTTAGAGATTGACTAATCACATGTTTTTAAACAAAAAGAGTCGAAGGAATTACCGTGAGAATGTGAGTCCCGGTTTTCCGGTGACTTGCAGAAAATTTCCGGCGAACTGTTTCAGATGATTTTATGGTTCACAAATGCGACGAAAATGAAATTGGATATTGTTGTGATAGTTCTGAATCGTGCAAATGATTGGAAACTTGAATTAAATCAGAACTTGAAGAAATATTCGGTTTCAAAAGCCGAAAAGATGAAGCTTGAAGTTCAATCAATTCTGACTTAATTGGAAACCGTCGCACATCGGTTATAACTGAAATGGTGAGGTAAACAATCGATTTAACGATTGGTTTGCCGATTATCGGTTTTCAGATGGCGTCAACGGTTAAATCGAGTTTGTGTATAAGTTTCTTTTGTTTTCATATAGTTAACAGAAAGTACATTGTGGCGGAGCGGTTTGGGGAATGGATGTTAAGTCTTGGCGAGTCAGCTGACCCGGGTTCGAGTCCCGGCAGCTTCACTTATTTTTTTATTTGTTTTATTTTAACTTTTTATCAAATATGATTTTTATAGTTTAGTTCATTTATTAATTATGTAACGTTTTAACTCAAAATAATCATAATTAATGCACTTTCATAACTTGGTACTTGATTACAAAACGGAGCGGGTTTTGGAGACCCGATTTTTTACAAATGTTACATTCTTATTAGATTTGATCTCTGAATTAATTAAATTAAAAAGGTGTAAAACAACTGACCGGCGTACACGCATGGTTTCGAACCCGGTACCTTAACATCATTTTGCACCCAGCCCTTCCAACTGGGCTAGGTGTCTAACCCGTTTATATCAAAAATTTAATTATACTTGTATACTCTTTAGCTAGATCCAGATTTGCTTAAATTAAAAAGGTTTTAAAATTTATCTGACCGGCGCCCCTTACATGTTTCGATCCCGCGACCCCTTCTCTCATTTGCACCCAGCCCATCTAACTGGGCTGGGTGTCTAAGCCGAATATAACCCAAATTATATTACATAAATACACATACTATACTTCATCTTCTTCCCAAAACCCACTGCCCGACTGTTATTCTTTAATTGCCTTGATCAATTGGTTTAAAACAAAACATTATATGTAAATAAGAAAAATATACTTGTATCGAAACGGACAGGGGGGTGTTAAGATCCGTAGTTGATTTTTGGCGTTGAACCGAAATCTCCGATGATGCAGGTACTTTTTCCAGGAGTGTTTGAGCAGTAAAAGAGAGAGTGGAAGTTTTATGCGAGTGTGAGCGGTTTTGGATAGGGAACACATGATATTTATAGAGTGACCAGATTCGAGCGTTTTCAGTTTCAATTTTCAAGTTTTCAATACCAATGATTCGAGTTCAGTTTCAAACGGAAAATACATTCAATGATTCTTCGAAACTGCCTGCTTTTAATGGAGTTTGTTACTGGTTATGATTGCTTATTCGAAAAACAAAACGGTTTGGTCGATGATTGCCCTTGAATCAAGGGCGGTTACAGCCACAATGATGCATGTTTGAACAGTTTCTTTATGATAAGATTTTTACGATTTCAATTTTAGCACTAAAGTGTGTGTGGTGCAATGGTGTTTGATGTGTGTGCGCGTGCGGGAGACCTGGGTTCGATTCCGGTTAATCCCTTTTATAATATATATTTTTTATTCTTTTGTTTTAATTAAACTCTTTTTTTATTCTTAGAAAACATTCAAGTTTATTATTATTATTACATAACAACCATTTTATATCTAAAATCCGTAACTTATAATAAAAAATATTCACTATAAAATGGGGCGGGTTTTGAAACCCGAATTACACGAATGTTACATTAACACCCTAATAAATCAATTTCAAAACACAACACTTTAATTAGAATCAAAACATGAATAGTGGAGAGTTCAATTGAGAAGAAAAATTTTGTAAAAATAAAAAGAATAACTTTTAAACCAATAGAAATTCTCCATTACTTCATTTAATGTGTTTATATAATGCTATCAAAAAGGACATATAGGTAAATCTATAATTGTCATTAATTAGTTAATTAATTAAACTTGTGACTTATTTTTTTCATATATACTCTTTCAAGATAAAATAATTTATGGTTTAGGACAATTTTCAACATATATAGGATAAATTTTAGTACGTGTATGATGAATTTTGAAATGTGTAGGGTAAATTTACATGTGTGTAGGGTAAATCCGGTAAATGTAAGACATATGTAGGATAAATTTTGAAATGTATAGGATAAAATGTTTTTGTTTTATTAATGAGAAATAAATAATTAATGAGCGGAGTTAAAAAGCTATTTTATGTTTTACCATTATGTCATTTTTTTTTTCTCACATTAAATTTCTTCTCAAATGAATATTCCCCAACATGAATAACACCCTAAATATAACACACTTAGTTAGAATCAAAACAGAAATAACACCCTAAATATATTAAAAAAATAACATCCTAACTCTTTGAAGGAAACATAAAACACTATTGTATGAACATATAAAAAACACCATGGACTAAAACATCAAGTGAGACATAATTTTTCTCTCTACATAAGTATATCAATATGGTACAAAGATAAAAACACTAGTTATTATAGTGTAATTTTTTTTTAAAAAAAAGTTACGTATAAAAAGTTATTGACGTTTAAAAAAGAAGGGGGAAACTTGCATGTGCATTAATGTTAGTTTCTTAATTTAAAAATGTTAAATTTACCTTATACCCTTAATTTTAGAAAATTAATTAGTTTAATAGTCAACGTTATTTACAAGATTGCCATCAATTCTTTCTTACATTTCTATATATATTATATATATATATTATATATATTATATTAAGGCCCTTTGGCTACATTTCAATGAACATTAGCATGTTATTCTTCCAACTCAACAATCTTCTTAATTTATAAAATTTCATATGCACATAATAAACATATAGTGTGTGTGTACTTTGGAATCAATTATTTAGCCATAAAACCAAAACTACTGAAACAAATTGATAGGAACTTCATTATTTTGGCAATACCTCCGTTCATGATTACGATTTTCTAACTACTCCGACTTTTATTTAACAGTAAATGACACTTCTTTGATTACGCGAAGCTTGTTCAGTAGACTTTGCTGCTTCTTTCTCATGAATAATTTAATTGTGAGCCTCTTCCAATTTTCCTTGCATTTCTCGAATAGCATTCCACAACTTTATGATTTCTTGTCCTTTTCCGTCTTCAAGATCGACATGTAAGTAACATAAAACGTCTAGAAAATAATTTTTTTTGTTACTATTAGCATGTCAATCTCTGTTGGACGTATGAAAGATGTACCATTAAATGCTTTTTAAAAGTCTAATTTCCATTTAACTCTTCATACGTTTCTCCAGCTTGTCTTTAGCTTCTCTAAGGGCCATGCTTCAAAAAATTAAAACTTTTGTAGATAAATTATGAGTAGGTTACACTCTAGTAACAAAAAGAAAATACAACGCTTTACGAAAATAAGAACCTCATCTAAAGAAGGAAGTGACTTACTGAAGCCATGTTTTGCAAAAAGCAGGAGTTGGGCAGGTGATTGGTTTTTTATAATAAAATGACATTCTGGAACTAATAAGAAAAATGATAAAGAAATATGTTTGATCTAGAAAAAAAAGAAGACACGTGACATGAAAAGCATGCTAACAATAAAAAAAAGTAAAAAAAACTTAAAATAATTTAACTATCCTCGATATAAATGAAAATCATATTAATAACAAAGAGAGAGTAAATAAAAAAACTTAAAATAATTTAACTATGTTAGATAAAAAACAGATTAATTTTTTTTATCATGACACTATTTATCAATAATGTCTAATAATATATAGTTAATTAATTATTTTTTTATCATGACACTATTCATCAGTGATGTTTAATAATATATAGTAGTTAAATTAAATAAATTAAAATTAAAATCTATGTCTGTTAACAGAATAACGAAATAAACAGTGTTTATCATCCTGAGCTCTTATTTGGGTTCCACGTTCATACCATCTAATTAAAATAAAAATAAAAATAAAACTAAAATAACCCTAAACTAAAGCAGCCGTATCTCCTCCATATTCTGAGCCTAAAAAACAGCCGACAGATCTTCTTTCATTCTACGATTCAGCAGGAGGAGGTAAGGTAAGGTAAGGTTCAATCAGCCAGCAGGTAAGCTTCGATTAGCAGCAAACTATGGATTTCCAATGATTAATCCTGAATTTTACAACACTGCTCTCTAGTTCTATTGTTTTATTTAGATATGTGGATTTTAAAGTGAATACACTTTAATATGTGTTTTAACAGAAGGATACATCAAACCCAGCTGTCCTTGTGAATGGTGACCTTCTTTGCAGTTATGTCGGTCGTCGTGTGCATACGGTGGTTCAGGTAGTGAGGCCTGATGCCGGTGGGTTGACCGAGAGATCAACAGATGAAAAGCAAATTGTTGTGAAGGGTCAAATGCCAGCTCCTCTTACTACTTTTGTTGAAGTAATTGGTGTTGCTGACAGTGCACAATCCATCCATGCAGAGATAGTCACCAACTTCGGTGATACATTCGGTATGCCTTTTGCTCAAAGATTATGTTCTTGTTTCTTGAGATGGTTTACATAAAGCATGCTTTAATACATATGTTATTCATTTATCATATTACATATATTTGAAATACTACTAAATCTGCTTTACATACTATTGGAATGTTGCTATTTTCACTTAGACCATACACATGCTGTTCATCTTATATGGGCCAAGTTTTGTATAAAAGCCTCAATTTTTATCTAGTACTATGAGACTACTTTCTACTTTTATTATTTTCTCCTTTTGTTTTAATGGGGGACATTATCTTTAAACCATCTCATTAATAGCTGTTATTGTTAAGGCATTGCTTTTAATTTGTTTCATTGACACATGTTTTTGATATAACATTATGTTTTTGGAACATCCTAAGAAGACAAAGTGATGTAACGTTTCTATGGACAGGGGATAGTGTGTTCTTCTGCACTAAAAATGATTTGACTATAAAGGGATGTTAATAATCTCAATCACCCACTCACACCGTCTTTGCTGCACTGCAGTAAAGCAAA
Organism: Scalesia atractyloides; assembly: GCA_947069175.1. Taxonomy (NCBI): domain Eukaryota; kingdom Viridiplantae; phylum Streptophyta; class Magnoliopsida; order Asterales; family Asteraceae; genus Scalesia; species Scalesia atractyloides. The sequence continues at coordinate 25,551,607 of CAMTDV010000020.1, forward strand.
TAAAAAAATGATCCATATGTTCAGGATGCAGTTATGCTCTAGTTGATTATTTTTCAATATGTTGAAATCTCTTTTGCATTCACTATGTATTTATTGTTTGTATTTTGACAATACAGATACAAATAACTTCAACCAGCTTTGCCAACTTGCAAATGGAGACTTCAGGCATTTGTTTATTTTAGAGAGATGAAAGTTGCTCCCAATGGTTTATTTTAACTTCTTGGATATTATCTCTTTTTTTCTGGACTTTACTTTTATGACATTTGGTACCAATGATCCGCTGGTAGTAATGTTAAGGTTACCCCTTGTGTTAATATACAAGTCTTGTTTGATGATGCTTTTTTAATTTCACAAGTCACTCCCTCAGCCGGCATTCGGTTTTGAAAAATAAACACGATATGAGAATGAGAACCAGGGTGGTCAAAACCAACAACAAACCGGATAGTTGGTTTTGATTATTATCAAACTAGCCTAAGCATGGTACAGATTTAAATTACTAATGACTTCTCTACTCTAACAAAGATGCAAATGTTATAGATATGCATCAAGTATTTGATCAAAACCCTAGTACATTAAGCAAGTATTATTATATAACTATCTAACCTGCACTCTGCTGCTACTCAGCACTGTGAACCATTTTGGAAGCTGCAATCTGGGGGCTGCTCTGCTTCAGTTTAAAAATGATTTCATAATTTACATAAAATGCTGAGGCTACTTCCATCCTACTTATTCAAGTTTACATTTGCCAAAGGACCAAGTACTTATTCGCTGATGCTTCACGTGGCTCGGGACATCAAGACTTGTGTAATGAAGTACGCTGCAAAAGATAAAATGTGGTTTAACCACACATAAAGTAAATTATGTCTCCAGAAAATGTCATTTTAAAGCAAAAGCAATTAAAAAAGTTGGTTTAAACTGAAACGACCCAAGCATGTTAAAAGTCATACAAAGTATATTTTTAATGTATAAAACCTTTCCAAAAGTTTTTCTCCTAAGCATTAGATTATCGGTAGAATTTTATAATCGTCTAACGATACTTCATGATGCATTAGTTCTTTCAAAGAATTAATAAAACGTGGATTAAAAGTGTTTAGGAGCGAGCAACCTGACCTACATCGAGAACTACATGTTTTGAGTCTGTGACACATACGTGTCTGTTATGAAGAATATGCTTTTATGTAGTATACCATGGCTTTACATACTTGTCTAATCATAAGTCACGACACTAATTCTTAATTAAAGTTATGGAAAATGTAGATAAAAAGTGTTTTACGATCAACTCAACACGTGCCAAAAGACATGTTTTTTACCCAACCTACTCTGCATGATATGCTTTTATGCAGTAACTTTGTAGTGTCTAATAATGCTAAAAACACTACTTTTCATGACAAGTTAAACTATAAACGAAGTAAATAGCATTATATCAAAATTAAGACAGTATACAAAGAAAAATAAAAGTTGCAAAATACCTGCTCCTCTAGCCTTCCCAGCTGAAGGTTGAAAGGTCATCAGGTGGTTCGACCCAAATGCTCTCAAATGGATCTTGTTCGCCCCAATCATGACACTGGTTCCGAGGGTAGTATCGTTTTTGGTCAAGAGAGTACGATATACACTGTTTTCCATAAAACCGAACTTTAGAGAAATAAACACTGTTTCTCATAATTCCAAGAAGATCCGTTCTCGCGTGTGACGACAAAAAACTCGCAAACAACGTCACACCCTCAAGAGTTTTCATCTCTACCCACTCCTTATTCACCTGATCTAGCTTATAAATAATCGGGTTTTCACTATAACACGTGTATATCAACAAAAATATCGCCTTTATGCTCCGCCATAAACTTCCCCTTCCCTTTCACAAAGAAATTATCGGGACAACTAGGCGGAGGCACGATACTGATGCTCCACGTGTGCTCCACTGGATCATAAACTCCCAACCTACCAGTTAAACTTAAACAATAGAAAAGCCCGTTGCAGAAAACGAGCTTATTCCAAATACTGCTAACAAACGGCAACCGATTATGGTAATTAACAGTGGTCCACTCGGTTGCACCAGGTTGACACGTGCTTATAGCAACAACGGTTGGACTCACGTGTTTAACTGTAAAAAGAATACAGTCTGGAGACTTTGGTGAAGTTGAAAATGCAACTATTTGGTAGATCATATCAAATCTTGGTAATTTAATCATTTCCCGTGTGAACGGGTTGAAAAATAGAACACGTTTTGTTCTTGGTTTGTATGGCAATAACCAGCCATCTTTATTGTAACAAATTCTACATCCGTGTAACTCGGGTAGTTCAAGAGAATATGTTTTCCGTTGTGACGGGTCGTAAAATTCGAAAACTCGGCCTAGTTTTGGGAAGTACATGAGCCATGGTGGCTTGTTGACTTTTCCAACCGATAGAGCAACCGAAAGCCATCTTTTGCAGACGGAAGAAGTGCGAATGTTGTCCTTTAAAGTTAACCGAGAAATTATTAGTTCCAAAAGTTCTACCGGGAGGACCGACCATGTCTCGTGATGCTCCTGCTCGTCATTTTCTTTCAATGACAATCTTTTATCATCTTTAAATGTTTCTGACAACCTACAAAAAGAATATCACAGAATCAATAGAGGGACACTGGTGTAACAATTTTAAAGGAACACGCTCAATATAGAACCATGAAATTTGTAAGGCTTGATTTCGACTCATAAACAAGATTTTAAGAAACTTGCAAGTCTTGAATTTTGACAACTCAAGAATCTACATTTATAATTTGACATGTACGCATTCAATACAGAAACATGACTCACATTTTTAGGGACAGAACAAGATTTTGAGAAATTTGCAAGTCTTGAATTTTAACAATTCAAAATCCTGCATTTATAATTTGAGATGGACGGCTGGACACGTTCAATACATAAACATGTCTCACTTTTTTAGAGACAAAAACAAGTTCTGAGAAATTTGCAAGTCTTAACAAATCAATAACCTACATCTATAACTTGACAGGGGCGAGTTCAATACATAACCAAATGACAAAAACAAGATTTCGATGAACAAGCAAGTCTTCAAATCATGATTAATGCAGAAATATGACCCACTTTTCTACGAAAAAAAACACGATTTTGAGAAATTTGCAAGTCTTGAATCTTAACAAATCAATAACCTACACTTATAATTTGACAGGGGCACGTTGCAATACAAAACCATATGACAACAACAAGACTTTAATGAACAACCAAGTCTTCAAATTAAACAAATCAACAACCTACATTTGTCGACATCAGACACAACCCACTAGCAAATTCTAATAATCTACCACCAAACACAAACCCAATCCAGATCAAACCCTAAAAATCAAATCTTTACCAAAAACCCTAAAACCTAAATTGACCAATCTTCGCAACAACCCAACCAAACCCAACACACACATAGTCACTGAATCAATCTTTCAACTAAATTACACAAAATTATCATCCATCCTCTACAAAATCTCAAATTGAAATCCAATTTCACCCAAATCCCCTTAAAACTGAACATACCCAGTACCTAAATTGCAAAATCAGACATAGATCTCACATCTACAAACCCTAAAACCAAAATCCCTCAAAAACCCATTAAAAAGTTTTCATTTTGATGACAAAAACAATCAAGATTAATGTAATCAAATCATAATTCACTCAAATTGGTTCAAGAAAGCTTACAATCTGAGTTTTCTTCTCTTTCTTCCCGCCATAACAGGTTCGGATTAAGCTATAACCACGACTGTATGAGAGAGAGAGAGAGAGAGAAGAGAGAGAAGAGAGAACAAGGAGGAGATATGTAGAGATGATGGTGGGAACCGGACTGTTGTCACGTTGCAAAAGCACACATAGTATTGTTACTGTAACACGTGTAAACAAGGGAGTGATCTGGTGTGATGGGACGCAGGGTACGTGGTGGTGGTAGCTAATGAGGGGTTAAGATTAGGATTAGGGGGTGACGTGGCGGGATCTGGTTGGTTGAGGGGTGAGGGTGTTTGGGAATGTATTCGGCGGTGGTCTTTGTGTTGATGTCTGAGACTACGTCACATGTGGGAATTACGTTTTGGGATTTTGGGTGCTTTTCATCCTATGAGAGGAGGGTAAATGTGTAAATGACTAACAGTAGTGTGTGGATTATCTCTTCACCTTTTGTTTTATGGCATCAATTATTCGATAAACATTAGCGGATGGTGTAAGATCTCGTCTATATAAGCCTTATCGAGTCAAGATCTTTTTGAGATTCATAAGCATATGGACGACAATGATAATATAAAGAGACTCATTCAATCCCTTATCATCACCGCATACTGGACTATTTGGTATGCTCAAAATAAAGCTTGCTTTGACATGAGACCGGTCAAGACTAATAAGATGATTGGACATGTTAAACCGATAAGCTTTCTTTGGATCAATAAGCGTGCCAAAGCGATAGGGTTATCCCTGAGAATGATAGAAAAACTTTTTGGTCTCAGCGAGACAAAATATTTAGGCCCCCTCCCTATAATATAAACTCATTAATCATATATAAAAAACCACACTACGACGATTTGTGTGTTGGATTCGGTATAGCTTCTGATTCTGAACACGAAATTCTGCAAGAATGGAAACTCAATCGTTGATGATGATGATGATCGAAATCCACAAGCGTTGGTGTCTTATTCTGCGATGTCGCTGGAAGTGAGAAATCCCAATCGTTGTTTAAGTTTTAGCGCTCCATCATTGTTATTTTTTTTAATGGGTTTGAAATTTGGGCTTAAATGAAGAACTGAGAGTCGTTTACAAATTTGGTAAGTTAACATCTAGGTAAATAGGAGTTTTTTTTCGGCCTGTAATTATACATAATATATGCACATCTTATTTATACACTTGAAAACAAACAATAAATAAAATGTGCAAGTAATTAAAAGTTAAGGGAAAGAATCACAAAACCGATTTATAAAGGTTTAAAAGATGTTAACTAATCCTCTACGTCTTGTCTCTGATCAAGAGTTTCTTTACTAGTTGTTTCACTAATTTCAGTAGGCATACATGTTACACAATTGTCTCACTAAACAAAGGTAGTGATCATCTTATACAAACCTCTCACTTATTTAAAGGAAATGATCACCTTCTACGTTTCACTAATCTCAAGTGGTAATAACTAAACAAACTTAGTGATGTCCTTTACAAATCCCTTACAAATACTTCAAATAACTTAGAATATAAAAGAATGAATAATAGTTTAGTTGTGCAACAATCCTTTTTTTTTCGTTTCTTGTTCTTGATCTTTAATCTTTCTCTTGAATTTGAAGTTTAAATCTCAAGGGAATTAGAGAGATTTATATTCATTTATTTTTAATTTGTATTTCAAAAAGAGTGTGTGGAAAAGGTTGGGTGACTTGTATTTATTGTCAAAGCACAATAACCAAGAAACTAACATCAGACAGTCCGACGGACGATGCCACGGTTGATGGTATTGATCGTGGACCACCAGATTTTTCCTTTTGCTTGTGTTTAACTCTTTAACATTGTGCAACGATTATAAACGACTACTGACACTTTTTTCACACATATTCCTCTGATTTTTGAATTTTCAAAAATCATCCAATCACACATAATTCCATACAGATGCTTACTTTTCAATGATGGTCTAATAGTTGGTGAAACAAAGTTGTTTTCTTTCCATTTGTAAAACTCGTCATCCCCAACTACCATGACAATCTCAAAATGGAAAGAAATCAACTAAAGTTTGTCCATTTTAAAATTTCAAAATCCCTCCAATTCATAACTAGCTAATGAGAATTGTTTAGTTATATTTTAATTAATTATTCTCTCTAACTTTCAATCAATTTTTTTCATACCTTGATTTTTTTGGATGATTCTTCATAGATAAATTTTGTATCTTTAAATCTTTAATAATTGTGACAAATTTGATCTTAACCTTTGAATACTCCAGTGAGGAATGTATTATTTGATTGTTGCACTTGATGAGTTTATTTGATGCTTATTGCATTTGATCATGTTTACACTTCAACATTCATCCAAAACTTGATGAATTCACTTTCTATGAGATCTTAGCACTTCATATTCTAATTCTTTATCATCAACTTACTTGAACTAGCACTTCATATATCTATTCTTTATCATCAACTGAAGCATGCATTTAAGTATCACTTTGATTTTATTGATCTTCGAGTATTTCATCCTCATGTTTGTAATATCAAGTAACATTTCAGCAGTTCATCACCGTACTTTAAATATACATCAAGTGTATAGGACATGTGTGGAATATGTATATTTACTAATAACAACCTACTAACACAAGTTCATAATTTTATTCATATCAAAACTAGGAATCATTTATTTTAACTATTATTATTAGCACTAAACACATTGTTTCCGTTCATACACATTCCAAAAGAAAATTTCCACATTATGAAACTACTAGAACAAAGTTATAATAGACGATGGTTAAAGGAATGTAAAATAAATATAAATATTTTTTCGGGTATATGGTTATCGTAAACGAGTCTGGTAGCACCTAATTCCTTACTCGCTTCATACCCGCAAAAACTTTATAACAATCTTGTACTTTATAACTAATCTCGTACCTGGTCCCATACCTGTCAGGCTTCGGATATATCCACCCTGGATATTTCGAGCTTCAAGTATACCTATCAGTATTGTTTTTTTTTTGTCATCCCTAATGGAAAAAAGTACGCCAGGTATTGTTCAAGTGAGATGGAATGATGATTTTTTTATCCCACTAACTATCTTAAACAATTATGCCATTATCTTTGTTTTTTTTATCTATATATATTAAATGATAACATTAGGAGGAATAGTGTTACTATTATCTTTGTTTTTTTTTAACTTTAAGGTGTTTCATCTTTATAATGAAATTTGATCTTTTATGTCTTTGTTTTTTTTTGACTTTAAGGTGTTTCATTTTTATAATAAAACTTTGATCTTTTATAGATTTGCCACAAAACTTAATGGGTTTTGTTTTTTATTAGTTTTTGTTTGACGTTTTTATGGATTTTATCGTTGTTTGGTTGCTACTTAGCATGGTGTTTGGTGGTCACATTGGATCCTTCAGTTTTGTTACCCTCAACTTTATAATACGTGTCGCTATAAATTCAACTTCATCTATGTTTCACGTCACATGAGTCACTTGGTGTTAGAAATTTATGTTTTATTTTACGTTTTTCTGGTTTTGATCGTCGTTTGGTTATTGCTTAGCATGGTTTTACGCCCCTCTCTTCACAACGTTGGTAGCACGGTTTTCAACTGCCTCACCGCAACGCGAGAAGCTAAAGACTAGTTAACATAAATTAAGTTACTTTAAATAATAACTATCCAAAACACCTATTAATTAAAAACACATAAATAAAATATTAATATATGTTTTACACGTTACATATTTTAAAAAATACAACGCTTCAAACTCAAAATACATAAATAAAAATTATTCATTGACTTGTGAATCAAGTTTTTCAAATGCATTCTACCAAATCTGCATGAAGTTATTATATGCTTCTCGGTTGAGAATCATCTCACAGGGTTGGCTTGTTTCTCTTCCAAATCTACAATGGCCGGGTGGATATCATCTTTATAGTTTTGGCAAATTACTAGCTCCTCATCTTCTAAAATCAATTATGAAAATGACACAAACATACATTACGTTCCATATTTTATTTTCTCCAAAGCTATGTTGGATTGCGCACGATATATCAATGTTGCTTCAAGACATCGAACTCTCATTCAATACCCATCCTTGCCGATTTTTGAGCTTGTTTGAATTCTTTCTTTTATCATCTTGTAGGCATTTAAATGATTTGACAAAGATAGCATATTCAGTATAGATACCATCGGCAATATAACACCCCTGCTTGTACTCCGTTCCGTTGACAACAAATGAAGACCCAAGTGCAACTCCATCTATGATATTTTCAAACTATTGGTATCATTGTTTAAACTAGGAACACTAAAGAACGCATGTCAAATCCAAAGATCATATGATTCCGCAACTTTAAGCATTATGGTCGGGGGTGGATGATCACCTCGCTTGTGTTGACTTCACCACGCATTAGGATAATTTTCCACTCACAATGTGTGCATTCGATGCTACCAAACATCCAGAGAATGCCATAGTTGATACCTTAGAGATTAATCATACATTTACCGCAAGAAAACGATCCACAACTAACGATTTGAAGATCAAAGAGGCATTGAGATTATATAAAATAAAGAATTCTGACATATTATCCGTCACCAACTTTTGAGGACCAGTTTAGGAAACCTTCCCTTAAAACTTTTTGCGATAAATCATCGATGGGTTACCCTTCGTAAAATTGTTCTTACTTGACAAGTACTTAGAATACTTGAATAAAATTATACTAAAACTTTATCATCTTATGTGTCACGCCAATAACCTACGAGCCTTAAGAGTTTGAATTTTCTTTTGATTTAATTATATTTATTTTATTTTAGCTTGATTACTGAAAAATAACACAAAATGTTTAGACACGCGTTAGAGATTCGTCAGTAATCAACAACTAATTGTCTCGTCAGTGGTTTTTTCATCCCAAAAGTGCTTACAGAAACAACATGCATTAAGAATATCTTCAGTTATCAATAAGAAGATTTGATAAATTTGTTATTGCAAGGGTATAGTCTCCAATGCCGCGAAAGCCGTGCGCGCGCAGGACCATACCCACACTTAATTCCAAAACACTCGAGAGATCTGTAGTTAATCAACAACTAATTGTCTCGTTAGTGGTTTTTTCATCCCAAAAGTGCTTACAGAAACGACAAGTATTAAGAATATCTTCTGTTATCAATAAGAAGATTTGATAAATTTGTTATTGCAAGGGTATGGTCTCCAATGCCGCGAAAGCCATGTGCGCGCAGGACCATACCCACACTTAAAGTCCAAAAAAAACACTCAACTGGTTCCAAGGTTCTCGCGCGGGTTACTTGTACAGGCGCGCAACCATGACAACTCACATAAAGTAAAACCAGTACAAGTGGCAGCAACCTACAGCCAATCAATGATGCGCCAGACGCTGCCACAACCAATCCTCATGAACATCAATCGTGCAGGGGACAAACAGTACAAAAAGACAGTGACGTAACCAGTCACCATGCGCCATTCACTGCTCCATGATCTTTCTAAAGGCTGATGACATACGCGATAAGAAGTACATTTGGCAGGTGACGAATAACCAATCACGATGCACCATCTTAGCCCTCCACCTCTCAGACACTATATGTTGTGTCAGAGGGGACTAAGTGTGGATATTCCCTGAAATGCACGTCCGACCCATGAGCCCATTTCCTTCCCTGAAAGCGACGTCCGGCCCATGAGCCTGATCTTTACTCTCTTACTCTAAACACGCACATTGTAATACTCTCTAAGAAGTTACTTATTCTCATGCCAAAACCTGGTTAAGAGAAGAACCCCCCTTCTCCTCTTAACGAGCTAACGATGTTGTTAATTTTGCAGATCATACACAATTATAGGATCAAAGAAGAGATCTAGTAGATTAACCCTGGTTGAAATACCACTTTTAGGTTCTATCTTCTAAGGATTAGAACCGGTGTTTCTTCAGTTATCGACTTACAAAAGTCTATCTAAGGTGTATTTGAACCTTAAGAGGTTGGTTGTGAACTGACATAACATGAATTTACACACATTTTTACAATTAGAAATAACAAATTTTACACATGCAACTAGTGGCTAATACAATATATTTTTAGTGGACAAAGAATGATTAGGCTCTAGAACTATGCCAAACCTAGATAAATTTTTAAGACAAGATACTAATATTCAAAGTGACTTTAAATTTAGAAATCTATGATGATACATGGATTAGATGGCTGAAATTTTGGTTACAAAGAAAAGAAGTGAAACAGGCTACTTATGACAGAAGAGGATTATAATGATTATAGCGGCAAAGGATTGTTATAACGATATTTAGCCCACCAACAAACTTGTGAACCAACATAATACCTGCAGAAAGCATGTACGTAAGGCTTGACTTTAACAGTAAAAAACATAAGATATGAAAGTTAACATCAAGGAGATGCTTAGCCGCAAGGAGATCGATTCGTGTATATGATTAGATGAAGTACTTCATAGCGATTGGAAAACGCTATAATGGATTTATACAGAGTCACTTGAACTAGACAAGTGATTTTTCAACATTATAGAGTTCCTGGGCCATACCTTAATGTCTGTTAATAATTTCAAAAACCCTAAACAATATATAGATTCGTTATATAGGAAGAGATCATGAGAAAACTCAATTCAATGAAAAAACCAAAAAACTAATGGAAAACACGCTAGGACTACAAGGAAAAGTCCTTGCGGTCCACATGGACGTTTATATGACACACGTGTAATATATGGTAACATGCTGTGGATCTCAATGACTTTTCCTTGTGGTCCGTAAGGCCTTTTTTATATTAGACGTGTAATATATCATATATTACACATGCGTAATAGTGAGTTTTTTCCTTAAAGTTTTTAGTTTTTTTTGCATATATTACATATATTCAATGTATAAAAAATAAACATTTTGGAAAAAAGCGCACTATTACACATGTGTAATATAATATGTATTACACATATTTAATACATCATTTTGCCATGCAGTGCAACGTGTTTTTTATTATTCTTTTAAATTTTGGATATATGTATTACATATTTGTAATACAACTTCAGATGAAGTTTTTAGTTTTCTCGTTAAGATAAGTTTTTTCATGATCCCTTCCTCGTTATATAAATGTATATTCTTCACTAGGTTATTCACCCCGTGTATTACACGGGTTAAAGGGAAAAAAATATCAATAAAAATACTTATGAACCAAATTTCATAAATGTGTAGTATAATATGAACGTAAGTTATATAATACTTTCAAAATTAACACTTCTATGATTTCTTTAAAATGCATTGAATATGGAACTTAGGAATAGGTGGAAGATGATAGTATGATGATTTAGAATAGACTTGTATTATACATATACCTCTTAATTTATGATCTACAAACAAATAGTGAATGAATAATAATTATGAATAATGGTGGTATGATTATTATACAAATGATTTATGTGTTATTTGGTAAATTTAAAGTAAGAAAATATTTTATAATTTAAGAAACAATAAATAAATGCCACTAATTATTTAATTGTATATTTAAGAACTCAGCGACATGCCTATAATTTCAAAGTGATTTCTTTAGTTTTCAAAAGGAATTATAATTGATTCGAATTTAACTGATTTACAAATGAAGATATAAAGTTATAATATAATAACATGCTTCACATTTTTTCTTGCTTTGAGTGTTAGCCTTGACCAATGAAATTTAACATGATAATTGTTTGTCATTATAATTATACACCGAATATTTTGTTTACATTTAATTTAATGATAACAGAGAGACTAGTGGTGCAGGATGAATAAAGTGATAAACCAATATATCATATTTGTTATATCAGATTATTTCAACTGAGAATTTTCAAAAGATTTACAAACTATGTGATCTATGATTTTTATATTTTTGAGAATTTTCAAACGATTTACAAACCACATGATCTTTAATTTATATATTTATATGATTTATAGAAAGGATATGTTGTTGACACGAGATATTTTCTTTTTAAATTTATGAGTAATATTTTTAAAATCTTAGAGGAGAAGGTGTTGCCATGTGACATTATCTAGATTCTTTTATTATAAGCTAGCTTACAAACCCGTGTATTACACGGTCAACTATAAAAAAAAAGATTGACTATTATATTAATTTATAGGTACTACAATCCCATGTATCATATAGGTTGGATATCGAAAAGAATGTAAATCATAAACTTCTATATAATCTTTATCACACGGTTAAAAAGTCATAATATTATAATCTTACACATTCATAATTTATTAATTTTATCACACGGGTTGAGGAAATATACATTATAATCTTATAAAAATGTGATTTATGATTAATAAATATAATAATATTATTATTTTATCACACGGTTGAATATGTGTATTATTATGGATATATCAAGTGTTTCATAAATTATATTAGTATTTAAACTTTCCGTGTGATAATCCAATTGTATTTTTATAAGATTTGTGCGAGCTGGTATATTATAAGCTAAAATTGATAATAATATTTTTATTATTATATAATGTATTTTTATGATATTTATTTTCTAGTATTATGAAGTTTGATAAGTTTTTAGAGTAAAAATGATATATGTAATATTAAAATAAACTAAAAAAAAGTGTGTTTTTATAAAAAAGTTAGATATTATAACTTGTTAAAAAATAATTAGTGTAGGTGAAATATAAATTGTTAGGAATGAAAAAAAATCATATTAACAACCATTTGGTTGTTGACCGTGTTGAAGTCCAGACCATCGACCCAAAAATGGGTCAAGACAAGGTTTTTTAATCGTTATATTATAAAATAATAATAAATAAATTAGGATAAGGATGAAAATATATTTTTAAATAAAATATATGTAAAGTTATGTGGGTGAAGGAGAAAGTGTCATTGGCATTAATTGAATATTTTATTAGCATTTAGATTAGATTATAATTTCATTTAATGTAATCATATCTTTTTTTTTCCCATCAAATAAACAAGATCTAAAGCAAGAGTATACCAAACTGAGTACATGACATTAGCAAGAAAGAGTGTTAAGAGTTACAATGGTGTGTGTGTTCACATGTAGTTTTTCAAACTTTCTTTGAATAGTGATTTTGAATTGTGGCAATGGCTGAATTAGATCTTAAATTATCACGCTTGTTATGACACGATCCGTCGGTTGACTTCCCACATTATCCTGGCAGGTTGATGAATTTATGGAGATGGCAATTGGGGCATAAGAGAGATCATGAGCGAAACAAGTGGAGTCGGTAGGTCTCCAAACAACCACACCTTCTATTAATAAGGTTATTAAATGACGTCATTTACTTACACTTTAGTCTTTTAGATGGTCGTTGATAGAGAGTAGTTAAATTAAGGTAATAAAAGCTCTACCATAACCCAATCCATGATCTAATGGTATGATAAAGTGGTGGTATGAGTAAAAATCTTTTCAAGGTTAGGTGGCATTTATGTTGTAAAAAAGAACAGAGAGATAGGGTGCACAATTGCACATAAAAGTAAATTTAGTAGTCTTTTAAGGGGGCCTTATTAACCCAATGCTCAATTGAGCCCCTCAGTCCCCAAGTGGACTTTCATCGGGCCTTACTGGTAAAGGGCCAAGGCCTATGAAATGCATCTTCCTTTCAATTTCGTACTACATTCTATTCTATTATGTTTACGCGTTTTATATATATTTTTTTCTTTTTTATATTAAGTTATTGGTATTAAGCCCATGCGCTGCAGCGGTTGGTGTAAAACTGTGTCAAGTAGTATCAATACTATAAAACTGTTAGCGATTATCAACACTGGAAAAGCTCGTAAAAACAAAATAAATAAAAACGAAAAAAAAATAACGTCGAACGAAAAGCAGACGTAGGTACCTCAATACCTCATCATCGAAATTGTTTTCTAATAAAAAATGTGACAATATCATCTAGTAATAAAGTGGACTTTTTACACAAAATATTAATGTTTAAATGAGATTTTGAAACAAGACTGTTAAATAAAAAAAATATCACATTAATAATTTTATATAATTAAAAATACTAAATATAGGGATGCGAATATCTGACACGATATGTAAACTTGCTATTTGCGAGTTTGAGTTCAGTTTAAACATGTTCAAGCCAGTTTAAGGTCAACCCCGCAAACGTATTTTGCTTAAAGCGTTGTTGAAGGGTTCACTGGTCAACCAACTAAATTTATGCCCCAATTAAGAGATGAAAAGAGAAATAAACATCAAATTTATAGCTTATACATAATTACTTTGTATACATGTATTTTTTGTTGTTAATATGTTATTTTAGAGTATTATTATATAAAAAAGAAAAAAATAAAACAAAATTTCGGCTAAAAAAGGTTGTGTTTATATCAATCCGCAAAAAGTTATCGTGCATATATATATATATATATATATATTTATCAACTTTTTGTGTTCTATGTCAAATTCTCGTGTTAGTTCATATACTAATTTTTACTGTGTTAATACTGCTAGTTCATATACTAATTTTTACCGTTTTAAAACTTTTAATATGGGTTGTGGAAAACTATTGTCTAGTATAAAATGAACCATCTTTTCTTTTTTAACTTTTTATGGAGTGGGTCTGTGAGGGTGGCAAAAGACGATGGAGACTT